>OX411750.1:8977941-9583426 GCA_948252205.1 Orthosia incerta | reverse complement strand
GCGGCCCGGGCACCCACCATTTGACCGCACTGCATCATGCAGATGCGTACGATCTTTTCGACCCCTGCATCCCCAAGTGCCGAGGCCGACGATGGGGCTGGAGATTGAACCGACGACGGGGCCAGCGATGGGGCCATGACGGATGAACCGGCAGATGCCTTCTGGGCAGCAAACTGCCGTGCTGAGACGGTTGTTATCCTCGCACAACTTCGCCGTCTCCTCCGTAGTTGAGCGGCTACTGAGGACCTCAACCGCCTCCTGAATGCTGTCCACCGCGTCTTTCAAAGCACGCATGAACGTGCCCTTCAGGTTGCCCGATTTGGTGCCAACCTTCAGGACGACATCCAGGCCGTCCGTCACATGGCGACTGAGCGCCACCGCCGATGTATCCGCCGTCCGAGCAGAGCGCCGCTCTCGGGCCTGTCGGGCGAGCTCGCTGACCTCGTCAGCCGCGACAGCCCGTCGCTGCCCCCGCTTTGCGGCATTCGCCTCCACCTTATTACTACCCAGCAGGGACGTGGTAGAGCCACCACTCTGGTCCGCACTCATGTGCCCAGGGTCACTCTCCACGCACTCCGCAGGAGCAGGCGTATCGGGCCGAGGCACGAAGCGACCCCGCACATCTCGCTCCGGCAACCGAGTGGTGGCTACACTCCCCACCACACCCCGCCTTCTCCTTCCCGTTGACACCTTCGGGGCCGACAGGTTCTCCTCACTTGAGGAGAGACCCAGCGTCTTCGAGTCCTTGCTGCGCGGACGCTTCCTCCAAGATTAGGAGGTGCACCCGCGCGAGTCTTGGTCGGACAAGTTGTACACATGACATGAGTCTCCTCGGCTGTTGTTCCAGTGAGAACCACTTGCCGTCGGCGACGGCAAGTGGTTCTTGGTCATCGTGCAGAGTTATCATCGTCGTTGTCCGTTTAGCATGCGTGTGGTCGTCATTTTTGTCCGAAGACGCAGAAGCAAGGCAGTTGACGACCATCATGGCTGATGATCTGTGTTTGGAACCGCGACCTTCCCTCGTGTGTTGAAATTAGCCGCCCGCCCCAACTGTCCACCCAACGTGGGTGGGCAGCTGGGGCCGACGTGGCCAGGGTGCGCCGCGTGGAGGCTTTCTGCTTGCACGCGCATCCTCACGCACATCTCCAACTGTCACTGACGAGCTGAGTGACTATCTGCTCCTTGGCAGTTTATGTATATACAGCATACACATGCGCCTCAGTTTTATGAGCCGCTATCTGTAAATCAAGCTCGCGGATCGACGCCGCCGCCGCACAAACGATTCTTGCCACTCCGAACTCGGCAAAGCTGGATGGTATTCCCCGCAGTGGTGATGGAGGCGATTTAGTGTAGTTTTTAGGGTTCCGTACCGGGTAAAAACGGGTAAAAAAGGGTAAAAACGGGACCCTATTACTAAGACTCCGCGATCCGTTTGTCTGTCTGTCTGTCTGTTTGTCCGTCTGTCACCAGGCTGTATCTCATGAACCGTGAGAGCTAGACAGCTGACATTTTCACAGATGATGTATATCTGGTGCCGCTATAACAAGTAATACTAAAAACAGAATAAAATAAATATTTAAGTGGGGCTCCCATACAACAAACGTGATTTTGAAAATGTATTTTACTTTGTATAAAACGAGTTTTTGTTTTTAAAAACCGGCGAAGTGCGAGTCGGACTCGCGCACGAAGGGTTCCGTACTTGGTAAATTGCGGTTTACGATTTATGACGTATTAAAAAAAAATATTTACTAGATCTCGTTCAAACCAATTTTCGGTGGAAGTTTACATGGTAATGTACATCATATATTTTTTTTTATGTTATCATTCTCTTATTTTAGAAGTTACAGGGGGGGGACACATTTTACCACTTTGGAAGTGATCTCGCGCATATAATAGAAAAAAATTACATTAGAAACGAGATCTAGTAAGTAGTTTTTTTTAATACGTCATAAATCATAAACCGCAATTTACCAAGTACGGAACCCTTCGTGCGCGAGTCCGACACGCACTTGGCTGGTTTTTTAATTAATGTGGAGGTGGCATACATGTCAGGGACAATATGCCACTGAATGTATTTGTGACTACCATTATGTCTACAGGCAGCTTCATGAGCAGGTTGAAGATAGACCTGGACCTATGGATGAAAGATTACGTTAATGACTACTTGGTACTTGACGCAGATATGGAAGGGATACATTTGTCAAAATTAGCGTATGTATCGTATCACAAAACTCATTCATACTGTTATAAATACTAAAGTAACTCTGTTTATTTATAACCTTTTCACGGCTGAACCGATTTAGATGAAATTTGGTATGGAGATAAGTTTAAGACCCTAAGAAGATATAGGAAAGTTCTTATCCGGTAGTCTGTTCCCTTAGGATGGTAACACTCTTGTTACGCGAGCGATGCCGCTGGCAGAATTATAGTTTTATAATATATAATATTTTTCTTGTCTTCGGTTTTTTAAATTAAATAAGAATCAGTAGTTCCTTTTATTGGAATCTCTGATCAACACTGGCTTTTGGCGAAATTTATAAAAAAAATACTTAAAGAGCGTTTTCATTTGAGGTTGAGAATTTGTCAAAACAAACCAACAACACTGCCCGATCCGGGAATCGAAACCAGAATCTCAGCTCAGCAGTAGTACTTGCGACCCCTGGTGTACGGTGCTTACGATTAAGTTCTAATTATTATAAAACAAAACACAACTTAAACTAGGTAGAAACGAACGCTGAAGAAAAGATATATAGTAGTCCCGTGACAATAAAAGAGACACTGCCGGCGAGTACTCTCTCGACACAAGTTTGTCGCAGCCACAAGAACTAATAAATATAATAGTCGCTCAGCGACGTGTGCACCAACGCGTGTATCGACCGCCCGAGCGAGTGGTGCGAGTAATCGCCCGTCGCACAAAAACACTCGCTCTACATCGCTAAACATCTCTCCAAGCGGTAAAACTATCGGAACTACACATTCGCTTCTCGCTGCTCGCCAACTCCTATCTAGGTTCTTGCTCTACTCGCTGTTCGCTGCACAATTACAATACCTACAATTGTTTTAGAGAGTACGATAAGAAAAAAAGGGCAGCTCTAGAAGAGTTCGCTGACAATTCCATTAATGAAATAGGAAACAGATTACGCATTCTGGGTGCCCAAAATGTTCGAATTCCATCGTTCAGCTTCAAGTCCATCCACACCACGGTATGATAACGAACCAGAAGCCGTACTCTGACCTGTCAAAGCTATTATGTTTCCGCTGGAAACAAAGGGTTAGTGCTCTTCATCCTGTACAGATCCGTCTCTCTCTCATAGTGGAACCATGGTAGTTTTAACACGTCAGAGTAAGGCCCCTGATAATATTTGTATCCTGATTTTGTAATGCGCCTCAATACTAATGCCAGTCACTCACATTCGCACGAATACGTGAACCCGCAAGTGTAGGCCGACGTTCGCTAAAGAATATGCATATTGCTCGGTCAAGGAAACTGTGCACTTGGCGCTGTCTCGTCGTCCCTCTGACGTTTGATTATCGCGGGGAGAACGCAGGGCGAACGCGGGGAGAACGCGGGGCGAACTAATCTGACTGAATTGATGGGAGTGGGGTCGACGTGCACACTTATTTTAACCGTGTTTACCACATTCGGGGTTTTCCAATGTCGGTATTTTTGACGCATATCAAGCTCGCGAATCTTTGTGTAGTCTTCTACATACATTCAAAAACTCAGTTGCCATAACAACCGCTAAAAATATGCGCGTTTCGGTTTTGGAAAACTGACCTACTTAGAATTAACTTTTTGACAAAAATGAATATGCATGTGTGCAAATAGGGAAGGGGGTTCATTTCAACGAACATTTGTACGCATGTGAGTGACCCTGGTAATAAAGTGAACTACCATTAACACTAGCACTAACCATTACTATAATACTAACCACCACTATAACACTAACCATTTGGAAATCTTGCGTGAAAAACGTAACTCAGAGTTAGTTGCTAATACGAGGTTAAATTATAAATGTCATACAAAAATTACGTAAGAATCACGGGGTTAGCTACTAACTCGGAGTTTCGTTAAACTCGTTTAAAAGTAATCTACTCCGTGTAGTTATATTGATAATTTTAAAGTGTCACAAGATTTAACAAGTTACCTATACAGTGTATTGACATAGTCAACGTTGTTTGCTATTGTATTTTGGGAAAATATTAACCAGGCGAAAAATGTACTGAATGGGCGACTATTATACTAAGTAAGTAACTGTTTATCCGGTTTGAGTAATAACTTTTTGGAGGTTTTCGTGAGCTGCGGTAATAATATTGTTACATACTTAAATTGTATTTGGGGTTCTATATTTCGATTTGAGCATAGTATTCTTTTGAAAATATAGAGGCGACATCACTGTGCAGCGCGGCGTTCGGGTGTATTCGTGTATTCAACGAAGTAGTCCAAAAGCGAGCGAAGCAAGCTCGGAAACTTAGGGCACCCCGTTAGGTTTCTACTTTACACCCCGCAGACAGGAATAGGAATAGGTCCCGCGCTGCGGGTCTCCGTCGACAATTTTTTATTTTTTATTCGCTGTTTTAAACATTTGTATTCGCCCACTTAGTATTTCAGTAGGTAAGGCATAGGTATTCAGTATTTTTGACGCCTTTAATATGAATTTATTGTCGCTCGTTTAAATATACTATCATTTCACTTTTGACAGCAATTCCTAGTAAACACTTCATTATGGTTGAGTTGAAACTACCTACGAGTATCTTAATGACATTTTTCTTTCTTTCTCGTTCTTTCTTTCATTCTAAATAATATGATGAATAGATATATTCCTAAATTTAAAATATTATCATGATCACAATTTAGATTCTGTCTCCTACTCCTTAAAATATATCAACATTAACCGGTTTTTCATTAATTGACAGAAAATAAAACTGGTCGACGGTGTTCTGCACGGGCTGGACAGCATGTACAGACGATCAGTCGTCACCGGATACAAAAAGAAGAAAATCCGCCATGTAGACTGCGAAGTAGGGTTCAGTAACCTGAAGGTAAGGCTAACCCATTCTATTTGTAATTAATAATATATAGTTAGGTAAGTAGTAGACGCTACCAATATTAATGGAGTGACTGATTTTACGTTTTTTTTTTTTACTTTTATGTATAGTAATTAAAGGACCCTTATAGAATCACTTCGTTGTCTGTCTGTCCGCTCGTCAAGTTGAAATTAATATCAAATACTCGGTTGGCAAACTGACCGTAACCTATGTCGAAGTATGGCGACAACCGTTTCGCAAAGGCAAAGTTAATTTTGTCCCTCAATCCAGTTTATCTTTTCGTTAGAGCAACGCTCGGTACTTTCATTGTTTATGAACTTCAGTAATGTTGCCTAATTGTTTTAGTGAATTTAGGTAGCTGACTCGTACAAAATCCTTTTTTTTTTATTAGTTTGTCAGTGTCGCAGGTCTAATTTGCATCTGAGTTTCATTCGTTAAGGTTACACTAGTCGATAATTCTTCCATACAAACGTAGTCCAGGGATTACTCCACTGTTTGACAATGTACGTTAAGAATAAAAGATGATATCAATTTGTCTCATCATTATATAGCCCGGTATGGAAACAAAAAAGTTAAATGTTTGAAAGTTATGAGCGTCGAAAGTTCCATATTTTAACACTAATTTTAACGCATCTTTGGGCGGCAATAAAAACCATAAGAAGAAGGAAAATTGCAAATCGGCCACCATACAGGGATAGATTAGTAGTTCAACAATGCAAATAATTAAAAAAAAAACATTTAGTAGTTTTTACATGATATCTAGACTCCCAAGGGTCTGTTTATAAAATTTCGCGCGCTCGGTTTCATCCTAAATCATCATCCATTTCGCAACAAACTTGCAAAAGTGTTAATTCGTACGCGAACTAACTTGTTACTGCTCATCACAGCATCTATCTCTTTCGCACGATTTGTCGGATGGGATAGCAGGCATTTTAACCCCGCGCACAAAATAGTTCGTGCCTTCGACTAGTGTAACCTTAAGACAATACTAGGTCTGTCACATTACATCGTGAACAGGGCAACAAAACCAGGCCATAAGGTAACGATCCTATTTCACCGTGACTTTACTTGGTAGATGAGGAATTGGAGGAACCGGATTAGGAGGAACTTAGATTTCCTCTTGTTCAAGTGTTTCATTGAAAAGAATGGAAACTGCTCTTTTTTTCAGATTGTTTACAAATATGAAGCAACGATACCAACGGGTCTACCAGTCCTTACCGGTATGCTAACCTTGTTGGCTAACGAGGTCACAGCCCGCCTAGCTTTGGAAATGCTCTCGGCACCTGAAACTGTCGACTTGGATATCGAATTCCTGGGCCAGATGAAGTAAATTAAAATTACCTTATATTATTATGTATTATACTTTATGTTATTGGCGGATAAACTGTAAGGATTAGTTAGTACTAATCTTGGCAGTTTGTCTTCTTGACGGTTAAATATTACATTTTATTATTATTTCGTTTATTCATCTTTGTTCATGTTATTTGTATTACACTTATAAATATTTCTTAAAAAAACAAAAATAAGACATTTGAAAATACAAAAAATTGAGGCCCACCAGAACTCCGAACAATACGAGTCGTGTCTAGAAGTACTGCTTTCTGAATCAAGCCCTTGAACCAGCCGCCTAACGAGAGCCTCCAAGGTGTCGGTTGAGGCTCGTGGCTATGAACTATCGATACAATGATCGCTGAGTCCACATCCCAGATGTCGATAACCTCACGAGCCAAGTCAAGATACTTGACTTGCATATCATTCTCGGCTTTCACGAGGTTCCCGTCATGCGGGACGGTTATGACAACAATCATTGCACGCCTCTCGATTCGGTCCACAACCATTATATCTGGCTTTTTTTTTTGGGACAATGTTAGGACCCATTAATATTAATGCTAATTTTTATCCGTGGTGCCAGGCAACTGGGCTTATCCCAGTTGTAAGCGACCCTGTGTGCCATATTGACTTTGTTTGTTCAGTCTCCTGCTTGATATGGAGGAAACTGGAAATTTGAATTTTTTCTTACGACAGTTAAATTCATTTTCCGGGACTTCATTGCCTCGGCGCTTTTTTTGGTGGTCACCACTGTTGATTCTGGCTTTCAGGAGTTAGTGGTTGGGAATAGTGCAGTGGATTTATATTAGGCTTATTAGCGATAATAGTCCTGGCAGGGATGATGGGCTGATATTATTATTATTTTACATATCTTTGAGACTCTCGGGACCCTAGGGTCCCGCGGACCTTTGAAAGGCGTACCAGAGGCCGAAACCAACTGGCAGAGGCCTTGTTGATTAGACTTTTTTTATTTAGAACCTTTTTTTAGGGTTCCGTATAACTCATAAGATACGGAAAAAGGAAACCTTATAATATCACTTTCTTGTCCGTCTGTCCGTGTGTCACCACCGATTGTCTTAGGAACGGGTGGACCTGGCAAGTTGAAATTTATACCAAATACTGAGGTCTATATTCCCTATTAGATGTATAAAAATTAAGGTCCTGAGTCAACAAGATAAAAGCAAATTTAGAAAAGCAAAAAAAGATATAAGCAAATTTAGATTATCGCGAAAACTTGTAAGTACCAAAATTTACCTCAATTTTTCCTTTACTTGTGCTGTATGACCAAAATTTACAATTCTACGTCAACCGAAAGTACCCTATAGGTTTTGGGTCGAAAACCTATATGGTAGTTCCCGATGACCTAGAATCACGAAATTTGGCAAAAAGTATGGTCTTACAGCACAAATACTTACAAGTTTTCGCGAAAATCTAAATATGCCCATATCTTTAAAACTTAGCCACCAATAAAAATGATACCAATTTTATTATGGTGGTATAATGGGTAGGTACGGAACCCTCGGCGCACGAGTTTGACTCGCACTTGACCGGTTTTATTTTATTATTATTATTATTTCTAGGCTCGCGCTTGGCCATACTATCTCACTAACTTGTTAGTTAACATATTTTTTTAGGGATAGCTACATTTAAACCTGGAAGTGTTATATATTTTTGAAATCTCCACTTAAATCCCTTTATTTTGATACCCATGACTGTGACACCATGGACATGGCCATGTTCTATTAACTAGGAATATAACATAATTCTTTAATATTCCATTTCTTTTTTCTAGACCAGAGTCTCTGACAGTTGAAGGTGCCGCAAATTTAATGATCACGAACTATAGACACCTGCTGGAACATCAGATCATCGCTCTAATGTCGAATAACCTGATCTACGGCGTAACAATGCTGAAATCTCTACCTGGTTGTGGTAAGCAGATTCTAAATCAATTTTAATTTGTTCTTAGGTACAATCGAAAAGATTGAAACCTGACCCAGTCAGTTAAAAAACGTATTTCGTATGCTTCTGTACCTGTGACCATCTAAAGTTCTATCCACACATGTCAGGGCCGTGCCCGGGACGTGGACGGACCGTGCCCCGTCACGGGCTCAAAAAAATATCGGTTTGTACATTTTATATGAACTCGTTCACACATGTCCGTGCATGTGCCAGTGACGGAGCTTCAGTGCCTGGACTGCCTGGGCCGACGCCGTCGTGGCGTGCACGGGTGTGCCGATATTTTCCCTGCACGTTGTCGTTTTTTTTTTTTTTTTATATGATTGACGAGTTGTTAATAGAGGCAGAACGCGTATATAGAGTTGTGTACGTCTTGTACCTCTTCCATTTCCTCTTCATCTAGAGCAACTGCAATCGCAATCAACTGCACGGTCTTATATTAACATTGCCGTCTATTTATATTCTGGAAACGATAATGTTTGTTAGAAATAATAGTGGCTTATTTTTACGTATGGCAGATGAATTTCCGAGAAAGGCGTGATCAAAGTCAGCTCTGTCTGCATAGCAGTAGAACGGCACTTATGCGCAAAAGTGTTTTTTGCATGGCTCCAATTGTTTATAATAAGCTACCCAAAATTTGGAGGGATCTTAATAATGTGCAACTGAAGAAACAATTAAAGTCGTTTTTAAGTACCAGGGCTTACTATAGTATTAGCGAATTTCTGGCAGAAACTTTCATTTTGACATAGATTGTTATTAATATTTTGACATTAATTGTTTGAGATTATTTTTATTTTACAAGGACATGACATACATTATTTTTATTTTATTTTTCTAAAATTGTTTGATATTTTTCCATAGATTTGAAATGTGATTGATATTTTACATAGACTAGACACAAATTACTGTTAATGTATGTTTTAATTACTTGATATATTTTGACATTGTTACTATTTATTTTTTGACATTTGAAATTATATTTACATAGATTTGACATTTGCATAATATTTTTGATATTGTCATTATTTATTTTTCTTTTACTGTTGACATTTGGAATTATTTTTACCTTGATTTGACGTGTGCTTAATATTTTTTTGACATTGGTACTATATAATTTTTTGTTTTTACTGTTGACATTTAGAATTATTTTATTTTTTAAATTCATTGGAGTAATTAATTATTATCATATTTTTTTTAATAATATTTGCACGCCATAGTATGGCAAACATGGCTGAACCTTTATTTTTTTTTGTCATCCTGCATGCAAGTGTAATGATTTGTTGTATGTATACACATGTTTGGGCAAATAAATATATCTTATCTTATCTTATCTTATCTTATCTCTTAGTACGGCCACGGCCCTGATATGTGTGGATAGACCTTAAGAAGTCGGATTTGACACATATAAAATAGTTAATAATAATTAAACTTGGTACTTACAAATGATAGGTACTCGTTGGTATATAAAGGTAACATAGTAATTAATTAGGATTATGAATTGGATTTTTCAATTTCTTACATACAAAGTTATCGCGGCATGTAAAATTAGAAACGTCATTATACGTCATTATACTAGTCATCGTACATGCTGCTATTGAGACATTTTAAATATTATGAATACCGCGTCAATCTGGGTCAAAAGTCTGCTATTCTAAACCTTATGATCAATGCAGTAGATAATTTTATAAAGATACAAATATTATGGACATCTTATGTACCTACAAAGGCGAGATTAACCCATAATTGTGTTCTCTAACAGCAGACCTCAGTTTTTTAAGCAATTTTATCTGTACATGCAAAACTCAAGAACACTTAATATTTAAAATTCTTAATTTTACTATAACTATCACTAAATATTATAAAACAAAGTCCCCCGCCGCGTCTGTTCGCGATAAACTCAAAAACTACTGGAGGGTTACCATAAGCTCTTAGAGCGGTATCAATTTGAGATCGAGTAAGTGACAGATGTATACACGTCAGATACATCTGTCCCTTATTCGATCACAAATTACCTGGGAGCTTTCATCGGAAACGCTGCTGAGTCCCTTTGAGACATTACAAAACAATGTATTGTGCACTTGTTTCTCTTTTATATATTGTTGTACAACTGTACAGAAAAGTCCGCGGTGGCATACCTCTATCTTTTAATGATAACTATAAATGGTAAAAATGGTACGTAATGACTATTCTTACAAATTGTTCTTTTGAATATCGATTTCTTCTGGTATTTCTTTTGGTTCCATAATTTTGATGGTCCGTTTCCTTGTCTGTAGATAACAGTTGAGCCGACTTTCGGCTCTTTACCCCGGGACAGAACGAATGACCTCAGGAGTACCTGCAGTCTTCGGGGTTCCTTACATATTCCTATATTTTTAAACTCAAACTTCGAAAACTTCTTACTCGAACTTAAAATAAAATGGTCACTTCCAATACGGTAAAATTCAAAAAACCGGCCAAGTGCGAGTCGGACTCGCGCACGAAGGGTTCCGTACCATTATCACAAAAAAATGGCAAAAAAATCACGTTTGTTGTATTCTTAAACTTTATTAGCTTAAACATTTATTTTATTCGGTTTTTAGTATTTGTTGTTATAGCGGCAACAGAAATACATCATCTGTAAAAAATTGTCTAGCTATCACGGTTTATGAGATACAGCCTGGTGACAGACAGACAGACGGACAGTGGAGTCTTATCAATAGGACCCCGTTTTTACCCTTTGGGCACGGAACCTTAAAAATGATGAAAAACGGATACTGCAATGGTGCAAAAATTAAAAAACATGTCCCAATTAAAGCCGCCGTGCCAGATCAGCTTGCTGCACGATAATCAATATATTAGGACAATAGCAAAACGTCATCAATGATCTATTATCTCTTTCTCTTTCTGTCACTTCCTGCGCAGGGTAAGTGTTTATAAGCGTTTTCAATGCAAAGAAGTGCGGATGCATAATTTTTTCTGATTTTTTATTAAATAGATACGAGTCTCGAGTCTAATATTGATATCTATCTAAATTGATAATTAGTAAAACTAACAAAATTTTACCTAATTATTTTAGAATGTTTGTAGAATAATTTGCTTCTGGTGGGTCAGCTTTTATTCCTTTCAATTGTACATAGCTAGTTAGGTACGTTTCTTTGGTAATCGTACAGAGACAGTGTGTTGTTATTTACTTGAGAACTAGGTATCCAGCAGCAACCCTTTGGACTCAAAAAACCCTTCTTTAGAAATCCCTTTGCAACTAAAAATGTGACACTGTAAAAGGGAGGTAGGTAAATATGACCACACTAAAAAGCTCTGGAACAACGAAATTGTCCATGTAGGCAATTTATACTCCACGTGCCATCGATCGAACTAATCTGACTTAAGAGCCCCTACAAATTTCACGAGCTAAAAACAGAAAAAGGCTACTTTTTCAGGGCAAATTTCTCAATAACTACAAGATATATGATAAATCTTTTAAAACAACTTTTTGCGACACGTAGTTATCTAGGAAATAGACATTACATATTTTTGATAACTGCTCAATTAAAATTAGAAAAAATAAATTCCTTACACACGTTTTTACGTAATCCCGAAACACCAGGTTCTTCAGCTTACTGATGGCGAATAACAATCTGCAAAAAATTGTGTGGACTGGGCATATAGTATACTAGTAAGCGACCAATTTTGTTTTTTAAAGTTTATTGTATTTGTACTTAAGAAAAAATATTGTCCACGCGGAAAAAAGGCAATTTTATCATGTGCGAAAGCGTCGGCTATGTGTAAGAATATGTTGAATATAAAAATAACTGATAAATAATTTGAAATTTGAGGTGTTTATCAATCGAATCCAATTTTTATATTTTATTTTTGAGTACTTATTTTATTTTAATAAATTGTCTGAATATTGCCTTATAAACCGTTGCGCACGCGCGAGACATTCAATTATCATATCAACAATCATAGACTACGGACCTGTGTCGTTTTTTTTTGTCATTATATTTTTTATCATATATCTTGTAGTAATTGAGAAATTTTCGCTGAAAAAGTAGCTGTTTTCTGTTTTTGGCTAGTGAAACTTATAGGGACTCTTAAACAAGAGGAAATAAAAGACATTTCAAAAACTGTTCTGATGTGTAGGTATGTACAATTATTTATTATTTTCAGAGCCTTTCTTTCCCGGCCAAATCGTAAAGAAAAAAGAAAAAGAAAAAAAACTTGAAAAAGAAAAAAAAGTTGAAAGTCTTTATCTTATAGAGAAGAAAAACTATAACCTTATGGGTGGAACTGATGCGAATATTGCGAGTTCTGGTAACCTTAAGCGTGAAACTGTTGAGAGGACTTCTGAAAGTGAGGCTTATTGGCGGGAAATAGAAGCAGATGATGCGATGCCTTCTGGAAGTCGGGAATATTGGTGGCAAAAAAGACAACCTAATAAAAGTCAAGAATCAAACAAGAAACAATTAAGAAGTGCTCATTTAAAGAAAAATCAGACTACACATAAAAAAAAATCTAAAAGGCAAAAAAAGTTAAAGAAAACGAGACATTAGGAATGTAATTTTTGAAATATATTAAATGAAAGTTTGAAATCAAACTAAATTATGTTTGTAGTTAATGTCAAAATTGTCAATACGTGTACTTTTTCGTAATTAGGTACAGTGCGACATAAAAGAGTAGAAATTAAATGAGGGCGCCACAATCGCTCAGATAGCAACCCAGTTAGTACGACCCAGCTGATCTTGATACTTGAATAGTATTATTTATTTATTGGGTATAAATAATGAGTAAATATATTAAATAAGTATGTTTATTAAATATTTGATATGTAGTAGTAATAAAACAACAACTGCACGAAAAATTACTTTCAATATAAACTAAAATTAATAAAATAAACTAATCTAATAAATCTAAATCTAAATACTCCACACCTTCCATGGGATCATCGTCACTGATTTCTGAACCAGTCTCATCGTCACTGCTGTCTGCACCAACCTGAATAATTAAACGGTCTATGTCATGGTACAATGTTCTTCCACGATCATAATACTCCTTCTCAATTTTCTTAACATGCTCACAGCAATTCTTCCAATCCTGAGCTGTTATCAAACTGAATGCCTCTTCGGTTAGCTCCTTAATGTTTTTCGCACCCACATTCTGTGAAGCGACCTTTCGCTTTGCCAATGCCCAAATTAACTCGATAGGATAAAGATCACATTGGTATGGTGGCAGCCTTACCACTGTTGTGACCATATAATCTCATCTATTTCGTATTCTGGTTCAGGCTTATGTTTTTTTACCAGTGCCAGAAGCGAGGGTTTTCTCAGATCTGGATCGAGAGGTACGTTGTTTTCTTGTCGTTGTTTGTCAGTCGTCCAATACCTTTGGGGGACGACCCTTCCTGTGCTTGGCTGGTGTTGAAAACTTCCCACCGTTATGAATGCCGTGTTGCACGATTCTCCGCACTGTGCTTACAGAAACACCTCAAAACAATAAAAGAAAATAATCACTGTCAGTCCGACGAAAGAAGTTCCGCGGTAAATAAACGTGAATATATTTTAAAAATGTTTCTTTCCATTTAGTCGATTGCATCAACAAATATGGTATAGCAAAAAAAATATTTCATATCCGCAATAAATTACATTATTTTTTTTGCCTTACTATCAACGTTGTTAAGTCGTGCTATAACTACAACGCTATTTGTTTATCTTAGCATAACCTCAAAAATTGTAGACAAATAATTTGTAAATGATATGTGGTTCGAAAATTTGGCTCCTTGAATGTATTAATCGTTTGTAATTAACGTTTAGTGCAACTTTCAATAGTTACTTACCAGTAAAATCTGCGGTACGATGGTAAACATCTTCTAAGTTAGATAGAGGGTTTCCAGCTTGTAATTCGGCTATACACCGCAAGTAAACTTTGTAAACTATATAACGGGCACCTCCACGAATTACTTTATTCATGTTTTTCCACTGTTTTTCTGTCTACACTCAAAAATATCAAACAAAAACCCAAAATTCTTATGAAAATCGAAAACAACCGCGAAGAATTGACAGCTCAAGTACTCATTTTAGATGTTGCCATAAAATGAAAAAGTTTAGTTCCCAAATATTTAACTTCTACTCTTTTATGTCGGACTGTACCCACTTTCTAGACACGCGGCAGCGTGTCAAGCCAAGTTCAAGCAAAAAAGGAACTGGCGATAAAGCAGCTGTGTGTGTGAATTACACGAACCATTTGGAGCCACTTTTGTCATCTTAATAACTCGCAATCTATTTAACATAAACACATGAAATTTGGTTTATGTATTAAAAGCCCCCGTTTTTACCCTTTGGGCACGGAACCTTAAAAATGATGAAAAACAGATACTGCAATGGTGCAAAAATTAAAAATCATGTCCCAATTAAAGGCTCGTGCCAGATCAGCTTGCTGCACGATAATCAATATATTAGGACAATAGCAAAACGTCAATGATCTATTATCTCTTTCTCTTTCTGTCACTTCATGCGCAGGGTAAGTGTTTATAAGCGTTTTCAATGCAAAGAAGTGCGGATACACAATTTTTTCTGTTTTTTTTTATTAAATAGGTACGAGTCTCGAGTCTAATATTGATTTCTATCTAAATTGATAATTATTTTACCTAATTACATATTTTAGAATGTTTGTAGAATAATTTGCTTCTGGTGGGTCAGCTTTTATTCCTTTCAATTGTACATAGCTAGTTAGGTACGTTTCTTTGGTAATCGTACAGAGACAGTGTGTTGTTATTTACTTGAGAACTAGGTATCCGCCAGCAACCCTTTAGACTCAAAAACCCTTCTTTAGAAATCCCTTTGCAACTTGTAGAAAGTAGTGCTTGGTGCTATGGTGACCTAACACACCTTTCTTGTAATGATAGGATATGGTAAAAGTTAAAGTCTCTCATTATAAGGTAAACAACTATATTGAAACATTAAAAATGGTGAATTATTGTAAACTATAAACTATGTGGCAAAATTACTGGTAGAAATTTATGGTAAAGATGGTTATTGGTTTGGTTACGAGTGCGTGGTGTCTCTGACGAGATCTAAACGCGAACTGACCCACATTTTGGTAACCGAGCGAATGTGCATACTTGCGTTTGATGCAATTATGCATTTTCGCTGTGTGTTCGATTAAAACTCGAACACAACTAAAAATGTGTCACTGTAAAAGGGAGTTAGGTAAATAGGATCACAATAAAAAGCTCTGGAACAACGAAATTGTCCATGTAGGCAATTTGTACTCCAAGTGCCATCGATCGAACTAATCTGGCTTTAACAAAAGGAAATAAAAGACATTAAAAAAACTGTTCTGATGTGTAGGTATGTACAATTATTTATTATTTTCAGAGCCTTTCTTGCCCGGCCAAATCGTTAAGAAAAAAGAAAAAGAAAAAAAAGTTGAAAAAGAAAAAAAAGTTGAAAGTCTTTATCTTAAAGAGAAGAAAAACTATAACCTTATTTATGGGTGGAACTGATGCGAATATTGCGAGTTCTGGTAACCTTAAGCGTGAAACTGATAAGAGGACTTCTGAAAGTGAGGGGTATTATCGAGAAATAAGACCACCTGATGCGAGGCCTTCTGGAAGTCGGGAATATTGGTGGCAAAAAAGACAACCTAATAAAAGTCAAGAATCAAACAAGAAACAATTAAGAAGTGCTCATTTAAAGAAAAATCAGACAACACATAAAAAAAATCTAAAAGGCAAAAAAAGTTAAAGAAAACGAAACATTAGGAATGTAATTTTTGAAATATATTAAATGAAAGTTTAAAATCAAACTAAATTATGTTTGTAGTTAATGTCAAAATCGTCAATACGTGTACTTTCTCGTAATTAGGTACCCACTTTCTAGACACGCGGCAGCGTGTCAAGCCAAGTTCAAGCAAAAAAGGAACTGGCGATAAAGCAGCTGTGTGTGTGAATTACACCAACCATTTGGAGCCACTTTTGTCATCTTAATAACTCACAATCTATTTAACATAAACACATGAAATTTGGTTTATGTATTAAAAGCCCTAAGATGAACTATAAACCAAAATTTCATAAATATAGTTCAAACGGTTGTTATTAATAAATTAAACTTGGTGCTTACAAATGGTAGGTACTCGTTGGTATATAAAGGTAACATAGTAATTAATTAGGATTATGAATTAGATTTTTCAATTTCTTACATACAAAGTTATCGCGGCATGTAAAATTAGAAACGTCATTATACGTCATTATACTAGTCAACGTATACATGCTGCTATTGAGACATTATAAATATTATGAATACCGCAGATCAATGCAGTAGATAATTTTATAAAGATACAAATATTATCGACATCTTATGTACCTACAAAGGCGAGTTTAACCCATAATTGTGTTCTCTAACAGCAGACCTCAGTTTTTTAAGCAATTTTATCTGTACATGCAAAACTCAAGAACACTTAATATTTAAAATTCTTAATTTTAAATATCACTATATATTATAAAACAAAGACCCCCGCCGCGTCTGTTCGCGATAAACTCAAAAACTACTGGGGATAAACTCAAAAACTACTACTACTACTCCATAAGCTCTTAAAGCGGTATCAATTTGAGATCGAGTAAGTGACAGATGTGTAGTGACACAATGTTGCATATAATTGTTGATGTGGCATTTTAGGCTTGCCGGCCGGGACCGCACGGAGGGGGCCGGCAGTACTCTCCTAGACTGTGTTAGAGATAGTCATATATTATGCTGTATTGTGTTTAGTCATAAGAAGTCGTGAAAATAAAGACATAAAGTTTTACCTCTCAAGGCCAAGTTTAATTTCACGTGATAATAAAGCGAGACATACAAAAGTGGTGACCCCTGTGAAAGAACTTTATACAAATACGGCAAGATGACGACTCCAACTCCGACGGTGGTTCCAGAAACAGCAGCGTTATCGATGGCAGCAAGGATTTCTGAATTCTGGACAGAACAACCTCGAGTATGGTTGATCAGGACAGAAGCGACTCTGGCACAGCAGAAATTAGGAGACTACTCAAAATTCGACCTGGTGGTGTCAAAACTAAACGGCGACACCATAGACCAGATAGCAGATTTTTTGGCAAATCCCCCAGAAACAGGCAGATATGAGGCCTTGAAATATAAGTTATTAAAGATATAATTATGAAGACTCACAAACAAAGCAGATAGACAGATTAATAAACGAAATGGAATTGGGAGACCAGAAGCCGTCACAATTATGTCACAATTATTGGCGAAAATGAAAGTCCTCGCGCGAGACAAAATGACGGACGGCACATTAAGAGTTTTATGGCAGAATCATCTACCAGCAACAGTACGCGCTGTAATCACAGCTACTGAAGCAAAGGATTTAGACAAGGTAGCCGCTATCGCCGACGAAGTCAATGAAGTTACCAAAGCTGGGGTAGTGGCAGCAGTATCACAGCAGCCCTCAACGTTGTCTTCAAGCGAATCTATTTTACAAGAAATAGCGAAGTTAAGCGCACGTTTCGAAGAAATGGAAAACCGATACAGCAGAAAAAGATCACTCAGCAGGAACCGTTTTCAGCAAACAGCATATGACCGAGGCAGAAGCACCTCGCGAGCACGTCATACAGAAGAAGATCCAGATTGGCTGTGTTTCTACCATTTCCGTTACGCAGAAAAAGCGCAGAAATGTGTAAAACCATGTGCATGGAAAAAAGCGGGAAACTAAGTACGGAGCAGGATAAGGCGGAAATCTGCTCCGTGCAACCAGCCATCCGCCTTAGAGTGACGGACAGTAACACCGGTTTGAACTTCCTAGTCGACACAGGAGCGAACGTGTCCGTCATACCGTGGTGTAGGGTAGGTGTAGGGTAGGTGTAGGGTAGGTGTAGGGTAGTTGTAGGGTAGGTGTAGGGTAGGTGTAGGGTAGGTGTAGGGTAGGTGTAAGGTAGGTGTAGGGTAGGTGTAGGGTAGGTGTAGGGTAGGTGTAGGGTAGGTGTAGGGTAGGTGTAGAGTAGGTGTAGGGTAGGTGTAGGGTAGGTGTAGGGTAGGTGTAGGGTAGGTGTAGGGTAGGTGTAGGGTAGGTGTAGGGTAGGTGTAGGGTAGGTGTAGGGTAGGTGTAGGGTAGGTGTAGGGTAGGTGTAGGGTAGGTGTAGGGTAGGTGTAGGGTAGGTGTAGGGTAGGTGTAGGGTAGGTGTAGGGTAGGTGTAGGGTAGGTGTAGGGTAGGTGTAGGGTAGGTGTAGGGTAGGTGTAGGGTAGGTGTAGGGTAGGTGTAGGGTAGGTGTAGGGTAGGTGTAGGGTAGGTGTAGGGTAGGTGTAGGGTAGGTGTAGGGTAGGTGTAGGGTAGGTGTAGGGTAGGTGTAGGGTAGGTGTAGGGTAGGTGTAGGGTAGGTGTAGGGTAGGTGTAGGGTAGGTGTAGGGTAGGTGTAGGGTAGGTGTAGGGTAGGTGTAGGGTAGGTGTAGGGTAGGTGTAGGGTAGGTGTAGGGTAGGTGTAGGGTAGGTGTAGGGTAGGTGTAGGGTAGGTGTAGGGTAGGTGTAGGGTAGGTGTAGGGTAGGTGTAGGGTAGGTGTAGGGTAGGTGTAGGGTAGGTGTAGGGTAGGTGTAGGGTAGGTGTAGGGTAGGTGTAGGGTAGGTGTAGGGTAGGTGTAGGGTAGGTGTAGGGTAGGTGTAGGGTAGGTGTAGGGTAGGTGTAGGGTAGGTGTAGGGTAGGTGTAGGGTAGGTGTAGGGTAGGTGTAGGGTAGGTGTAGGGTAGGTGTAGGGTAGGTGTAGGGTAGGTGTAGGGTAGGTGTAGGGTAGGTGTAGGGTAGGTGTAGGGTAGGTGTAGGGTAGGTGTAGGGTAGGTGTAGGGTAGGTGTAGGGTAGGTGTAGGGTAGGTGTAGGGTAGGTGTAGGGTAGGTGTAGGGTAGGTGTAGGGTAGGTGTAGGGTAGGTGTAGGGTAGGTGTAGGGTAGGTGTAGGGTAGGTGTAGGGTAGGTGTAGGGTAGGTGTAGGGTAGGTGTAGGGTAGGTGTAGGGTAGGTGTAGGGTAGGTGTAGGGTAGGTGTAGGGTAGGTGTAGGGTAGGTGTAGGGTAGGTGTAGGGTAGGTGTAGGGTAGGTGTAGGGTAGGTGTAGGGTAGGTGTAGGGTAGGTGTAGGGTAGGTGTAGGGTAGGTGTAGGGTAGGTGTAGGGTAGGTGTAGGGTAGGTGTAGGGTAGGTGTAGGGTAGGTGTAGGGTAGGTGTAGGGTAGGTGTAGGGTAGGTGTAGGGTAGGTGTAGGGTAGGTGTAGGGTAGGTGTAGGGTAGGTGTAGGGTAGGTGTAGGGTAGGTGTAGGGTAGGTGTAGGGTAGGTGTAGGGTAGGTGTAGGGTAGGTGTAGGGTAGGTGTAGGGTAGGTGTAGGGTAGGTGTAGGGTAGGTGTAGGGTAGGTGTAGGGTAGGTGTAGGGTAGGTGTAGGGTAGGTGTAGGGTAGGTGTAGGGTAGGTGTAGGGTAGGTGTAGGGTAGGTGTAGGGTAGGTGTAGGGTAGGTGTAGGGTAGGTGTAGGGTAGGTGTAGGGTAGGTGTAGGGTAGGTGTAGGGTAGGTGTAGGGTAGGTGTAGGGTAGGTGTAGGGTAGGTGTAGGGTAGGTGTAGGGTAGGTGTAGGGTAGGTGTAGGGTAGGTGTAGGGTAGGTGTAGGGTAGGTGTAGGGTAGGTGTAGGGTAGGTGTAGGGTAGGTGTAGGGTAGGTGTAGGGTAGGTGTAGGGTAGGTGTAGGGTAGGTGTAGGGTAGGTGTAGGGTAGGTGTAGGGTAGGTGTAGGGTAGGTGTAGGGTAGGTGTAGGGTAGGTGTAGGGTAGGTGTAGGGTAGGTGTAGGGTAGGTGTAGGGTAGGTGTAGGGTAGGTGTAGGGTAGGTGTAGGGTAGGTGTAGGGTAGGTGTAGGGTAGGTGTAGGGTAGGTGTAGGGTAGGTGTAGGGTAGGTGTAGGGTAGGTGTAGGGTAGGTGTAGGGTAGGTGTAGGGTAGGTGTAGGGTAGGTGTAGGGTAGGTGTAGGGTAGGTGTAGGGTAGGTGTAGGGTAGGTGTAGGGTAGGTGTAGGGTAGGTGTAGGGTAGGTGTAGGGTAGGTGTAGGGTAGGTGTAGGGTAGGTGTAGGGTAGGTGTAGGGTAGGTGTAGGGTAGGTGTAGGGTAGGTGTAGGGTAGGTGTAGGGTAGGTGTAGGGTAGGTGTAGGGTAGGTGTAGGGTAGGTGTAGGGTAGGTGTAGGGTAGGTGTAGGGTAGGTGTAGGGTAGGTGTAGGGTAGGTGTAGGGTAGGTGTAGGGTAGGTGTAGGGTAGGTGTAGGGTAGGTGTAGGGTAGGTGTAGGGTAGGTGTAGGGTAGGTGTAGGGTAGGTGTAGGGTAGGTGTAGGGTAGGTGTAGGGTAGGTGTAGGGTAGGTGTAGGGTAGGTGTAGGGTAGGTGTAGGGTAGGTGTAGGGTAGGTGTAGGGTAGGTGTAGGGTAGGTGTAGGGTAGGTGTAGGGTAGGTGTAGGGTAGGTGTAGGGTAGGTGTAGGGTAGGTGTAGGGTAGGTGTAGGGTAGGTGTAGGGTAGGTGTAGGGTAGGTGTAGGGTAGATGTAGGGCAGGTGTAGGGCAGGTGTAGGGTAGGTGTAGGGTAGATGTAGGGCAGGTGTAGGGCAGGTGTAGGGTAGGTGTAGGGCAGGTGTAGGGTAGGTGTAGGGCAGGTGTAGGGTAGGTGTAGGGCAGGTGTAGGGTAGGTGTAGGGCAGGTGTAGGGTAGGTGTAGGGTAGGTGTAGGGTAGGTGTAGGGTAGGTGCTAATCTCAGGAACTACTAGTTGGAATTGAAAAAATCTTTTTGTGTTGGATAGTCCATTTATCGAGGAAGGTTATAGGCTATATAACATCACGCTACGACGAATAGGAGCGGAGCATAAATGAAAAATGTTGCAAAAACGGAAAAAAAAAATATTTTTGAGAGCTTCCTTATATGCATGAATGTAGTGTAGGTAGGGTAGGTAGGTAGCCAGTTGACGGGAGCGAAGCCGCGTGGGACAGCTAGTTAACAAGAATAAAGCTGTGAGAGGAGCCTTATAATAATGTAGCAACACTAGTGGTGTAATGAATAACTCTATGCACAGGCCAGCATGAAAAACCATTACCTCATGTATAACAAGATAATTTTAAAAATAAATACAAATTAAACTACTTCAAGAATTAAGGAGTATTTTATTTATAAAATATCACTTACATGGCGCTGGGACAAAAACGCAATCGACGCTGAACAAACTAAAGGGGTAAGAAATGGAACAATTACAACCACCACCGCCATTATCTTTTGTTGGGACAAAATTGAAAAAAAGAAGTTTCGAGAACTAGAAACAGAGGTTTAATCTGTATTGCCTGGCTAGCGGAGCACTGCAACTACACTGCATCGGTGAAGAGGGCCTGCTAATTTATAATAGTTTCGAGGACAAAGCGAGTATATCATATAATGAGGTACTCAAAAACAAACAAAAATCGGAGAAACAATATGAAGAATATACAGCATTAAATCCCATGATATGAGATTAAGACAAGTTTAGAACAGGGCTAAATAAGCAGGAATAAGATTTAACAAAGATAAATGTCAGTTTGGAGTCACAGAGGTCAAATATGTTCGTCATATATTGATTAGCACAGTTATTAGACCTGATACAGAGAAAATTAGAGCTATTGTAAATATGAAAGAGCCTAAAAGTAAAAAATAGTTACAAACATTTTTAGGTATCATAACTTATGTATCATCCGGCTGTCATTTGAAGATCTTTGACAGTCGTTACAGATAGTCAGAAGCTTGAGATCTGACACCAGTCTTGCCAAGGGGTACCGTGTTACCCAGTTACTGGGTTGTGGAGGTCAGATAGGCAGTCGCTCCATGTAAAACACTAGTATTTAGCTGAATCCGGTAAGACTGGAAGCCGACCCCAATATAGTTGGGAAAAAGGCTAGGCAGATGATGATAACTTATGTATCTAAATTCTTACCTAACTTATCAGATATTACAAACTCATTGAGAGAATTGGTGAAAAAAGATTCTTTATTTGTTTGGGGTGAAAAACAAAAGGCAGATTTTAATAAATTGAAACAAACCTTAACTACAGAACCAGTTTTTTTTTTGAGATTAATAGTCCTATTACATTGTCAATTGATAGTAGTAGTACGGGGTTAGGAGCCGTTTTATTGCAACATAATGCACCAGTAGCTTATGCTTCTAAAACACTAACTGATTCGCAGAAATCATGGGCACAAATTGAGAAGGAATTATTAGCAATTGTATATGCATGTGAAAAGTTCTATCAATACATATATGGCAAAGAGATTACAGTAGAAACTGATCATAAACCGCTCGAACAGATATTTAAAAATTCCATTAACGAAACTCCTCTAAGATTACAAAAACTAAGAATGCGTGTACAAGGTTATGACTTAAATATTAAATATAGGCCTTGGTAAGAACTCTTAGTAGCTGATGCATTATCTAGGTCATATGTACAAGACAACATATGCAATCAGGACATTGATGAAAAGATAGAAATGCATGTTTGTACGATTATAGAAAATGTAAATATTAGTGAAGAAAAATTTTAAATATTTCAGGTAGAAACAGCTAAAGATGAAAACTAGATATTACTTATTAATTATATTCAAAATGATTGGCCTAAATATTCAATTATTCCATTTCAATTAAAGTTTTATCATTCTATTAAAGAAAGTTTATATGTAGCCAATGGTTTCATATTCAAAGATTCAGCTTTTTTAGTACCAAAATCATCACGTTATTATATTTTAAAGCAAATTCATTACAATCATATGGGTTACGAAAAGTGTAAAAATAGGATCAAAGGATTGTTATACTGGCCACATATGTATAAAGAAATAGAAGACATGATTAAAATTGTGACATCTGTTTACAGTACCAAAAAGTCATAGTTATGATCCATTAAAATTAAGAGGAGTTCCAGATAAACCGTAGAGTACAATAGGAACTGATATGGTTTTCTTTAATAATAAAATATTTTTATTAATAGTACATAATCTTACTAAATATATAGAGATAAGTGAACTAAAAAATCAGTCAGCTGAGGAGCATATAAAAGCTTTACAAAAATCATTCTCTAGATGGGGAATCCCTGAATTACTTATACACAGATGACGGAGCTCAATACAGAAGTTCTGTATTTGTAGATTTTTGAATCCTTTATAGTGTTATTGGAAAATGAGCAGAAAGTTCTGAGAAACAGATATAATATATTTGTCGGGTTTAGTCAATAGTACGGACGTCAAAACAAATCGCAAGCACGCCATCTGGCGGCAAAGCAAGAACAACTACGCATTGGCGCGCATTTTCTAACCGCTTGCGCGGTGGAGACAGCAGAATATGGCAGTTGAGTACATAGACTAATATATATAAAAGATTGAGAGTTGAGTACTGACAGCCTTAGAGCTAAAACGTCGTAAGATCACTGTCGATCCGTAATATTAGTAAACAAGATTGTAACTGTGAGTTGTGACTATAATTTGTGTGATTTCATTTGCACGATTGTACCCACCTACCTGCCCACACACGATGTCTTAACCTAAGTGAATACATCCTGACTTCCCGATGGTTTACATCTATCGGCCACCCTTGATGCGACATCAGAATTGGGATTCAGTCGTGCTAATGAGATCACACGTAAAAAAAATGCTAGTGAAAGTAGCGGTTACATTCATGCAAAAAAATTACGGTGTTGTTTATCTGGGAACAACATGGGACTGATTTAAAAAATTGCCGAGTTTTCTGCGACTTCTCTCAGTTTGAATAATTAAAAACCATTCCGGAACAGAGCAGCAAGGAAGCTAGCAAATACCAAGGAGCTGGAGGACACTGATCTTTATGCCAATCTGGTGAGTCGTTTTCATTTTGTTATGACTATGGCCAAGAAAGACCCGTGTCAGGTCATAATTTCATGTTAGTTATCGATGGTCAAGTTTTGATGTTATTCTACTAGGAATTTCTCCTGTATCGTGGGTGCGTTTACAAACATATAAACTCACATACACAAACACCCAGAGCCGGAACAACTATCTTACACTTCAGTCTGGAAAATATGATAATTCCAAATGAAATATTTTTATTAGTTTTATGTAGTGAGAGTTAAGTAAGTATGAGAAGAAGCATAGTATTCTTATTTTGTAGTCGGAGGGCCAAACTATCTAAAAGGTGGTAAACCCTACCACGCCTCGTTAATTGCGACTTAAAATGCTATGGCATTCATTGGACTCCCTAAAGCCCATATACCTACCTGGACACTTGGGACCCTGTAATGTGTGGTTCATGTTTTGGACAGGGACTCTGCACGCACATTCGGTGTCCACAATAACCCATTTTGCTGTGCCAGTACACCGCTGCACCGGTTAATTTCCATCAAAACTGAGTATGGTTAAGATAACTGTGTGAAAATATACTCTCGTAATGTTTTTCACGTTTCAGATACCATATTGCGTCGCTGTGGAGCCTCTGCTGCAGGCTAGCGGTTCAAATGCTGAATGCGAAGTTGACGTGTCAACATCTGAGATGTTGAGACCGACGGCAGGCTAGCAGTTCGCAGGTGGTAGCCGTACGTTACGAGCGCGCGTTAGTTTGGAATGGAATACTCGGTGAAAGCGACTCACCATGTTATTTCGATAGTGAGGTCGAATGTTCTCTAGTGAAGAGATGCTATTTCGGGTGTTCATGTTTGATAACTGAATTGGTAGTATATCTAGCACTATCACTAGGTAATTAAGACACACTTGTAAAAAGCAATTAGTTAATGATGTTCCTATTGGCGGTATAATTTCAACATTTGGTTCAGTACGAACTTTAGGATGAGATATCCCATAACAAGGAAATGAGATATCCAAAATGACTGAACAACTAGTCATTTTCAGAGCCAAAGCGAAAATCAAAAACAAAAAATCAAAATCATTTTATTTTTATTTTACATAGGCCTACATGGGATTATAACGTCGACAAAAAGGTGCACGGTTCGGGTTAGTCGTTTCCTATGGAGAAGAACCGGCAAGAAACTCCATGGTTACTCTATTAAAAAAATGGTTTGGTTTTACAATATTTCCTATATAGTACTTGGATATGGGGGGACAACGTAGGCCCGACAATAAGTCCTAAGAAATTAAAAAGTAAAACGAGATACTCGTAAAAAGTTAACAAATGTTAACAAGCCTACAATGATAAATAAAAATAAAAGAAGGACTACAATGTTCACACATTCACAAAAAAATCTGTATAAAAATGTATACAAAAGTAAAAAAAAAACAAATAAAAAATAATGTCTAACAACACAAAATTTAACATGTGGCACAAATGTTGTTACCACTGCTGTAACTATTCTTAGCAAAGGGCTATAAAGATGATTGAAAAATATTGTCATCATCATATCAGCCGAAAGACGTCCACTGCTGGACATAGGCCTCCCCCAAGCGTCGCCACATTGACCGGTCCCGTGCGTCCCGCAACCAGCGGATTCCTGCAACCTTCACCAGGTCAGCGGTCCACCTGGTGGGAGGCCTTCCAACGCAACGTCTTCCGGTTCGCGGTCGCCACTCCAGAACCTTTCTGCCCCATCGGCCATCCGTTCTGCGAGCAATGTGCCCTGCCCACTGCCACTTAAGTTTGGCAATTCTTCGGGCTATGTCGGTAACCCTGGTTCTCTTACGGATCTCAACATTTCTGATTCGATCACGCAAGGAAACGCCGAGCATAGAAAAATATTGTAAAAAGTCTAATTAAAAGAGAAAAAATTAGATTGAGAATTGGGTGCACGGTTGGCGCAGTGGTTGAGCGATTGACTGCTGCGCTGCGTGTCGCGAGTTCGATTCCCGCACGGAACAAATTTTTGTGGGTCCATATTGGCTCACCTAAAGTTCTTTACCCGAAATTGTTCTTCCTAACGATTTGTAATCCGAATGATCACTCTTCCTAAAATTTTTCATCCTAAAGTTTTCATTCATACTATTTGTAGTGCATCCGGCGATGTTCATAACAGTCGTGTTTCCGAAAATTTTAATTAATAATATCATTAATGTAAATATATTTAAACTCCTACTGTTTTTTATCATAACGCTTTTATCCCTAAACATATAGAAAATGGCGGGATACCGCGTCATTTTCTCATATTGGACGTATTTAGACACTGATAGACCCGAGATTATAAAATAATGTGTAATGGATAAGCTGACTTGCTTTTCTGTGAACTACAAGCCAGTACAGGCCAGATATATTATTATACTTCCTTTATCATTAATAATTGGTGTAAGATCGACTACATAAGGCTAATGTAAGTTATTTGATATTATAACTTTATTATTGCTAATGGTTGTGTTGAAACTGTATCTATATCATATTATGGCCTTTATTCCTAATATGTTATATTAATTTAAGGGCTAGTCTATGTCCTTTGCCTTATCCTTGTTATTTTGATTCTATAATATTGTAAATACTTTATGTGGTTGTAAAAATAATATATCGATAAAATTTATCGATATATTTTACAACCACATAACCAACGAAGCAACAAACCCCACGGAAGCTCTTTCATAGTATTTAATACTATGAATGAGCTTTCGTGGGGTTTGTTGCCCTTCTTCCCCACGAGAACTAGGTCTAGCGAAAGGGCAGTAAGCTCGATGAGCCTTCTAAATATGAATTAATTGACAAACCTTATTTAAAAAATACCTAGTCTTGTCTTTCTGTGCTTTTATTCATAAAACCCTTCCCTTACACACCACATACATTGGAACTGATACACATTAAATAACCAACAACCACCTTGACATTCAAAGCTTGCTTTCTTGGTAGATATCAATACTATTATATAGAGTTCCATTCATGATTCAAACACACGCATTGCGGAAAAAAAACACGCTCAAATAGTACTAAAAAATTAAATTCACAAAATTAAAAATTAAATAAATAAAAATCACAATGCCTGAAAGGCCATGAAAGGCCTAATAGTCAATGAGGAAGGAAAATCTATGGAGACGGCCTATTCTACTATATGAAGAATAGTTATACACATATCTATCAAATCGACACACGCATGTCAAAAAGCGTTTTGTCTCTTTTTAACTAAGAACAAGAACTACATATGAAAAGAGAGACATCTAAATGTTTGTCAAGGACTAAACTTGGTAACACTTTTGTGTGACGTCAAAATCATGTCTATGCGTGGCCGGTCGCCATGTTGATTACCGAGTAAAATTGGTAGTTGTGTGCTGTTTATGTACGTCTATCTGTGTAGTTGTGATGTGAAACAGTTGCAAATGGCCTACCTCATTGGCCAATGGGCAGCCATCTTAAGTGCCCGATTTATGTAGGTATCACGCTAATTTCGTAGGTATGGCAAGTCCATAGGTTTATAAGTCAGTGCTAATAGTCGAGCATTTTTGACATTGACGTTTAACAACACAACAATTTCTTGTTGTCAGCTGTCACTTGCACGTCAGCTGCAAGCAATATGTTTCGTTTTCGGTGATAGTTTTTATTTTAAAGTAACAAAATTTGAGCGTTTCATGCAGAAGATAAAATAAATAGCACAATGTCTGAAGAAGAAGTTGTAGATATAGAACAGGAATTAAACGACCGCTTGACGAAAGTCCAACCCAACTTGCAAGATGTTATTAAAAGGGTAAATATAAACATATAATTTTATACTGAATATTATTGGAATTCCTTTTCTACAAATTTATTGTGCAATGATATCAAAACAAACTTTTATAGAGTTTCACGAACGTGGTGCTACAGCAAACGAAGAATGGTGAACAAATCAAAGCTGACTCGCTCGGTGATACTTCATACTTCGCTAAGAACACACAAGTGTAAGCGTGTTTATTTAATACACTAAACCTATGGAAGAATTCCTTGGAACAGCCTTTAAACTGTATCTTTTTCATCTCAAGTTAAATAAAAGTAAAATGTTACAAGTTTGTAAACTAAATTGTCAAAGTTTGGTGAATCATAATAAAATTCTTCATAAAAATACGAGCCTGTTACTGACCCACTACAGGGCAAAAGCCTCTTCTCATAAAGAGAAGGTACAAGCATTTATCACCGCAGTTGCCCAAGACAGGTTGGCAATTTCGTAATTATATTAACTGTAATTCCAGGTTTCCTCACTATGTTTTCCTTCACTGATGTCACCAATGTCCAATATAAATTATAATCCTCAAAATATTTGTTAATATTTCAGTAATCTTTCCCGCTTAGAATTGGTGAAGCCGCCAACATTCCACTTGCAAACCCTGGCATTAGATTTAAAGACAATGAGCCTCACACTAAGGTGTTCTCTCGGAGAAGTCAATGTAAAAGGACTGTACAGCGCATTTAATGAAAACCTGTATAATCTCATTCCTGTCCTGGCTGAGGGACACGTTTTGTAAGTACCTAAACTAATTTTATTTATGGTTATGTAATTTATTTTATCAAAATAAATATTCAATGTACAACATTATACATTCACCATTCTTGATATTAATTAAATAATTGTTTCATAAAAACAATATATTTTAATGTCAAGTACAATCAGTATCATAAAGAAACATATTTATTATGACTAGATTTATGTGACAATATTATATTGTGAGAAAACTCGAGAAAGGCTATTGATAGATAGATAGTTTATTTGTTACATTGCAACAGCTTACCATTATATTATTGTGTATCTATAAAAAAAATTGCTTGATGTCACTGTGATGAATTGTATTTAGTATAAAATACAAACATTTTATAATTATTATATTGATAAAGACTTTGTAACATTCTTTAATGGGTAATATTTTATTGTACAGGTCTGTGCATAATTATAATAAGGTAGGTATGACCTAGCCAATGTTACACAAAAGAAAGTAATTACCGATGACAGAATAATTAATTATTACAAACTACTATTCTAGAATATCATTATCGAACATGATCGCAGATGTGAAGGTGGGCCTGATGCTGGAAGATGATGCCTTCTCCATCATCAACCCAGACATTGAGTTCACTCATGATGAAGTACTAGTAAAGGTAATTTATTGGTTTTGATGTTACTTAAATATATAAGACTTCTTCTAAGATACAGGCATCTGCCCAGTTTGGAAGGCAGGGTTCCATTATTTATATTTTGCCTTATCAAGTATTTATTATTTGTAAATTTATTTTTTATATGGCTTGATGAATGAATAAATTATTATTATTCCATTTATTTATTATATTTACATATTTTTACATTTCTAAATATCATTCTATAAAAAACAAAATAAAAAAACATTTAAAAATACAAAAATAGTAGCCCACCGGTATCAGGAACAGGGTCCAAGCTACTATTATTATCTCCTTTATTCAAATTAAGTACATAGTTTTTACATTTTCAATATTTTATTATTATAAGTTACTAATATTATAAATGCGAAAGTTTGGATGTGGGTATTGTTTGTTACTCAATCACGCCCAAACGGATCTCGATTTTATTTGGCACAGAGATAGATTATAGTCTGCAATAGCACATAAATGTTCAGAATATGTTCCCTCGGGATAATTTTTGACTTTTACGCGGGCTAAGCTGTTTACAGAAGCTAATCTTTCTTAATGTATATCACCACAACACTTGAACACTGAAAACCATATTCTTCATCATTGTCAACCTACAACCCCCTTTGCTGGATGAAGTATCTCCAATCGCTCCCCATTTATTTCGAGTCTTGGTATCCCTCATCCAGCTGTTGCCAGCCACCCTGCAAAAATCGTGGCTCCACCTAGTCTGAGGGTCTAACACCTTAGGTTTACCGATTCGCGGTCTCCACTCAGAACACGCGTACCCCAACGGATATCGGTTCTATGGTTATAATACTGTAGCAGCTCGGCTTGCTTATTCTGTGAGCTTTATCAACAAACCTATATGCTACGAAATTTTTATATATGTATTATTTTTTATATTTTTATTCTTTTTTTTTATTTATATTTTGGTTGTCCTTGTCCAATATTCAATACTGGAGTCCTTACTGAAACAAAAGTGTTAAAAAATAATTATTTTCTTTTAGTTATCGTGGCCGTCGCCGCAAAGGAATGGTGGCTATGATTTCGCAACGACTGAGCAACTGGCTAAACATATTGGTGAGTATTCCCAAACCCTTAGTATGCCGATAGCTCAGCTTTTTGTGGTCAATCCAAAAAGTTAATACATTTCATCTCCAGTTTCCATAAACCTTGAAACATGGCAGATCGATTTTTTTCTCTTGGGCTATTATATACTTGTTCGGCATTGCTAAGTCGATTCAATGCTTCATGCGAATGTATTGCTTGGAAGGCATGTAGGCTGCAAGTTGACGGTACCTACAGTCAAAATCAATCCAAATTTAGTAGAATGCGACTCCATCTACTGTTTTTTATTTAATTTGCCCATGGCTGCACGTGAGCTGTGTAAATGCTGCCACCAACCAACGCTGACCAATGAGGAGCATGATTGCATTTTCACACCAAAACGGAAAGATTGGTCGCCAGTTTATGTCCGTACACAATTTCTCTGCGCGTCACGGAGAGATTATAAACTACTGAATTTTGATGCGTATTGTTGTATTCGAAATGATCACAATTTATTTAGTGTTTATAATCTCTCGAAATCTATACTTTATTCATATTATTTGCAAAAGTAACTCTGTCTGTTACCTTCACGCTAAAACCGCTGAAACGATTTAGATGTTTGGTATAGATATAGTTTGTAATTCTGGGAAAGACAAAGGATAGTTTTTATCCCTGAAATCTTCTCTCCATCCATAAGGGCGTGGAAGTTTGTATGGGGAACTATTAATTTCTAAAGTTAGGCGGCCCACACATCTACAATATTATTGCGCGATATATAGAATAGGATACTCAAAGTACTAATGCTACGCAAGCGAAGTCGCGGGCATTAGCTAGTAGTTAGCTATAATCTGGTGACAATACCACTCGTGTCTAGCCTACTATACGAGTTACACAATATCCTTGAAAATTACTTTTGATAGAAAACAAGTTTCGGCCGGAAGTAAGTCCAAGGCCGCATATGTTTTCCCTAAAAAATTGTTATTTATGCTACAAGTGCGGGAAGTAGGTGATTTCCGATGAGTGGCATTTTTATTCACGAGCGAGCGAAGCGAGTGAGTGGATAAATCGACACGAGTCGGAAATCATCTTACGCACGTGTATCATACAACATTTTACTATGCATTGTGCGAGGAAATAAAAAAAAATATCTGAACCAAGCAAAAAATTAATAAAATGGCGCTTATTCAAGGGCGCTCAGCATATCCACAGATTAACTAATAGTTCATAGTTCTACTGCGCATGTGCAATAGCTGTCACGTCATAACGCAAAAAGGCACGAGCAAAATATTAATTCTGCCAAACATATTTAATGAATAATTAAAATTAATTTACTGATCAAAATCTAAATCTAGAGTAATTAAAAACGCCTTAAATGACGTATTAGTTTTGTTTTACTTTTTATATGAATGATAATCTGTACTTAACTAATTTTAAAACTTTTCTCAAACAATAAAAACTCTATGCGGCGGGCTGACGTTGGAGTTAAAAATTAAAAAAGTACAGGAAAGTAAAAAGCACTAGTAAAAAAAAGTAACACTTTCCGCACAGTTTGGCTGCTTGGAAAACGCTCTTTTCGAGGACATGCATTGTAAATAAGTTTTTAATGCCTAAAATGTATAATTATAGAATATTGAACATTCCTAATGTAGCTGGCACCTGCTTACACAGGTATTTGTATGTAAATGAATAGTTATCTTGTAACACGCTTGATAACTGTTTGCAACATAAGAAGTCAATAGTGCGACGCGAAGATAAGAATAGCGTTGTTGTAAAACACGTTTTTGTTTTTTATAATTAATCTTTTTATAATGTAGGTACGAAACATTTCTATATGTCCACGTGTTTTTTTTTTTTTTTTTTTTTTATTTGTGATGGGTTTGCTCTTGACTCTAGTCTAGGTCAAAGGTGACAGAGACAGAGTCGACGATGGAGCGAGCTTACCCAGAAGAAGCCTGTTCACTCTAACTTTGAAGAGATTCGGGTTGAATGCGTTCGGAAACACAGACGCAGGTAGTGAGTTCCACTCATTCGCTGTGCGCATTATGAAGGATGATTGGAAGCGCTTGGTGCGTATTGGTGGAATGGCAACAAGGTAAGGATGGTAACTTGCAGTGCGTCTAGATGTCCGATGGTAGAAGGGGGCTGGTGGGATGAGGTCGTGGAGTTCTTGAGCACACTCACCGAAGTACAGTCTGTAAAAGACCGACAAGCAGGCAACCTTGCGGCGATGAGCCAAGCTGTGTAGCTTGGCATCCGCCAGCTCAACGTCGCCAATGAGCCTCTTGGCTCTGCGTTCCACCGAGTCAAGCGCGGCAAGCTGATACTTAGCTGAGCCATCCCAAAGGTGGCTGCAATACTCCATGCAGGATCGGACTTGCGCTTTGTAAAGGGTTAAAAGCTGTCCAGGCGTAAAGTATCGCTTCACTCTATTTAGGATGCCCAGCTTTTTGGCCGCAATTTGATCCCATCAACATCATTATTTTTTAACTTGTCAATCATTTTTACGGTTCCGTACCTCAAAAGGTAAAAAAGGAACCCTATAAGATCACTCTCTTGTCCGTGTGTCAATCTTAGTTTTCAACTTTTTTTTATTTTTCGCCATTTTCCCTTTACTTTTGCTGTAGACCTTGCTTTTAACCAAAATTGACAATTCTAGGTCAACCGGAAGTACCTACCTACCCTATAGGTTTTGGGTCGAAAACCTATATGGTAGTTCCCGTTGGCCCAGAATCACGACATTTGGCAAAAAGTAAGGTCTTACAGCACAAATAAAGGAAAAATTCCAAAAAATAAAAATCCCTTCGTGCATTAAATACAAAACATGCGAAAATGGCACCGCGCAGCAAGTATATATACTGCTGTGGGCAAAAGTTGAAGAAACAAGTGACCGACCGAAGGTTCGGTTTCAGTTTCGGTCAAAAAATCCAATTTCGGCTTTAGTTTCGGTCTCGGCTTGAAAAATTGGAAAATTGTCCGAAACTTTCGGCCGCCCCGAAGCTCAGTGCTCGTGAATTATCGTGCGTAGTTCGAATAACTTCGCGGCCAACTTCTGGTCGCTCCAAACTCTCGGAGAACTCCTCAGTAACCGTCGATTCTAAATAAGCCTCCTGGTTCACAAGAGTAGGTGGCGAATACAAAAAAATTGGCTGCCTCAAGGTAGTGTACTGGATCGATTACTGTTCAACATTTATACCAATGATCAACTAGCGAACCCTAACACAGCCCGCTTCTTGTATGCAGACGACCTGGCATTAACCTGCCAAGCCACTGATTTCTATGGCAGACCTGGAAAACTATAAAAACATAGTCCGCACTCAGGTCGGCCGCAGCAATGACAACCTCCATAGGTGGGAGTTCTTGGATGGTACCGATGTCCAGTGTATGTGTGGCGTCTCTCGACCATGGTCCACAGTTCATCCTGTTTTACATGCACTGTAACCTGTTCATGGAGGGCCTTATGGCTGCGTCGGCGAGATGTTTTGCCGTGCTGAATACTGGGACAAACATAACATTTGTTTTTTTTTTTGATTTCTGTATACCTACATTAGAAATCTATCTATCTATATTATATATATATAAATAAAAAGAAAAGTCCTGACTGACTGACAGACTCATCAACGTCCAGCTCAAATCATTGGACCTAGAATGCTGAAATTTTGCACAGAGGTTTCCTTTATAATGTAGACAAGGAATAAGGAAGGATTTTTCGAAATTCAATCCTTAAGGGAGTTAAGTAGGGGATGGAAGTTTGTATGAAACACTGTAATTTTTAATTTGAAATGAATTAAATATGGCATATCCTAGCCTCTAAATATAAAATAAAAAATACTTCTTTAAGCATTCTTTGAATTTCATCCCTTAAAGGGGTAAAAAAGGGTGTTGACCATAAATAAATCTCAGGGTCAGGCATTAAGGGTGGCAGGCATAGATTTGAAGAACGATTGCATCGCACACGGGCAGTTCGCGAGCCTATAAATAATAAAAGAAATGGAACTGGAGAACATGTGGTTCCAACAGGATAAAGCAACGGCGCATACTGCACGAGGCACAACCGAAATTCTGAGGGCTGCATTATCCGGACTTGCTCTTGCCGGTAAGGACGCCTGATTTAACTGTTCCAGGCTTTTTTAAGTCACGAGTCTATGTCGTTTTTAGGTCACGAGTCGTATGTCTTTGTAGTCTACGCGAACAGAGACGCGGGTGGAAAGCTGTTTTTTTTTTAGCTGTATCGTGGGTGCGTTTACAAACATATAAACTCACATACACAAACACCCAGAGCCGGAACAACTATTTGTAGATCATACAAATATTTGTTCCGTGCGGGAATCGAACCCGCGACACGCAGCGCAGCAGTCAATCGCTCAACCACTGCGCCAACCTTGCGCCTAGATTGGATAATAATTTGCAATATCCCGCCAGAACTGCAAACAACGAAACAGCCAAGATCGTGTAGTCCACGCAGGCGAAGCTGCGGGTGGAAAGCTAGTCTGTTATCAGTATACCTACATTAGAAATCTATCTATCTATATTATATATATATAAATAAAAAGAAAAGTCCTGACTGACTGACAGACTCATCAACGCCCAGCCCAAATCCTTGGACCTAGAAAGCTGATATTTGGCAAAGAGGTTCCCTTTATAATGTAAACAAGGAATAAGGAAAGATTTTTCGAAATTAATTCCCTAAAGGAGTAAATAGGGGATGAAAGTTTGTATGCAACTCTGTCATTTTTAATTTGAAATTCATGAAATATGGCATTTAGCCTCTAAATATAATAATATTTTTAAAGATTTTTTGATTTTCATCCCTTAAAGGGATAAAAAGGTATGTTAAAGTGTTAATCAAAATTACTTGAAACTTAGTATTTCTGCTCTTCAATACAATTAAAGAATCACTTGTTTAAGGATTTTTTTGATAAACGGTAAAAAGGGGTGTTAAAGTTTGTATGAATGATTACCTACTGGATGTGCTCGGGAGGAATCAGTTTTCATACCTCGAACACCACTGATACCTCCTGACTATGACTTTGAGTTTAAACGATTACAATTCCCCACTAAGGTCTGCTTTGCACTGACCATAAATAAATCTCAGGGTCAGTCACTAAGGGTGGCAGGCATTTAAGGAAAGATTGCATCTCACACGGGCAATTCTACGTTGCCTGTTCCAGAGTCAGTACTATAAGCCTGGTCATTTTGGCACCAGTCAGAAAAACCACCAATGTGGTATACAAAGAAGTGCATAATTAAATTCTAACTACCTGATGACGACTTTGTTAGCGTGAACTAATTGGAGTACCCATATCTAGACTGTACAGAATGGCGCTAAACTCATCACTTTTATCGGCAGATGCTATAATTTTTTCATGGTATGTTGTTTTTCATGGATGAGTGCTAACGCGTGCCCGTATCCCCGCCATAAGCGGCACAGGAGGACACCGTGGAGTTTTAGTAGGTTCGAGTCCATATAACTGCGCTATCTCCCCGTGATAGCGCAGTATGCATGAGTATGCCCCAGGCAAAATGAAATGGTGTGTTGAATGTCGGTAGTAGGGTTCAGAAATTGAAAGCAAAGTGGTCTCCCACTATTTGTACCTTCCCGCGGCGATCGATCTCACGAGACCTCCAGAATGAAAGTCCAACGCTCTAGCTATTAGAATACGACAGCAGTTCAGTTTATGCTCATTTTATAACAATTTACATGTATTTTTTATAGTTCGATAGAATAATAAAGTTGAGCAAATCTTTTAGTCGAAACGAATAAAGACGCGGGCGGAAAGCTATGTTTGGGTAATAATTTGCAATTTCCCTCCAGAACTGCAAAAAAACGAAACAGCCAAAATCGTATAAACCACGCAGGCAAAGCTGCGGGCGAAAAGCTAGTGTTTCAATATTTTTAAGTAAGTTTCTGTTTTGGTTTCGGCCGAAACTGACACCAAGTCCGAAATTCAGTTTCGCCTGAAAACCCAGTTTCGGACGGACACTAGACACAAACATTTCCTAAATTATGTTTAGGCACGTTTAGGAAAAATAAAAAAAAAACAAATTCGTACCGTAACCCAAAAAAAATACATATTAATAAATGATGGGTAGTCATTTGGAATGCTTAGTGCCCGTGTTCGACTCGCACTTGACAGGTATAATTAACTGCTTACGGGTTGGTTAGTTTGCGTGCCTAAAAAGTACAAAATATTTCCTTTCAGACGACCTCCCACTAACGGCTGCAGTGTCACTGCCGCTTCACGCACTCCTGCGGGAGAAGCTTCAGCGGCATCTGGCGCTGGTGCTGCGGCAAGCGACCAGCGTGTCAGAGGTCATGTGCTGCAACCCGTCACTCATGGAGGCTTACAGGTAACTGCATGTGGTTGACTCCTGCAACAGAAGCACCAGCGGCATCTGGCGATGGTGCTGCGGAAAGCGACCACCGTGTCAGAAGGTCATATGCTGCACTGCAAAAGTCCTTTACCGGGATCAACCGGTCCCGGCTGTCATTTGAAGATCTTTGACAGTCGTTACGGATAGTCAGAACCCAGGAATCTGATACCAGTCTTGCCAAGGAGTATCGTGTTACCCAGTCATTTGGTTGAGTAGGTCAGATAGGCAATCGCTCCATGTATAAAACTGGTACTCAGGTGCCTCCAGTTAGATTGGAATTCAATCTGGAGCTAGTAGATCGATTTACGTGGAAGTACATGATCAAGTTATTAAAATAAACCTTCATGTTTCCAGCGGCATGATCGCCAAGCTATCACAGGACGCCAACAAGGTGGTGGACATGGTCCTCATCAACATGCGGCGCACTCTGCTGCAGAGCTGTAGCGAAGTATTGCAGCTGCCGCCGCTGCACGCCACCTTCATGCACAAGGTGAGCCCCACATATACCAAACAGTTGTTAGCTTGCTACTGAGCTTGATGGACACGACAAAGATTGTCGGGCAATCAAGTTCAGGGGTTTGAATTTAGTATATACATTCTACCTTAATAAGTGATGCATCACTGATAGGAACACGTTTTTCTCTATTGTACTCATTAAGGTTACAATAGTCGATCATTCTTCCATACAAACGTAGTCTGGCGATTACTCCACTGTTTGACGATGTACGTTCAATATAATTTGAAAGTTATAAGCGTTGAAAGTTCCATATTTCAACACTAATTTTATCGCATCTTTGGGCGGAAATAAATACCATATAAAGAATTAAAATTGCAAAACGGCCTCCATACAGGGATAGATTAGTAATTCAACAATGCAAATAATTTGATTTTGAAAATATACATTTAGTAGTTTTTTCATGATATCTAGACTCCTAAAGGTCTGTTTATAAAATTTTGCGCGCTCGTTTTCGTCCTAAATCATCATACATTTCGATACAAATTTGCAAAAGTGCTAATTCGTACACGAACTAGCTTCTTACTGCTCATCACAGCATCTATCTCTTTCGCACGTGTTGTCGGATGAGATAGCATGCATTTTAATCTCACGCACAAAATAGTTCGTACCGTCGACTAGGTGAACCTTAAGTACGCGCATCGTTCTCCGATCTAAAAATTTTGGAACCGAAATCGGAATCGGAGGTTTAAAAACAATCAGGAGTTAAGACTTTTCGGTATCGGCATCGAACCTCCGTAACATCCCCAGCTTGGATTCGCCGCCAGGGGCGCTGGTGTAGAGTGAGTCTTTAAAATGTCAAATTCCACTGATTGTGAATATTTTGCAATAACCAATCTGTTAAGGTAGGTACGGTTCTACCCACCACTGCTTTAAGAGAGTTTTGTCTTTCGGACAAAAGGAGGTGCACAAGTTTTGTTTTGTACAAGTTTCTGCAATAAACATTTTTTTTCCTTTTATTCGTACAAAATGTGGCCCACTTTACCTCCGATGCTGAAACCTGATGGGTCGCTGGCTCACTCTGCGAGAGACAAAGCAAATTTATTTGCATCTCTTTTTGCTGGCAATCCACGTCTGGACGCTGGCTCCAAGCAACCACCTACTGTACCTCACTGTGACTCTTCCATGCCGGAGATCGCTGTGCACGCTAAAGAGGTCCGGAGAGTATTGTGCAGTCTAGACGTGAACAAAGCCAGCGGGCCTGACGGCATCCCAGCGAGAGTGCTGAGGCAGTGTGCGCCAGAACTGTCTCCTGTGTTGACTCGTTTGTTCCGCCTCTCTCTTGTAAAAAGAACGGTACCGAAATCCTGGAAGCTTGCAAATGTGCAACCAGTGCCCAAAAAAGGCAACCGTGCAGACCCTGCCAATTACCGTCCGATCGCCATTACCTCCATTTTGTCCAAAGTTATGGAAAGGGTACTGAACAGTAAGTTGCTGACCTACCTTGAAGACAACAATCTCCTCAGTAACCGTCAATATGGCTTTCGCCGGGGACGGTCAACTGGCGATCTTCTTGTGTATGTCACGCACTGCTGGGGCGAAGCCATCGAGAGACACGGCGAAGCACTTGCTGTTTCGCTTGATATCTCGAAGGCCTTTGATAGGGTCTGGCACGCGAGTCTACTCAGTAAGCTTCCTGCTTATGGCATCCCCGCTGGTTTTTGTAGCTGGATATCAGACTTCCTCAATGAACGGTCGACCTGAGTGGTCATTGACGGCTGCTCCTCTGACTTCATGGCTATTGATGCCGGAGTACCTCAGGGGTCTGTTCTCTCTGCAACTCTTTTCCTGCTACACATCAATGACCTACTTCAGCCTGGTATTATTGGGTACGCAGATGACAGTACTGTTGCAGAGAGATACTTGTCCAGCGCAAGAACCAGCGTGGATGAAGTTCGTTCCATGAGAGAGGCTATGGTGGAAAGGACAGATTTGACCTTAAGCCTTGTCTCCCAGTGGGGTGATGACAATCTGGTCTCCTTTAACGCCACCAAAACACAGGCGTGTCTTTTTACCGCAAAAAGGAGTATCTTTGATCAAACTCCTACTTTTCGGGGTGCGTCTGTTCCTGTGACTGATCGGCTCGAGCTCCTGGGCATGGAGTTGACATCCAGCCTCAACTTCGGCGCCTCCATTGAGTACAAAGCTCAAATGGCGGCCAAAAAGCTGGGCATCCTAAATAGAGTGAAGCGATACTTTACGCCTGGACAGCTTTTAACCCTTTACAAAGCGCAAGTCCGATCCTGCATGGAGTATTGCAGCCACCTTTGGGATGGCTCAGCTAAGTATCAGCTTGCCGCGCATGACTCGGTGGAATGCAGAGCCAAGAGGCTCATTGGCGACGTTGAGCTGGCGGATGCCAAGCTACACAGCTTGGCTCATCGCCACAAGGTTGCCTGCTTGTCGGTCTTTTACAGACTGTACTTCGGTGAGTGTGCTCAAGAACTCCACGACCTCATCCCACCAGCCCCCTTCTACCATCGGACATCTAGACGCACTGCAAGTTACCATCCTTACCTTGTTGCCATTCCACCAATGCGCACCAAGCGCTTCCAAACATCCTTCATAATGCGCACAGCGAATGAGTGGAACTCACTACCTGCGTCTGTGTTTCCGAACGCATTCAACCCGAATCTCTTCAAAGTTAGAGTGAACAGGCTTCTTCTGGGTAAGCTCGCTCCATCGTCGACTCTGTCTCTGTCACCTTTGACCTAGACTAGAGTCAAGAGCAAACCCATCACAAATTTGGGACAGAACAACACGCCATATTCGATGTTACGTTTTATCTCACTTTTACGGCATTAGAAATAATTTTGATTCAATTTTTAACAGCTATAGCCTATACCTAATGAACTTACCAGTGGCGCCATTTGGCCACTGCAATAATGCACTTTTAACTTATTGGATAAAAGCCATCTAAACCTGTAATTAAATTAAAACCTTATCACGTTCCAGGTAGGATCATTATCGTTCATCGGCAAGTTCGAGACGGACACGGGGTGGTTGAAGAACTTAGCGACCATCAACAGAATAAGTGACGTCAGCGTCACCCGACCAAACCCTTTTAAGACCTGCTTCCACGTGACTTTGAGGATAAAGGATTTGCAAGTACGTGGTATTTTTTATTATCATCTACAACATACTCCATCACAATCACACACAACATAGGTACATGCATAACTATACATACTTGGTTATTTACTGTTTTCTTTTAGAGTTAGTTTTTTATTTTATATTCCTTTTCTTGCAAATTACAAGTAGATTAGATTTAATTAAGAATTTATTGTAACGTAATATATTACATGAACAGCAATAAATGTAAACGGAATGAAGGAGCCTGGATCTCACGACACAGGGAATCCTAGTGTGAGTCCAGGAAGCAACGCATTTGAATGTAATTTCTTAACAATATTTTTTTCTTATTCTCGCAAAAGCTTGAAAGTACCGCCATTTACAACAATCTGTCCAGGTGTGACGGAAACAGGTTTTCCGGTGGTTAAGTCCAACTGGGTTTTCCGTCATCGCTGCAGAAACTCCAAAACAGACTGTCCCGGTCTCTAATTAGAATCAAACGCCTTCTCGTAGCGTCGCAGACGACTATTATGAACATTATTTATGAATAGTCCATGTTTATATTCTGGCTCTTATATTTACAAGTTACTAACATCCTTCCTCGTTATTATATACACATCTTGCAATATAACAGTTGAACCAGGGATGTTAAGGAGCTCCGTAACCGAAACTATCAAATATCCGAAATAAATATCTATCCGTAACCGTAACCGAAGCCGATATTAAAAAATTGGATGATTTCGGATAGGGGCGGTGTCTAAATGAGACACGTTTTCTGCCCGGCCATGCTTCACATACGTGAAGCTCGAATATTTGAATTTTATTTTATCAATATACATTAAGAATAAGAATAATTGATTCCGCAAAAAATTCAGAAATACATATTTTCATGTTACATTACTATAATATCTATAATATACGAGTATTTCTGCTCAATCTTGTGAATATTGGCCCCGGTGCTAGGAAAATCCTGTGTTATAGGGGCCAACCATTCGTCCGTTATGGTTATTTTAGTTTACTTTGTAAGCAAAAAGAATCAAACCGACTTCCAGAACAAAAAACAATAAAGCAAAAAATTACTTTCTTTTCCAAAGTCGGTGTCGAAAAACGGAAAACAATGGGTACAAAAGACACCGACTATTATATAATATATATTTTTTGCTTTGTAGTTTTTTTTTCTGGAAGTCAGTTTGAGTTTTTGTTAAAAAGTTTTTATTTTTCTCTTTTTAGTTTTGGTAGGTACCTCCAATTAACATGATTATCATTTATAGCCAAAGTACATCTCATGACGAATCCTATAAGCCCAAACACGACTAGGATACATTGTTTTATTTCGGAGTTCCAATGCCCACCTTCCGGCTTCATCATCAGATCAGTTCGATGGTGCCATTTTTATCAGTACCATTTATTTATAAGTATTTGCTTCATTATAGTCGGTTTCGGATTCGAGATATCTTATGCCCGTGACATACTTAGCTTCTTTATCAGTTCCACTTTACAAAATGATACTTTCTGAGTTCAAATGATTGCATTGTTGATGAAAATACCAAAATTGCTATATATGCTATAGTATTTGAGGAGTGCCCTCGATTTCTCTAGGATTCCATCGTCAGATCCTGACCTGATGACTATGGGACCAACTAGAAAGTATAACCTTTCAAACAAAAGAAGAATTTTTGAAATCGGTCCAGGCGTCTTTGAGTAATCGGGGAACATACATAAAAAAAAAGATTCCGACGAATTGAGAAGCTCCTCCTTTTTTTGAAGTCGGTTAAAAACATTAATAAAGTATCAAATATCCGAAACTATCGGATCATCCAAAATAATTTCATACCCATAACCGTATCCGAAACCGGTATAATGTTATTTCCGTATCCAGATCCGAAATTTCAACATCCCTGAGTAGAACGTATTAAGTTTCTCTGACCCTATGGAACTTATAAACGGTTGCGTACCAACAGATCGGTTACGATGAGTACCGCATCCGAGCGATGGGCGTGTCGACGGGCGGCCGCGCCACCGCCGCGCTGCAGCGCCACGCACTGCACCTCGGCTTCACCGTGGGGCTCTGCCAGTGGGAGTCCTTCGCGCAACTTGACCATCTGCATGTGCAGAACATGGAGTAAGTCAATTTGATACTAACTAACTTTTATAACATATATTTTTTTATAACTTACCTAATATAATGTACTGGAAGTCGCAGATAACGGTTGCGAAGGTAAATTTGGGTCATTGGGTGTATGACACACGGCCCGGTGAAAATAAACTTCGCGAGGCAACTTGCATGACTTAAAACCAAAAATTCAAAGCTCAGAAGCGAAAACGTCTATCTGTCCAGCATCGTGAAATCATTCATACGGACTGACTTGGTTCACTGCAAGGGGCTATTTCGCTGGATGCGATACGCCATGGAACGGTTGATATGCTGACAACTGGGGGCGGCATTTGTTCAGCATTAGCCGTCTTTCAGCTGAAAGACGTTAAGGGCAAGGATGGTGATGATGATGAAGCCGGCGAATGTCGCGCCGAGGGATGAGTGCGCATGCGTCGTGATTACAGCCCACGGGCGAATGTCCGGTGCGTGAAACGCTCACACTCATCTAAGTAACACTTAGCGACGGATACTGGGCTGCTGTACAAATAAAACATGTGCTGTGCAGTCGAAGGATACAAATATTCACGAGCTGACTGACCAAAACCATATGTATCCTCCGACTGCACAGCATGATTTTCTTCTTGTTTTCGTCTTTTTAGTTCGCTTCTTAAGCAGTCCGGTTTTTTGATTTTATTAACTTATTTTTTATATGTTTTTTTTTTATTTGTGATGGGTTTGCTCTTGACTCTAGTCTAGGTCATAGGTGACAGAGACAGAGTCGACGATGGAGGGAGCTTACCCAGAACAAGCCTGTTCACTGTAACTTTGAAGAGATTTACAACTTTTTAGTTATATTTTATTTTCGAATTACTTTTAACGCGATCGCTTTTAGCGATTGACTGCTGCGCTGCGTGTCGCGGGTTCGATTCCCGCACGGAACAATTATTTGTATGATCTACAAATAGTTGTTCCGGCTCTGGGTGTTTGTTTATGTGAGTTTATATGTTTGTAAACGCACCCACGATACAGGAGAAATTCCTAGTGTGGGGCAAAGATTAAAAATATATATATATATATATATATATTTGTAATTACTACTAAAACCCTTTATTTTGATACAGCGTCGTACTGGGACCAAAAAACTACGGGGACTTTTTTAAACTGCGTCCTACACTAGGCCTAGGCTAGACAAAAAATAGGGGTGAATGCAATGAGATTTTACCAATAGAGACGTCATACACATTAGAAAGAAACAAAATCAGGGCGATATTTTACTTTAGGGCCTATGGAAATTGGAACTTTATTTCTATCACTGAGTAGTTAAAATATCACAGATATATAAATATTATCCCGTTGTCAGAAAGAGATAAACATACTGTTCAAACGTAAGCAGGACGGACTGAGTTCACTCAAGCTGCTCGGCTTGTGTTTTTTATTGCCGCGCAGACTTCGGTAAAACGTATCTACCTCAGTATATATACGAGTATAACATGATTGGGTAAATGTTATAATTACCGGAGGCTATGTTTGAGTTAAATTGAATTATTATTTACTTACGAGTACACACTTTACCGATATGAAATCAAATCACTCAATCAATCTGCCTAGACTTTTTCCCAACTAAGGTTGGGGTCGGCTTCCAGTCTAACCGGATGCAGCTGAGTACCAGAATTTTACACGAAACGATTCCCCGTCGGCGTTAATATCGTTTGTTACGTTGACGACACCCTGGTATTAGCTGGCGGGGATACCTTCGACGAGACCATCCAGCTTTTCGAGCGGGATCGTGCCAAGAGTCGTGCGATCTACGAGCTGGGTTTGGAGATAATGCCTTATAAAACTGAGGCACTATGGTTCCATAAACTGCCGAGGAGCAGAGAGCCACACCGTTCGTCAGTGACTGTTGGAGATGCGCAAGTCCAGGTAGGTCCATACAGTAACTATCTTGGCCTCAGGGTTAGGCAAAGATAGTTACTGTATGGACCTACCTGGACTTGCGCATCTCCAACTGTTGGTAGGGGCTTCGAAGAGCACTTCGAACGCCTGGTCCCCGGCGTTGAAAAGGCAGTGGGTGTTTTGCATAGACTGCAGCCCAACCTCGGCGGACTGGGGAAGAAGTACGCGGGTGTCGTGCAATCGATGGTCCTTTATGGGGCGGGGCGCCTGTTTGATCAAGCAGACTACCAGGTGTCCGACGCAAATAGCCATTCGTATCTCACGAGGTTACCTACCGGTATCCTTTGAAGTGGCAACTCTCCTGGCACGATTTCCTCCGCTGGATATTCTGGCGGAAATGGACGCGAGGGTTTATAACCGAATTCGTGCCATTCGCCAGAATGGTAATAGCGTGCCAGGAATTGCTGTAGTAAGGCTGAGGCGGCAGGAATGGCGACATGCGCTCGAGCGGTCAAGCGAGCGGCTACGGTAGCCATCATTTTCGCGCAAGTGCGTTGACGAAGCCTTCCTGTCGCACTTCGAAGTCTGGCAAAAAGAGAGGAGCGCATCTCCTATAGGTTCACTCAGGTACTGACCGGTTTCCCCCCCCCCGGTGGGTTCCCGCACACGGCTCACGGCTACTGAGCCGTGACTTGGACAACTACGGTGAAGCGAAGAGGAACCCGAGGAGGAGACACTCGTCAGGGCTTTTGCCGATAAGCCGACGATGTAGCGGCCAATAAGTACGTTGCGGTACCGTATGGGCGCCATCGCAACTGAGGCGGGCCGTGATGTGGCATGGTAGACATCGCGGCTGAGGATTGGAGGCCGCGGTGGGAGAGGAGTGCCGGCATTACGGTGCGCCGCTCGCCCTACCCTCCGCGGCCTGCACGGGGTCGCCACCGTCTGATGGCGGACGCAGTGGGACCGCAGGGGAGGAGGAGTGTCGGTATAGCGTTGGCCGCTCTCCCTATCCCCTGTGGCTGAAAAGTGGTAGGAGGTGGGGCCACTGTCCTGACCCGTCACAGGGGGACCAAGGGTGCCATACAAGGGGTCGTCTGGCGCCCATGTGCTGGTTTGGTCCCTGGGGTGGTCACGGCGTACAGTGTGTTCTGGTGCGCCGGTGATGGAGGGTTAACCCCAGAGGAGGGTCCGGAGACGGACAGCGGCGGCGGGTTCGCGGATGTATGCTATTGCGTTCCCGTGTTGCACAGGAGGACACCGTGGCGTTTTAGTGGGTTAGAGTCCCACATAACTGCGCTATCTCCCCGTGGTAGCGCATTATGCATGAGCATTTCTCCACGCTAAAAAAAAAGGTGGAAAAGAAGGCGTCGGGGAGGCAAACGCCCCGCCTGCATCATAAGCGGACCGGGGGACTCCAGGTTCACAGGCGCTCAGACTGGGGACCCTGTCCGCCTACCAAGTGATTCAAGGAAAGACAGTGGCAAAGTGATTACGTGCTGCCGAGCACAGCAAGGCTCGGGTGAGACGCTCTTTCCCCAGGAATATTTATTGAAAGGCGTTGCGCAGCGGGGTCCCGGGGTGGTCTTTTAAGAGGTAACGGGGCTCTTTGTACGTGCTGATGGTGATCACCGGGATGGTTTTGGTGAGGTAAAAATCCCACACTCCCTGGTCTTTTCCCCAGTCCAAGAGCCTTTTTAAGGCTGCCTCTCGTAAAAAAAATGGGGCAGACGGTGTCCACAGATGTCTAACATCGCGATCTGTCTTAAGCTTTACGCTTCACCGTGGAGCGCACGCCAATCCGATTCTTGCCGCTTCTGCCAACACGGTGCGATGCCATGTGTGACGGGGACGGCCACGCTTTCTTTTCCCTTGAGGATTCCAGTTCAAAGTTTGTCTGGGTATGTGTCTGTGTGGGTGTGTGACTCATCCATCTCCACTTGCGATACTTTATCTAGCGGTTGATCGGGCTCTCGTGACATTTCTCCAAAAGCTCTACATTAAGATGGACACGGACCAGTAAATGACGAGAATGCGTTGAAAACTTGGATTTGGCGTGAGATGTCCTTTGTGATCTTCCAAATTTCGCACCCGTGGAGCAGCACTCAATCGGTTGCGCACCCAGCTAAGCCGCTGCAAACTCAATTTGGCGAAATGGTGTTTTATAGACCCGTCTGATACCTAGTGTGAGTGCGGTGCCCCTTTGCAGACTATATCACACATGCTGGAGTGTCCCAAGTGTCCACCCATAACACCTGCACTTTGAAAAACCTTATGCTCGCCACGGACGCCGCAATTGGTGTGGCCCAAAATATTTTAAGATAAAAATGAAGGGAAAATGAAACTGAAGTCCGGCTCCTGATCGCTCCCCGAGCCGATCCGTCTGTGGCTCGGGCCAATCCAGTCTGCCAGCCGGACCAGCCCGGGCCATAGCCTGACCGCGTACATTTTGAAGCCAGCTGCAGTTTAAAAATAGTTGCGGAAAAATACCGCTAGTGCGTTTGTATTGTTATAGAAACATCATAAAATTACGCGGCTCAAAACCGCGAGCGGTTAACGGCAGTGCGGCCTAGAGCTAACTCACTAATCACGGCTTGGCTCTATATAAAAATTAAGGGAAAATGGAGCTGGAGTCCGGCACCAGATCGTTCCACGGGCCGGTGAGCCTGTGGCCAGGGCCAGTCCAGCTGGTGGACCAGACCGGCCCACCGGGAAAGTCCCGGTACTCCATGGGGCCAGTCCGACGTTGCTTTGATAACCCACTCTATGGGTTCGACAGAAAAAAAATTGGGACCGTTGTGGGCGCAAAATGGCGCCCAAAATCTACGCACTTGGGAGGACAAGACCTATCTAGCGATGTCTTAATTATATAAATCGGTCTAGCTAGTGGTTTGAACGATATGAGGTAATAAAGAATACTACTTACATATAAACATACATACATGATACGCGCGAAAAACAAAACCCTTTCCTTGCAGTCGGGTAAAAATGGTCAACAAGAGCCCTAACGTTGAATTTACTGCAACAAACATTACGACAAACTGCGGGTAATTCATGCCCTCAGCGCACGTTATCTTATAAGCACCACGTTTCTTTTTAGTCGTTCCTGATTATTGTCAAACTACTTGTTAAGTTCGAAACAGAAATAGCCATGATGCGACAATGGCATCATGACGCCAATGGCACGTCAAAGTAGAATTGCAGTTTTTAACCAACCTATCCTTTTCCCTAGCTGCGCAGACTTACACGTGACGGGTCTGGGTCCTCTGAACGGTGCGTCGAGCCTGGTGTGCGCGTGGCTGCGCGGCGCCGCCAGCGCTCTGGCCGCGCCCGCACTCTCCGCGCAGATACAGAAAGATCTACAGACCGCGCTCGAAGAACTGTCGCTGGGGGAGCTTGTGTACGCCAAGTATGCCAATCAGGAAGCGTAGCTTGTTACAGTTTCGGAGGACGAAGCATGTTGCAACTACCGTTACAGGTACGGAGAACGTAACGTCTTGCAGACTATTTTGTGGCAAGAAGCTTACTGTGTTGCAACTACTATTACATCTACCGAGGACGCAGAATGCTGCGGCAACTATTACAGCTACAAAGAATGTGGCGAGTTGAAGGTTATTTTGTAGATTCGGAAGTGTAACGTGTTACAACTACGGCGAACTACGCGTTGCAGGTATTGTTACTGTAGAGTGTATTAATATACCGTGCCAAATGTTTATTATATCGTGAAAGTGGATGATACACAAAAATGCATGTTTAGGTAAAATTATGTGTTCAAGTGTATGACTCAATTGCGATTTATTGGTCTCGTTGAACCAGTGTCATTGGTCTATTAGTCCGGTCAAAATAGACCAAAAAATAGGGTTAGGTTTACAGGTCTCTAGTATTCGCATAGAGCTGAAAATTGGCACGAATGTTCGAAACACCATTATAAATAAAATGTAAAAAGTCCCCATCGATCCCACGCTTGCAAAATAAATATTCAAGGTCGAAGGTCATAAATATGTTTTTTTTGCTGAACGGTAAGTTTTATGATAAAAATAGGTTAGACAAAATTGTAGATTATGCAATTATCCATAAAAATGGTACAATTTTTCTCCTAAACGTCACCGTTTCTGAAATATAATGCTTGAAAAGTTGTATTCTACATAATATACACACGTTTCCACGCCACCTGGCAGGTAGTGCACTTGGCGCGTCTTTTTTTAACGTGGTTTCCCCGATAGGCCTAATCAACAATCTATTGTGATCCTGTTTAATTCAATACTATTTATGTAAAAACTGGTACTATTGGACATGATGAAAGCCGTGTGAATTCTAAAAAAATTGGTAAAATTATCCTTCTCGTTCATAATCATCTGATAATTCTGCTTCCTATTTTTCTTGTTTTTGTTCGTCTTCTTGTACTTCTTCTTCTCCTTGTTCTTCTTCTTCTTCCTGCTGTGTGTAAGTAAATCGTTCTAAAAGCGATGTATCATGTCTCCTCACTGATATCGTACGAATCCTCTTCTGATGGCGATTCAAAATTAGAGCATGGCTGATCTTAACAACTGATACATGCCAAAGAACAAAACAATCCAACTTTTTTGCAGCCGCATTTAGCATTACATCCTGTTTTTCCACAATAACATTACGCGTGAATAGGCCTATCGGGGACACCACGTTAAAAAAGACGCGCCAAGTACCTGTTGTAGAATACAACTTTTCAACCATTATATTTTTTACATTTTAACCAGAAACGGTGACGTTTAGGAGAAAAATTGTAGAGACCATTTTTATAGATAATTGCATAATCTACAATTTTGTCTAATCTATTTTTATCATAAAACTTATCGTTCGGCTAAAAAAACGCAAAAAACCCATATTTGTGACCTTTGACCTTGAACTTTTTTTTGCAAGCTTGGTATCGATGGGGACTTTTTACATTTCATTTATAATGGTGTTCCGAACATTCGTTCCAATTTTCAGCTCTATGCGAATTAATGCAATTTGATATGTCCTAATTTGCCGGACTATAGTTGAATGGAGTAGAAAACAAATCAATAAAGTATTTGATTTCTTTATCTACATCATCTATATCTGTCTTCTTCGCACACATAGTTTGCTATTTACATGTTAATGACATCTTATGTATACTGATTTCATATTCAAACTTTCTTAATAGTCAATGTTTTGACAATTCTGCTAATTTTGATGTGGCTAGCAATCGGACGGTCTCCGTCGATGCTCGCCGCAGTCTCACTTTAACTCTTCATTTATTTTCTATTCCTTGAAGCGTGTATCCGCGTTGGTTGATTAGACTCTAAATTCAGCCTTTAAGCAGACTTAGGTTCAGCACACACCGAGACGTGAAGATGCTTGAATAGGCCAGTTGAATAAGCCGCGGGGTGTATTCGAATATTCTTACTACAATGTGTACCTTTTTGCGTAGTAAATAAAGTTATATATTGTATAACTTTCTTAAAAAATTCGCACAGGTACGCGTCTCGTGTCAGTTTTAACTGGCCATTAAGATATTAATGAAAAGCTCAGCGTATTAATAAAAAGTGCATTTAGACGCAGGCGAAACTGTGAACTCTCCTTTTACACTCTCAATATTTAGTAACCATAGCGAATTATTTGTGTTCAATTCTGTGTGAAAATGTCAAACTGCTTTAGAAAATATTATGCACTAAGTAAGATACAGTCGGATTGGTTGTGTTGAAATTAATTATAATAATTTTTATTTTACTAGGAATTTATACCAAAATGAAAGAAGTGTGATTTTCCTCTGGTTTTGAATTTAATAGGTTCATTGAATATTTGTAATGTTCATGTTTGGATGTTTTTAAAACTCGGAAGTTTTAGAAAGCTTTAGTTTGCAAGAATTTATTAGATAAAATATTTTATTTAATACCGAAAAGCAATTACACAGCACTTTAAATACAATAGAGTAATTCAATGTTTTGAGATCCGTCCTTTAATTCAATATCAGTCTGATAATGCTATTAGGTTGCCACAATCTATTTATTAATATTATTAATATACTTACTAGAGTATGTAATATCGAAAGTTTTTCAATTCCTGATTTCTGATATTAGATCTCAAAATCGGAATTGCGCACTTTCGTTAAATATCGCAATTTTTTTTGTAAATTGTTCAAATTTGGTATGAGGTTGGATTAAGTACAATAAAAAAAACATGTTTATTAAGATTTTCTATTGTATCTCTTTAATCACCAGTGACGACCGCTGACGATGCTACTCAGCTTAGTCAACGGGCTTAAACCCGCTTTTTCGTTCAACGCTTCACAAGGAGCTAAACTAAGTTTGTTTTTCTGATTCCGAAAAATTGGATCACTCAGTATCGGAATTGAAATATCGGTAATTTAATTCCGAGATGCCGATATTCATGCCCTAAAACTTACCCAGGTATATTTTCCTATCTTTCCTATTTTTTTTACTTCGCGTTAAGCTAACAATAAATTTATCAAATGCTTTTTATAAAACCAAACTGTTCAAGTAAATCACAGCATTTTACGAATTATTAATATTAAAACAAGTACACGTACGTACAACTTTGCTACGATGTACATATTTACTATGATGTAAATATTTACTATTTTACCTACACTGTATTCTGTAATGATATTTTGATGAAACATTATTTTGTTTTTTTTTATATATCTGATACACATTCGTATATGACATACCTACTTAAGTCAGTTGTATTAATGAAAAAAAAAATTATTAAAGCTAGAAAATTACGATTCGATAATTGTTAAATTGCAATAATAAATTATTCTTTATTATAATTATAACTTACAATTTAAATTATAAATCAAATTATTTAAATATATTATTTTGTATCTAAGACATGATGTATATTAGACGAAAAGCAATAATTTATAACAATTTATTAGATTTTTTTATATTTTGTTGTTGTGTTGTGACTTTGGAGTGCCTTTCTACCGAGACTGTTGTAATTTGTATTTATATCAATATACAAGTTGTTAAATAAAATGTTTCAATTTTCTCCCACCCCGCCACTAAGAACTAGCAGAGCTTAACCCTGTACACGTCAAATGACGAGGCTCACCTTTCCCCTTACCACGGGGTCTCATTGCTAACAAAGAAAATGTGATTCAAATAAATCCACTTAAAATTGATGCCAATAGATGGTGCATTTTTAAATTTCTGAGGTTTTACACTAGATTGTTAAAATTTGCATTGTAACACATTTTGGTGCAAAAATCTGTAAAAACGTGCAAAAAATACTATGAAACGAGCCTTCACTGTATTTAAAGAAAAAAATATTCACGAACCTAATAAATCCTTTTACTTTCAAGTCGCTGCTAACACCATCTATCTATCACCGTGAAACAGAACCGAACGCGTTCGATGTACAAAAAAATAACAAGATTAATCAGATGGAAAACGCTAGTTACGTCGGCACGGTTTCTTTGTACGGGATGAGGCATCTGTATGCTAGTATTATATTATCTGTGCCCTTACGTAAATAGTGACGCGAGTATTTAAGCTACAAGATCCAGGTCCAGAAGGATGGTGATCCAGTCAAGGGGCTTGGGGCCTCGTAAGACACCGGACGGTATCCGGTTGGCCACTCTCTGAGGTCTTTACAGGATTATAACGTTGCGGGCTGTCAAGTTGTGCACCTACACTGGTGCTCCGTGGAGCGCCATGGACCATACGATCTCCAAGCTTTGCATAAAAGAGTCCAGCCTATTCAATACGGGCTGACCTCAATTGGTGAGACTGTCAGCAGCGGGACATAGCATTTTCTTCTAAACGTTGCCGTTGACTAGGAACATATCCTGTCCTCGATAGTTTTGTGTTGCGTTGCGGAAGTGGTTGTTACACGAGTGTTTTTATTCGATAGATGAGTTCTTTCAAAAGTGTCCCTGTAAATTTTATACACTAAAGCACAGATATATTTAATTTTTAAGTAGACACATAAATTGACATAATGTAGTTACCTAATTAATGTCTTAAGTGTAAAAACTTGTACTATTGCATGCTATATATTGGCCAAATGTGTGTTGCTAAATATTTTATATAAGAACTTTATGTACCTACCATATTTGATGCAATAAATGAATTGAATTGAATACAGGAGAAATTGCTTGTGTGGGGCGTTTACAATTATTTTAACTCACATACACAACATGCCGTCCATTCCTAATGTTTCCTCATCTATATTATATAAAAATGAAACCCGTTTTCCGTTGTCACGACATAACATGAAAACGGCTTGACCGATTTGGCTTATTTTTTTTTGTAGTTTTCTAATACTCTGTACAAGGTTCTCACGGAAAAAAAAATTAAGAAAAAAAAAAAAAAAAAAAAGTCGGTGTAGGGTAGGTGTAGGGTAGATGTAGGGTAGGTGTAGGGTAGGTGTATCTTGGTGTTTTTATGGCAAAACGAAGTTTGCCGGGAAAAGCTAGTACGAGAATAAACTTGGAGCAATCTCTTATAATCTGGCCTTAAAGAATACCAAAACGTTCTACTAATTTCTTTCTCTTGACACTGACGTTTTTAAGAATGCTATCAGCAGTTTTGTAAGATTTTGGAGTGCTATTATTTTATATTTCTATAGCAATTTTGTAATGAATGATGTTATCGAAGAAACTTTCTAGTTCGTTTACTTTTTAGTCGTTTTGAGTGGTATGTGTTCATATTGTGTTCCACGAATTCCATTGGACTTTATAATTTTATGATACCTTTTATCTTATTTCCTACTACTTTTAAAAACGTGAAAGTTTGTGAGGATGGATGAATGGATGTTTGTTACTCTTTCACGCAAAAACTACTGCACGGATTTTGATGAAACTTAAAGGTGAGTATAGACTAGAGCATTTACTTGTAACGACATCGAGCATTCGCCGTTTTTAAATTTACTCGAACACGACATTCGATGTTTTGTTACAACCTGAAACCGACGAGGGTTTTGGTGTAAGGTGTAACATTTTATCGAGCAAAGGCAAGAGCGCGGGTGACGTGGAGGTCAATAATGAACGCAAGGTAGGTACAAAAAAATGTTACAGGTAAATGCTCACTCGCCGTGAGCATTACGTCGAACATTCGCAATAACGTTACATTACATGGAAATGCTAGGAAACTAAGCATTTGTCTGTATTGTACCATTTGAAAGAACGTTACATTGTAATGCTCGCGAAAATGCTCTAGTGTATATACTCACCTGTACATAAATATAGCTTATACATCAGAATAACACAAAGGCTATAATTCATAAATATGTTGGGCGAAGTGGATAATATGGAGCTATATATACCAAAAATTTAGAGACAAATATTTAAATACTAGCTTTTGCCAGCGGCTTCGCTCGCGTTAATATAGGTTTTGTCAATCAAATCTGGTCGATTTATTTTTTCATGATTCTGATCTCCTGCAGCCTAATTGCGCAAGTGAATTCGGCAAGGCAAAGGGTTTGAGCGCCATCAATCGACCAATCACATAGACGGAAATCCACATCGCCTATTTCATCTCGTCTGTGATTAGAGTAAATAAAAAAGACCATAACTTATTACCCGACCACCAATTTTAATGAAACAAATAGGACTAAATCTGCGAAAACCCAAGAATATCTGTATCAGTAGTTTCGGAGATAAGCGTGAATAGACAGATTATTCCTACTGTTTTATTCTACGTATATAGAAGTAGTGTCCTAACGTATATGAAACTTACAAGAGCAAAATATAAAAGTAACTACATCCTGCAGCCTTATTGCTTAATGAATTCGGCAAGGCAAAGGGCAAAGAGTATGAAAAATCGACCGATCACATAGATGGAAATCCGCATCGCGTCTTTTATCTCGCATGTGATTAGTCGATTTTTCATCATTTTTGCCCTTTATCTTGCCGAATTCATTACACAATAAGGCTGCTGCTCTCGTATGTGTAAGGCCCAGATGTATGAACGTGAACCAAACCCAAAGTAATAATTTTGTACGTTAGCATTTTGTAACTCGTGGCTCTCTGCAGTTTCTGCCTGCCATGATGAAAGGTTAAGGAAGCCTGTGTTTGCTCACACATTTTTGCACTATTATAATACGTCGGGATTGGCCGCCGCAACTGAAAGTCCGTCTAAAGGTTTATTATTATCGCTCTAGGCTGTCAGCAGATTGGCTATCGTGCAGACCGACTATCTGAAAACAGAACACAAATCTATTGGTATACTTAGTTCATTCATTTACGCAACAAAAAGCTAATTCAGGATCTACATTACAGATCAGATATCATCTAAACAAGAACGATGGGGTTAATACAGTCCGTTTTCTGTTCTATGACATTTTGTGTGGAAAGGTAAGTCGTGCCTTGTTTCATTACTAAGCAATCACAAGTATTAAATGCAAAAAATAATCTCGTTGCTAAAAAGCCTGAAGTAGGTAGGTGCCCGCCTATAGATCAACAACAGACAACACCTTGAAAACTGCACGATACCTACTGCGGCGCACCGCCGCTTACTTTGTGTTAGTACCTACAAGGATAGTCAACTGCATATTAGTGGAAGAAATCGACAACGCCCTAATGTAGAAGTAAGGTGGTTTTCATAGTGCAAGTATTACCGCTGATGTGTGGTCAACTGTATGTCTAGCCTTCTGTGACTGCTTGTTTTAATGCTTGAGATATATGAAATCCTTTTGAAGACGATCAAATGAATCCTTTGGTCGAAATATCGATAGTTTTCAGCATCATCAGTAACAAAACTGGTCGATCACGAGCTGTGCCTCAGCCGTTTTTTGCTGAGTTGCATTTCTAAGAGCCTTCATAGACGGACTGCTTGAAGCAGTCAGTACAGACAGCTTCAAGCGATAGCGAGATTTTAACGGCGACTGCAAAAGCAGTCCGTGTGTTGTGTACGTCAATTTTGCATCGAAACAGGTGTCGACACTGACTACTCAAAGCAGGCCGTCATAAAGGTTCTAAGTATTTCTTCTCTCATCTTATATTTGTGGCCCCCACCAGAGTGCTAACATGGACGTGTTGCGCTTTCCTGCTAATGCTGCTGATGTTTTTCATCGTCATGCTTATGGTGTACGGTATCTCAGTGGGATACCATTACGCACAGAAAGAGCTCGCTTCGTTTGCTAGTAAGTATCTACCAACTTCCTCAGGTTAAATGAAATTAGAAATGCGCTTAGTATGGACGTATGGACTAGGCCAAGAAGACCAACTAGTCGACGCTCAAATGGTCGGCAAGGCAACTAGTCAGCGCTCAGATGACCGTACCGTCCATCTCATAGAAATTACTCGACGGTATTCAGCTCTATTGACACATTTCTGTGTCAGTCACTACCCTCCGGTATCGGGTTCGTATGTACGGCCCAAAGTCTGGACATCATTGAAAAAATCATGCAAAAGCAACTATTCTCCCGTCCCTGGTGCGTGTGAGCCTGGATAACTCTGGAGTCTGAAAGGTAATGTGTGGATAGTAGGTACCTACTCGTATTATATTCTTGGTATTCAACTGGAAATTCTTATTAGAAACCTATCTAAGTACCAGGGAACATGATCAGGCATTTGTTTTACGGCCTACTTCTATTTTTGAGTCACCGTTACCAGCGTTTCACCAAATTGTTTCCTTCCAGTGTCGTCCAGATCGACGACAGAGCCGACGCTGCTGCGCTCTGGACCCGAGAACAGACCGGTGGTGCGTCTGCTGGCAGTCAACAGGACGCAAGTGGAACACGCACCACACCCGCTACTTGGTACGTACCTATTTTATAGTACCCGGCACGTAAGTTGGCAAGGTTTTGGCGTAGTGAGGGTAAGTTTGCGCATATTCCGCGAACTGACCAACCACCCTATAGAGCGAACGGAAGGTTGACGCGACACGATTGGTGATGTCGATCCTTGTGTCAACTAACCAACCAATCGCGCGCTCGGAACGGTCCTAAACGCTCCCCGCGCCCCGCTTCACTACTAAAGATACCTAAAAAACGACTTCTGCGCATCTAACGACTCTTGCCAACTTACGTGCCGGGGATTATACCATGTTTGTATTAATTTCTTTGATTAATAGGTACCTACCAGTAAAATATTAGGTAAGTATAATACCTAAGTATAGGCATACGAGTAGGTGAACAATTTTGAGACGAGATAAAACTTCCTGGTTATGGTATCTACTACCTACATTAGAATGGAGAGATAGGTAAAGGGAATCCTTTCAATGTGCTGTACAGTGTAAAAGAACATATGGCGTATTAGGATCACTCATTATACTTCACGCTTCTGTCACGATGTACCTAAGTAACAGGATCTTGTCCCAGCAGCTTACTTCTCATTTGATTTATCTGCAGAACTTTGACGTGATTCGAGTGGTTTGCTTAGTTGCTGGATTTGTGTTAGAATTCCCGTTGGTGGCCCATATTTGCAGGCAAAAAAAAGTGGTGATTCGGTCTATCTGTCTGAGGAGTTATGACGACATTTTATTTTATGAAAAAGTACCGTTTTATTTAATTACTAAACTAAAAGAATGATTACATTTCAGAGGTGTACCAAACCAGAAAGCCAGGAGAACAGATCTTCATTGAGAAATCTGAAACACCAATCGTCCTACTAGAAACTGAAAGGTAAGATTCATCAGCACGCTCTCTTTTACCATGTAAGTATAAATTGTTTTCATCAAGTTCCATGCGAAGGTGGCAATTGATGTATTTCGTAATCCGACAGGCCCCCCCAGGAGCCCGAGTTGTCCCCGCACGAGCGCGAGCTGGCTCGCAGACTCATCGGCCGCTTCCGTCGCTCGCGCAACAACACTACACCCGAGCCCTTTCTGAGGCCCTTGAAGCGTCTCAACCTCAATGACACGCAGACCAAAACAGTGCCTTTGATATGAATACCATTCGTGTCCCTTTGCGGCACAAATAAATTTACCAAGTACTTTTTTAGTGGGACATTTAGGCAACATAACCTAGATAATCAAGCTATGGTGGGTTATTTGTATCTTCATTTTATATAATAAATATATATTATTACCAATTTTATTTATTATATTATGGTTTTTATAAATTAATAAAGTATTTCATATTAAAAACGGATTTTATTCATGAAAACTATTACGGTTACAGATTTATTCAAAACAACATTCAGAAGACAGTGAAATTATGTGTGCTAAACCTTTTTAAATTGAAAGGATGTAGAACATTGATGTCTGTGAGATTGTTGATGTCTGTGTAGTTGTTGGTGTCCGTGAAGTTGTTGTTGTCGAGCGTAAGGTCGTTGCTCGCTAGGGGCGAATCCGCCTCGCGCCGCGACATTCTGTGCGCGAAGCCGCGCTGCACCGCCCTATCCACAGAACGCATCACGCCGCCCCTACGTGATTGTGCCTGTTGCCCTGATCGCAAAGCTCCCGCCGCTTTCGCAGCCTTCGCTGTATAATAATAAGTAGGAAAGTTAAATCTGGGTGGTTTTTTTCGAATTTATTCAAAATAAACGGTTGTATTTACGACCACGATCAAAGCGTTGGAACTATTATTAACCGACTTTCGAAAAAGGAGGAGGTTCTATGTTCGACTTCTTGGACTTCTTGTATGTTTTTTTTATTTATGTTCACCGAATTCGAAGATATACAACAGAACTCTTCAATAAATAACGGCAAATCTCTCGGGACTGCTGCACTCGCGTGTCTGTTTATTGTTTATACCATTTCATAACATAACATCACGCCAGTAGGCTCTTATGGGGTAAGCAGATCTCTCATTTGATCGGTTTTGTTCAAGTTTCATGATATTCGGGTATACTATTCTAGCGTTTTAGGAAACTTACTAAACAACTTGCCTATTAGGTTGGTACAACTAAAAAGTGAAAAATATAAAAAAAAAAAAAAAAATTACAAAAAAATTACTACCGACTTCCAGATAAGAAAACTACAAAGTGAAAAATAACTTTATTTTTGGAAATCGGTGTCCATAACGCAAAAAAATGGTACCTACGAAAGACACCGACTTTTTGACAATTTTTCACTTTGTAGTTTTCTTATCTGGCAGTCGGTAGTATTTTTTTTGTAAAAAAGTTTTTATGTTTTTCACTTTTTTTTAGGTCCAATCCTTCTGACAAGAATTGGCAGGTTTTTTTTGTTTTTAGGGTTCCGTACCCAATGGGTAAAAACGGGACCCTATTACTAAGACTCCGCGATCCGTCTGTCTGTCTGTCTGTCTGTCCGTCTGTCACGAGGCTGTATATCATGAACCATAGCTAGACAGTTGAAATTTTCACAGATGATGTATTTCTGTTGCCGCTATAACAACAAATGCTAAAAACAGAACAAAATAAATAGTTAAGTGGGGCTCCCATACAACAAATGTGATTATTTTGCCGTTTTCTGCGATAATGTTACGGAACCCTTCGTGCGCGAGTCCGACTCGTACTTGGCCGGTTTTTTTTTAGTATAGCCAATGCAAATGCATTCGATCTGGATTAATATTTCGTTTATTTTTACTTTGAGCTGATTGAACTATAAACAAAATACAAAAAAAAAACGATGCTTGTCAAAAGATATCATTGGATCTAAAATAAAAGTTCCAATGATTTGATCGTGGACTAGCTTTTGCCAGCGGCTTCGCTTGCGATAATACAGATTTGTCAATCAATTATGGTTATCGATTTATTTTTTCAAGATACTGATCTCTTGGTAGTTTGAGAGTCTTTACCACACATGATTTTATCCCCGGATATACTTCTTTTCTTTATGGTTCTGTACTCCTGGTAGTTTGAGAGTCACCACTCATGATTCCAGCCCCGGGTTTTTTTTTACTTCATGATTCTGGTCTGTGGCGGCAAATCTAACTGATCTAAATAATAGCCTATCAATAATAATAAAAAACCTAGCATTTTTATCGAATAAATTTTCGACGTGGCATAACATAGTTAATTTTTATATTTATAAACTAATTGAAATAAAATAAACACTACATTTTATGTCAAGTTTACCACAATACATTAGTGGAAAAAAATGCACCCAAATCGGTTAAGCTGTTTCAAAGATTAGCGCGCACAAACGCGCAGACAAACAGCGATCAGTTATATTTTTATTATATGTATGTATAGAGCTTATAGAAGATATAGATTATACGATTTATTCGGACGAATCGTGTACATCAGAATCCCGGGTGTAGGTACTTTTCAGATTTACTTACCTAAATTTATTACAGTTATTTGGTACCTTCTGTGTACCTTTACGTACCTCTCCTGAAAATCTGTGTACCTACACCCGTACAATGATATTTAAAAATTAGGTACACCCGCCATCCTGATGTCAGAACCGCGGGTGTACTGCTAACCAGAATAAGTAGCTAAGTGCACTGTATAAGAAAATTTGGTACCTATTTTGTACCTGCAGAAACAAGTATTAAATAAACAAAATACTGTAAGGTTGCTGCGAAAAATAAAAAAACGATTTTATTTCTTTGACGTTATTACTATTTTATAAAACTTCCTCATGATTATAATGTCCTGGTACTTAAATTAGTCTTTACAGGTAATGATTCTAGCCCCGCAAATATTGAGACTTCGTCAGGCCTTCTGGTAGTTTGAGTATAAATGCTTATAATGTTCAACATCTAATGTTTAATTGTAAAATAGGCAGTGTTGTTTGTTTTTCTAATAGGTTTTTATATTTAACTTGTTATTAATACTGAACGTTTTATTTTTAACCGACTTCCCAAAAATGGCAAGGTTCTCAATTCGGATGTTAATATTATTATTTTTTTGTATTGTCGGGCATAACTCCGTCATATGTGAACGGATTGGCAAAATTCAATTTTTGTTCAAAAGAAGGTTATTCCGAAATGGTCCCATTTAAATTTGGTAAAGATCTGATGAAAAACTTCGGAGATATACAACAGAACTCTTCAATAACTGACGGCAAATCTCTAGGGATTGCTGCAATCGGATGTCTGTTTATTGTGTACAACATTTCATAGCATACCTTCACGACAGTATGCTCTAAACGGGTACGCAGATATGTACCAGTTCACCCTGGTATACTCTCATTCCACTGGATATGTTCAATTTACATCTTATTCGGATAATGTATTCTGGCATCACTGTGGGCATTATACTCGTAGGTACCTTACTATAGAATTGGTCCATTATGTACCATTACTATAGAATTTGTCCATTGTGTACCACTTTTTTTTTTTTTACAAGAATATACAACCGACTACCAAATAAAAACTCAACAAAGTGAAAAACAACTTAAATTTCGGAAGGCGGTGTCAAACCACGAAGAAACGAAAACGGGAACACTGACTTCCGAAAGTTTTAGAAAACAACAACGTCAAAGAAAGAAAATATATTTTTTTTACTTTCCGCAGCAACATTACAGTATTTTGTTCATTTAATACTTGTTTCTGCGGGTACACAAGAGGTTCCAAATTTACTTGTGCAGTGCACTTAGCTACATATACTGGTTAGCAGTACACCCGCGATTCTGATGTACACGACGAATCGGAGCTTCATCCACGGATAATCCGCCTTGCCCACCTTTAATAGTAAAGCCGAACTCACATATATCTATCGTACGTTTTTGATTACCTATCATGGAACAGTTTGTTTTCTCTTACCCATAGCTTCCGCGGAGTTTTGTACAAAACAATAATGGTACCCGATTCCGACTCCCATAACCAGTACAGCTATTATAGTGAACAATATACAACACGTTAACATTGCGCATACGGTGCATAGTGATATTCTGCAACATTAAAAGGGTTTTAGAGTTCCTCATGTATACCTAACCTACATAGGTCTATGTCCACGTCCGGACCATACAATCGTCATCCAAGTACCACTAAGTAGGCGCAATAAGAAAGCTAAATTAAAATAATTAAAAGTGTTTAGTACCTTTCTAAAGCATTTAAGGCGAGTGAGACGAACGCACTTACGGAACTACACACTCCCCCCATTTTGTAAAGAGAACATTGGTTCACGAGGAATTTGTGGGCTTAGTACACAAATTTTAATAAGAAACACCGTAAACTACATTACAAATTTTCCCTTTAACCTAAACACCCATTTAAAATAAATAAAATCACTTTACTGGCTTATAAAATTCCTGCTATTATACTTTTGGAAATTGACATGATAGACTACATATTTTTGACATATTTATTTTCATCAAACAAGCAAGATCCACAAGAACAAAACTCAGGAGGATGCTCATTCATAGTTTCTAATGCTGCGTCTGTCTTAGGTCGCAAGTGAGGTCGTGGCCTCGTGAGATGTACTCCTTGGGTGTGGTGAGCTTCGAAGTCGCTTTAAGTTTGTGGCATATATGTAAGTTTCTCTGTGGTTTGTGGGTTCGATACCCAAATGGGCAAATTGACCTCATTCATATTGTATCTAATTATCTATGTTTATTATTTCAATCAATTTTAACAAAGTATGTATACGTGACGATGTAAAGTTCGGGAGGGGGTGGTGGAAACTTTACGGACCGCAACGGTCATATTATTTAAAAAAACGGACCCAGAATGAAAGTAATTGATGACCCTTGTTCTTCATAATTGAATTGCGGCACATAGTCCAGAGTATAGTAGTGTAGTATTGAGTTGCGGTACATTGTTGATAATTATTATTCCACATTGCAACGGAGAGATCAAGTTACTATTGGAGGAAGAAGAATACGATGATAATTATGATATTATAATTTTGAGATTATCGGGACCCTAGAATCCCGGAACTTTGAAAGGCGTACCAAGGGCCGAAACCAACTCTCAGAGGCCTTGTTAGACTTGTAGGATGAAATGTGACACCAACCGGCGATTATCCTTGTATGCACTAGTCACTACGCAAGAGCACCCAAGGACAATCCCCGGCTGGTGCAGGACTATTGCAGAATATGGGGACAAAACACATTGGGCTATGGGTTTGGGAGGTTTCGTGGATCGATTATCTAAAACTATAGAAGGACTACTGGGCCCTGCCTGACCACTGTTGATCTACACGTCTATAAAATGCCAGGGGATGGCTTGCACACTCAATTAATGGGCCTCCCCATAAACAGTCGCTAGCACTTTAGTGACGTAGCGCAAAGGGGGCAACATATACGGTGGTGCTTGAGGAGTGGAGAGGTATGCCAGGGCTATCAGGACAATCCCGGCAGTACGGTCAAGATCCCTACCAGCACCTAACTTGGTTACTTCCTTCCTCCGAGCACGTTTGCTCTTGCGAATCTCTACTCAAGCCAGCCAATTAAGACAAGAGAGAGGTGGGAGCTCTGTTCTCTGTCAGTGTTCACTCCGACCGGCCAATAAAGGCAAGCCGGAAATGAGGGACAAGACTTCCTCCTGGAGATCAGGTCCGTGTGATCACCAGCTCGCCACGACGCTGCCTTGCGGATTATTATAATTAGTATTACTATTAGAAAAATAAAGATTGGCACTCGTCCGTGAGCGAGGCCGGTTGGCGCTCTCGCTCTTCCTTTGTCTAACTCACTTCTTTGAACTGACTCTCCATAAAGCCTAAGGACAAGTAGTGTCGCGCGTCACCTGCCTCGGTTGCGCCGATGCCACCTAGTGTTGTTTACACAACAATACATTATAACAGTAGATAGTCGGTAATCTATACAGCAAGGGAGAGAGAGGTAAACACATATCACTTTTTAACGTAGAATAATAATAATTTGTTTAGGTACAAGAAGTAATGAATTGCATCAAAGAAGTAAATGTGAAAATGGAAGCAAAGTTCAATATTAGGAATATGCGTGGTTGTTGACTTTGTCAACAAAAGAATATAGATCTAAATGGGTGTCAAGTTCTGTAGATAATCCTGAAATTTATTTATGAATATATAACATTCTAAAATAAAATTACTATAACAATGTTTGCTATTTAAAAATATAACTTCTTAAAAAAAGATCAAGCGAATTATTCACAGAAAACAGATAGCTTTTATTAATTAAAGCTCAAGATCGTACTTTGCTAGTTTGGCCAAATTATTAATTAACCACAATAATCTTTTAACCGATTTCGAGACATGATTTGCCTAAATATGCGAGTTCGTCACGCGACCGCGACTCGAGATCGCGACGCGCAACTCTTGAAAAACTTAGATCCACCCGTAATGACAGTTTCCGGGTTCGTGGAAACTGTCGTTACGGTTCGTTGTATTTGTTCACCGAACTCCCTATTCACTCGATACGGTTCTGGAGTTTGAGCTGAAAGCTCTCGGGGTTTTGGATTTAGATCCGTGCTGGACGGAGCGTGGATTTCATCAGTCGAGCGAGACCTTTCAAGCTTGATGTTAGTGTTCAATGTGCCTCTTACCATGCGGTGATCGCTTCCGGTTTTCACCGCATTGATCATAGCAACATCATTGAACATTTGCTTCTTGGTTGACATGATTAACTATATCTCATTTTTAGTTGCACCATCGGGGCTCTGCCAGGTCCACTTCCTGTATACACGCTTTCTGAAATAAGAGTTCATCATATACACCTTCTCCATAAAGCTGGTCAGTAGGTGACCCCGGTGGTTCCGACGTCCAACTCCAAATGGCCCCACTTGGGGCTCATCATCGTCTCGTTTGCCTAGTTTCGCGTTGAAGTCCCTCATGATAACGTCGAAGTGAGTTTTGAAACCATGCATGGCTCTAGAGATATCCTCGTCGTAATTATCTCGTCGAAGGGCTGGTCCGAGGCCGGGGCGTAGACCTACAGCCTTATTGCGTAATTAATTCGGAAAGGGCAAAGAGTATGAAAAATCGACCAATCACATAGACGGAAAGCCACATAGCGACATTCGTCTCGCATGTGATTAGTCGATTTTTCATACTTCTTGCCCTTTGCTCTTTCCGATTTCATTACGCAGTAAAGCTACTGCACGACCTTCAGCTTATCTTGTAGCGATATCTTGAGGGTATTCTTTGTATGAGGTATGCCACCCTGGTTGACATACTCTCTATCTTCACCACGTTATTTATTAAACTCGACACCACCCTGGGTCTGCCGGCATTTCCTCTCGGAAATAGAGCAAGTTACCGGATTTGAGGATTATCGAATCCTCTCCCTCTCTTCGGACTTCAGATAACCCTATAATACTCTATCGTACCCTGCTCAATTCCTTTACGAGTTCGGTGATCATCTCGTCAGTCCAGAGTGTGTGCGTGTTGTTTATTGCCAGTCCCAGTCGTCGGTATTTGCTGGGGTAGCTGTATCTACTTCAGGGATTCTTAGCACCCTTTGCAGGCGGATTGACGATCGCAGTATGGTTGTTAAAAATGCACAGATAATACTGCTACCCATTCTATTTCGGTTCTACCAGCGTTATCTAAACTCTTAGAAAAAATTATTAATACTATAGATTGATACATTATTTGGAATCATGTAAATTGCTATCAAAAAATCAATTCGGTTTTCGCAAAAAAGTATCCACGGCTGATGCGGTGCATAACCTGGTGGATCACATAGATAGGAAAGATTGATAAAAACCGGAAGTGTGTTGCTCTATTCCTGGATCTTGCTAAGGTATTCGACACGGTTTCGATTCCTATACTGTTGTAGAAACTGGAAAATCTGGGGATAAGGGGTACTCAGTTATCCCTATTCCGGAGTTATCTTTCAAACAGAACCCAAAGTGTGAAAATAGGGTCTCATATCAGCTCCACGTTGCTTACGGAGTGCCTCAGGGCAGCATCCTTGGACCGAGCCTCTTCTTGTGTTATCTGAATGACTTATGTAATCTCTTCATAGAGCACGGGGAGATATTCTCTTACGCGGATGATACAGCACTTGTTTTTTCCTCGATCACTTATCTAATCTTTGTGTGTTAATGTTAAGAAAATCGCTAAAATTCGTGCTTGGGGGCCTATAAATTAAACCAATGGTCAAAGAGTGCTTTCTTAAGTTTATCCATAAAAAGTTGTTACCAAACTCGATATGAGTGTGGTAACAACTTCCTCCTTTACATCAAATTTTAAACTTTTGTGTATGTACATTGAAACACCTCCGCCTATACCATCTTTCCTTATATTAAATATATGTGTGTAGTTGGGTATATCCAGCAAGTTCGCATCGATTTTAGATTTAATCCATGTTTCGGTTAACAACACAATGAATCTTTCTTACAACTGAATCCGACAACTAATAATTATAGAATACATCTATTCTATAATTATTAGCAAAAGAGAAGAAAAGAAAAAGATATTCGTATTCACTAATAATTAGCTTATTTTTCAAATCATCATCATCAATATCAATCATCATCATCAATACATAATAAATTTGTAGAAAAGTAATTTTTGTACATCGATAATATTTCCAAAAAAAATAGGCAGGGTGTTAAAGGATAACCAACAGAACCTATTTCCGGCATTTTTGGAATTTATGTCTGTGGAAATATTTTCGAAGTACATAAATTCCTTTTCTACAGATTTATTATATGTATTGATATTGATTGATTGATGATATTGATGATGATATGTATTGATGATGATGATGTATAAAATGTGTATAGAAAAATAAATGAAGAAAAATATTTTCTTTTTTATATGTAAAGAGATTTGAACCAGGGCCATAATGGTTTCTTGTTGTTTATCTTGTTGTTTATAGTGTTAACCGCTAGGCCAGATAGACACTTATGTTAATTAAGCATCGAAATTAAACAGGTGATTCTAATCAAAGTAACTCAAAGGTAAATGATTAGCTACCGCCCTCTTTCTGATTCTTGATGAATAGCATTATAAGCGAATAAGTGTGATCGATGTTGGCGACAAAACGTGTGGGTATTGTGTATGAAATCTACCCACAATGTTATAAAGTTTAGGTAAACATTTGTTTTATATTATTATATCGACAGATGAGGATGGATTTGAAACACCACCACCCACATGTTTTGTGATTTTAATAATTAGTATGACGTTGCGGCTATGTCGCGTTCTCATTGGTTCAATAAGTCTCTAGTAGAAAGTCGTAAGTGCGACTGGTTGGATGTGCTATAATTTCGTGGCATTGTGACTGCATTTCACAACCTGATAGTACATAGACTGATAAACACATTACCCTCCTTCGGCAGTCGGGTAAAAATGCACAGAATGTTCTCTGGACCTTTTTGGCGCAACCGCGGGGCACACTATGTATTTATGTAATTGTTTTAAAATTAAGTTTCGTTTTTTTTATACCTACATTGTGTGTATCTGTGTGTGCCAAATATACTAGTTTTCTTTCTTTTATAAGTCTTGATATTTCTTTTAAAAGAAATTTCTTTTAAATCTTTGGTTGGTGAGTAGACGTATCCAGTATTAAACATTGCGAGTTTGTGTTGAAGTCGTTTTTTTCTATTTATAGGGCATAGGGCAACAACACAAATCGTTCTCACAACAACGGACGAGAACGCTGACTGTTTTTAACCGTAATATAATACGTGTAACATTGAATGGTTTTCCGGTAGCAACGTTTATCCGCCTTCGACAGAATAGCGTAGGGCGACCATACATAGGCTAAGTTTGTGGCTGGCAGAGAGGTCTGGTGGCTGATTTGTGTCCAATCGAAAAACCAAATTATTTATTATCTGTCAAAATCATAGACATAATAATCAAAACACTGACTTTTGAATCAAAATTACACAAAAACGTCAATACGTCAAGTCAGCTCAAGTCGGCTGTCCATTTGACATTTCGTTTAGCCACTTGTGAATTATGGCAGATGAAAACACTCTACAGAAGAAAGAGGAATCAAAGAAAAGACCAAAACGACATCCAAATAAGAATTATGCTCTAAAGAAGCGTCTACCATTGAAGCCTGTGGATGGTGATAATGTGATATTCATCACAAAAAAGACTAATTTCAAAGTAATATGCTCTGAAAAGCTTCTGAACAAGTGGTAAGATAGATATCAAGAATGGTGTTTTCTACAAATAAATTTATATTTTTTTAGGCACAACTAGATAAGTGCTGCGAACTATTGACCAGAGGAGAAAAGGAAATCATTCTTCATGGTTTAGGAGCTGCAATTCAAAGGTGCTGCAACCTAGCACTCCAGCTAGAAATATTGTTTTCTGGCACATGTCAGGTTGAAGTAAACACTGGAACTGTCGACTGTATTGGTGAGTTTAAATAAATATCCTTTAGCCTGGTGAAAATAGGATGCCTGGTTATCATTCTGCACCTCTATACTAGTTACTTTGAAATTTCTCAATTATACTCTCTCTCTCTATATTACTACTAAGTACATCTAGTATGCAATCTTGTGAAATGCCTCTTGTAAATTTTGTCACATAATGCTTTAAACATCATTCCGCAGATGATCTGGAGCCACTGACAGACGAGCTAGATTTTGATTCACAAGTGAGGTGTTCATCTTCAATCCACATAAGGATATTCAGAAACGCAATGCTTGGGGCCAACCAATAAATATGTTCTTCACATTGAACGAAATTGTGCAGTGGATTGGACTTACAGTGTTTGAAATATGGATAAACCTAATAACCATAACAATATTCTCAGTGTTATTAGCATTGAAAATAGATGGTGTTGTGTACAGCGCTTGGTGGACAGTATTTGCACCATTATTTGTAAGTGATGCTATGAATGCATATTTTTGCTGTATAGTATGTATAAGAATGAATTTAGAAAGTTCATACAAAGCATCCTTGTATAGAGCATCCTGGAGTGCTATATTTCTAGGTCTGACATTTGTATTCAAATTCTTACTGTGTAGAAAGCTACAAGGTGACTCTGCTATAGAATATAGTGAAGTATTTGCTCCTCTGTTTATACTTCTGCAACTAATAGCTGTAAGAGCTTGCCAGTTACATCAATAAAGTTTAAATGAAATTGTACAATTTTATGTTAAAAATTAAATATAATATTCTATAATGCAAAGTGTTTATTGAAAGACAAGTACCAAAACTAAAATTAATTAATTGAACAAACTAAATAAACCACCTCTATTTTTCTTCTCACCAGCAAAATTAAAACTAAAGTTATTCACATCATTTGGAGCACTTGAATCTGGCTTGGGCTCTGAAGATAATGCATTTCCACCTCCAAAAAAGGACAAGCCTGTCTTTCGAAAACCTATAAATAAAAACTCTTAGGCATTGATTCTCTACCAGTCAACCAAGAATCATAGTTTTTACATTAGCATGTCGTCAGAAACGCAAGTGGTGAAATACGCATTTCGTCATCTCTCAGGATAGACTCACAACTTGTCAGAAATGGAACTCGACAGACATGCAGTTCGGCAGACACGCATTTCGTCAGATATTTGAAACCATCCACCCAGATTGATGTAAACAAAAGAATTAGGAAACCATTGCACAAATAACATGTCTCTGCGTCGTTCACTGGATATGAATTGTATTGTTTTATTATCCATATTAATGATTGAAAAACAACAGCAAGCGAACCGAAACAACCAAATAGGTAGGTAATATAAAACATATACCGTTTTTTTCAAACATCCATCTACCTACATTTCAATAGGTCACAAGGTTGAGTAGGTCTTCTTAATCACGAAGATAGATAGCACTAGCTCTGCAGTGAGAGGTTCTACTATTAAAATAAAATAATAGTAACCATAGTGTTGTACCCGAAGCAACAAAGAAGATGGATAATAAAATGAAATTAACTGTGGACTAGTATTATTTACTAGACGTATTGTTTCCTTAATCATATTAAGCTTTTTAATGATAACATACGAAATAGTACATTAATTTGTTTGACTAATTGTGTATGGTCGTGTTGCGTATCTGTCGAGACACGCATCTGTCAAGTTGCGTGTTGGTCGAGCTAGATGCGTTTCTGTTAACATGCGTATTTGACCACTTGCGTTTCTGACGACATGCTAGTGATTCGTTTTGTTGTATGTTATTATACAACTAAAGGTCATGCAGTAGTAGTACGAAATTAATAAGTTTATTGAAACTATACCTGAAAGAAAATTAGGAACTTCCTGAGATTGAACATCACCATTATCTCCTGTCATTGGAATATTGGCTTTGGGCGAATGTAGGAGACTAGAATCTGAAGAAAATAAAATTGGTTAGACTCCATTACTATGAATGACAATTATTTTACATATCTCACCAAACCCACCAATGCAGTGAGGAAAGTCTGAATCATCATATCCAGTAGTGCTTATTGATGCATTTAATGAATCTGGAATCGCCTGTGTTCCATGAGTAAATAGTAATCCAGACACTGGTTTCCCAAGCTTTGATTCTTCTTGTTTCTGAAAATTACACATAATAATTTGAAATTGCACTGCACCTTACGGGATTTGAACGTGGCAAATGATAGAGCTGTCCAAATGGCTGCATTCTGGCCGGACAAAATCTGAATGGTTGTATAGTTTGAGTTGATCGACACGAAAGAAGAAGAAGAAGAATTTAAAATTGTTCTAGACAAGGCAAAAACAAAATGCTATCTTTCTCAGTAGGTACCTTTTTCTCTTGGGGACTGGATACCATCATTTCATCAACATCCATTGGCATATTATCTTTAAGACTCAACTCCTCAAAATTCTCTTGTTCTTTAAGAGTTTCTTCAGGTTCTGGGTCCCTGCGTTCTTCATCCATCTCCATTCGATTATCAGAAACTTCATCAGTCTTCACTTCCTGATTTTCTCTTATGAAAAATTTTGATGTTATGATTTTATCCTCATCCTTCTGGAAAACGTCATTTGTTACAATTTGATATTTTAACTATTATAATTATTTTTCCAACACTTTACCTTTTGCAATACTGGGTACTTGGCATATACAAACTGTGGCGAAAGATCCAAATTATGCTTTTTGAGTATCATAACTTGTATCTTCGCGTAACTGTCCTCACTCGCTATGCTCGCGTCTAGCTGACTGTTTATAGTCTGATTTGCTGCTTCATGTTCATCAATATTTATTTGTTTGTCCGCGTTGTCTATTATTTCGTTTATTTGTATTGATGATGGTATATCAAATGATACTCTCTTCTTATGTAAACTTTCCTGAGAACCCTGTTCAGAGTTAATTAATTGTAAATATTTAAGAGACATAAGTAGCTAGACCACCATGACTGTGAACGTCCCGAAAGGATATGCAATAATCAATAGGATACAAATTGCCAATATTCAAAATAGCCAAATAATAAATTAAAATTATAGTTAATCCTCACAAGACATTTTAACAAGAGGCCTCTACAAGATAGGTAGTATCCTGTATCTTTGAAAAGAGAATGATAATGAATACCTAATTACTAAAAAACATATGTACCTACAAACGTTTTGTTTTGTAAATTAATAGTTTTTAAGAAATATTTATATATATATATAATGTAAAATAGTTGAGTAAGATGATTAAACGACTTAATACTAATCATGTTACCGGCAATGTCATATCCAGAAATTGTGTAGGAGGTATGATAATATTTACATTGGGGCATGTCATATCCACCTCTTCAATAGTATCACTCTGTATTGGCGTATCCTAAAAAGATTAAAATAGGGCTAAATAACAGAGCAAGCCTCAGTAAATCAGGGAACGAAATAATTAAATACCTATACAGGTAGTTAAGGTACCTTTAAACATTTTGGTTTTTCTCCAACGTTTTCAGTCACATCCACGGAAATCTCATTGATTTTCCGAATATTCTGTGGATTTACTTTCTTCACAATGTTGTATACTTCATCATTATTAATATGTACATCTTCAAGGATATTTATCAATTTCCTTTTAGAAAAGTTGTGTGATTCCTTCCCTTTATATGAATTGAAATATGGAGAAATCACATATTCATAAGCTTTTCCGTGGTCATTATATTGATCAATTTTATTAACCAAATTTTCTATAGGGTCTGTCAATAGATTAGAATTTGGGATCTCATCGTTGTTCATCTTTGCCTGCAGGGTTTTAAAATGTTGCATTACTGGCAGTTTATTTCAAATACAAAACTTACCTACCGAATATACTTGCTACCTTACCCTTTCTAAATTGACGTCCATAATATCGAGATCGAAATTATTGAGCTGTAGTTTCGGTATCTGGAAAAAGGGAAAACCATTCGATAAGAACAAATACAAATGTATAGAAACAAACATACCTAATTAGAAAATAATGCGGAATACCAAAGCATCCTCATCACTTTTATTTAGGTCATCATAATCATTAACCGTGTCCTTATTCTTATTTTCGGTTGTTTCTAAGTTCAGTGGTTCTGCGGGTGCAATTATAACTGCAGCATCACTCACGGTATTTTGCGCTTTAATCATTTCTTTGATTTGTATGGTTATATCATTCATATTCTCGGCTTTCTCTGTTATAATCTTCATAGTCTTTGGTATTTCATTGACCATAAAATTTGCCAGTTCTATGCACCGTTTTTTATCAAGATTGATGCAAGCATCGCGTCGCGTTTTCATTGATTCGTAAATCGATAATATTTGCTTATCAAGACCGTCGATATCATTATTTTGTACCTGTACCTTTTCTGTGGCCTGAAGTAGCTTCTGTACGAAAGGTATACTTTCATACCTAGACTTACAGCCTTGCCATAGGTCTTCGTATCTCTTTGTGCCCTCCTCAATGCGTTCTTTAATTTCTGTCTTTCGTTCTTTAGCTACTAGCCATTCTTTTTTCATTTCCACATTGGCCAATTTAAGAGTTTCTTGAGCTATTAACATACTGAAATAAACCGAAGATAAAGTATTTGAATATTCTCTAGAATATTATCTTGAACAAACACAAATAATGCTAAAAGACCATTCGGCAAGCATAAGAAGTCATGGTATATTTTCAGGTGGGTGCTTAAACCTTAGAAAAGCAAGCGTAACCCGTGTAACTAACATCTAATACCTTTATACTAGCAATTCTTGTATTCTTCTTATATCTGAATCTTGGAAACGGCTGCAACGATTTTCATAAAATTTAGTATGCAGGAGGTTTCGGGGGCGATAAATCAATATAGGTTTCATTTTTAGAAAACGTCGTTTTCGCTAGGTTCACCCGAGCAGAGCTCGGTCGCCCAGGTACTGATAATTTAAGTGCCAGTATTCTCAAGTCCTACCTACAGCTTTGTGACGAGGGTCACATCTAGCTACTAGGCCATCGACCCTAGTTTGGTCTACGAAAATGCCACGAAATAAAGGCGTTGTCTAAGTGGCATTCAAGTATGGCCGTGCAGTTGACTCTACGATGAAAAGGTTGTACCTGTCCCACTGCAAGGCTAAAGTGTCTTCTTAAACAGTGAAACCACGAGCATTATTTATTCACAACGCTTGCTCAAGACGGGTTGCCGTTTCCTACCTTAAACAAGATGTTTTCCTTCAACGATGTCCAAGATAATAGCTATCATATCATACCTATAGGTACCTAATTTTTCGTTTCAATCTACCTACTGAGGCCCAGTTTTTAAACGACTTTCCAAAAAGGAGGGGGTTTCTATGTTCGACTTTGTTTTTTTTGTGTGTATGTTTACCGATTTCTCCGTCAATTGTGGACCGATCTAAAAACACATTTTTTTCTTTAAAAGAGTACCTATGCTCCCAGATTGGTCCTATTTTAATTTGGTGAAGATCTGATGAAGAACTTGAGCGATATACAACAGAACTCTTCAGTAAATGACGGCAAATCTCTCTGGATTGCTGCAATCTCATGCCTGTTTATTGTTTATGTTATACCATTTCATGACATAGCATAACACCAGTACCTACGCTCTAAAGGGGTACGCAGATGTGTACAGTTCATCTTGGTACCCTCTCATTTCACCGGTTATGTTTCAGTTTCATGATATTCGGGTAATCTATTCTGGAATTATAGGTACATACTTTGCTAAAGAACTTGCCTAATAAGTACAACTAAAAAGTGAAAAATAAAAAAACTTTTTTACAACAAAATACCGACTTCCAAATAGAAACGCTACAAAGTGAAAAATAACTTTCTTTTTAGAAGTCAGTATCCATACCTAACGAAAAAAAATTGGTACCTACCAAAGACACCGACTTTAGAAAGTTATTTTTCACTTGGTAGCGTTTTTATTTGGAAGTCGGTAGTATTTATTTTTGTAAAAATGTTTTTTATCATTAAGTAGTTTACTCAACCAATGGTTAAATAAGCTAACCAATGGATCCAAATTTCACTAAACATTTATTCATCAGTTGTTAGCCTCACAAATGGTCAAATAAATTGGACATTTAATTAATAAACCATATTTTTTTGATGAAAAAGCGCTTTTTACCGAAATTAACCTGGGAGTTAACTCAACCAATGGTTGATACGCTAACCAATGGTTTAAAATTTAGGTAAAACGCGCCACGGCTTGCACGAATGAAGCGTTAGTGGGAAGTGCAATTTTCGACCACTTTATCGAACAAAGTTTGAGCAGCGACAAGGCTCATTTTTGGTTGAACTGCAATAAGCAGAATTTGGATTGGTAAAAACCCAGAAGCCTTTGTTGCCACTGTTTGGTGCGTTTTATGGGCAGGTTGGCCCATATTTTTTTAATGATGATGCCGGCTAGAATGTTTCCGTCAATGGAGAGCGCTATAGAGCCATGATGCAACATGCCACACAGCGCGCGACACCATTAATTTATTGCTGGAAATATTTGAAGAGCGCATAATTTCGCATAATGGACCTGTGAACTGGTCTCCACTATAGTGTGATCTCACACCTACGGATTATTCTCTTTGGGGATATGTGAAGGCACTAATCTACGCAGATAAACCAACATTGGACCACTTGGAAGTCAACGTTATTGCCGATAAACGGCCCCAGTTGCTCGATGAAGTGGTGGAAAATTGAACTGCCCAATTACGCTTCATTCGAGTCGGCCGTAAGGCCCATATGCCCGAAATTATATTTAAATACTAATGGCATAAGAATATATTCTAAACAAAGCTAATACCTACCATGGCAATTAAATTTATTTTCACGTGTTTTATTTAATTTAAAAAACCAGACTTCTAAAAAACCGACCAAGTGCGTGTCGGACTTCGCACATTTTGGTTTCCGTACTAAACCGCAAAATTTAAGTTGGTTGTAGTAGGATAAATGAGGGAATTTCAAAGAAAAATTCAGATTTCACACTATATTGGTAGTTATTAGTAAAATGTACCTAATACTAAACACTATCACCAAATTTCAAGTTTATAGGTCAATGAGAAGTTAAAAAATTCTTCGGAACAAAATGTGTGACAGACAGAAGGACACGTGAGTGACAGCAATAGAGTTCCGTTTGGACCCTTTCGGGTAAGGAACCCTAAGACACCCTTTATCTATTTAATGACTACTTGTACACACCACTGAGAAACAAGCATAAATATAAAACTAGCTTATTTTTAAAGCTAGTTTTTAGGGTTCCGTACCCAAAGGGTAAAAACGGGACCCTATTACTAAGACTTCACGATCCGTCTATCTGTCTGTCCGTCTGTCACCAGGCTGTATCTCATGAACCGTGATAGCTAGACAGTTGACATTTTCACAGATGATGTATTCTGTTGCCACTATAACAACAAATACTAAAAACAGAATGAAATAAATATTTAAGTGGGGCTCCCATACAACAAACGAGATATTTTTGACCATTTTTGCGATAGTGGTACGGAATCCTTCGTGCGCGAGTCCGACTCGCACTTGGCCGATTTTTAGGGTACCGTACCCAAACGGTAAAAACGGGAACCTATTACTAAAACACCGCGATCCGTCTGTCTGTCTGTCCGTCTGTCACCATGCTGTATCTCATGAACCGTGATAGCTAGACAGTTGAAATTTTCACAGATAGTGTATGTCTGTTGCCGCTATGACAACAAATACTAAAAACAGAAAAAAAATATTAAGTGGGGCTCCCTCACAACAATCGTGATTTTTGTGCCGTTTTTTGCGATAATGGTAGGTGCGGAACCCTTCGTGCGCGAGTCCGACTCGCAGTTGGCCGGTTTTTCTTTTTTTAACGCTGAAAATTGGCATTGAAAGTATTGAATATAAATAAAAGCTTGTAAAAAGTTGTATCATGTGTAAGTAGGTAGGTAGGTAGGTACCAGTTGTAGACGAAAATTTACATCACACCAACCTGTTTATTTCTTGCTCAGCCTGTTTGATCTCGGCCTCAAGCTTCAAATTAGCGCTGCTAATGAATCCACAGGTCTCTTTGTGCCGTTCAGCCTGCTTCTTTAGCTTGTCAAGCAAAAATGCTTGAGCTACAACCAGAGTCGTGTTAATGTTTGTACTGGAAAATAACTCAGGCCCTAATCACTAGTTCTGGCGCCGCCGTAAAAGCGGAGCAAGAATAACAGAAAACTCTATTATCAACAATCTGTGATCACCTGCGTGCCCTTTTTCTTTGCAAGGGCAGCTGTCAGTACCCTGGTAACGAAAAAGGGCACATCCAACATTATTTTTAAAATTGAGATAAATAGGTAGGTAGGTAGGTACAAAAACGGAAAAAGGCGTAACTGCCTGATTTAAAAAAAACCGTCTTCATTAGCTACAGAAAAAAATTAAGCGCAAAAGGCGCATCTGACATAATAATTCACATCGGTAGGTACGATTTTTGATCACACAGTTCATCCATAAGTTCACTACCTAGTTCAGTAATGCTTTAAAGATCGATATGCAATCTGTGTGCTGTAAAGATAGGAAATAAACACTGAAGGTTGGATTCGTAGCTGAATAAAATAAAAATAAACAACTGCCATTAGTTTACCTTTTATGCATTGGCTCGAAAGAATCACTTTTATTTGAGATTCATCAACTTCGCTAGAGATTTTCTCCAAAGCTTGAACATCGTTTACTTTCTCCATGTTTGGTAATAACTTAATAATGAATTAAGTGAAAATACTGAAAATGTAAAAAAAAACAAGCTTCTGTATGATTTGTAGATGGAACGTGACACGGAAAGGGCAAAGCAAATAATGGCGGGAAATGTTTTTTTTTATTGCGGCATGCGGAGCACCTGCATAAACGCATAGTATTATACTGCCTTCAGAAATTAAAGTTCCTAATGCGTAATATAATTCGCCTAGTAGAAATCGACATTAAAATCGCAAAGCTTGATGTGTGGTTCTGGCTTTCTACAAGCTTTTTTTTTAAATTTAACTTGCAATGTAGGTAGGTATGTATGTAAGTGTGTTCGGGTCAAATCTTGCAAGTGAATTTTAAAACAGTTATCGTCCACCGATTAAGATGAAATTTTGCATACACGTTTAGTTTGTATGACAATGCATGGTTAGCTAACCTTGCATGTTAGCTGACGTTATTCTAAATCCAAGATGGCGGACTTGTTATTTTTTTGTGCACTGCCATGATTTGGGTAACAAATGAAAGTTTGTTTTAAATAAAAAGTGAAAAATAAAAAAACTTTTTTACAAAAAAATACTACCGACTTCCAAATAAGAAAACTGCAAAGTGAAAAATAACTTTATTTTTGGAAGTCGGTGTCTTTCGTAGGTAGGTACCATTTTTTTTCGTTATGGACACCGACTTCCAAAAATAAAGTTATTTTTCACTTTGTAGTTTTCTTATTTGGAAGTCGGTAGTATTTTTTTGTAAAAAAGTTTTTTTATTTTTCACTTTTTAGTTGTACCTACCTAATAGGCAAGTTGTTTAGTAAGTTTCCTATAACGCCAGAATAGATTACCCGAATATCATGAAACTTGAACAAAACCGATCAAATGAGAGATCTGCTTACCCCTTAAGAGCATACTGGCGTGATGTTATGTTATGAAATGGTATAAACAATAAACAGACATGCGATTTCAGCAGTCCCGAGAGATTTGCCGTTATTTATTGAAGAGTTCTGTTGTATATCTTCGAAGTTCTTCATCAGATCTTCACCAAATTAAAATGGGACCAATTTCGGAACATACTCTTTCAAACAAAAAAAGAATTTTCAAAATCGGTCCACAATTGACGGAGATATCGGTGAACATACACAAAAAACAAAAAAAAAAAACATACAAGAAGTCGAACATAGAACCTCCTCCTTTTTCGAAAGTCGGTTAATAAAAGGAAAAACTGCGTAATTTTGGGACTTTTCACTTTTTGCTCTAAAATTCTATGCGATTTTCGACAAACTAAATTTGTGTAATTTGCAACAATTTAGCGCCCTCTAGGGGGCAGGCAGACAAGAAAAGTAAAGAAAGTGTTCCGTTTGCAAGATAATATTATATCCCGGCCTTTGCCTTTGCTATGACTTTTCTTGCAAACAATTTTTACCAGACTACGGCGTCACAGAGTGTTTGTTGATCGGTATGTATGTATGCATATAAGTTTTTTTTTTCCTGCAGGCTCTGTGAAAACCCCAAAATACTTCAAAGAAAAAAATCGTTCAAAAACTAAAACCCGACTACTGAAAAATCACGCTCTAAAAACTAAAAAGTATGAAACAAGAAAATGTTCTCATATGAAATTGTTATGTATAAACTGTTCGATATGTATCGGGTATTAAATAAACAACTTACATGAGTTACATGTAATATTTTTTTTTCCACTACCTTGTCTATGTAACACATTGCCTAAGAAATTCTTTTCGAAATATGAACATTTAGACACAAAATTAAAAAAAAAACAAATTACAGTTACGAAATGACTTTTGTATGAAGTTTTGATATCATTATGTAACTGGCAGAATGATACTGAACCTGTTACTTCTCGAAAAAGCGCGCGTTGATTGTGTGTGTATAATCTGTGGTTTTTAGTCTGAACGTTTCTGATAAATTGTTGTTGGAACTTATTTGCATTTAATCAAGTAAGCTCATCAGGTAGTGGAAAAAGAATCGTTCGGCTTTATTTTAACACTTAACGCATGTAAATTGCAAATTGGCTACAAAGCTCGTGTTAAAATCTCGACTTTTTTATGGCCCCATCTGATCGCCAACCCGCACGATGGTGCATGACGGGATTTTGCGACAGTTGGCAGGGCAGCCTTTCATGTGTGGTTGGCAAAATACGTGCCTCGGATCCCGCTACCCTCCGCGACTGGTCTCCTGATACGCCTATAACAGCACGTGTCAGGCTGGTTTGTCTGCAGTGGAACAGCTATCTCGACCCAAATCCTCTAGTTGGTTACACCGAGCATCGTAACCGGAAACGGCTAGGCCGCTTGGCAGTACGTCTTTGCACAGTGTGTGGTCACAAGCATTCGGCCGAAACCTACCACCAGTTAGTGTCACCTGATTTGCACCACCCGTGGACCACGTGTAGGGAATCAAAGGGTAAACTCCTACGGACGTGGGTGTCTCGGCCCCCCAATGTTTCAATGGCACAGGAAAGATTATCCGGACTAGCTCTCCTAAATATACATAACGTTCGAGCCGAACATTCTGGAAGTTTCTCGTCGCTTCGGGAACAATGGGTTTTTGAAGTACCTATCTGGAACAGCATGTAACGTTCCAAAAACATGTATCTTTCGTGCTGTATAAGGGGCGGTTGGCTTCGTCGTGAGACAGTTTCGATTGGGAAGCGACACGAAGCGAACATTAAGAAAATAGTGCGAGAAGTATTTCAGAAATAAAGAGTGAATAATTAAAGTCTGCTGTTTAAATAATTTATCCATGAACCCCAGCTCGTAGCAATACCTTTTTATTTACAACTAGATGACCTCCGGGGCTTCGCCCCGTTAACTGGCTACCCTGCCATCCCTACCTTATAATTTTTATGTATCACCAATAGTTTGCCCAGCGCACGCCATAGAATAAATTTTACAGGCAACATTTTGCTACTTTGGGTGACATTATTGCAATTTTCATAAGGATCTCTAATATTTTTTTTATATATTATAGCCTGTGGCACTCAGGAATAATGTAGCTTTCTACTGGTGAAAGAATTTTCAAAATCGGTTCAGTAGATCCAGATATTACCCCCTACAACGTCACAAACTTTACCTCTTCTGTAATATAAAAATGAATCGCTAAATGTGTTGCTAAGCGTAAATCTCGAGAACCACTGAACCGATTTCGCTAATTATTTTTTTGTTGAAGAAGGTTCTTACGGAGAGAAAAAATTAAAAATATGCTTTGGAAAAGTCTAAAAACAATACTTTTGGTAGGGGTAGGGTAAATGAATGTTTGGTGTTTTTATGGCAAAGCAAGGTCAGCTAGTTATAGTCTATACTAATAATATTATAAAGAGGTAAAATTTGTAAGTTTGTATGTAGGGGGTAATCTCTGGAACTAATGAACCAATTCTAAAAAAAATTTCTCTGGTAGAAAGCTACATTATTCCTGAGTGCTATAGGCTATATAACATCACGCTACGACCAATAGGAGCGGTGCATAAATGAAAAATGTTGCAAAAGGGGGAAAGAATATTAGGTGTAGGATAGATGTAGAGTAGGTGTAGGATAGGGTAGGTACGTAGCCAGTTGACGGGAGCGAAGCCTAGTATATATATATACTAGCTGTCCCATTATCCATAGTATTATCCATAGTATCACAGGGGTGGCGAGGTCATGCCCCTGGGTGTCCACCATTGAACAGGAACAATGATGGATAGCAATGACCTCCCGCGTGTTTGTGCCGTGCGCGGGGACCCGTACGGAAGGATGAGGGGATCCTGGTGGCTGAGCCGATGAGCGTAGGCGGTTTAACGTCTCTGAGGCAACACTCCACTTTGGCCCGGATTTCTTCTCACACGGGAGGCCGTAGCCTAGCCAGCTACGGTCATTCGGCTGCGGGCTCCGGTCAGACGGCCCCCAGGCGAGTTCACTCCCATTGGGGGCTTACAGGCGGCGGCGCTCGCTCGCATTGCTAGTGGTAGCGGTGTGAGTTGGTGTCGTGCAGTCTCGTGAGCAACTAATGGGGGGGGGGCTATATCCTTCGACTAATCCCTGGTGCTACCGTAGCATCGCCACTTTGAGCACTCCATGGCGGGTGGGGCTAGTCGGGGGATGAAATAATTTCTCGGGAATTTTTAAATGGATGTAAATTCAAAAAGAAACCACAAGGCGAAAGGACCGGCGAAAGCTGGGACTGCGCACCAAAAGGCGGGACCGGCGAAAGCTGGGACTGCACACCAGACGGCGGGACCGGCGAAAGCCGGGACTGCATCTTCCCTAGCAGGAACGTCCAGAGGTGATACTGCAGTGGGATCGTCTCGAGGTGGGGCTGTGGCGGGACTGTCAAATGACGGGACTGTCGCGGTACTGTCGAGGGCCGGCACTGCTGTGGGACCACCGAAGGGCGGAACTGCAAACCAGCCCACCGGGCATAAGGGTACTGCCAAAGCTGGCGCGACACGGGACGCTTGCGTTAGAGATCGAATGACCTCGGACCTTGCGGCCCCGGACGCGACCGGTAAAGACAGCACCTCGTCGTCTCCCGGCGGCCGGCCCGAATCAGGCTGGCTTCCGGTTGGACGATCTGGGGCGCGAAGGAAAAAGCGCCAAAAGCTGAGAAAGCAGGCGGCTCTGGAAGGGACTCCTACGGAGGGCCCATCAAAGAGACCGCGTGCTGCTCTCAGCGGGGACAGCGGGGACATGGCGGCCAAGAGGATGAAGACCCAAGGGCAATCATCCTCAACCGGATCCTTTAGGGATGCGGTGGCGGCTGTGAAACTCGCTGTCGTCACAGTCAAGTACCCGGAGGAGTACTTGAAGGCGGAGGACTTGGTGCCGATCCAGGAGCTCATAATTGAGAAACTGGAAGTGGCGCCGGATCCTCTGCCTGTCCTCACGGTTGCTCCCGGAGTGGTCGCGGGTGCAATTCATGTATCCTGCGACAACTCTGATGCAGCTAGCTGGTTTCGGGGTGCCATCCACAATGTGGAACTTGGCTCCATGAAACTCAAGGTCGTCGACGCCAAGGACCTTCCAAAGCCAGTCAAAATGGCATGGAAGAGTCGCAACTTGGCGCTGCAAGACTCTGCTCGGGCCATTCGATTGCTCCAGCGACTTCACCCTACCTTGAGGACGGGCGACTGGAAAGTCGTGAATACGCTCACTGAGCAGACCGGCATCCGTCGTATCGTCCTCATGGACGGAGTGTCCGCTGGGGTCATCAAGGCCGCGGGCTACTCTCTTCCAGGAGGTATTGAACGATACTTGTTCAAGCTCCTGGAAGAAGACAAGGGAGAGGCACCTACTGCGGCAGCAGAAGTGGAGCCCACCGAGGATGGACCACCACAACATGGGGAGGCCATCGAAGAAATCTCTGCTGACGGCGCAGCGCAGGAAACAGAGATTGGCACCAGGGCGTCAGTGGCAGACCACGAGGATGACATCCTCGGGGACTTCAACACCCTGGGGATTGAGTCGCCGACTGCTCTCGAGGAGAACCAGGCGATGGAGGAGGGGCCTCAAGATTAAGGCCCTCCTATATCAACACAGGCCCATCAAAATCATCCAAGATGGAGGGACTAAGGTGTGTACAAATGAATTTGCATCATTGCAGAGCCGCTACTGCCCTTCTGGCTCGGCAACTGAAGCTTAACACATACGACGTTGCCTTGATACAGGAACCTTATCTGTATAAGGGGACTATAAAAGGCTTAGGTGGGACAGGAGGCATGGTGCTCTATGACTGTCCAACTAATGACGCGAGGACTTGCATCTATATCAGGGGCGGTATAGAGGCAATGCCCTTACGTACTTTCTGTTACAGGGATCTCACAACAACCTTGATCCAAGTGGGGACGGGAACAGAGAAAAGGAGAATTATCCTTGCCTCTGCCTATCTCCCATATGAACAAAAAGAACCAGTAACACCACTAATCAGAAGACTGGTTGATTACGGCAACCAAAAGAACCTTGGCCTGATACTTGGTTGCGATGCGAACGCACACCACGTCGTTTGGGGCAGCTCGGATGTCAACAAACGAGGGGAGGATTTGTTGGACTTTGTGGTAAGCTCTTCTTTACAAATCCTTAACGTAGGCAATAAACCTACTTTTAGGACTTCTGCGAGGACTGAAGTTATTGACCTTACGCTGGCTTCAAACAGGGCCAGCGCTCATATTGAAAATTGGCATGTATCGGACGAAATTTCTTTGTCTGACCATAATTATATATGCTTTAGGTTTAGGACGGCGGGAGAAGCCGAAACTAGACGAAGGAGAAACCCAAGGTATACAAATTGGGACTCATACAGGAGGGACCTCAAAGTAAATTTGGGGAGCCCTAAAGGTAAGCTCAATTCCATACTGGATATAGAATTTGAAGCGGACAGAATCAAGGCAGGCATCATCGGTGCATGGGAAGATAACTGCCCAGCGAAGAAGGCCTTTGGCAAAAAGGTACCATGGTGGACTCCTGAAATAGCCAAAATACGTCAGGAAACACGGCAGGCCTTTAATGATGCAAAAGCCAGGAAGGATTTTTCTGGCTATCATAGCATGCTAACAAGGTATAACACGGCGGTACGCAAGGCCAGAAGAACTAATTGGCGGCAGCATTGCACTTCCATCGAAACTCTGCCAAATGGGATGAGGTTGTGCAAAGCAATGTCCATGACCAAGACAAACCCACTAGCATCTGTAAGGGATGAGAATGGGCAACTCACGGAAACTGGACAGGACACTCTGGGCGTGATGTTTAGGACCCACTTCCCAGAATGTATACTGCGCGATAGCGATGAAGAGGAACCAGTCACAAGGGACGAGCTTATAAGGCACACGTCCAAAAATAACTGGCTCACGGCAAAGAAAGTGGTAGATGAAAATAAACTGAAGCTGGCCATAGCGGGCTTCCAGCCACTCAAATCCCCTGGTCCAGATGGCATCTACCCAATACTATTGCAAGAAGGGGCATCTGTTTTGATACCCCATTTGAGTAAGCTCTACAGAGCCTGCATAGCCTTTGGGTACGTACCCAAGGCATGGAGGGAGGTCAAAGTCACCTTTATACCGAAGGTGGGCAGACCGACTTATGAAGAAGCTAAAGCTTACAGGCCCATTAGTCTATCATCCTTTCTCTTGAAAACTCTGGAGAAACTGGTAGACAGGTACTTAAGAGAGGGTCCTCTGAAAGTATTCCCTCTACATAAACTACAATGCGCCTACAGCCCCGGCAAATCTACGGAAACGGCACTGCACTATGTTGCGAGTCGAGCCGAGGCTGCGCTAGAGGGACAAGAAATCTGTGTCGGGGCTTTCCTCGACATAGAGGGAGCCTTTGACAAGACAACATTTGAGTCCATACGCACTGCTGCAAAGGAACATGGCATCAATGATACCACGTGCAACTGGATTGACTATATGCTGAGAAGCAGAACAGTCAGATCGGAACTAATGGGAGACAGACTTAGTGCAAAAACAACAAGAGGTTGTCCGCAAGGCGGAGTGCTGTCACCATTATTGTGGTGCTTGGTAGTAGACTCGCTACTAACCAAACTTAATACCGGACCATTCTACACAGTAGGCTATGCGGATGACATAGCTATAATGGTCAATGGTAAATTCCCGAACATAGTGTCTGGATTATTACAACAGGCATTGAGGATGACAGAGGAATGGTGTACAGTGAACCACCTCTCTATCAACCCAAGCAAAGCAGTCATTATTCCCTTCACGAGGAAGAGACAACTAGGAAACCTAGGAGAGCTCTCCCTCAATGGAATAAAACTGCCCTGGTCCACCGAAGTTAAATATCTGGGTGTAACGCTTTATAAAGAACTCAGGTGGAAAACTCATGTGGAAAATATTACGACAAAGGCCTTACGAGTGTTCGGCATGTGTCGTTCTACCTACGGTAAAACTTGGGGGCTAAAGCCCAAAGTGATACGATGGCTGTACCGGACAATGATAATACCTATTATCACATACGGCAGCATAGTGTGGTGGCCAAGAACAAAGCTTGCCTCGTGCAAAGCGCCACTCACCAGGTTACAAAGAACAGTGTGTCTCGGCATCACGGGTGCTTTCAGGACAACACCTACGGCAGCGATTGAGAGATACCTCAATATCCCACCTCTGCATATGATGGTTGAATTCGAGGCAAGGAAGACATTACATCGTCTCGCTGTAGCTGGACTATGGGATGCCTCTAAGCCAAAGACTAACCATACAAAGTTTGATGAGAATGAAAACCTGGATCGGGTAACAAGCATGTTATCCGATAAAATGCAAACTATGTTTGTGTTTTAGAGGTCTTTCAAGGTCCAAATCCCTACAATAGAGGACTGGACGAAGGGACTTGATCCACCAGAACAAGATAGTCTGGTGTGGTACACTGATGGATCCAAAATGGAATCAGGAACAGGAGCGGGAATATACGCAAAAGGCTACAAATGTAGCAAAAGCTTAGGGAAGATGGCAACTGTATTCCAAGCGGAAACATATGCCATTATAACCTGTGCTCAAGAGAATATAGATAGAGGGATCAAAGGTAAATCCATTTATATTCTTAGTGACAGTCAGGCTGCAATCAAAGCCATGGCATCCTACAAAGTGGACTCCGGACTTATTCTGGATGCTATCCAAACCCTAAACAGGCTTGGGAAGCACAACAGGGTAAGACTGATGTGGGTCCCTGGGCACAAAGGATTCCATGGTAACGAAGTGGCTGATGAACTGGCAAGGGAGGGCTCAGCGAATGATTTTGTGGGTCCAGAACCATGTGTAGGCATCTCGACGTGTCTCGTAAAAGCCGCATTTAGGGAGTTTGCAGATCACAGACAACGAACTTGTTGGCTGTCTACTACCGGTCTACAACACTCCAAGAGATTCCTGGGCTCCACTTTCAAAGCCCGGGATTGCATTTGGAACATGAGCGGGGGGCAAATCCGCTACCTGCTTGGGGCCTTTACTGGGCACTTTGGAACCAACGACATGCTCATGAAGATGGGTCTAACCGCGACACCCATGTGCAGGTTGTGTGGGGAACATACGGAACGCATGGAGCACCTACTGTGCACATGCGATGCACTGGCTGGTAAGCGAATGAGTCTCCTAGGGGTTGGATACCCAAAACCAGAAGATTATAGGCTCATATCTCCTAGTCTCGTTGTAAAACTCATGAAAACAGTTTTCAACGAGAATGAGGAGGATTAAGTTATCTAGGGGACCACAAAAGATCCCAATGGGTCGAAGTGTCCGAGGTATTTCTCGGCCCCTCCATAAGATAAGATAAGATACTAGCTGTCCCACGCGGCTTCGCTGCCGTCAACTGGCTAATATACTAGCTGTCCCACGCGGCTTCGCTCCCGTCAACTGGCTACGTACCTACCCTATCCTACCTACCCTACCCAACACCTAACCTACACCTACCCTACATACATGATTGCATAACTGAAACCGTTTACGCAGCGCACGCAACGGAAGCCCTCAAAAAGTAATATTCTTTCCCGTTTTTGCAACATTTTTCATTTATGCTCCGCTCCTATTGGTCGTAGCGTGATGTTATATAGCCTATAACCTTCCTCGATAAATGGACTATCTAACACAAAAAGAATTTTTCAATTCCAACCAGTAGTTCCTGAGATTACCCCCTACATACAAAGTTACAAATTTTACCTCTTTATAATATTAGTATAGATATAGTAATATAATATATACTACTAGCTGTTCCCCGCGGCTTCACTCCCGTGGACCACCCCACAGGGCCCGTTTTCGGGTTAAAAAAATAGCCTATAGCACTCAGGAATAATGTAGCTTTCTACCAGTGAAAAAATTTTTAGAATCGGATCATTAGTTCCAGAGATTACCCCCTACATACAAACTTACAAATTTTACCTCTTTATAATATTAGTATAGATATAGAAGTATAGATATAGATAGTATAGATAGATGTCTGCCATAATGAAAAACAATTATACCCAGTTTTTCTTTTTTGCACTTTTCCCCTAGCCACAGATACTATCATACCCACATTACCCACGCTAAGAAAAGCTTCCTGTATCGTGGGTGCGTTTACAAACATTTCAACTTACATACAAATATTATAGGCCATACAAATATTTGTTCCGTGCGAGAACCGAACCCGCGACACGCAGCGCAGCAGCCGATCGCTCAACCAGGGCCCGATCTAGAGGAGGGGCGAGCCGGGCAAATGTCCAGAGCGGCATAAATGAGAGGCGGCAAAACGGAACTGATTGCCCTTTCATTTCATCCTTAAGGTTACACTAGTCGAAAATTCTTCCATACAAACGTAGTCTAGGGATTATTCCACTGTTTGACGATGTACGTTCAAAATAAAAAGTGATATCAATTTGTCTCATCATTATCTAGCCCTGTATGGAAGCAAAAAAGTAAAAAAAGAAAATATTTGAAAGTTATGAGCGTCGAAAGTTCCACATTTCGGCACTAATTTTAACGCATTTTTGGGCGCGAATAAATACCTTATGAAGACGGAAAATTGCAAAACGGCCTCCATACAGGGATAGATTAGTAGTTCAACAATGCAAATAATTTTATTTTGAACAGATAGATTAAGTAATTTTTTCGTGATATCTAGACTGCCAAAGGTCTGTTTATAAAATTTCGCGCGCTCGGTTTCGTCCTAAATCATTATCCATTTCGCTACAAATTTGCAAAAGTGTGTATTCGTACGCGAACTAGCTTCCTACTGCTCATCACAGCATCTATCTCTTCCGCACGTGTTATCGGTTGATATAAAATGCATTTTAACCCCGCGCACAAAATAGTTCGTGCCGTCGACTATTGTACCCTTAACTGTGTTCTCTTGCTCAAATTTTCAAATATTATTGTTTACTGTTGGAAACCACCGCTAAATAACATAACTTTCATCATCATCATCATCATTTTAGCTGAAAGATTGTGTGACAAAGTGTCGATTAATTAGACACCACACTTACGAGTACTTGATACAAAAAAATCAGGCTTTACACGGTGATACCTACTCAGCGGTGATATAACAAAGTAATTAAGTGTTATTGACAAGTATTGATGTTGGATCCTGGCAATGGAGGTATTTAGCTTATTTTATACATTGTTTTACTAATATTATCTTTTGAATCTCTTTCATGGCTGTTGAGACCCGCTCCTCTCAACACCGTCGCGCGCCAGCAGCAGTGAACGAGGGACGCGGGGCAGCGGGGTGACAGCCCGCCGACGGCCGAGCGAGCGACGGACGGTCGCGACAGTCAGCTGCTGCACACCTCCATGCACGGCTGCGCTCGCGCATAATATCACCATTTTCCCTTTGTTTACGTTTAACCAACCGTTGTAATTTCTTCTTCTCTGCTTTAATATATCTTATCTTGTTATACAGTCCACTCTCATTTCATTTCCTTCACCACGACCTATCGTCGCGATCATTGGTCCTTCTACCGTTAACGTACGAGCCAAACGAAGAAGACAACGGAATTTTCGAATTCAAAAATTCAACGGTTCGTCGGTTGAAGAACAAAGGTTCAAGAGATCTTCATTCTTCGCGTCATCGTCTGCATTGGGCATCGTGAACGTCGATACGACAACAGCCGTCTTCATCGACTTCAAACCAACGGGCAGCGCAAGAAAAGATCATCGAGACTACGGGACATCAAGACTTCAACATTCGGCCACAGTCGTCAGCTCATCATAAGAGGTTGACAGCATAAAACCGTGAGAACGTTCCAATTCCTTTTTCCCAACATTTTGCTAAACTATTCCTAATTTAAACTTATTTAATAGTTACGATTCCATTAAAGTTCAATCTACCCATAATCTTCAGCCTTTCAACTTGTTTAAACAGTTTCCATCGTCTTGTAAAGTATCTACACAGGTTTAAAGCTTAAATAAACCGTTTGCAAAATTGATTATAATAATTTATTAATAGTAGGTAGGTACCCTACCAATCACAATTCCGTGATTTATAACGTTTTTTTTTTAAACTAAGTCATACTTATTTTAATCATAATTAATACATTTTGCAATGTTCCAGTGAATTGAATTGAATTAATTTAGTTCTGTGTAAGGTAAACATTGCATCGTTGGCTTAGCATTACTCAGCAGATTCAGTCGGAAACGCCTAGCGCTTTTGTAATAGCAATCTCATCTCTTACTGCTTATAGCTCTGTGCCCCCATCGCAACTTATTGCTAATCGTAAAATATCAGAAAAAATCGTTAAAAAATCACATAAAATAATATTTTAATACCCTCTATTCTTTTTTTATTTTATTTTATTGTTTACTGCTACTGCTAATTAATTTTGCATTGTCATGGCTGACATGAAAAGCTTAATTAAGAAGCGAGCTTCAATTAAAGCCAAGCTAACGCAGTTCAATTCATACATGAACATTTCTAAGACTTGCGAAAAGTTGAGTGAGGTGCAAGTCATCGAAATCGAATATCGACTTAATATATTTGAAAGTTTATACGAGAAATATGATGCATTGCAGGACGAATTGGAGGCAATGGTGGATGACCCCAGCGAGCAATATGCGGAACGCGAGGAGTTCGAAAAGCTGTACTACGGCTTGGTGGCTTCTGCACGCCAGCTGATCGCCGGCGCAAGAAGGCTTCTTAAGGGGGATTCCGCAAGCGAGGTGGATTCTTGTAGTACTAGTACACACAAACACAACTCAATTCGTTTACCCAAAATTGATTTACCCAAGTTTTCAGGAAGCTATCATGATTGGCTGGAATTTAGAGACACTTTTATTTCTATAGTACATACCAACACATCCTTGGATAAAATAAATAAATTGCACTATCTACGTGCTTCTTTAAAGGGTAGTGCTTCTCTTGTTGTTGATAACCTTGACTTCAGGTCAGAAAACTACGATGCTGCCTGGAGGTTACTCTGTGAGAGGTATGACAACAAAAGATTGCTTGTTAACTATCATGTGCAAGCACTCTTTAACGTTCAGCCTATAGAAAGAGAGTCAAGTAAGTCACTACGGTACATAATTGACTCAACAAATAAAAATCTTAGGGCTTTAGCAACTCTTGATCAACCTGTTCAAAACGCCTTTGTCGATGTTCTTATCATTTACATAATGACCAGTAAGCTCGACCACGTTACGAATCGTCAGTGGGAAGAACACAGAAACACCTTTTCTGAACCTCCAACTTTATCTGTGTTTATTAAGTTCATCAGTAGCAGGGCTGACTTATTAGAGACACTTGAGGAGTCTAAGCCTATAGCAACAGCCAAGATTGAACCCAACACACCTGCGACCAAATCTAAGAGCAGTGCTGTGGTACCTGACAAGTCTTCAAAACCTTTGTCATGTCCTATGTGTCGTCAGGACCATTTTATTTATGCATGCGAGCAGTTTAAAGGTCTCTCGGTACAGGCTCGTATTAAAAAGGCTCAGGGTTCAAATCTGTGCATGAATTGTCTTCGTCCAGGTCATAATAATTCCAGATGCAAATTTGGTTATTGTAAATATTGTCGCCAAAAACATAATACTCTGTTACACATCGATAGTGACAATGCTCTTCCTAGTGCACACAACACTGCATTATCAGCTAGTCAATCGTTCACATCTCAAGTAATTTTACTTTCCACAGCGCTCGTGAGGGTGACCGATGCCGACGGTAACCATCACACAGCACGAGTCTTGCTGGACAGTGGAAGCACAACAAATTTCATCTCGGCGGAATTTGTTCGTAAGCTACACGTTCCTACCTACATTACCAAGTCCAAGGTAACAGGTATTAATTTACAAACTTCTAGTTGTACTCAGGGATGCTCAGTGTCATTAAAACCAATTGATGACAGTGAGTACGTACTGAATATTGATTGCCTCGTATTGCCAAAAGTATCAGCATCAGTTCCTCATACTTATGTTGATACTAGCAACATACGTATACCTACGAACGTCCGACTTGCCGACCCAACTTATTACATTCCGTCTTCCATCGACGTCCTTGTCGGTGCAGAAGTCTTTTGGGGTATCATAGGCACCGGCCGTATCGCATTAGGTACTCATAAGCCCACTTTACTTGAGTCAAAATTAGGTTGGCTCATGTCGGGCGCGTATAGTCAGTCAGATTCCTCTTCACATGTTTGTATGCACACTAATAACTTACAAGTAGATTTAGATCGGTTTTGGGAGTTAGATTCAGTGTCGTCCATACATAAACATTCTGGTGAAGAGAGATCCTGTGAACAACATTTTAAAGATACCACATATCGAACATCTGATGGTCGATTTGTGGTAAGTATTCCCTTTAGAGAGTCACTGGATGTATTGGGTGATTCATACATGATGGCTAAGCAGCGGTTTCTATCTCTTGAACGGCGTTTGGGTAGAGATCCTCGCCTTAAACGCCTATACGCTGACTTTATTAATGAGTACATAGAGCTGGGACATATGTCTGAGTCAAGTAGACGCCCACTCGATTCAACATGTTCTAATTATTTACCACATCATGGTGTTCTGAAGGAGTCAAGAACAACCACCAAATTAAGGGTAGTTTTTGACGCTTCCGCCAAAACCTCATCAGGTAGATCTTTTAACGAAATACAGATGGTTGGTCCCACAATCCAAGATGATTTGTTGTCAATACTGCTTCGATTTCGTCAGCATAAAATAGTCATAAGCGCGGACATTGAAAAAATGTATCGACAAACTCTTATTCACGACAATAATCGTCCATTACAAAAAATACTTTGGAGGGCAGAACCAACTCATTCGTTAAAGGAGTACACGCTTAACACCGTAACGTATGGCACGGCATCGGCACCCTTTTTAGCTACCAGATGTTTGCTGCAATTGGCTGAAGAGTGCTCAGATTCTTCAACTAAGTTTTCGATAGCACGTGATTTTTACGTGGACGATTACTTGTCGGGTGGATCATCTGTTTCAGAAACTTTAGAAAAAAGCCGCCGTGTTGACGATGTCCTTCGGTCAGCAAAATACAACCTTCGAAAATGGCGGTCCAATTCCAGCCAGGTGCTGCAGGCGCTGAGCGGTGAACATGACGTTTCGGATGTTTTGGACCTGAGCGACAACGAGCAGTCGAAGACTCTGGGACTTATATGGAAGAGCTTAAGTGACACGTTTTCCTTCTCTATTAACTTAAATTCCACTGATAAGACTACTAAACGTCATATCTTATCAACCATAGCACAAATTTTTGATCCCATTGGCCTAGTCGTTCCATGCATAGTGGAAGCCAAAATTATCATGCAGCTTCTGTGGCTGGCCAAATGTTCTTGGGATGAGCTTGTTCCCACGCATATTCAGTATGCATGGAATGAATTTCAAAATACCCTGCACCTTTTAAACGAGTTCAAGATACCTCGGTGGATGTTGTGTGAATCTGCGTCCTGTCTACAGCTGCATATATTCACTGACGCATCCGAAAAAGCTTATGGGGCGTGTGTTTATGTTCGCAGTGTTTCGAGGGACGGCGAGGTCACTGTACACCTCCTTACCGCTAAAAGCAAGGTAGCTCCAATCAAATCCACAACTATACCGCGGCTTGAGCTATGTGGTGCCTTGTTGGGTTCACGATTGTACTCAAAGGTTCGTCAGTCACTTACTTTACAATTTGATGAAGTCCACTGTTGGTGTGATTCCACCATCGTCTTGGGATGGTTATCTACTTCACCAAATCAGTTAAAGACATTCGTTCGTCATCGAGTGTCTGAAATTCAGGAAACAGTAGGAGGAGAGGCTTGGAACTATGTGCCATCAGCTGAAAACCCCGCAGACCTCGCTTCACGTGGGCTTAGTACTGACAGACTGTTGTCGTCTTCATTGTGGTGGTCAGGACCACAATTTCTGAGCAAAGATATGTCTTCATGGCCTCAGTTCCCTGAATCACATCATAATCATGCTGAATTACCGGAAACAGTCGCTTCTTGTCATGTTTCTAATCCCATTATTGAAAATCCTATTACTGCGTTATTTTCAAAATTCTCAAGCTTCAGCACATTACAGCGTGTGACGACGTATGTCCTGCGATTTATTAATAAATGCAATAAAAAATCACTTGAGTCTGGTTCACTAACATCTACTGAACTTAACAATGCTTTAAACTTATTATTAGGATTTAGTCAAATGGAATCTTTCCCGGAAGAGTACCACTTACTTAAATCAGGTAAACAGTTACCAGCAAAGAACAAGCTATTATCTTTGTCACCTTTCTTTGATACTCTTTCTAATCTAATTCGTGTTGGAGGAAGATTAAATAACTCATTCTATGACTATAACGTTAAGCATCCTATTCTATTATCTAGTTCTCATACAATTTGCATTCTCTTGTTCAACATGTTTCATTTGCGCCTCTTGCATGCTGGACCACAACTTTTATTGGCCACTGTTCGTCATCACTATTATCCTATTGGGGGTAAGAACTTGGCAAAAAAGATCACACATCAATGCGTGAAATGTTGCAGGATCAAGGCCAACACTATTCAGCCTATCATGGGTAATCTTCCAGAGCAGCGCGTACATTTAGAGTTTCCATTTTTAGATACAGGAGTAGATTACGCCGGTCCCATCATGATAGCTGACCGGAAAGGTAGAGGGTGTAGGCTCATCAAATGCTTCATTTGTGTGTTTGTGTGCCTAGCTACGAGAGCCATTCACCTCGAACTTGTGTCGGACCTTACAAAGGAAGCTTTCTTAGCCGCACTAAACCGCTTTATTGCCCGAAGGGGAAAACCCCGCAACATCTTTTCCGACAACGGTACAACCTTTGTCGGTGCTTTCAATGAGTTGGCCAGGCTACTTTCGCAAGACTTAAATTTCAATAAAATCGAACCCGGCATAAACTTTTCATTTATACCTGCATATACTCCACACTTTGGAGGACTATGGGAATCTGCAGTTAAATCTACCAAGCATCATCTACGACGCACTTTGGGTTTAACAAACCTGACTTTTGAGGAGATGGCGACTTGTTTAATTCAAGTTGAGGCTATTTTAAACTCAAGGCCCTTAACTCCACTGTCCAACGACCCTTCCGACCTCGCTCCATTAACCCCGGCACACTTCCTTATTGGGCGTTCTCTAACCATGCTGCCTCATCCACAGATGCAGGACGTCAACGTCAACAGCTTAAAACGATTTCGCCGTATCGAATATCTGAAGCAGCACTTCTGGGCTCGTTTCTCACACGAGTATGTTCTGCAGCTCCAAGAGAAAACGAAATGGTGCCGGTCGTCTGGCGAGCTCAAGGAAGGGACACTAGTCGTCATAAAGGACAACCACTTACCTCCTCTTATGTGGCTTTTAGGACGCATCACACATGTTCTCCCAGGCAGAGATGGCGTCGCGAGGGTCGCCGACATCCATACAAGGAAGGGTGTCATTCGGCGCGCCTTCAACAACATCTGTCCACTGCCGGTTTCTACTGTTGAAGACTCTTCAACGGGGGGAGCATGTTGAGACCCGCTCCTCTCAACACCGTCGCGCGCCAGCAGCAGTGAACGAGGGACGCGGGGCAGCGGGGTGACAGCCCGCCGACGGCCGAGCGAGCGACGGACGGTCGCGACAGTCAGCTGCTGCACACCTCCATGCACGGCTGCGCTCGCGCATAATATCACCATTTTCCCTTTGTTTACGTTTAACCAACCGTTGTAATTTCTTCTTCTCTGCTTTAATATATCTTATCTTGTTATACAGTCCACTCTCATTTCATTTCCTTCACCACGACCTATCGTCGCGATCAATGGCTTAAATTAAAAACAGTAAAAATTATAATTGTCAGTCGACTTATCTTTAATTTTGCTGAGAAAAGTTGAAAAAATATTTTTGCCCATATTTCGGTATCAAATACCCGTAGGTATGTGCACCAGTAGAAACAAAAGTTGGTTATTCGTATCGTATTATTAATTCCTATTCAAATAAATAGTTTATCCAATTGGTAGGTAGGTAGGTATGTAGGGTAGGGTAGGGTAGATAGGGCAGGTGGGTAGGTAGATAGGACAGGTTAGGTAGGTAGCCAGTTAAAGGGAGGGAAGTTGCCTGGGCAAGCTAGTTCTCTATAAATAGTTTGAGTAGAATCGGCTCATCAGTTAGGTACGTAATAGTCACGAGATTTTTATAAATAAGAGTGTTGCGAACTCACGTACAACGAAACTATCCCTTAGCTTGTCAGTTGAGCTTTATTATTTGATCTGTGAGCTCGAATGACAAGCTAAGGCGTAATTTCGTTGTACGTGACTGCGTGTAATTGTTTTTTGTACGGCAAGGCATAGTTTGAACCCGCTTCACCTTGTTTTTTGCAACGTTCCATCTTGACTTTTTATTTGATCTGAGTTGAAAATAATAAGATTTAAAAATGAAACAAACAAGTAATACCTAAAATTTATTTAACAAAATATACAGTTATTTAAAATAACAGACATAAATGATAATTTGCAATACAACCTAGCATCCTAATTAAACCAGGTACTTTTCAAAAATTTATCCCACTAATAAAAAAATAATAAAAGGACAAACAATGATGAATGCAGCACGAAGGAATGTTGGCTAACGCTGGTGTGGCTAGTGCACACATGCATCGCCCGTGCGCGAAGCTAGCCGACTACACCGACCCACAGAGAGTACTCATCGCAACATTACACATGGAGACTAATTTCTAGATTCATTTACAACCTCCGGTATCGTAGTTACGAACTGGCACCCTAATACACATTACCGCATGCAGAACACATCCACAAACAGTCGTCTCGTATACCGCAACCGATTACTCGTGCTCGTCTACCTGACAGCTACTTTATAATACTGTTTGGCTAAATATCATTGCTTTTGTCCAAAGATGTGCGCCACATGTACGTGACATGTGCAAGGACACGTTTCAGATGTTACATTCTAACTAAGTTTATCTAGAATATAAAAACACAAGTCACACATCCAATAAAATGATTTAAATAACTCATAGCAAACTTTGAATCGACACTTAACGGACTATTTTTATTTCTAAACACCAATTTTAATAAATTTATATTTCTACTATGGAAACCATCGTATGGTCTAAGAATTAAGAATATTTTATTTTTATTTTACTTTGGTTTCACTGACTGGGCTGAATAATTCAAACCTGGATTTGAACCTGCACGGACTACATCACTATAGTTCTCGCGAAACTTCTTAGCCGCCCTGAAGTTGGCTTTCCGATGCGCAAGGTACAGATCGGTGCTGTTTTTGTATGAGATTTACTACTGCGCAGCCATTGTAGCCAACTTCAGGGCGGCCAAGAAAACTATACATGTTAACATCAAATCTAATGTGAGCTTTAATTGGAAAATACAAAGTAGACATTGAAGAGACAAACACGCACTTGCATGTAAGGTAACTATTACAACATGGAAACATGCTCGTCAGCAGTGGCAGGGAATGTATAGTGTCAATTTGAAGGTAATCACATTGATTAAGCACTCATACAGAAATCAATCATTAAGCTAGGAGAACAACTCGTAGCACGTCAATCTGGAATAACTTAACAGTAATACTTATAAATACATGTTTTAAGAATACCTACTGGGTCCCACATCAAATTATAATAGTTTTAAACATTAAATTAACATAGTTTGTACCGCCAACATTCACTAAGTGCGATATCACTATGCAATTACATAAAAAGAAATCGTTACTTAAATTCGCGCCTTGGCAGCCACGAAACGTACAAATGGAAAATACCCTGCGTACCTTTATCCTTTTTATGTAAATACACAGCGACCTGTTAATGTAATTTGTCTACTTTTAAAGTTACATCAGTCGAACGGTAAATTTTTGAGGAAAATAGTTTTTACATTCAAATATAATATACATTTCAACAACATCGAAACTCACCATCGGCGAACTAAAACGTACTTCCGAAAGATATCCACTGGGGAGCGCGCACAGGCGCGACGCTCCGACGTCACAGCGTCCGACGCGATCACAGCTCTCTCAGAATTTCGCCCGAAAGGAGATATTTTTAACGTTTTTTCTAGACAGAGGCCGGGCGGCCGCGCCGGCGCCTCATTAACTGTAGGGCTGCGGCGGCAGGATCTCCGTCAGCAGGCGCTTGAGGCTGTCGATGCCGGTGAGGAAGCCGCAGTCGGGCCCGTGGTGCGGCGTGTTGGTGGCCAGTGGCGACTCGGCGTCGGCGCCCGCGAAGGCCGTGTGCGCGAAGTCGATCATGCGGATGTCCACGCGCTCCCGGGGCGCCTCGGGCGGCGCCGGCGCCCACGTGCGTGCTCGCTTGCCGCGGGCCTCGGCCGCCGCCTGCGAGCTAGCCGCGTCCGCGTCGCCGCGCCACGACTCGCTGCTGGTGGACGAGTAGGCCATCCAGCTGTCGGCCGAGTCGGGGCTGGGCGGCTGGCGGCGCGGCGAGTGGCCGGCCAGCTCGCCGTCCTCGTAGCCGCCCATGGTCTCCTCGCAGTGCGGCCGGAAGGGCTCACGCGCCGCCCGGCTCGGCTCCGACGTTGAGATCTCGTCGTGCAGCGTGGACATGTCGAAGTGGCCGGGGCCGGGCGCCAGCTCCGCCGAGCTGCTGGACGCGTCGGCGTCGTACTCGCTGGTCACGCCGCTCGCCTCCTCGCCCTCGCCCAGCTCGCTGGCCACGTCGCCCTCGTACACTATCAGCAGTGAGCTGCGACCACAAACATATCACGAGTTAGTTTGAGAGTTAGGATATTAATCTCGGCGGATGAGCGTAACGTGTATGACACTGACCAGGAGTAGAACCTGTAGCTGGTCTGCTTGGCGATGGCGCGGCGCAGCGCGTCCAGGTCGCGCAGCACGTGGCGCACGACGCGCGGGCGCGCACTGAAGAAGTCGCGCAGCGCCTCGCGCAGGCCGCCCTCCGACAGCGCGCGGCCCCAGTACTTGTCGCGCCGCACGCACGCGCCTGTCTCCGGCACGAACACCTGCACATACGAACATCTTACTGAGCACACGAACGCGCTGACTACACGGTGTATGAAGATCAATCACCAAGCCGTTATCTATGCCATCTCAACAATAAACTAAGTTATATTGGGGTTAAAATAAATCTACTCATTTGATTTTTGCTATGAACAACCGTTTTTAAATGTAACGCACAATGTAAGGTACCCAAAATGTGACCGACGGCTTGGTAAATCTTTTCTACACCTATTTGCAAATTAGAGTAATGAATGAAATGAGCGTCAGCCGTCGGCTGAACGTGACGATAATGATGAAGGTGACGGTGATGTGGACGCTCAGCGCACCTGCATGCCGCACAGGCGCACGCCCAGCGAGCCGGACGTGGAGGCGGCGCACTTGGCGATCTGCTTGCTGCGCTTCTCGGCCGACGCGTCGTCGCCGTGCTGGCGCGTGCCCATCTTCAGGTCCAGCACGCACGGCCGCCGGTACGAAGACGTTATGTTCTCCATCATCAGGAAATCTGCGTCGTCCACAGCTAACGGTTAGTATATTACAACATTCAGCTTTGTATTCACGAGCACACATCGCTGTAACAGATACAACTTACACTGCTTATTTGAATTGTCCATGTGCGCGATGCTTTTAAGCACCTCGCTTGCGTTGCCATTTCGATGAACCTTGAATCTGCAATTAGAAAGTTGAAGTTGTATTACTCCGTCACGGGAACACCAGCTTCGATTGACAGATAGTACAGGAGCTAATGAAACACAGATGTATTGTTATCTGTTATATTGTTACATTTCAATCAAATTATAGATATCATTACCACGACTCCACGGCAAGTCATCGGAGGCTCGCAGAGCATCGCTCACGCGTTAGTGGGATAGTCATGTAAGTATGCGATCGAATGAATTAATGGCGACGTCGGCGGCGGGCCGGCGTCGCAAGCTTCTGAAATATGATAAAGGACACATGACAAGTGTCGAGGAGGTCGGTCGCCGCGGTCGCGCGGATACGCACTTGAACACGTCGTCGCGCTTGCGCTTGCCGCCCAGGGACGCCTTGCGCCCGTTCTCGTCGCGGAAACATGGCGAGTACCGCTTGTCCAATTTGGGTCCTCCCGAGTTAGACGCCTGCATCACGCCTGAAACAAACAGCCTCGCCATCAATACTAGTGTCCGCTAGCACACACGCACACACCACAACTAATATAAACATTGATCTCAACGAACATTATTGGTTTGCTTCCAATAGAATATTGGAACACAAGGGTCGTTAACAAAAAATCAAAAAGATCATACTATTCACTGTCGTAAATGGATGAAGTTTGTGCAACGATAGGAGATATAAAACTCAGAACATGCCCAGTCGGGTTCCGACCCGGAGCTGGCCAGTGTGGCACTGGTTCGTCTGTGGGACATCGAGTGAGTTACTTGATCCACTATCTACGTTCGTAAATTCAATATTAACTTACTATAGTGCAAGTTGGCAGCGTTATTTGATGAGGAAGTGATAATAAAGTTACTTTGTTTTAAACAGGGTTTGTATATCTTTTGTATCGTGTCTCGTGTAACGTGTAACTGAATAGGTAAACGTGTATGTGATCAAACAATTTATATTGCTGTAAGTAGACAATGCATGTAGGTGTGTATGCGTGTATGTATAAGTATGATGTGGGTGTAGTTTTAAGTAAAGGTTTACAAACCCAGAATGTAAAATTACCGCTAGGGCGCTATTAGGGGCGGTAGTGTGGTGCGCCGCCGGCGTCGCTCCGCCCGCCGCAGCGCCGCAGCCCTTGCGACAACAAGGAAACTAATATTGTGTTCCTGACCCCAACCCGCCCGCTCCCGCTCCCGCGCCCGCTCGCGCTCGCACACAAACCCGCCGCCGCCGCGCCGCGACCATCGACCCCATGTCACATTACAGTGCTACCCGCGGCCCAGCGCGAGCCCAGGGCGGCCGCTTACACACACTGAACTTTTACTTGTTGTTACCAGGTATTCTCATGTCTACTAGTGCAACCAACAAATACAACACCAAACAAAGAATTTCATTGTACGAAATATGAATAATGCTCAATATTCAGTATTACGTAAACGAAGGTCAATTCTCAAGGTTGACTAGAAGTTTCTCTATATAGCAAAATAAAATAAAACAAAACTGAATACACAAATAACTATACTCCAGCCATATTGAAGATACAATGTTTACTAACAAAGTAAAACAGTGTTTTTTTAGGGTTACCCTGTACTCAACATCAAAAATAAAACGAATTCGATATTAGCTTGTTGTATAATTATGTTGTACATTGATTTAACTGAATTAATACAGGTGAAAGATAGTTTGAGAACATAAAATATCCAAGGTTGATTGAGCTGTGATTGAGTGCTTTGTTAGTAAATATTGTACCTTCATCTTGGCCAGAGTATAATTCTTTCCATTGTCTCTTCACATTCAACTACATGGGATTCTTGTACGTTTAAATTTAAAAAGCAGTAACATCAGTAAAAGTTCTAACGTATTTGATGCACAATGTGAGCAATATGTGATTGAAACAAGCTAATATAAGTAATGTTAGCTTGTTAGGTACGTTTCAACAATGTTGGTCAAAAATAACAATAATATTGCCATATCGTGCACCGACGGAATAGTTTGTAGTAAGTCGGGTAACAGCTGTGTCTTATCATTATTATATTGGTCTGGCGCTGGCTTTGAATACTAAGCACTTTGTTGAATCTTTAGTACTCTTTCTTATTTGTAATTACCAATTATCCACAGTATCATAAAAATAAGCACACGTTTCATATTAGTTCATTGTATTTAAAAGATTTTCCGAAAACAGTTGCATAATTAAAATTATCACTTTCCGTTTATAAATAATAGTATTATAATAATACTTACCTAAAAGCCTGCTAGTTACATTAAGACACATTAGCAATTAAAGTAAATATCAATAATAGCTACATGCCATAAATAATAGGGGAAAATGACAATTCTATTTAGTGCATCAGTGAGATTATCAAATAATAGATAATAGACCCGTATTTTTTGCTTTATCAAATAAATTAAAATTGACAAAAATAAAGCGCATCGAAGTTCAGGAAAGGGGCTTGTGACGTCACTTTGTCAGTATAAAGTGTAGCACACCGTGACGTCACACGATATTTCAACGCAATTTATCGTCGTAATTTTTTTGTTTACGTGGCAAAAGAAAAAATACGTGTTAACTGACGTACTAAATAGTTTTTTTTCAAATACCCTATTGTAACGAAGGTAAGGATACTGCGGATACTTAAATTGTTTAACATTGCGGTCGGCGGGTTTGCTTTATTCGACATACATGCTTCTCTCTCATACTCATAACTCACTTTGAAAATGATGGTTACGATCATCAAGCAATAAGGAAAGTCAATATCTGTTCTCTAATCTCTAAAACTGGTATTTCACAGCTTTATGAATCGAATTACGATTACATTAGACAATCTCAAGTACCGAATGACGCAAGAGATAAAAAATATTAATTTTACAAAGTAATCGATCAAAAACAACGACAAAAACATATTGTAACATTTTGAAACTGTCGATATTACAACCGCTAATTCGATACCTTTTATGTTTCGTAAACACGACAGTCACAAGGCTGTGGAAAACAGATAACAGTTATATTTAATCATATTATTATATCAATAACTTCCTTGGTGCTTTAAATGCAAACACATTAATCAACACAATTTGATATGTAAACAACAAAAACGGGTAATACAATTTTAATTAAAGAAAATAATGTAAGATGCAATGAATGAACATGATGCATTCAGCGAATCGTAAAAGCGTACTGGGCGGCCATATTGAATCGTGTTTCAGGCGGCAAAGGAGTTTGATGCTCACCTTTGTATCTGGGTACGAAGTTCTGGATGTCTTCAGGAATGTTCTGGTAGAAATGCAACTCGCGAATATTGAGTGGCTTGATCACTGTACTGTCGTTTAGCACCAGCAGTCTGGTGTGGCCCCCCACCTGCGCACAAACAATTACAAATTAATCATTCAATTAATGAATACTGCTTCGAGTTCCTACTGCACGTATAGTTTATGGCACTGCTTTGTTTTTACTGGTGTAATTAAATCTATTTATCTGCATTGTCATTTTGTCATCATGCTATTGACTATGCTATGACTCTGACTTACCTGAAAATCATTTCTGTTCATCTACCCTTCAATATCAATAAGTTTTAATTTACAATGTTTACAATGCGTATTGTAGATTTTTTGTTTGCGTTCAATACAATTGATTACCATATTTAACTTTAAAACCTTACAAAGTAGTACGGTAATTGTTTTTCATTTATCATTACCGACACGCCGCTCTCTGTCACCTAAACATTGACAACCTTGTATAGGTACAACGTATGAGTCATTCGATCGATTTATTTGCGCACATGTCACCGTCACCAAAGTAAAATGTATTTTTATCTGATAATGATTCAATTTGGGTATTGTTTTTGTGTCATAAAATGTATTTATCCACAAAACAGCACTCAAAAATGAACGCAAATGGCAAACCGTTGTTCACACGCAGGTAGTAATTCAGTCGAACACACGCGAGGCATGCTGCAGTCTGCACAGTATGCATTCGATCGAATTACTTGCGACTCAGAAATAGTGTAAAAAGTATGGCGGGTGATGCCATTGACCCGCCGGGCTCACGCAGCACCTGGGCGCGGCGCGACGTCTCTCTCGCCCGGGCCGCCCCATAACATACTACCATTATAATTCGTGTGCATTTACGTGATACCTGTCTAGACGATTATAAGCAGACCACAGATTATTAGCGGTCAGCAGGTCGTTGCATCATGCATATTCTTTATTTGCATAAAGCAAAAAGGTAAAAAAGGCTGAAACCACAAAACCTTTCGTGAGTGCTCGTGAGTTTAGAACGCAGATAAGTTGCATGGCAACTGCGAACCTTGTACACCGGCAAGTCCAAATACATTCTTCTTAAAAGTATATGCAAAACTAATATAAGCAGGCCATAAATTCAAAGACAATGGTAGAGCAGTGACTGCTCGGCACTCGGCAGGCAGCCTGTCGCCATAGACACTTGAGTAATGAATACTCCTTGCTAATACCGTTCCGCCACGTTCCCGACAACGCACACTGCACTTCACACCACAATATACTGATCTCAAGTCTCTACTAATCATGTATCGCCTCATTACTCCAGAGACGACCGCAGTTTCCTATTCTGAAGTGTTCTACTCGAGTTTTATATCATAGAACAAAAACTTGCATTCCATAAGGTCTGAGAGTAGCCTCTTAGTACCGTTATCGCTACCAAAGTATTTGTGTACGATACCTTTTGAGGGATTACGGACCCGAGACTTAAGGACTGTTAAAATTATTATTATTTTACTATTGATGTCACTCCGCCCACACACCACATTTAAAGGTAGGTATAGTAACCCTCAAAAAACGAGCATGGTAACACATTCAAAGTTCAGTTGCTCGTACTTTATTATTGTTGTTAATGTTCTCCTTCACATCTCTCGATACGTATACAATTACTTGAAAGTGCTAAAGCTTCTATTTATAGGTTTAAGGCTAAATATTATAACCGCACTTGAACTGTGCTTGCGAACAAAAGTTAAATATAACAGAACATAAATGGAGTTTGTGTGGCTCAGACTTAGCCCATGTTAAACAAAGTTTGAGTCAATATGAAATATTCAGATAATACTGTTTAATGAGTATTTTAGACGTGTGTTCCCGTCTATTCAATATTTATCATAACAAACGATTATTATGACGCAGATAATGCTGCTGCAAATAATAAAGACCTTCATCATAACTAATGGCTCCCTATGAAGAAAAGTTAGCTCTAAGCGAAAAATTGTTTTCTGCAGAAACTTTTAGCGAAAACATCATCTATCACAATCGTTGAATCTTTGACAGTTTACAGTAGTTTATCATTATTAGTATACTTCATTATATCCGAATACCTAATCCTGAGAAGGTTCGGACGGGGTGGTAAATTCCAAAGAACTTCTTAAGCTTGATAAATGGATTCTTAGTTTGACGATTCAAGTGATGCTGTAGCGTACCGAACTGCGATGGATGTGATACATTTCTATGAAATGAGAAGCAGTAAGACATTTGACATTCATTCAACAAATAAAGCCCAAATTAAAGCCTCGTATTCATGGTGCCTGGCCCAGGCAGGCGCTTTACTTTGTGTAAATTATTTAATCACCACTGCTCTCAAAACGGTGAAGGAAAACATCGTGAGGAAACCGGCATGTCCTAGAACCAAAAATTCGAAGACATGTGACATCCACCAACCCGCACTGGGCCCGCGTGGTGGATAACGACCCATTCCCTCTCACAGAGAGGAGGCCTGTGTCCCAGTAGTGGGAACATTAATAGGCTGATGATGTGATTCATGGTACGTGTTCGCTTACAATGGGCCTTATCAGGAAGCTTACAGTCACTCAAAGGGCAATGGAGAGGGCTATGCTCGGAGTTTCCTTGCGTGATCGAATAAGAAATGTGGAGATCCGCAAGAGAACCAGGGTTACCGACATAGCCCGAAGAATTGCCAAACTTAAGTGGCAGGGCACATTGCTCGCAGAACGGATGGCCGATGGGGCCGAAAAGTTCTGGAATGGCGACCGCGAACCGGAAGACGATACGTTGGAAGGCTTCCCACTAGGTGGACCGATGACCTGGTTAAGGTTACGGGAAGGCGCTGGATGCGAGACGAACGGGATCGGTCAATGTGGCGACGCCTGGGGGAGGCCTATGCCCAGCAGTGGACGTCTTTCGGCTGAAATGATGATGATGATTCATGGTAAACATTTGTTTAGCAACAGTTGATCAACGTTGTTGATGAACGGCGAGAATGCTGCTGGAAACTTTGTTTAAATCAATATGTGTTGTCCACAGTTCTACACACGCCATTCTGCGTAAAAATTTTGCCCGAGGATAGTAGCGTTGCTTGTTGTGTTCTCTGTATCTGATGTATAAGATTTCTAATAAAAAATCTTTTCTATCCTTTAATAGAAGAATCCCATAGTAACGCTTTTGATTGAAATAATTCTATTAATTGCATAATTTTATCGTTGCGCCACACTACCGCCATGTTTATAAACAGTTGCAGACACGTCCACACACGTCAACATTTGTTGATAAACTGATGTTTTCGCTCGCCGGGCATCAACCCCTGCACCATGGCGTGATCAACTCCGCAACACAAGTGTTGCCCGCAATATGTTGACAGCAACTCGGCAACATGGTTAAGCAACCATATTGCTAAACAAATGTTGTAAACATTTGTTATTTGTTGTTAAAAAAGAAATAGAATGAACAACACACTTGGCAGCATCCAATTTTGATTGCTACGAAAGTGCTACGCGGCTACGGCGTAGCTGTTCTGATTTCCTTTTTTATTCTAAGTGTAATTTCTTACATTACCACTTGGTTCGGTGAAGGTTGCGGGGATCCTCTGGTTTGGGACGCACAGGACCGGTCAATGTGGCGACGCTTGGGGGATGCCTATGTCAAGTAGTGGACGTCTTTCGGCTGATATGATGATACCACTTGGTTCAGATTTCCGGCGACTAATCTAATTCAACATTATGAACTTCTTTGTTGTTAAGGCTCAAAATAGTCTTAGCGGCTTAAAAATAACTAGGGCCTGGACAAGTGGCATTATTTCAACGAAAGCTATTGGAGCTGGAGCTGGTAGAATGAAGGTTTGTCTGGAGCCTCTGACTGTGCAAATTGCTACACCGGATGCGATGTGCCGCTGCTGAAAATGAGTTTCAATAGTAAGATGTGTATATGTGTACCTGATTGTGTAGGGGCAGCACGTCCACCTCATGTCCTTCGTCGGGCGAGAGCGGCGAATGCACGACGGTCACGGGCACCGGCTGGCCGCGCTTGCGGTCAGCGCCGCGCCGCTCCGGCTCCCCCATGCCCCAGCCGAGAGAGTACACCATCACTTCGGCCGAGCCACCGCCGCCGCTGTCCACCTGAACAAATACAAACCATTTATAAATAAAGATACGAACAACAAAGCAGATATCGTGAGCCAAATGCAAGGAGGCACAAGCAGTTAGCTTCCAGCTCTGATTACGCGAGTAAAGATGACAGTAACGTGAGATTGGGCTAACTACTACGGCAAGGATGAAGGTGGATTTCAGGACTGAGTATTTTTCCCAAAGACTACGTGACCAGCTATGCCAACGACCGAAAACGAGAGGAAATGACCGTATGTGGATAGGTACTTTTGATATAGTTTACTGCGGTAAACAAAAACAACCTACAACGCACTTAGCATTGATAAGTGTGTCCAAACATGAAACGATATGGGGCATTCCCCTCTCAGCAGAAAACCCAGACCACAATACATTACAAAAAAGTGAAGATTAATCTTATGGTCGGTTTTACGTAATTATAAAAATAAACCTAATCTAGGCAAGCAAGAAATGAAATGTCCACAAGGTAACTATCATCTACGATGTCTATAACTCACCCCACGTTCTAAGCACTCATTAGATTACTTAGATATGTCATTCAAGAGTCGCTATCACTCAATGATTTCTACGGTGATATCTTGAATGTAGTAATTTATTGCTCACATATCACGAACGTGGGGAAATACCGAACAAAGAGTTGTTCTGGACCGTTACTGCCTTATAAATATTACACTTTATATAACTGTATATTTAAAATAAAACATGTTTCCTTTCATGGCTAAGAAACGAAGTCTTAGAAATAACGTCTAGTCTGAATCGTCGAATCAACTTATGAATGTTGATGCAATTGTAATGATTTCCTAATTAATTACATAACTTGAAACATTTTCATAAAATTAAACAAAAAGTTTCGACACGTTGTGCTTGTTACGTCCAGACTAGAATAGACTTATAAAGTTGTGACAGCTTATTCACCCAATATGTTAATCAAATATTAAATAATCGACTGTTCCTTATGTGTATTAAATTAAACAGCTCATTTCAAATAACATTAACACTACTCCAAACAATGCTACTATTTATCTATCACTTCTTATGGAAGAACTGAAGGCATCTAATGAGAAAATTCAAATATGTATTTCAAAATATATTTTTAAATCATATTCTTATGGAATTTAAAACCTTCATGCAGAGTGCGTTAGTGACCACTGCAAACATCTTAATTTAACTGACCTCAATACCCTCACTGATGCTACTCTACGCTCAAACAAAGCATACTCTGCAATATGAGCAATGGATAAAATTTTAGGACCAATAAGACCTCCAAGATAATAATTGTTATACAAAATTAAGTTATAGACGAGAGTTCATGCAGAGTTCAAAACGATTGTTTCATTCATTGACAGTGAGACAAAGGAACAAGAAGCAGTTTGTAGCAGTACGAGAGGCAATTGGCCGCGACTAGTTACAATAAGTAACTGTCAGAATGGTAGACCGGGGCCTTCGAATGCTTTTAAATGATGATGACTATATAGCAACTTAACTAGTCGCCAACCGCCTGGCCAGCCCGACACCTATGCTATTATTTTTTATTTTATCCTCTCAATCGTGGCTGGCACGTTTTATGTGTAAAGGGCACGCACACGACAAAGATATCCAGAGATTTCTAGAGTGAGCGCATTGGCGCTTGACCTCCAGATGCCTCAGTTATAAATGCGTTTGTTACGTCTGTTGCCTCTTTAATTTTGTTTAACAAAAATACCAGCTACATAACATCTGCTCCTGAGCACGCGTGTTCTTTCTGGTTCATGTTCAATGTAAACATTGACGTGTTTACCATATTCACTGTTTATTTCATCGATGTGTTTATTGTGACGCACGGGTACCGTGACTTCTTTCAATACTCGATGTCACGTCGTCGAGATTGCGTAGCGCGGCAGAAGCTTGCCAACGCGGCCGCCCGTGGCGTCTCCAAATTAGAAGCGAAACCGCGGCGCAACTGTTCTCGTGTATATTTGTATGACGCGCAAGCCCCGCCTCTCCGATAGTCCGAGGTTCGTCGACGAACCACCTACCACTACGACGACAACACGTCACGTCTCCGGGAAATACTGAAATAGAGTATTTACCCAAAAAATATACGTCACCAAATCATATGGTTCCCAACAACAGCGATAGTTTGCCAGAACCGAAATAATCTAACTAGGAGTCTCTCTTGCGTAATAATAAGTAGCTGTAAGCTCAAAAGTTAAAAATAGCTACAGATTTAGGTACGAGACGTCAATTATTTGTCGACGCCTACATTATTATCGACTAGACCTTCAAAGTATTGATAAGAGGAATGTTGTATGCGTATGAACTGTATCGGATCCTTTTGCGTGTCAACGCTAGCGCTACGCATGCTCGAAGCGCGTTAGTATTTTAAATGTGTCGAAAAGCGAATGTTTGTAAACGCCAAACAATAAGGTCATGTATGCTGAGAACCGGACGAGACCGGTTTTGAGATGAAGAGGAGCGGTTGTTTCGACATAGATAGTTAAATTTACCCGAATAGAATACCACAGACAACCAGAGCAACAGTTATTGTAACTATTACGGGTTATTACGTAACGCTAATGGGAATAGAACGTTATGCGCAGGCGGCTGATGTCCGACCGATCTAATAACACGGCCTGTTAACTTACAGACTGGTTAAATACTTCTACCGGTTACTGATCATGCAAAAAAAGATAATGCTGTAGTGAAAAATTTAATCAAATATCAAAGAACTTTAATACAGGAACAAGGAAGAAATGAACAGTCAATTCACAAAGTTTTTCAGTTGCCTTAGGTACTCGAGGTAGATAATGCAGCAATTAAATCCAATAGAGCATTAAACGAAGTACGGATTGTTGACTGAACGAGTTCACTAAGTTGAAATATCAACACAAATAAATGTTCTCATTGGAATTGTTTGAGAACAGTAAACAGGTTTATAAAATATATTTACCAATATGCTAAGGTGTCGAACGATCCAGTCATCAATGATGATAACAGTGACTCTCCAAGGTTGCGGGTATTGTTAAATTTTTATTTTGTTTATCAAAATGTTAAGTATTTTGGGTACTTCTACTTATACATAAGAATGTGATACAACGACCCTGATGTGAACAAACGCTGCAAGAATTCAAGAATTCTGGGCAATTCGCCGTATATTTCTGTATACATCTTTGATATGCCCGAGTTGACAGTATTATTTCCAGAGGCCCCAATTTATTCGAGTTTAATTCAAACATTGTAGTCCTAACGAAGTAACGATTTAAATGACTAAACTTCAGATTGTTATGTTTACATTGCTTATTCAGTAACAACCTCAGTCAGTATTACCTGCGTAAGGCTCGTTAATTCGGTGAACCTATTTAATTTTGCAGTAATGACAGCAAGGAACCGGGAAAACCTAGAAAGTGTGGGGCCGCCATGTACTTGCACTAGCAAATTTAGGTCAGTAGGTTGCGTCAGTATGCGGCTACACCTAGTGTTTTCGATTTCAGATATAAACTCAACAAATTCCATAGACTTCAATACAAATTATTGCTGCTCTGAAGAATTTAAAGAAAGTGTTTATAACATAAATTAAAATCGCTACGTTGAAAGATAGAAATTTAGAATATTGAAGATCTAAAAAACGGTAGTTATACATTTGAATGTGATGACGAGACAATGGAATGCGACAAAGTGCTGCACCACAGACATTTGCCAACAGTCAGTCTAGATTATTGTATATTGTACCTGTTGCTATCCGACACCAATGATCATCAATAAAGAGAACATTAAAATCACAACATACATCTCTTCATGAAGCTAAAGATATTATTGACGAGTAGGAAGACACTCGGTTCGGATTCCCAGTACCTAAACGTTGATCAATGCGACCATCCGTGACCGTCGATATTTATATCCGTTCGGTGGTATTAATAGCATTACGGGTATGAAGCATTATTGGTTCTGTCAGAACCAGCAGCCTCAAGTATCCCTCCCACAGACAGTCCACATTTAGACTCATTGATTTTCTGCATATCGCAAATTATTTTTAATGTAGCTTCTACGTTATTTTCATGTTTTTCTCGATTTTGAAGTAAAAAGCTACTAAACATTGCTGAAGGAAATGAGAAGTTAGTGATTGTTTGTCTTTCAGCACATTGGATTGTTCACAACTTCTATAATGTCTACGATATCGTAAAAAAGACAGGTCTTGCTATAAAATAGTTTTGTTTCAAGAATAGAGCTGTAAAACGACGATGAAGAAGGCTCGTCCATCATCGTCATACTTGGCGAGGATCGGGACGATGTCGGTTTGAATGAAAACACGCCAATCGAGCCAAACGACTTACTCATCATTTTCATTCACGGAAATTTGTTTTTAATTTGTCGCAATAGTAAGTAGTGAGTAGATACTAGCTTTCTAATGAATGAAATCCATATGAACTGCGGACTCGATCTCGGCACATATCGATAATTTCCGCTTAGTTACACAATAGATTAGCGTACTACATTAAAAGCGCGAAAGAAATAGATCTTTGCCACCAAAATCTATTTCACGTGTGCGCCTACGCGAGTACAAGCGTAGGTATATCATGTGCCTTGAGCTTGACCTGACTACCACGACAAAAAAAGACTGTTTGTACCACTAACAAACAAACGATTACATAATGATCTGCAGGTGGTTTACATCTGTAATGCCTATGTACTTGATCTTGATCGTTAATGTTGAATGGTTTCAGTCTCCCACACACAATTAACGGACACAATTAGTACAATAAGTGATATGTAGAGCTGATTGTTCGTAAATTGGTGGACGTGAGTTGTTCAGTGCGAGAAGTCACGTGGGCAACCACGCGCCTGGTGCATTGTGCCACGCCAACTGCATCCAGCGTGTCAGTTTTAATTACTTCACGATATATTTCTACACCGTGATTGATTGATGCTCCCGACAGTCTAAGATAGTAGTATCACCTCTACATAATAACACGATGCATGGAAGAGGACGGGTTGATTGTAATTCTAAACATGACACAGTTTCCGCTTGTTAATAAACTTAATGATCAAATTGTACTTGGGGAGTGCAATAAAAATTATCATACTTAGTACTAGCAGGAAACGATAATGCAATAATAGTCAGTGTCAGTGCAGTAGACTTTGTTACAAAATCGAAGCGCAACAAAGCAGCAGGCTCTGTAGTTTCGATGGAAAATTCCACGGAGCTTTCTAGAGCCCCTCGGAGCACGCAGCCTTACGACACACTACGGAGCCGAGTGCTGCGCCGGCGCAGGTCGGACTCGCATCGACACTTTCACTGTATGCGATCCAATGCAAACCTAGCTCTGCATACAGCAACTAGACCTTACACTTTCGACGAGCCTTGCTCCATCAGAAAATCATACCATTCGGAGAGGAGCTTTTTTCAGTACAGACAAAAAGATTTACTTATAAATCATAGACATCGACGGGGGGGCCGGGTGATCATTCTATGCAATAAACCCGAAATAATTCGATACAATGACCAACTGTGAGAACACTTTAATATTCATGCAGTAGTCAACTGGTTTTACAAGTTTGACAGGTTTATTTCTAACTGACAAATTAACCTTGTGCGAAAATTCAATGACAGTCAATGAAAAAATGTGACTAATGAGTCTTCAACGCTAGACAGCAGATCTAGACATACGGCAGTGCGTTATATTCCACGAACCATATATCTATCATCACACATGTATAATTAGATGCTTACTGTGTATTATAAAAACATAAACCTTATTGAACTTATTTGTAATATTGTGAAACGTAACTCAACAATAACCCTGAAACTGTTATACCAGTTTCAGCCAGCTATAAAAAAACGTATAAAAATCAAAACAAAATCTGTAGCAATGGTTTACAATAAACGTAATATTTAACACATACAGGTGATACTGAGATGAGCAAACACATTTTACGTAAACCGGCCTTTTGCAACCTCTATGGCAATATTATGGTACAGATAATTTATAATGTTGATAACATACTTATGTAATCAGCTTTTTCTTCTAAACAGAATTCATACTCATTAAATTACTGACCATGAACCCTTCATAGTCAGTTTTTTTTTCGGTGGAAACAAATGGCATATTGATGATAGGTGAACTCTGTAATATTGAAGCAGCTATTAATAATGCCAAAGCACTTTAAAAGTCATGGGCAAAAATTGCATTTACCAAGGCGCTGCTTCTAACCACATGGTTATATAGTAGATATCAAAGAGATGATACAGATCCTATTTACGATTTTATTAATGTGAGAGGACTTCTTTAAACCAAAGGGTTAACAAGAAAGAAAGAATACCGTTTTTTTATAAAATATGAACAGTGCTACAAAAGGAGAAGCTGATAATGGCGGGGCTCTACTTTAAACGAAAGGGGGCAGAAACCAAACCGACCATAGAACCCCGATAATATGTGATGATGCAGTTAATGTTAAAGAGACTACTTCGGGACATAAATAGGACTTCAAAAGCTTAACGGATTAGATGCCCAATATGTGCTACTAAGTCAAAAACTAATAGGTGATAGAGATCCAAGTCAAATGTAACAGATGATAGAGTTCCAATATGCTATGACGCTGCTAGTTTAAATGGGGCTAGTGTAAGCCACAGCCACAGCAGAAAAGGCTGATCAGATAAATAATAACAGATGAGTAAGTACTACTTTGTCATGGTGTAGCTACGGTGTACAGATGATGCCAAAACACTATTCCAAACTATACGAGGCATAATTGGAGCTAGTTAAAACTTAAGATGCTACAATGTCACTAAATGAACACAACTTGGCAACCCATCACCTAGCAGATGCTAATACAACAATAACGCAACTAAATCAAGTCTTCCGCCTTGTACGTCATCACTTGTGTGTCATCACTTGTGTTAGGTTAAGCACTGTTTTTGTTTGTCTCCACTGTTTCCAATAGGAACACACAAGGCGGGTCTCCTCAGGTTATTGGTAAATTTTCTTAAGGTTACACTAGTCGATAATTCTTCCATACAAACGTAGTCTAGGGATTACTCCTTTGTTTGACGATGTCCGTTCAAAATAAGAAATGATATCAATATGTCTCATCATTATCTAGCCCTGTATGGAGCCAAAAAATTAAAATATATATATATTTCAAAGTTATGAGCGTCGAAAGTTCCACATTTCGACACTAATTTTAACGCATTTTTGGGCGCAAATAAATACCATAAGAATACGGAAAATTGCAAAACGGCCACCATACAGGGATAGATTATTAGTTCAACAATGCAAATAATTTTATTTTAAACAGATACGTTTAGTCGTTTTTTCATGATATCCAGACTACCAAAGTTCTGTTTATAAAATTTCGCGCTCTCGGTTTCGTCCTAAATCATTATCCATTTCGCTACAAATTTGCAAAAATGTGTATTCGTATGCGAACTAGCTTCCTACTGGTTACCACAGCATGTATCTCTTCCGCACGTGTTGTCGGTTGATATAAAATGCATTTCAACCTCGCGCACAAAATAGTTCGTGCCGTCGACTAGTGTACGCTTAATTATAGTTTCCTAACCATCCAACAAGGAAGACTTTCGGCCATTTTATTTAAAAATAATATTTGTATTTGATAAGGATCTATGTGAAAATTCTTAAATAACAAGTTTATCAGAACACATTATTCTGATACGAATCAAAACAGCAAATATTTGCTGGAGTAAAGTTGAATAAATACATTATGGGCATATGGATTAGCTTGGTTTTGTAATTGTAATCTACATGGCAACCAAACACAAAATAGTCTATAGCAGAGCGGAAACATCTAAATCAAGTGCAGATTTAAATCAATACACACGTCCGGTTCCTATCCTGGTGTGAAGCGTCTGTTTACTTATCGAACGATCATTGATTTCTGTAGTTACATTCTTATTAGCATAACTAACATTTGGTTTAGCAGCAATCGAAATTGAATTAATGCGAGTAGATTTATCGACTCTATGTAGAATCGTATTGAAATTTAAAAGTCAAATTTTAACCATGAAACAAATTGATTCGTTTACTAGCACACCGTCACCATTCGAGATAAGTGGCGCTCTAGAGCGAGTAGTGGGACTGTGACGTCGGACGTGGTGGTGGCGCGACGCGGTACAGTGTCGTCACGCGATACCACGGTGCGTGCATCCACTTGTTCTTCTGCTTGTACGACCAATAAGACTAAAGAATAGGCTGGATCATAAAGTATCTCTGATATATCCGAACCAGTTTCAATCCTTATTAATAATTCAGCGCACATCTAATCGTAAACCAGGATGGAAACACAACGAGAAAAAGAAAGTCAAAACAAAAACGACAAATAAAATGACAGTTTAAGTCGCGTGTATGTCGTCATTAACTCACTTGACTATAAACTTCCTTGAGCCCCCTCGTGATGAAATCCCAATTTGGAACACGTTCGCGATGAAATTGTCCGACTGTATCACAAGCACAACCACTACAACTGACACAGAATATTACTCAACACACAGGAACCGAACTAGGTAGAGAGCCAAGCGATGTAACACAGTTTAGAAATGATTCTCTACTCTTTCGTGTTCACAAAAGTATACATGGGCAATTTAAAACAGGTTTTCTTTGTTGAAGCGTAGACTTGCACAAAAAAATTAACACAAAAATAAAAGTAGCGCTGCAAAGCACGAACACTTGTTTCTCTTGGCGTTGCGCACTAGTGACTGAGAGACGATAGCGGGCGAAGCGCGAACCACGAATCAATGTTGCGCAGCGGGTCGCTGTGTGCCGTATCTGTGAACAGAGGCGCACAGTCGCACACAGCGGCACGAGGGATACCCGACCTAGCCGGAACAGCAGGGGACGGCATTGTCTCGCCACGGGAGCCGGAGCCCGTCTGGAGGTACCTGTCCGACCACTAGCGGCCTGTGTAAACGAACCCCATTTGACCCCTGTAAGGCTGTAACATTTACAATATAGTGATTAGAACGGAAAGGCTACTGTTTGTTCTGGTGACACGTATCCAGTATTGGACTGCAGTCACTTAGGTGATTATTATTCATCAAACAACGCATAACGATCTACAATAAGCTATTGTTTTCTTGAGGTACTTTAAAACTTCTTGTTTGTTATTCGTCAAATAAAACTAAGACTTCTTAATCATCTTTAGAACCTGAACCTGCAAAATCAACCAGAAGGCAGAATTTTAAACTACAAACATCCGATAGCTAGCACAATCTAGATATTATGGGAATGAACCCGTGAGAACTACGCAAAGCAGTGTGTAAGTTTAAATTGCTCCCAAACAATAAAGAGATTTCCTAGAAAATAAAGCCATCATAATATCATTGCTATATCAGCATTTTATGCTGCAGAGGCACCACAACTGTTATCTGTTCATAACACTGCCACTGGTTACAGTTACAACATAATAAAAACATACAAACGTAATCAAACCAGGAAACATTCCCATGAAGAACAAAACACGAAGGAAAGATTTAGTTACCGTATCCTAACATAATGCAACAATTGAAAATGTTGAGCGCATGGTTGGCGCAGTGGTTGAGCGATTGACTGCTGCGCTGCGTGTTGCGGGTTCGATTCCCGCTCGGAACAAATATTTGTATGACCTACAGATAGTTGTTCCGGCTCTGGGTGTTGTGTATGTGAGTTTATATGTTTGTAAACGCACCCACGATACAGGAGAAATACCTAGTGTGGAGCAAAGTTATTAAAAAAAAAAAAGTGTCTACAGGTAAGATACTCTAGAATACTATAGAGCATTGCAGTTTGTCATCTTGGTGATAAAAGTACCTACACATGCGTTTAATAAATGAATAGGTATATAAAGATGCTAAGAAAGCTAATTTTACAGAACATTAAAGAGTAAATGAAGATACAAAACCTGCTATTCGCACCCACATGAAACTGCCAAAATTTGCAAGAGTTTACAATCTGGCGCCGGTTACTGACGCAATAAAATAATAATAACCGCGTCTCGAAGGATAGCATGTGTAAAAGCGCAGTAGAGTAAAAATAGCAGTCAGATTTTTGTGGAAATTATTACTTAGGAAAAGTCATAACAGTTTTATTGTCACACCAAAACTGTATAATATTTTTATCTGGGACCAGATTCATTCTTTAATTATCTTCCTCCCCTTGTCCAATGTTACTTGGGTTCGGTTTTCTTCTTCCATACCGTTCTGTCCCCCGTCACGCTATCACTGACTCCCTTATCTTTCATATCACTCCTCACACAGTCCATCCGACAATATTATGAATATTAATTCCTTCATGTTTCCAGCCCGAAAGAGGGATAGTGCTATCGGCAATCGGTTATGTATAGCTCCGTCTCTCTCTTGCATTATAATAATGATGACATTTAAACGTCGTAATACACCTGGTACCGTGTCAGCCCCTAGTTTAGATCCCGGTACATTCATACCATTTAAATACCAGATGTTTGATCTAAACGCAACTACGCATTTGATCTCGCATACGCATCGAGTCCAGAACTACTTTTAACAAGATATTTTTATCCCCTCACAAACAAACCAACAGGAAGCTTAAGTCGTTCATTCCAGACATATAAAAAATCAATACCGTGCCCTGACGATAGAAAGGAAGATTATTTCTTTGAAATGCAATCAGAACCGTAATGGAACATTGGCGTTGTCTCATACATACATATCTCTGTCTGCTCCGACACACTTCGTGGAACATAAGGACCACTTCGCGTTTCAGTCAATGAAAGAACTTGAAACGAGGCGAATTTATCGTCTCCTTCAATTATGTGGTGTCAGTACAATAACGTATAAAGCATTTAACGCATAAATTGATATTATTTACTGAATTTCTGACGTCATAAAAACCAGTTCCACTTGATCAAAACATTCGTATTGATTCAAGAACAAATTAAGCGAAAAACGTTTGGTTTTTAGTACTTTTTAGCAAATCAAAACTGTGAAATCTGTTTACAAAACTCTTGGATTAATATATATACAGTTCTTTTTGCACATGGCGTACGCCTATTATCTGATTGTTCCAGTAAGATTAGAAGCTGAAAATGTTGATTATTCTATCGTCTCAATCAACTTCCGTGTCAAATATACAAAGCAATCAAATCCAAAAGTGTTCTAATGGACGTATCCTTATACAAAGTGAGGTAAAGTGCTCTTGGGACGACAAAGCATATGTTTTAAAATGTACACAATCAAACTTTGAATAGACAGTTTTAATGATAAAACGCTTTCTCTAAAGTCTATGTAAACGTATATGAATAAGGTCAAGTCATAGTAATTAGCCCGGCGCTTTCTGTCACCGCGCCAACCCCTAGCTTTATGACACGCCTTTGTGTAAGCCCGCTTTGAAATGTCACTTCACCCACCCGGCTTCAGAACAATAGGGATTATAAATCCTAAACTGAGCTAAATGAATTACAGCCAAGGTAGAAGCAAATTCAGATAAAACATCAATTGTTTTTCTTTCACAGAAATTAAATAGTGAAATGTTGTTGCCAAAAAAAAATATAATTCGAATTAGAATTGCGAAAAATAATAATAATAAATCCAACAATAAACTGCACGCATTCCATAAAATCAATAAAAACATACCAACGTTTCAGTCTGTATTTTCCAATTCCTACAGAACATTATTAAAAATATATCACAACTTTTATTGCATCAGCCGAGATTTAATCATCACTATAAAATTTAAAGTCTAATATTGATTTGACAACTTTGTTTTGTACACAAATACAATCTGTACCGAAGCTTTGAAGTGTCGATATCGGTCTTACCTCGTCAAAACGCGCAGAGTTAGTCGTCGCAAAGTTTAGGTCGGAGCTGTGAGCTCCCGCGCCCGGGTAGGACGTCCGTCGCGCACCTGACACCAACATCGTATGGTTCACACAAGTGCTTCACAGTACAGTACCTCTCTCGGGCACAGATTACCGTGGCCATTACTTAACAGATAACTTCAGATAAGATAACAGCTATGTGTACTTTTGTGACATATTGCAAATGTAACTTGCGAAACTTTGTCCGGTCTTATTGTATCCATTGATTGATGATCCAAACAATGCAATTTATTAAGCTTAACAATGAACGAATATGGTTAGCTGTTCAATTTCAGACTTCCAGAATAATAGTTTATCGATAAAACAACAGCGACGAAAAAACAAACGAAAGGCCGGAAGTTGGGACACTTTAATATTACGGATTTAGGTAGAAGGACATGCAAATATTTTCAAAACGCGGATTAAAACTTAATTTACTAAAAAACAAATGTTTGTTCTAACACGGCACGTAGTTAAAATTCTATGTGCAACTAAGCCAATATTGGAGAAACAGTAAATCCTTCACCTGATATTATTAACACATACCTACCATAGCTTATATTTCACAATACAACCTATTAGCTCAGCTAAGATTATAAGCATTATCTTTACCATGATAACGACCGGTTCAACTTGGATTAAGTGGTTAAAATTTCCACTACAAATCATGGGCTGAGATAACAAATCCAATAATATGGCACAATTTCTTTGTCGTGGGATTTCAGCTTAGTGTTATCGCATCTTTTGTATTAATCCTAAAACAATCACAATTTAATTTATCAAATGTCTCATTAACCTTCACCTTATCGGAAAAACACCAAATATAGATCGCGTGTAAACTGTACGAAGCGGCACCCTTATCAACGTGACATCATGAATGACCAACCAGCGAACTACCAAATTTTACCTAAATCCTAACAACTAAACATTCGTTGTTTATCGACCACTTTTGCGACACGCTGACGTACTCATATGTTTAACATTAGAAAAATGTACGATAATACGTATATTGTTCACGGCCAAATAGGAGACATAATCCAGATTACAAAATTATTTCACTGGTATTGTATCAATGCAGTCTGTTAATCGTTCTAATCGTCCAATAACTTTTGATAAACGAACTACTTTCAATCAAAGCAACCACCAAATTTCGTCTGGAACGTGGATTATTTTGATATCATTGTATATACCGTGCTGCATTCGCTGAACAAAGCACGTTCCAGTGGCTGCTTGCAGTCTGTTCCTCAAGACTGCTGACAAAAATCCAAGCGCGGGTGAATTGCCCCAAACATTTTGGCAATTTTCCAAAGAACACCCCGCAGTGCTAATTAAAGTATGTCCACACGCTACAAACGATTCATTCTTAGCTCAAACAGTGGTTAGACGAAATTAAACTTTCCCAGAAATGTACGCGTCGATTCGCAAGAGAAAGACAAAAAGCTCGTCTGCAGCGACACGACATCCTTCTTTATTATCGTTATAGAAAACGTATATGAAATTTTCTGATCGTTATAGAAATCGTATATGAAAATTTCTGATTCATTTGTCAAGAGTTTCCAAGAATAGCATGCGTCACAAAACTCCTCAAGTGTATTTTCACTAGCCTAAAGAGAACACAGAGAAGAAATGACATCGCCATTTTCAAAAAATCATGGGTCCTGAACAGGATCTTGACTCTGAACAGCATCATATCTTTAACTATAGCAATATTAATTCTATGTACTAAAACTGAATGTTACGAGTATGTTCTGGTCTTTCCATTAGCAAAAAGGCGCGACTTAACATATTATTTTTGCTTATTAAACAAAGGAATATTGGCATAAAACAAAAAAAAATACAATTACCAATCTTATGATTGATAGGTAATTTCTTTAAATTTTTAACGTACCGACCTATTCAGTTTTTGTAATTACCGATAACATCGTCTGTATGTCAAATATATACCAAGCGTCATACATGGATTGACTTTTAAGTAGTTCGCTTGCATAGCATCAGTTTCAAACGACAATACACGAATAGACTTCATCAGAAATCCTATTTTCAATCTCCTGTTTATAACCAATGTTTGTTCAAAGCTACTGGTTTCAAGTCTTCAAATAGAACTGGTTATACCAATCAAAGCAAGGATTTTGAAAATAGCGAAGGTCTTGTTGATGCAGCGCAAAACCAAATAAACTGAAGTGAAATATTAATTGGTGTGATCTGATGAAACTAAACAGACTGATCAGGAAGCATTGGATTCCGATGAAGGCCTACGAAAATAACGTGTCAATCCGTTAATATTGAAAAACAAACAGCTAAATACAAAAATAAATATGAAATTCCCGGTGATAGATAATATGGATATATTAATCTCGCTTCAGATCAGACTTATAAGTAAGTGACACATTGATTGTTGATAGAATTCATTCGAGAACGATGTATTGGGTAACACTATCATTGTTTCCCTGTTCTTTTCAGTCACCCTAGCCAAGTTACAAACGTATCGATTCTCTTTCTACAATCGTTAGTGCCTTCTTTTTGTATGATCTGACCACGTCACTTAATGTTCATATGTGTCATTCCCATACATTGATTCATTTTCTACTAACGTTATCGATTGTAGATTGTCAACTTGGCTACGAACAATATAAGATGTATGATTAAATGGCTGACAAGTCTATTCTTATTTCGTGTGCTATTGTATCTATGAAGTGTCATCTTTATAATTCACTGTTTATTGGTAGAGGCGGTACCGCGCACCTCACAACACACCTGTTTTGCTATGGATTGAAACGACGAATAGCGACAGAATTTGACTTTGAAATAGTATGTAAATCGCGTACTATTAAATATGAATTGATTTAAAGAAAACCGTCTATTTGGTCCCTCGACACAAATCGTGTTTCACTTTTTCTTCCACGGATAAACTTAAACTCAACTTCTAATATTTATTATTTACTATACATAACGTCACTATCGTCGTATCTTTCGTGTCCATTTATAGGCACAGTTATGAAAGTACGTTGTCTATCGTTATCAAAGGTAAATAAATAATATTTTGTTTTTCCAAACTTATTTGGCATGTCGTAGAACAACAAATTCAATTTTGCCGTTGTCTTATCAGATAATGATATCCGCTTTCGCTTCGGATTCCGATGAAAATTCTAACAACATGAAAAACAACTGCGTGTTGTTAGAGTACAATTAAATATTCAAACTATACGGGCGTAGCACGTGTTGATCCGAAGGTCAAATAACTAAGGTCAAGTGTTAAGCATCGTTACATGGTCACATGAAATGTGATAGTATCCGTAGGGCGGTTCTTCCTTAATCCTATTTAGCGGTACGGCGGTACTGTATTTATAGTTAATATTTCCCTATAGTTACTCAAATACTTTATTGAAATACTAATCCAACGTTATTTAATATTCTACAAAAATGTTGACACACCCTATTACGAGTACGGTACGAGTACGACATATTGAATAAATTTTGGCCCGAAAAGCTTCCCTAACCAAATAAACTTACAGTTACAATTGTTTGTATATCTTCAAGTCTTTCGAAGACTATACCACGGACACAATCATGAGGTGACAAACTAAGGTTAAGGTTAAATCAACGATCATTTATCCTCAAGTTTACCGACTTCCGCAACAATGAAGTATGCGCACATCCGCACATTTCTCGAACATCGGGCACTTTACCTAGGACTTAATAATATTGAAGACCTGAAACTAGCGGCATGATGATGAAGTGAATATGTTTAACATGTAAATGCTCGAGTCCCGCTATAACAGGCTAAGTTTAGACAAGCATCGCGTGTAGAAGGCAAGGTAGGCGAGCCGTCCAATAAGCCTGAATATTTTATAAGAGACAATGACGCAGGTGCATGTGGACTAGCTTTTGGGTGAAGTGTTTAAAACTTAAGAGCAAGTGACAGCCTAGCTGTTTTAGATCTTAATTCATTTGCTGAATTATGTGGCTAAAAATAAAGCGAAAATTAATTGTCAGATAAAATAATAATAGGTTCAACAGATATTTCAAAAATACGATTGTGTAACGGAGGCACCGATACAATTTATAAGGGATTTAAAGCGAAGCCAACAACGCCCACCTAACGCCTACGCTTCAACCGTGATACCCACGCAATATACAGTGTACACCCCTTAGTATGCCTCCCACACCCAGGTCTCTATACAATATTAAAGGTCAAAGTATAAATGCATCAGTTTTAGTTTGTCCCAATTAGTGAAGATATAAGTTCTAAGTTTAAAACCTAACTAAAGCTTAAGGAAGTTCTACAGAAGTTTTACAACGTCTCAAGGTTGGTCCGGGATTGCCGCAGTGCGATTCCCGTCTCCCGATAAATCAGCTTCAAGGTCGGACCACCGAGACGTCCCGAGGACGCCTCGTTGCCTCACTCCCTTATGAGAAACAAGGAGTTTCGGGAATAAGGTTACTTTATTATGTGAGAAAATTCTCCACAACTTTGCGGTTCATACGACGCCATCTCTATATATGTAACCGAATTCGCCGCAATTTATGAAGTTACATGTATGAATAATGTAGTCAAAACCTAATTCATGTATATGGAGGCTTTTAGGTTTGATTTGTTATTCATATGTGGTCCTTCTGACCACAAGACCTTTGACAGTGTTTTTATTATTGGATAGTTTTGTTCGTTTGATTCAACTACTTTTACGGCTACCACGCAGGATGGGAAAAATAATCCCTCTTGTCTCTCGAAATACAGTACTATGTGATGAATCCTGGGTGATACTAAACAAAGAAATAATGAATTATTGTAAAAATATTGCGATAAAAGTGGTTACGCATTCTTTATTTTCGTTTTGGCTGGTTCTAAACTTCTAATCGAGCAGAAATCGGGCATTGACTAAAACTAATAAGACCAATAATTATGTAAGAAACATAATGATGGACTTTGCTTGCTTTTGTGCCAGCTTCTAATTGCATAGCAGAACCTATGCAATGGTTTTCATTTGTCAGTTGATCAGTTCAGTCATTTTAATTTGTCAGTTGATCAGTTCAGTCATTTTCATTTTGTTGAAAACGAGAAGTTTTTAAAACTAAACTTACCATACGTCTTCTGAGAACCTTCTCGACAACCTGAGCAATATCTTGAATTGTTTTTTGGAATATGAGAAATCATTCGCAATTTAGAGAGATTCCGTCACCGACACGCGAAATTATGACCTGCCAATAACATAATAAGTAAAATAATTCATGTCAAATTCAGACAATGCCTGTTACGCATTTTTGTACCACATAAAACTGCGAAAAATTTACTACCTACTTACTATAAATTATCTGTATCGGTACTTATCAAAGATTTTCTTGGGAATTTCACGGTGATTCATTGACGAAAAATAATATAATTATAGACTTGCATACAAGTATTATCAAATGAGTCATTGCCTTACCGGAACTAGTATGTTCCTAGAAGCATTTCAATGCGAATAAAAAACTTTACGCACGAGACTTCACACATCTAAATTAGTCACATAGTTTATTTGTTATTGACCACGGTTTCTTACACGTGCCAATATGCTATTCGGAAAATCACGTTTTATGTCGAGTTCCCACACAAAAATAGCGATCGTTATGTAAATTTCGGCTATACATGAAATGAATCTTGTCAAATTTTCAAATACATTCATTACACATTGCCTGGCTGAAAGACAAGGCACGATGTTTAACGCCTGTAATTTTTCACAAAAATTAAGCTTCGATTTTCAAACAGGGCAATCGATCACTTATCTTACTTTTTAGGGTTCCGTACCCAAAGGGTAAAAACGGGACCCTATTACTAAGACTCCACTGTCCGTCTGTCTGTCTGTCACCAGGATGTATCTCATGAACCGTGTTAACTAGACAGTTGAAATTTTCAGATGTATTTCTGTTGCCGCTAAAACAAATACTAAAAACAGAATAAAGTAAATATTTAAGTGGGGCTCCCACTATACAACAAACGTGATTTTTTGCCGTTTTTTGCGATAACGGTACGGAACCCTACGTGCACGAGTCCAACTCTCACTTGGCCGATTTTTATAAATCAGTGCCAACATTTCAATTTAGATACATTGACGACATAATTTAAAACGGCAAGTTTTCACACAACAATGGTTGTTATTTTTAGACGTTAGATAATCTTCAGTTAAAGATAATAGTAAGATAAAGCTTTATCTTTGTTATTATATATACCTTTTATACATACCAAGAGTTATTGTGTCTATAAAGTGCTTCATGCGTAACAATATACCTTCTTACGTACCAGTAGGAAATTGTGTGAGCCAAACAAAACAATGTTGTTTATTTTTACGCACAACACTCTGCCACGGGACTATATTGTCATCGCTTACTGCTAAAATCTTTATATCAATGCGAGCTGAGATGAAAAAGCCCAGATTACTAGCGAGCCCGAGATATATTCTACCTAACGTACTTTCCAACCAGTTTGATAGATATTTACTAACAAACAGCTAAACTTTGGCATTTAAATTAATTAGAATGAGAGTCCGTATATTTGTTCAGGGGAGAATACGCAGAAAACATTTTACGCATAATTAAGCTAGCAAAGGTTATAAAATATACGTTTTAGTTAACATTACCGAGAAAACTGTTAAGAATCGCGGTATGTATACAGCAAGAGTTTTTTTTATAAACGTTCAGCGATTAAGCAATTTAAGTAATTGATATCGAATTTTGCCTTAGTATGTATATAACTAAATCATTAGGTAAAGTTATTTTCCAATTCACCTTAACCGTGATTGGAATGGCTTGTCAACCCAATGTCAAGTGTGTTGGAGGGTCGAAGTACTGTTAGGCCTTGGCCTCGGGGTGCGTAGAGCCGTAGAGGGTGGGCGTCACGCAGGCGATGACGTCACCGCACCACTGAGCTCCCTCGTACTCCTACCCTGCGCCCTCACCCCACAGACGATGCGTCGCCTGCTAACACAATGCCACCCTTACCCACGTTCACTGTTACATCTCTTTCATTCTGACCGATTCACAAATATGCCCGCTAACATACAAACAACAGAAATACTCTAACTCACCCCGTATTACATTAGATTAGGATTTAAGACTACATCAACATGAAATAGAGGCTCGTATAGCCATCGGTGGCGCTTTCTAGAAGTTGCGATCATACACATACAGATAAGGAGAGCTCTTTTGTTAACTATCAAAACATTGCAATTCATTTGATAAATATATTCCTACTTAAGTATATTGTCATTTTTTCCCTTTTTTGTCTATGAAATTGTTTGTTATTGACATTATGCGTTTGGAGCGCAATATTCAGCTATTTCAGGCAGTCTGAAAACTGGCGTATTGCGAAAATTTGCGTATCTTCATTTACACCGCACTAGCGACAGCGGTCCGCCTCTACGCATTTGAACGTAAATATTTGGTTTGTATCTCGACCGTATTTTGCATGCTCCTATTTCCGTAATAACAATAAATCTCTCGTTTGCCTAGATATCTTCGGAAAAGTGCCTACAAACAGACTACCCACATTTTTCTGACATAATAGCCCAATGGAAAAATTTACCTGAGAACTTTGCCGATCGAAGAATACTAGGTACACAAATGATTTTCTTAATATTGATACCAATTATCATGTTATCGTTGTTTATCGTAATCATATGTGAATCAGAACTTCTTGCAAGTATATGTGTACCTAATATTTATTGGCAACTAGCTGTCCCACGCGGCTTCGCTCCCGTCAACTGGCTACGTACCTACCCTATCCTACCTACTCTACTCTACACCTACCCTACACCTACCCTACACCTACCCTACACCTACCCTACACCTACGCTACACCTACCCTACACCTACCCTGTAAACTAACTAACTAACTTTTGTTTCTACCGGCGGCGGCGATCTAATTAAAATTTAGAACATAAAAGCTGCTATTGAGAGTCAATCTTAAAAGATAGACATATGCTGTCGCGGACTTTTTTTTAGAACTTTTAAAGAAGAACAATTCCATTATACATTATATTTGCGTAACTTAAACCGTTTACGCAGCGCATGCAACAAAAGCTCTCAAAAAGGAATATTTTTGCCCGTTTTTGTAACATTTTTCATTTATGCTCGGCTCCTTTTGGTTGTAGCGTGATGTTATATAGCCTATAACCTTCCTCGATAAATGGACTATCCAACACAAAAAGAATTTTTCAATTCCAACCAGTAGTTCCTGAGATTAGCGCGTTCAAACAAACAAACAAACTCTTCAGCTTTATAATATTAATAATATAGTATAGATTTCAAGTCGACTCGGGTAATTATCGCATATCATTCATCACTGCTAATATTTTTCGTAATTAGGTGTCGACCTAAAATATGTATATAATTTTAGGGAGATCTTTAAATAAATAAGTAGGGAGATCTTTAAATACTGCGTATTACACGAAAACATTAACATTAACATTTTTAATACCCGTATATCATGTTAGGTTTAAATTTAAAGATATTTATTTCCCTTAAATACTTATAAATAACAGTTCACTTAAAATGAGATACAGAGTTACTCTGTGGCGTTGGTGAAGTTATAGGGTACATACAAGATGTTTAGGGTTCCGTACCAAAGGGTAAAAACGAGACCCTATCACAGATGATGTATTTCTGTTGCCGCTAATTTTTATGAGAATGCAGGTATAATATGTGTAAAGTTATAATATAAGTTTAAAATGTTCTCAAGTAAGTGAAATATTTGTAATTTCTTATCGAGAAATAAATTTCTTTAACCATAAAGTTGTGTGAGATTTAGAAGGTTAGTTTTTTCGTATATTTTTTTGTTGGATATAGATAGTAAAATATTACTTGAATAATTTTATTTTGTGTTCTTTGTAGTGGGTTTAGATAAGTTTTAGCGGCTGGTCCCCACAATTCGATTAGGTATTTGAGGTTTGATTTTACTAGAGAGTTATAAATTAGGCGTACTTTTTCGGGATAAGTCAAAGTCAACTTTGTTTTGATATGATCGATGTGCAGTTTCCAAATAAGTTTGTCATCTACCCTAGGTCCGAGATATTTTTCGTGACTAGATCGTTTGATTGTTTCTCCGTCGTCAGATATCATGTGCACAATTCATTAAATATTTTTGAAACATTAATTCTTTGTTGCTCTTAAGAATTCTTGTTAAGCAATGAAAATCCATAACAATATCAGATTTCATAAATCAGTCCTGATTATTATCATAGTGGTACTAGTGCATAAATGCCATAATATTATGAGATTTGTATTATAGAATGATTAAAAGATTCCATGAGACAATCGATTGGTAGCGGACTGTGTGTGATGGCCAGAAGGTGCCAGAATGTTATTGTCTATATGCTCTACGTGTTATGATTTAGTTTTGCTTGAGTGTGGTGTCGATCATTCTTACAGGATTGAAGTGCTTGTTCTATATTATGCACGCATGCCGTCGAACTTTGACTTTCTTTTGGCAAGTGTCGATAGTTTGCTGATGTCGACCGACACTTGGCTTTCTTCCAAAGAAAAGTAATAAATAGCGATCGTTGGCCGGCGCCAGGTCGCTATTATAATAGTAATGTATCGAGATGAAAATATTGCAGTATAACGTAAATTTATAAGCTTGTCATCGTAAACAAAAATATTGGGGATTATAATTTGATCGCCGGAATTCCTAAGATATGACGCACCGGATGGTAGACGACAAAATAGTTCACCTTGAACGCTGAACGTCAATAGACATAGTTGAGGTGTATCCTAGCCTTAGTCTTTCAACGAAAATAGTTTGTAGAAGTCGTAGTTTTGTCGGTGTTAATGAATGCACGTGGCTTGTGACGGTGTGGTCCTCCGCAGACGCATGGAAGCAGCCAAGGGCAAGTGTATAACGAGGAGCTGACAATATTTTATGTGGCTATTAACAACACGTTAGAGCTGCTCCACTGCACGTCCGTCGAGATGTCAACGCGCAACGCTGTAATGGTGTCGGTGCCACTACATAAATTATACCTAAGAGAGCAGAACTCCGAGAAATTCTAGTCTTCAACGTATAGTAACAACTGCAACCAAGAATTTACGACTGCTCTCAATATTAAAATTTTATTATAAGGTTGATTTCAATAGTAACTTTAAGTTTATACTCTGACATTTCTAATTAACATTTGTGATTGATTTCTTTATATTAATTATATTGTTGGTGCGATGTTGTCTCCCTCCTGGTTGCGGGCGTTAAGGGCCTACATACGCTTTAGTGCCGTTAAATGGCAACTTTCTAAAGCATACTCCTCAGTAACGGCTAGGTTAAAGGGTTTGAAAAAAAAATATATTTATTACTGATTCATGTACATAATTTTGAACACAAGGTTTTTTCGTGTAACTAATAGTTTTGCTTTAAAAAAATAATTACAAAACGATAATTTTCGCAACTTTTGGAAACTCCTCCAAAACGACTTGGATGTTTAAAAATATTTTTACACAGAAAAAATGATGGCTGGTATTTCTTCATAACTAACATAGGATATGTAAATCAAATAATATTTTGCAAACAAAACTGTTCAAAAGGAGGTTCAATTTTGATATTTTGGCATCTAGCGGGCGCACGGCCAGTACTGCGTTAGCATTGGGGTGTATATATCGCCTTAATGTCTGCGACACAGTTTTAAACTAATGAAGCCATTACCATACACACAAATTTTGCAAAATATGTTTTGTTGAAATAAAGATTAAAATAAAATAAAGAATACACAGTAGAGCTGCTTCAGCCTACAAAATAAGGAAACATTGAAAAAAAAATCATGAGCGTTTAAAAATATGTATCTCCATTAATATTAAAGTCACGATGAACCAATTAGAATGTTAAATTCTACAACACCATATTCAATACCGGAAAAAGTGCGTAATTGAATTATATTTAATTCAATTATTATGTGGTAATCCGCAATAGTGTCGAATCAGGATGATATGCCAGAAATTGTGCTAACAGTCTAACAACAAAATAATTAGTATTTTGTTGTTAGGCTGTTAGCACAATTTGAATGTATGCAAAGGATGTTAGGACCAATTTAGAATGTTGCTTTGACGTCAGGCGATTTTAGAACTCAAATCACAAACACGAAATCAATTTCACTTTCCATGTCAACAGTAGTTAATGTTAGAAAGTTACAGGAAAGCTCAAAACATGAAATTAGGTATAGGTGTACCCTACCAGAAAAAGAATTAAATTTTCAGACTGACAACACAACCACGGGTTCAAGAACAAAAGCTTTTACAGAGTCACCATCAAATCATCAGCCTATTAATGTTCCCACTGCTGGGACACAGGCCTCCTTTCGTGAGAGGGAATGGGCCGTAATTCACCACGCGGGCCCAGTGCGGGTTGGTGGATGTCACATGTCTTCGAATTTTTGGTTCTAGGACATGCCGGTTTCCTCACGAAGTTTCCCTTCACCGTTTTGAGAGCAGTGGTGATGAAATAATTTACACAAAGTAAAGCGCCTACCTGGGCTCGAACCCACGACCTACAACTTGTAAGTCGCGGCCGATACCACTGGGCCACCACTACCCTCATTTACAGAGTATCAACATATTAATGAGTAAGCGAACCGTGAACCGGAAGACGTTGCATTGGAAGGCGGCCTCCCACTAAGTGGACCGATGGCCTGGTTAAGGTTGCGCGGATCCGCTGGATACGAGACGTACGGGACGGGTTAACATACGACAGTTGAAGGAGGCCTATGTTTAGCAGTAGACATCTTTCGGCTGAAATGATGATGATGATGAATAGTGTAGAACAAAACATAAACAAACAAATCCTTGTCCTAATCTTAGCGACACGAGTCAACCGTAAGTAATAATCATTAAAGTCCCCCATACTTGTCACATTACGACTTGTCATCGTTCAACAAGCCAAGCACATGTAGTATAAATCTTGCAGTCTTTACATTGCACTTCGTATATGCGGTGCAAGTACCTACAAATTCACTGCGCTGTTTTAATCGGAATGATAAAATAATTCAAGTACTAAGTGTTCCTAGAATTGTATGCAGGCTGATTGGTGATTAAATCTATTCTTTCGAAGCGGTGTTGCTAGAGCTTGATTGCAATAAATTTTACCTGATAACTTTGTTTCGGAGATAGGTTGTTCTTATGTATGTAGTAATATAATTTTTGTTGACTCTGCAGTTTTTAACTGTTACTGCATAGAGTAATTATGATAAACTAGTTTCTGCCAGCGGCTACGCCCGCGTGTTAAGTGTTTTATCATCCCAAGGGAATATTATACCGGGCTAAAAAGCATATGTGCTATTCCAGACTATAATCTATGCCTATGCCAAATTTCATCCAGATTCCAGATCCGTTCAGCCTTTCTGGCGTGATTGAGTAACAAACATACATCCATACGGATGTATGTTCATATCCAAACTTTCGTATTTATAATATGTATTAGTAAGATAAGATAAGAAGTAAATTTATACTTGCACTTTTTCCACCTTTCGACCAAAATAAATCACTCACAAACGTGCAAATCTACCAAATTCCGATATCCAATAGACAGTTTACTGAGTACAGATTTAGCTAAGTATTCATTTTTACACAGATACAGCTAAGTATTCGATTTATAGATTTAGCTAAGTATTCATTTTTCAACTGCATATGAAATATTGTTTCAAAAGACCTACACACATTGTTGTGATTAGATTTCTGTATAAACGACGATATCGGTCAAATATTAGCTTTTGTAAAGCAAAGATAACAATACGGTAAAGAGACAAAGCAAACATATGTCAGGTGTATCTAAATACCTGTAACTTTGATACTAATCGGCAAATTTCGAAAGACTTTTGTTCGTTAACACAATAACTAATAAAGCAACATGCAGGTAATAAAAACTGAAATAAACTTGAAAACATGAGCGGTATGAGTCACAGTTCAACTCAACTCATTATTTTCAATCAGCAATATACATATAATAAATCTGTAGAAAAGCAATTTTTGTACATCGAAAATATTTCAAAAAAAAATAGCCAGGGTGTTAAAGGATAATCAACAGAACCTATTTCCAGCATTTTTGGAATTTTTATCTGTTTGTCTGTTTATTTGTGCACGCATCACGTGAAATGTACGAAACCAATGTAGATAACTTTTTATACATAAAATTGTGCGTAACTTGAAGAATTACTTAGTTTTTGTTTCATCGCAATCGGTTCACTCTATCAAAAGTTAGATGAATTTAAAGTGTTCGAGAAGTAAAATTATCACAACACACGCAATTCAGATACTCGGACAGCTGAACGCGATATTCGATAGATGGCGTTGTGCATTTGAAATCATTTTCTGAATGGCGGTGTTAAAATTCTCGGCGAAAGAATGATGACTATAGAAAACAAAATGGTAGGTTGGTAAGTGTGTGCTAGGAGGGTTAGTAGGGTAGGGTTGGCAGACAGATGACGGGGGCGAATCCGCGGGCACAGCTAGCTTTAAATAAATACCTCAAGCTACATTTTTTATCTGCACTGAAGCTTACTTGATGCTACTCTTAAAATCGATAAAACTAATTAAGACGGCCGCGTCTGCTGGAGATTATTATAAACGTTATAAGAAACGATGGAGTCTAGCCAACTGGGGCGACTCTCACAGGCATCGCTGTCTAATATCTATCTACCTATCGATATATCTACAAAAGGACAGACAGATACGAAGCTCCGACAAAGCGATCGATGTTAGAAGGTAACATTGAAGGGAATCTGTCGCGCAGACATATTTTTAAAGTCGCGAATTTAAATAAGTTATTGAGCCAAGCTCCACATGCTATTTTGCAATCAAAAACATATTGTGTCTTGCTTACATAATGAGTGATGCAAAGAATAGACAAAAAAGTGACTGTGACAGTGAGTTGGCGATTAGTGTGCGCTTACTCGCTTAGCAACAGCGCAGCGGTCGCAAAGGAACGGATAACGGATAGTAATGTGATTCGTGTTTGTATACTCCCAGTAAATCGCACGAGCAATACGTAATAAACTACCTAGACAGTGTGCGTCTGCGTGTAATTATGGAAAATTACTTAAGAGACGTGGTGCAAACAACCATCTAAGAATAAAACACGTATCTTGTAACGTATGGGCAATCGAATAACAGATTACTAACGATATCAAACACTTCAAATAACCACCTGAGCTCGGTGCATTGGAGAGCATTACGAGTAATCACACAAACCTTTAGTTCTAGACAAAACGTTAATAAAGAATGATAAGGAAGCGTGTTTTTCTGATTGACGCTTGATTAAATACAGTATTTACCACGAAAGCTAATTTAGCTTTTCTGTTCATAATTTTACGATCAATAAAGAGCGTTCGTTTATTACTCAGCAGTATCGTATTACAGCCCTCGTACAAATTGCTAGCGCAGATTATTGCTACTCCCACTTTATGGAGTCAGGCAGTCAGGCATGCAATCACGTCATGATGTCACATGAGGCACAGTCATGTGCTGGCATTAGGGAGCCGTCCAATGTGACCAGCGAATGATTTAGTGAACAAATACACTGATGACAATGGCCTGGAAAGAAGATTACACAAAATTGGGTGCAGAAGTAATAAAAATCGTTGAACTCTGAGTATCACATGGTTCTAACGCAGCAGGAACTGTGAATACAGTTCTGGCAGTTACGTAATAGGAACCCGAAACACCTGAACGTTTCTGGTTTGGACGACAAATTCAATCAACGAATAGTTCTGTGTTCAACGGTTGGATAGTTCCGACACGATTCGAACAATGAAACAGCCCGTCACGGCATTGAACACAGAGAAGTACTCGCGCCAGTCAGTCTAGTGACAACGTGAATAAACTATGAAGGGGGGAAAGGCTATTTACTCCTGTATATGAGAATCAGAACAGCTGTTACTGCATTATACTAACTCAGTAACGGTTGTGGGAAATGGAGCAGAACTTCGACACGCAAAAGGCACGTTCTAAACGGTGTGTTTTACGAGCGATCTCTAAGACGATTGGGATTTCAAAACATTCACTTAGAAGTGTATGTCGCCTGCATGCTGATTATGAAATTTGCCGTGTCCGTAGCCGTACGTCATACTTAACCATAGAGAAGATGATTAAATGCGGATCGATCACACCAATTGTGCGTAACCCGAACCATGATTAAATGATGATGACGCTTTAAAGGGAAACGGAGATACTTGTTTTTAGTGGTTAAATATTGAAACAACAAACGATTATTCATAAAAAGTTACCACAAAGGAAAGAAAAACCGATCCACGTATCGGTTTTTACTTAATTACCTACGATTTATATCTTCTATCAGTTTCACTATAGCATACAAGGACTATCCATCCAATCGCCCAAAAATTTCAATAAAAATCAGTTCAAGTTCAAATTAACCTTGTAGAAACTGTTTGATACTTACAGGCAAATGTTGTAATTAATTTATTGAATAACTTATTCTCCTTCTTCTTCTACCTAGCGTTTATCCCGGTTGCTCATCCCGCCCAGCGCGGGAGAACCCAGGGTCCGCTTTCCTACTCTTCCTCCTCCACTTTGCCCGGTCTTCGGCATCCCTCGCAACTAACCCATTGGCGCGCATGTCATCCTGCGCGACATCAAGCCAGCGTTTCTTGGGCCGTCCTCTGCTCCTGGTGCCAGGTAGGGTCATGTCCAGGCATTTGTTTCCCACGTAGCTTGCCGGTCGTCGTAAGACGTGGCCGTACCAGTGGAGGCGACTTTCCTGCAGCTTGTCAGCAATGTCACGGACATGAAGGCTGCCACGGATGTATGTATTCCGTACACGATCTTTCCGCGTGACGCCACACATCCACCGCAGCATGTTCATCTCCGTGACATGCAACAACTGCCGGTGTCGCTCCAACACCGGCCACGCCTCACTGCCGTACGTAAGGACAGGCCTTATGATGGTCTTATAGACCTGTCCCTTCAGCTTGACCGGCATTTTGGGGTCACAAATGACACCCGTCACCTCGCGCCATTTCGCCCAAGCCGCTGATACACGGGCCTTGATGTCGCGATCGATGTCCCCGGACGCATCAAGCACAGATCCGAGGTACCTGAAGTTGTCCACGCACTCGACGGTGTCGTCGCCTATACGGAGAGACGTCAGATCTGTGCTGTTGCAGGCCATATACACCGTCTTCGCCACGTTTAGCTTCAGCCCGCCGTTCTCAAGCGCCTCCCTCCATGCGTGCACGCGTCTGGTGAGCCGTCCCTTGCCCCCATCTACCAGTGCGATATCATCAGCGTACATAAGCAGCCAAGGCTGCGGTAGTTTCTGTACGCTGGCTGACAGTTCGTCTAATATCACACTGAAGAGATAGGGGCTCAAGACGGAGCCCTGATGCACGCCTACGGTTATGGGGAAGGGGGTGGTATCACCAACAGCGGTCCTGACTATTGAATCGGAGTTGCGATACATGTCACGTACGATTTCCACGTAGGTCTCTGGTACCAACTTCGACCGCAACGCCCACCAGATCATCTCCCTGGGAACACAGTCAAAGGCCTTCTGCAGGTCTAGGAATAGAAAATGCAGAGGCATATTCTTTTCCCTGTGCTTCTCCATGAGGATCCTTAGGGCGAATATAGGGTCCATGGTACCGCGTCCTGGTTGGAAACCGTACTGGGAGTCCGACACTGTACACTCCTGTCGGATCCTGGTGTCAATAATGCGCTCGAAGAGCTTCATGGTGTGTGACATCACCTTTATACCGCGGTAATTACCGCAATCCTGAACGGACCCTTTACCCTTGTGGACCGGCGTTATTATACTAAGCCGCCACTGATCGGGCATTATTCGGTCGCTCAGGATTCTATTGTAAAGGTTAGTAAGAATGCACACACCACGAGCCCCCAGCGCTTTCCACGCTTCAATTGGCACCTCGTCCGGTCCGACAGCTTTCCGATTCTCCATGTGACGAAGAGATGCGAGGACCTCGTCAGGTGTAATCGGTGGCACGAGTCCATTGTTCGGGAGTTGTTCGGGAGGGTGCACTTCCCGGTGCTGAGTATTCAGCAAAACGTGGAAATAAGAGCGCCATCTCTCCTTCACCGCACGATCATCGTACAGGAGCTCGCCATTAGGGCCGTTGACGCTGCAGCAGCGAGTAATATCTTGCGCTGCTTTGGCCCTAGAGCGCGCCAGTTTATATATGAGCTTGTGCCCCTCAGGAGTGTCTAACTTAGCATATAATGGTTGCAAGTGGACACGCCTGGCTCTGGCTACAGCTTTCTTGGCAGCTCTTTTCGCTGTCCTGTAAGATGCGCGATCTTCAGGAGATTTGGTCGCTTGCCACGTCTTGAAGAGCGCTTTCTTCTCCCTTAATGAACCCTGGACTGTGGCGTCCCACCACCAGGTCTCCTTGTCGATTTTGCGGCCCCCTTTCGCCACACCGAGAACTTGCTTTGCCGTCTTTGTGATTGCTGTCTGAATCGTTTTCCAGCACTCTTGGACGGACTTGCCTGCTGTGTCGAGACTAATATCCCCAGCGGCAGAGTCAAACTCTGGGTATCTGGTTTGGACAGCGAATGATTTAGTGAACAAATACACTGATGACAATGGCCTGGAAAGAAGATTACACAAAATTGGGTGCAGAAGTAATAAAAATCGTTGAACTCTGAGTATCACATGGTTCTAACGCAGCAGGAACTGTGAATACAGTTCTGGCAGTTACGTAATAGGAACCCGAAACACCTGAACGTTTCTGGTTTGGACGACAAATTCAATCAACGAATAGTTCTGTGTTCAACGGTTGGATAGTTCCGACACGATTCGAACAATGAAACAGCCCGTCACGGCATTGAACACAGAGAAGTACTCGCGCCAGTCAGTCTAGTGACAACGTGAATAAACTATGAAGGGGGGAAAGGCTATTTACTCCTGTATATGAGAATCAGAACAGCTGTTACTGCATTATACTAACTCAGTAACGGTTGTGGGAAATGGAGCAGAACTTCGACACGCAAAAGGCACGTTCTAAACGGTGTGTTTTACGAGCGATCTCTAAGACGATTGGGATTTCAAAACATTCACTTAGAAGTGTATGTCGCCTGCATGCTGATTATGAAATTTGCCGTGTCCGTAGCCGTACGTCATACTTAACCATAGAGAAGATGATTAAATGCGGATCGATCACACCAATTGTGCGTAACCCGAACCATGATTAAATGATGATGACGCTTTAAAGGGAAACGGAGATACTTGTTTTTAGTGGTTAAATATTGAAACAACAAACGATTATTCATAAAAAGTTACCACAAAGGAAAGAAAAACCGATCCACGTATCGGTTTTTACTTAATTACCTACGATTTATATCTTCTATCAGTTTCACTATAGCATACAAGGACTATCCATCCAATCGCCCAAAAATTTCAATAAAAATCAGTTCAAGTTCAAATTAACCTTGTAGAAACTGTTTGATACTTACAGGCAAATGTTGTAATTAATTTATTGAATAACTTATTACTTTACATATATAAACTATCAAGAAATTCAAAGAATAACACCTTATTTCAATCACTTTTACTGCAAGTATAACTTTTCCACGATATAGCATTGAATCAACATGCTATTGAATAGCGGTTTCGTATGACAAGACCCTTTCAAATTCAGAACCTTGGCCAGTTTGCCACGTAATGCTACGGTAGTTTGACAGGGGCCTTGAAGCAAAACCTCATCAACTTAAACACTCCCTATTTATTAACGGGCATAGCTTTTATGTAAAATAAATTGTAGTTCTAAAAACTAAAAAACACGCTTTAATGGTAAGGATAATGGGACAAACTGTTTAAATTATTGCATTGTCATCGGTCCTTGATAAGTGTGCAAAGTTTCAAATCAATCCAACGTTTTGAAGTGGGTGAAAATCACGTTCAAAGATTCCGTTACATTGATACATTGTTACATTGTTACATTGATACATTGATACATAGATACATAGATACAAACATACCAAGCTAATAAAAGCGTGTTAAAAAAACATAATCATGACGCAGAGACAGTACACGAATACACCGTAGGTACTACGCGACTACGGCGTAGAAACCTTGCAGCCCTTAGCTTCAGCGTGACTACACATTAGACACTCGCGCAATAGGCGCGATTCTTCTACGCGACTACGAAGAGATTACGCGGTTACGTCGTAGTTTTTACGTGTCTACGCTGTAGGGAGCCCGCAACTACGTCGTAGCTTCTACGTGACTAAGCAATAAGGAAACTGTGGCTACATTGTAGCTGCCGCGAAACTACGCCGTAGTGGATGCGTCTACGCCATAGCTTCTACGCGTCTACGCCGTAGTTAGGCCGCGGCTACGTCGTAGTTCTACACGACTATGCCGTAGAGGCCACGGCTACGTCGTTGCTTCTACGCGTCTACGCCATAGGCAGGCCGCGGCTACCTCGTACGTCCTACGCAACTACGTCGTAGAGCCCACGGTTAAGTTGCAGCTGCCGCGAAACTACGCCGTAGTGGCCGCGTCTACGCCGTGGTTCTACGCGACTATGCCGTAGAGTCCACGGCTACGTCGTAGCTTCTACGCGTCTACACCGTAGAGCCCACGGTTAAGTAGTAGCTTCTACGAAACTAAGCCGTAGTGGCCGCGTCTACGCCGTAGTTCTATGCGACTACGCCGTAGGGAGGCCACGGCTACGTCGTAGCTTCTACGCGACTACGCCGTAGGGAGGCCGCGGTTACGTCGTAGCTTCTACGCAACTACGCCGTAGAGAGCCCACGGCTACGTCGTAGCTTCTACGCAACTATGCCGTAAAGGGCGACTGCAGCGTAGCTAAATTAAATGAGTCTTGAGGCTGTGATTTGCTTAGAGGTTAACCCTTTTAATAAAGTCAGTAAATATGTAACAAGCTACAACAAAGAACAAATTTAGTAATTACCTAATTCTAACATAAGTATGCCGAATTGCCGAACAACGTAGAAACAATAAGTGCGCACTGTTTGTTTACATAGGAACACAAACGCGATAAATGATGAATCATTTTTACCCACTGGGCAATATTACCACACAATACCATACAGTGGCACGAGTAGGTAAATAATGCGCGTGCCAGGTGAAAACATGCGTACCAGCCTATTTGTGTACATGGCCTGCTTTTAAAGGTAAAACAAGGAAATATATGATGAGGCTAATAAAATATATCATGCGTAAATGGTCAGTTAGTTAATAAATATGTAATAGATCATAATCGTATTCTAACATGAGCCGTACATTATTTAAAGTCTTTGTATCTTTGTTTGGACCACATAAAACAATAATATTCTTAGTAATAATAACAAGGGTTTTGCGTCATCTAATAAATTAAAATACGTCAGATACTGTTGTTACACATTTTTTTCAAGATTTTATCTTCTTTCATTTACGTTTTAACTATAATTAAATAGGTAGGTATTTAGTTTTTACGTCAGATCGACTGATTTAGCAAAAAAAAAACATTATCCTCCATACACGGCATCTAACAAATGTTCATTTACAGACCGCATGAATGACTGCTAGGCTTAATAATAAAATCCAATATGTTTTATTATCCTCCCATACGTGAACATTGTACTGGTTTCCCTAAATGTTGCCGAGGTCAGCATTCGATCAGCAAACCCTTGTTCAATTAAGGGGTACGCCGTGTCATCTTTATTATACTGATTGCAAGCTGCTGAAAATTAATGGATACGAACAATGAACACTTGTTATTCAGTAGACTTATTCTGTTAATTTTAAGGTGAAGTGACCCGTCAATCATAGCTGCACATGGAATGACAGTTTACTTCACACTCACTTTGTTTTCACGGTGACATTTTACAGAATAGACTGGCTGGCCAATCCGATTAAATGCAAATGAAACGTGCAGTACACTAATCATTATGTACATGACTTTGATTAATAAATACGCACATGTTCAATATGTACAATAGGTACGTAGGTACATGTTCTTATTAAAAAACGTGCACTGCAAGACTGCAATGCAACAGAATAAAAGGTATGCTAAACACCGATAAAACGAAATCGTAGGTATTTCCCTGTGTTAAATATTTACGGCATGTCTTTATTTTCACATAATATATATCCACAAAGGCAAGGACACGTCCTGCATTAATATTAAAGTCAAAAGGACGTACGTGTTCAGTCTACACAAGTCCACACAATAGAAAATATAAAACAACCATTAAAAAGAACTAAGGTGCAATTCTTGTTTATTTATCTTTGTTATATTAGGGCACTATAGCCTCACAGGAACTAACGATTGTAAAAGCCTTAAAAGTACAGGAGCCTTTAGATTTCACTTGAAATTGCTCTTATCCAACGCAGTTTGTTCAAGTTAAACTTCACAACATTTTGCTATGAATACGAAGCTCTACAAAATCTAAAAACTTCGACTTACCCTACCTACCCAGTAAGGCCTTAACTTTCCTTCGTAAGGTAACTTTATAAGACGGATTCATTTGAATTGAGAGAATTGCCACGATATTTTTTAAATATTAATTGAAGTCGAACATCTTTATAGTAAATCTTGTTCACATATCTATCTCACGCTACAGCTTACATCTCCACTATTATTTAAATGAATGTGACAGTGAAACGCATGTATTTTTTTGTTTTGGCCCAATAACACATCGAAATAGAGCAAATTCGCTCATATAGTTCGTCACATAAGAACTTTTGAAACTCGGTCAAGAATGTTTCAAGAACGAAAACAACGAATCGTTTCTAAAATAACTTAAAACCAATAATAGCAAAGTCATTGACCGAATCACCGAAACATCTCTAAATAGTGTAGGTAGCTGTTATCTTAAATCAACATATTCGATAAGTTTTGCTAACAATCATTAAAGTGGAACAAAACAATAATCGTATAAGACTTGTTTGTACTGATATTAAGTTGTGTTGTGGGTTGTGGGCTTGTGGGTGACGTCTTTTATTGATTTCAATTAAACATGTTATTTTTTGTAGGTATTAGAGGAAACACTAAAACTGAATCTAGCAATGAAGTCATCGTGGACAATTTTTGGTCTAAACCAGAAAATTGCTGCGAAGATTACGTGACCAAATGGGGTTATCTGTCACACACAGTACATTAAAATAATCAAGATTTAATTAAATTATTTAATTACTGCGATAAATATGGTGACTGAACCGCATCTTCATGACTAGTTGGTATCACTACTATTAGCAAGGTAAATGTTGAAGTTTTCCTTGCGTATCGTCATAAATCAGGCACCTGTTATAATAAATTCGTTATATTTTCATTTTGTCATACGACAAGAGAATTCAATTACAGAGCGCAAGACCATTACTGCGCCATTAAGTCAGACGGGTCGAACACAGGGTTAACAACCTTCAAACTAATTGTAAACACCTAAATTCGCTTCATGTATGATGCTTATTTCTCGCTATTGTCGTGCTGCAATTAAAAGAGTAAAGTACATAGTTAATTCCAAGAAAATTGTTGGTACTCTAAGCGATTGTCAGTCAAGAGCCATTGAATGAAGATAAACGACGGTTGGTATCAGATGATGCAAGAGTCAACTGTGCAAATACATTTTCCTTTTAGTTACATCTCAATGAATATCAGATACATACAAATAAAATGTTAAGATACGTGCATTCTGCGGGGTAGGTAGGAACCGTGTATGAACGATCTCTCGGGAAGCCTCAGCCTCTACTCTCTACCTACAGCATTGTTCGAGTCGAGCTATTGGTATGATACAACTCAGTCGAGTCACTAGAGTCTCGAGAGCGCATTTTGTTTTTTGTTGCCTTTTGTTCATAGGTACAAAGGGCAAATTGTAACCTATAGATATCACGGTATTATCGGTATAATCTGCATGCAGATCTTCAAACATATGTAATTATTTAATGAGTTATCTAAAGTCGCGTATCATGCTCATTTACATATCTTTAAAATCTGTTCAATAATTTATCAACTTAGCAGATTACGATATCTTTTTTGAGCTATAATCATTGTTGCTTTTGGACAAGAAAACGATCGAAGACGTCATGTCTATGTTATGGCTATGATTTTGGGTTGGAGTTTTAAAAACAGAACATTCGATTCGATTTGAGTTCAATTTAGAGATTTTAGTAATGATCGCCAATCCAGACAGATCTTTAATGAACAGTTGGAAAAAGAACATTCTAGAAATATTAAGTCGTAGTCATTAGTTCGTATAACGTAGGTAGTTAGTAGAAACCTACGCAGTTTAAAAATATAGCTCAGTAGTTGAAAAGAGGAAAATGCTCCAGAAATTACAGTTCAGTTTTAATAAGAATACTGAAGGTTGACAAAAGCGATAAATTGATTATTCCCAGTAAATGAATCATCATAATTATTTGAACCGGCCTTAAAGAGGAAAGTGTCCCAGGAATGCAGCTGCTTTGGCTTCGAGCCACGAGTGTGGGACCGCGGGAAATATCATTCTGCTTGCACATTGTCTTTCAATAAGGACTGGGCGGATATGATTAGTTGTTTACTTGTCAACTGGTGAAAATAAACACATTGCGATCAAATTAAAACATAGCAGATCCACGTGACAATACATAGAAAAACAGATACCAGTATAATCTATCTATATCAAACTGTTTCAAATGACCAAATTGCAAGAAATTAAAAAGCATTGACCTTTAAATTGGCAGTAGCAAAGCATTTTTTACTTGGGTTAAGTGCACACCGCACTTAACCCATTGTAAAAAATGCTGTCCTGGCCCAAATATTGCTCGTATGACCTCTCAAACAATTCGAACTTGCTCAACTTCAACAAATCATCCACTTTAACTCTAGTGAACAAAGAATTGTTAAGAAACTACTATAAACCAGATACACAAATGAGATAAGGCAAAAAACACTGGGATGACCCATCGACCGTCATGCGGTTCAGTACTTAGCAATAAATATGTTACATGGACCTTTGGCAACCTCTATTACTGCGAGCGAAAGTTCCTTCATGTGATAACATGATGATACACTAACTTCTTCATAGTAAACGTCTCATGTACTATTACGTCATTTTTATCAAGAAGCAATGGTCAATATTGCGTCTTGATAAAAATGGCTGAGCGAAATGATAAATTAATTAATGTCTCCATTAACTTGAAATTGAGCAAACTTTACATGTGTCCCGCCCATCAGAGATAACCGATAACTGTTTCCCACGCATGATATAACAACTCTAATTAAGTATGTGTAATTTATTCAATTCTTTACATCATTTAATTCAAAGAAATATATTATTATCTTTAGGGCTTTCAAAGCTGGTTGCGATATGGGAAGGGCTACCAACAATCTACTTAAGACGACGACTAACGCCAACGACCTTGAGGGAACAAAACGCGCACTCGTTTCACACCCGCGCGACCCAAAACTTAGTAGTTTTTTGTACTTTCCTTATTATTCTATGACTTTAAAAAAAAAAGGCCCAGATCAAAATGTAGATAATTAAATTGTCTTTGAGATGGTGTCGATTTCATTAAAATACGCCCAGCGGTTTTGGTGTGATTGTCGAGTTTTTGTCCGTTTTAGACATAACTTTACAAATTAATTACACTATGTTATACGAAGAAAACTGAAAATTTGCTCAGATCAAATTATTAAGAAAAGAGTCTAATATAACATATATTTTTTTCAAAAAATTACGACTAGCCATTTAGACGTGATTCTCAATTTAAAATCAGCTACTCAAGGGAATCGGCGCCTTAATAACTAACCCATAGCTAGTCATTAAGTTCGATTAAAACTAAGGCCACTGTGCACTGTAGGAGTGATAACTTCCTAGAGATAATGTACTATAATCAGCATGCCACGCACGGAGAACAGTGATCACAGAACTGCACAGCCCCAATTAACAATCTGAGCACGTCGGTCACGACTCGACACCGTACGTCTATTTTGACATGTCTTTTTTGAGGCAGGCGAGGCGTGTACTTTAAGTAAACAAAAGCTAAATGCGTGCTAAACCTAAATACGGAAGTGTCGCGCTAATCATATCAGACATAAATACATGGGAAGCCGAACGAGTGCAGTTATACCAGTACTATGGCTCCTGACGACGCGTGAATCGTGACGTCAACGCCCTCACTTGAATGAAACGCATTCACAGATGGGGAGGGGGGGGCTTGTTTATAAAGAACTTGTTTATTATCACACGATCATTGAAGAAACAAAATTATCTTATTGAGTAATAGTTCAAAGTGCTAAGAAATCAAAATAGACTTTGGACGTAAATGAATAACAAAAATAACCATTCAAAACAAGCTTCTATTTATCACTTGATGCATCAGAAATTTATTTAGACTATTTTCATTGGAAACTAGGGTAATAAAATTTTAAAATGTATATCCGTAACATGTATTATTTTATTAAATAGGTGAAGATTTTGTTAAAGAATGTCATAATGAATTAAAATTACACTGTGTATTAAGATCGTAATTGGCACCAATGCTAAAACATTACATAAAAGTCAAGTTGGAAAAAACCAGAGACAAATTGGTATGAGGTACATAAAAATAACAGCATACAGATTGCAAGTGGAAGTTGGAGATAGGTTACAAATAGAAGTTATCTTTACAGTCAATTTATTAAAAATGTTTAGTTTAATGTCTCTTTGGCAAGGGGACAAACACATATTTTTAAAGAAAATAAATTAAACCTCATAATTTCCGCCTGTCCGTTGGCAATGCATATTATAATTAAATCTCAACCGTGACAGCTCAGCGAGTAATTTTAGATACGGGTTTATTTTTGATTGGAACAACTTTTATGAAAATATGAGCATATTTTTATTTCTCAAAGGTTTCAGAGATTCATTGAACACGTCATGTCTGCCTGTCATGCCTTTGTCTGGCAGTAAGTGACATGTTGAAAATGAAATTTAATAACTGTGATGCACAAGAACTTGAAAGGGCAGTAGTATTACACTGTAAATATTTTTTTATCAAGAGATTTCTTTTTAAAAAAGACTTTGCCATTAAAACACATTCACAAGTGCACACTGTTCTTTAGACATAAAATATTCAATGAATTTAACTTGGTCAGAGATTTCCAAAGACAAAAAGGTTTGGAGGGAGAAAGGGGGGGGCCTTTCCCAACAGTGTGCTCAAAAGAGTGGCAAAAAAAAATTTGGTTAATATTTTTTTTGGCTTTTTAGTTACCTACTTAGCAAATACTAGGTATTACTTTTCAATTGAAAGAAATAAGTTATTTTTTGTGTCTGGTATTTATACTAATACTATAAAGAGGTAGAGTTTGTGAGTATGTGACGTTGTAGGGTGTAATCTCTGGTTCTACTGAACCGATTTTGAAAATTCTTTCACCAGTAGACAGCTACAAAATTCCTGAGTGTGGCTATAATAAATTTTCAAAAAAAATTAGAGATCCTTATGAAAATTGCAATAATATAAACCAAAGTAGCAAAGTTTTGCCTATAAAATTCATTCTTAGGCGTGCGCTGAGAAAACTATTGATGATACATAAAAAATATTAGGTAGGTAGGGTAGGGTAGGTAGGGTAAATATGGCAGGATAGGTAGGGTAAGTATGGTAGGTAGGGTAGGGTAGGTAATAGGTAGGGTACGTAGGGTAGGGTAGGTAATAGGTGGGTAGGGTAGGTGGGTAGAGTATATATGGTAGGTAGGTAGCCAGTTGACGGGAGCGAAGCCGCGGGGGACAGCTAGTCTATAATAAAACTAAGAATACATATGGAAACAACTGTACTGGAAATCACAAGTCAATAACATTCCCAGAGAATGAAAATACACATAATAACACTTATCAAATTGGCATGAATTTCTGATGTATTAGCAGGAAGTATATTTGGGCAATGTGTTTTGTATCTAGAGGAAATGGAATGTTGCCCATCCTTGATTGAACAGTCTAGACACAGATATTCAATAACCTATTTATTATTCCATCTACTAATTCCAGAGGCAATTCGGCTATGAATTTATCCGGTATAATTTTATAACAAAAATATTTTTTGGGGTTAAAATTACACTTGGCCATAGTGTGTAAGAAAGAAGATTTTTTTAATTGCATCCCTATTTCTGTAAAATTCATTTTACTAAACTAAATTTTTCATCTTATCATGGCGAAATTTGGCTGAACCAACTAAACTTCACTCGTGTATATTTAATTAATTATGCTCTATCCTACTGCGCTTGTACTTTTTAACCTAATTACCCAGTAACACAATAATGAGGAAAACATGTTAGAATGTTGTGTTATGTTAGAATTTTTAATTGCTTTTAAGTTTTATGCATTGTATTTAATGCAAATAAATGCATAATAAGAATACTTGAAGTATTTGAATTAATAAAATCAAAATATGTTGGTGTTGGCTGCCAGACTGGCCCAGGTGCAGCTATCAGAGTACTGTTATTGTTAGTAACAATATCATCATCATCATCATTTCAGCCGAAAGAGGTCCTCTGATGAATATAGGCCTCCACCAAGTATCACCACATTCTTTGGTCCCGTAAAGAAACCAACCAATCCTCTCCCTCCTACCCTGTAATAACAATAGAAACTAACTTGATTTTGAAGAAGAATGGTTAAAATTTCCTTTATGGGCTGCTGATTTTTGGCGCGGGGAGGGTGGGGGGGAGGAGGGAGGAGGTTTGGCTACCCCCCTGTACCATCCCCACCACTCGGAGCCCTATGGTTATGGAGATATCCATGGTTGAAGTTTTCAGGTTAGAATAAAAATTTCCATAACTGTCCATTGTTTTGAGACGCGGGGAGGGAGGGAGGCCAAGGAGGGTTGGGGGGCTACCCCCCTGCACCATCCCCACCCCACGGAACCCCATGTATATGGAGATATCCATGGTTAAAGTTTTTACGATTACTCTTTAAGCAACAAAGTCGACGGAGCCCCGCTCCGCGGGGCTCCTATTTCTGTCTGAAGGGTCTAAAGTAACCTAACACGAAGGAGATGACGGGAGCTGAGTTCGCTCGCTTTGCTCGCTCACTTCAGCTCCCGTCATCTCTTCGAACCTAACCTGTCCGTGTCGAGGTGCCCTAAGCTCCCGAGCTCGCTTCACTCGCTCTTGGACTAATTCACATTTTTTTACCTCGCTAATTATATTTAAGTAAAAAATTTATCTAATATCTCCATAACCATGGGGTTCCGTGGGGTGGGGATGGTATAGTGGGGTAGCCCCCCTACCTCCCTTGCCCTCTCTCCCTCCCTTGCCCTCTCTCCCTCCCCACCCCATAAAAAGATTGGACATTTGTGGAAATTTTTAGTCTAACCTGAAAACTTTAACCATGGATATCTCCATAACCATGGGGCTCCGAGTGGTGGGGATCGTACAGGGGGGTAGCCAAACCACTCCCCCTTGCCCCCCCACCCTTCTTGCACCAAAACTCAGCGGCCCATAAAGGAAATTTTATCCAGAAGAATTTTTTGAGTAGGCAGCTGTTTAAGGTCTAGCCAAGTTAAGTGATAAGTACCTGAGCGACAAAGCTCTGCTCGGGTGAAAATAGAGAAAACAACATTTCTAAAAATGAAACCTACCTAGATCGATTTAAATTATTGGAGCCATTTCCGAGAATTAAAATATTATACAAGAATTGCTTGTTTAAAGGTTTATCTAATAAGATATCAGAAAGTATAATTGGTTTAAAATAGCATCAACAAAAACATTAAATATACAGGTATATGAATAGTATCATAGCTGGTACTTAAAACATTGACACGTTACTATCAATCATAAGAGATTTAGCTCATGAATCTAAATCTATACAATGAAGTCATAAAATATCAGACTTGCATATTTTTATCTTTATTATAAATCACAATGCACATTATCGGTCATTGGCAAAAGTAGCGGCTAACTTGGTGAAGATATGGAAAATACCCCTACTCAATCATTGCAATCAGCAACTCATCCGTTTTATTGTAATCTTAAATGTCAGCGGTATAAATGAATTGATAAGTTTTTAGTGAAGACCATACATACTAGAAATGCCATTTCTCTGCAATAACATTGCACACATGATATCACTCCCTTGCTAATATTACTTACAATTAATTTCCTAATTCATAAGTATGATATTGAATGATATTATTTTCGAAGAAACTAGAGACGGAATGTAGTATATTGTATAGTGGAGAGAGAATTTATAAGAAAATAGGTTTAAGCATTTCTTTTTGTTTTGATAAAATTATCCTTCATTAACAACATGTTGTTTACATACAGACAGATGCATGACAGAGAATCATTCAATAAACAAAATCTATCCTTCTTATAAGAAATATCTACCCTTATACAAAATTTAAATCAGCCCAATTATCTATTGATAAGAAGATTATGCTAATACATACCTTTGAAGCACGATTCGAAGGAAACTCAACGGTGCAAATGCAGACTTCTCCAATTTTGGCAGCACACTCACTGATTAACATAAATTAGGAATTCTGCATGTAAAATACAATGTAACCTAATAAGGAACAGCTCAAGGATTTTGTTCCAATTAATCTTTCAATTACGAAAATAATACAACTGAAGCATACCAGGAATCTAAAATCATAAATAGACGAAGTAATACTAATAAAAAAGAAATTTTATTTTAATTGCACAAATTATGGCAGATTCAGATTCCAGAAAAAAGACTGCTGTCAACTGATGAAATGTCATTTTTAGATTGCACAGATACTATATATTATATGTATGAAACTAGTGCGTAATGTTTAGTCGATTATTACGGTAAACTAGGCCCAAACCTCAGAGAATACTTTTGTTGTTGCTCTCAGGACCAAACGTAAAACAACAAAGCTTCTATTCACAATTGTTATATCAGCCTACATTTACATGTTTTTTTTTTTTTAATTCGTGATGGGTTTGCTCTTGACTCTATGGCGGAACCACACTTAAGGCGGAAACACATTTGCGTGGCGTGTCGTGGCGCGCCACGCCAGAAGCCTATCGGTTTCATACATTTAGTATGGTTAGAGGGACATTTGAGTGTCGTGGCGCAGCGTGGCGCGCTCTGGCGTGGCGCGGACTGCCCGCGACCGATTGCGCCATAGCCCCCACCACCGCTCTGGCGCGACACGACACGCCAGGCAAATGTGTTTCTACACCGCGTGGCTCGTGGCGCGCCATTCAACGACGCGAACTCGTAGCGAACGCATGTATGCTGCGTATTGAAAATGACGGACGAGCTTATTGAACTTGTACGTCAATGTACAGTTTTGTATGACACAAAGTCTAGGGAGTATAAAGATCATTTGATAAGTACCCTAATTGTATAAGTTCAAAGAATAGAGCAAGGTACGCACTCCTTGCATTCATATATTCAAAAATCTGTCTACTCGACTGTCAGCGACCAAACCCCGTCTACAAGCTGATTAGGTAAAACAACGAAGTTTAGGCAATACCTACTCGTGCAGGTACCTTAAGTACATATGTAAAGTACATAAAACTGTATATAAAGTGTTAGTTAAGTACATCTGATAAGATTTCAACTAGTAAGTAAGATAACTAAACAGATTGTAAGCAAATGACGAAGTACTTAGTAAGTGATAATTATTTCTTGTTCGACACTAAAGAGTGTTGTATTTGTTTTGTTGTATGTCCAACTAGCATGTACAAACATATAGAATCCTAATTTGAACAATAAAAGTTGAAAAAGATAGTTTTTTAAAGAACTGATAAGAGATATCATACATGTTAATAATTACGCGAGTAACTTGAAAACGTGATTTTTTGTTTGTGGAGATTTTCTGATAAGGTTAGTATTAAATGAAAGGTCTTGGTCTAAAACCATTTGATCCGTTTGAATCATGTAAATCGGTCCACGCTTTTCCGAGGTAATCGCATATCATTGTAATCAAAATGTAAATAAACCGATTTTTTATGTTTTTGTTCTAGAAACTTTTTAATTTAAAATTGCCATTCCTTCTTTTTTTTGATTTTGCTCTAAAGCAGTTTCATTGCTAGGAGAAATTCATTTATTTATCAACATTTCATCATTTCATGCAACATAAAGGTACATAGGCAGACTTAAAGCCTAAGGTATTCTCTACCAGTCAATCAAGGTGGTGGAAGGGTGATGGAGATAATTATAACATGGCAGGTGCATAGAAATAAATTGAAGGTCTTCATCGAAATCATCATCCGAATTTGAAGTTATTATTATATACGTCTACACGTTGCAAAGGTACGATGTATACTAATTCAAAAATAGCGCCAGAGCGCGCCACGACACGCCAGCTTAGTGTGCACACTCAGCGCCACGCCAGTATGCGCCACGCCACAACACGCCACGTAAATGTGTTTCCGCCTTTACCTGTCGTGGCGTGGCGTGGCGCGGGATCCACCAATCAAACGACTCTGTGTTTCAGCCTACTGCGTTATGACAACGCAACGAGTTTTGTAGCCAATCAAATGCGTCAGAAGGCGCCAAGCCACGCCACGACACGCAAATATGTTTCCGCCTTTACCCAGAAGAAGCCTGTTCACTCTAACTTTGAAGAGATTCGGGTTGTATGCGTTCGGAAACACAGACGCAGGCAGTGAGTTCCACTCTTATGCTGTGCGCATCGCATTATGAAGGATGTTTGGAAGCGCTTGGTGCGAATTGGTGGAATAGCAACTAGGTGAGGATGGTAACTTGCAGTGCGTTTAGATGTCCGATGGTAGAAGGGGGCCGGTGGGATGAGGTCGTGGAGTTCATGAGCACACTCGCCAAAATACAGTCTGTAGAAGACCGACAAGCAGGCAACCTTACAGCGATGAGCTAAGCTGTGAAGCTTGGCATCCACCAGTTTGACGTCGCCAATTAGTCTTTTGGCTCTGCGTTCCACCGAGTCAAGCACGGCAAGCTGATATCTAGCTGAGCCATCCCAGATGTGGCTGCAATACTCCATGCAGGATCGGACTTGCGCTTTGTAAAGAGTTAATAGCTGTCCAGGCATAAAGTATCGCTTCACTCTGTTTAGGACGCCCAGTTTCTTTGCCACAATTTGGGATTTGTACTCGATGGTGGCGCCGAGGTTGAGACTGGATGTCAACTCCATGCCAAGGAGCTCGAGACGATCAGTACAGGAACAGATGCACCCCGAAAAGTAGGCGTTTGGATAAAATGAGTCCTCTTTGCGGTAAAAAGATATGACTGTGTTTTGGTGGCGTTAAAAGAGACCAGATTGTCATCACCCCAACGGGAGACAAGACTTAAGGTCAAATCAGTACGCTCCACCATAGCCTCTCTCAAGGAACGAACTTCATCCCCGCCGGTTTTTGCGCTGGAGTATCTCTCTGAAACAGTACTGTCATCTGCGTACCCAACAATACCAGGCAGAAGTAAGTCATTGATGTGCAGCAGGAAAAGAGTTGCAGAGAGAACAGACCCCTGAGGAGCTCATTGTCTTCAAGGTAGGTCAGCAACTTACTGTTCAGTACCCTTTCCATAACCTTACATAGTATGGAGGTAATGGCTAAAGGACGGTAGTGGGCAGGGTCTGCACGGTCGCCCTTCTTGGGTACTGGATGTACATTTGCAAGCTTCCAGGATTTCGGCACCTTTCTTTTTTTAAGAGAGAGGCGGAACAAGCGTGTCAATACAGGAGACAGTTCAGGCGCACACTGCCTCAATACTCTCGGTGGAATGCCGTCAGGCCCGCTGGCCTTGTTCACGTCTAGGCTGCACAGTACTCGCCGAACCCTTTAGTGTGAACTGCGATCTCCGGCATCGAAGAGTCACATTGAAGTATATTAGGTGGTTGCTTAGAGCCAGCATCCAGACGTGAATTGCTTGCAAAGAGAGATGCAAATAAATTTGCTTTCTCACTTGCAGAGTGAGCCAGCGACCCATCAGGTTTCAGCATTGGAGGTAAAGTGGGGCGACAGAAATTAGTTTCAACCGCTTTCGACAGGGACCAAAACTGTTTACTACCCGGAGGGTACGATGCCAACTTGGCCCCGATACGTCCAATATGGTCAAAACGTTCCCGACGCACAACCCGCTTGCAGAGCTTGGCCGCAAAATTAAAGGCTCTTTTCCTCGCGCGAACCCTACGCGCTCTAATTTTGCGGTCGCGGGCCTTGACCCAGGCTTGGTAGGCAGACTCTTTTCGGGCCTCAGCGTGGGCGCATTCTGCATTATACCAAGGCCGGGATTTGTGACCGAGCGGGATGTCGGAGAATGGAATAAAATACTCCATTCCCTGCCGAATCACGTCCGCAACCACGTCAGCACAGCACGAGGAGTCACCCGAGGAGAAGCACACATGCCGCCAAGGATAGGACGCAAAAAAGTGCCGCATCTCATCCCATTCTGCTGACTCGTATCGCCATACTCGCCTCGTGCCTCTAGGTCTCTCATCTGGAGGAGAGCAGGTCGAAACGGATTTCACCAGACAGTGGTCAGACGTTCCCAGCGGGGCTGAGACCGATACTGAATGACTGCCCGGATCAGTTGTCAGCAGGAGGTCCAAACAATTGGGTGTATGGCCGTCTACATCCGGTACCCGCGTTGCCACATTCACCAGCTGGGTAAGATCTAGCGTTAAAGCAAACTTGCGCGCCTCCAACCCAGCATGGTCGGTTTTCTGGTATGGGAACAGCCACTCCTTATGATGGGCGTTGAAGTCCCCCAGCAAAACAAGCTTCGCTGTTGGGTATCGTTGCTGGGCTACATCAGTCGACTCTACAAGGCTATTAAAGAGCGCTGTTGACTCCTGGTCACCGGTATGTGATCGGTATACGCCGTCGTAGATAGATTTCTCCACGCCTGTGTCCACAAGTAGCCATATGGCAGAAAAACCCGATTTCTCAAAGCAACGGAGACGAAGACAACAGATGTCATCGCGGACGTACACACAGACCTCAGCTTGCTTCTTGAACTTGTGTTCAAGAGAGTAACCCGGGTAGTTGAGGTACGCCACGTCCGACGGGGTTGTTACCTTCGTCTCCGTTAGGAAAAACAGGTGCGGCTTCTCGGTCTCTAGGTGGTGGACCGGATCAAGGTTGGAGTGCAACCCCCTGATGTTAATGAGGTGCACTTCAAGTGGGAGGAAGAGCAGCCGTTGTTTAACCTTATTTCTCTTCTTTGCTTTGGTCATTAATTTTGTTAATTTTGTTGTTGGAGTTGCTGGGGAAAAAGTTGAACTGTCGAGTCGCTGCTCAGATAACCAAGTGGACCACTAAAACTAACTCAACCTATGGGGAACTCATTTGGAGACTGCGGGGACGCCCGAACCCCCCCGGACCATATCCGGGGGCGTTCGGGCGTCCCCGCCGGCTCCTCCCATCCAGTCGCCAGCTGGCACGGTGGAGCATACCGGGATTTTTCGCGAGTTGGTGGGGCAGCCTTTGGCACGTGGCTGGCGTGCTACTTGGGCCCCCTACTGACTGCGGTCGGCCAACGGCTGGCACCGTGCTTCGGATCCTGCTACCTTCCAGAATGAGCTTCCCGGCAAGTTATTCTCAGAGATCAAGATCGGTTCTGAACAGCGCAACTGACAACCTACTTCTCCCCCAAAGGCACTGGCACTCCCGCACACCGACGGAATACAGCAAGCTGCTTGGCGCCGGACTCCGGTGGGATGGTGGTCGCGAGCCAGGCGGCCCCTTGCGGAGCCTACCACCGCTTAAGTGGGATCGTTCAGCCGTACCACAGGCAAGCCCGTGGTGCCGTTGCCCGGGGTGGACCGCTAGGAGGTAGATCCCATACCACCCTAAAACACATGCTATGATGATTAGAATTATAATTCAAGTTTTACGCGTTCGTAGTTTTATTTTATTATTAATTAAGTGTATATATAGGTAGTTATTGTTAACTAATTATTTTATACTATGCAATGATACTATATCTATTTTAATTGAGATAATTTAATAAACAATGTATTTTTTTATAGTTTGAAACTAAATGTTTTTAATTTTAATCCTTAAGTACTTTGTTGACGTATGGTTGACGTGTGGTCAATCTTGTCAGAGTAAACTTCACTGATTATTTAATTTTAACTATCAACCTGATTAACAACTATCGTATCTACAGTCAATCTATCAGTCTCAGTTGTGCCCGCGGCTTCGCTCCCGTCAACTGCCTACCCTACCCTACTAACCTACCTACCTACGCCTTACCTACCTACTTCACTTGCAAGTGTCATTTGTTTAATACCCCTTCAATACAGTCGGGCAGTTGGCCCAACCAAGGTGCAAGGTGGATATTTCTTCAAGAAATATCCTGTGGTTCAAGTACAATACCAATAATGTAACGTTTTATCAATGAAGGAATTGTTGTAATAATATGATATGAGATTGGTAGGCACCTATTTTCAGAGATTACCGCATACATACAAAGAATGTATTAGTATGCTAATCTAAACTATCGATTCTCAGTCTAGTGAAATAAGTAGGTTTCAACCCCTATTTTATACCCTCAGGGGTAGAATTACCAAAAACCAATAAAAACATGAATTCTTTTATCAACCAAGAACGTAAATCTAAAACACGTGTCCAGCTTACAAACTATAGAAATTAGATACAAACTTTCAACCCCCTTTTTACGCCCTTAGGGGTGGAATTTCCAAAAACCAATAAATACATTAATTCTTTTTATGAACCAAGAGCGTAAATCAAAAATTTCATGTGTCCAATTTGCAAACTGTAAAAATAACATACAAACTTTCAACACAATTTCCAAAAGACCTTTCTTAGTGCTCACTTACGTCACTTGAGGAAACTTTCTGCCAAATTTCATGCTTCTATTTCTAGCGGTTTTTGCTGTGCGTTGATCAGTCAGTCAGTTTCTTCTTTTATAAATGTAATAATAGATAGATTATATATATAGATTACTAGCTGTTGCCCGCGGCTTCGCTCCCATGGACCACCCACAGGACCCGTTTTCGGGATTTTAAAATAGCCTATGTCACTCAGGAATAATGTAGCTTTCTTGGTTGGTGAAAGAATTTTTCAAATCGGTCCAGTAGTTTCGGAGCCTATTCGGTACAAACAAACAAAAAAATCTTTCCTCTTTATAATATTAGTATAGATGACGGATAGAGTTCGGATGTAGTGCGTAAGCTTCCCTTCGAGAAGTACTACGGCTAAATCGGAACCGAAATTTCATGAACACGGATCGTATGTAGTGCGTAACCACCCTTACTGTGATTTAATCATCACAAATCACGTTTCACGTGTTTGCGTGGCACGTCATTGAAGCAAACTAGGAAGGATGATATTGCAAGGCATGAGATATACCTGCAAAATTTCTATACCCAGCCTCAAAGGTATGGGTATGGCCATATACCCAGTACTAAAACCCAGTATCAAAATACCTATGGGTATGTTCAGACCTGGCCTTAGCGGTCGTCTTTTGGAGACTCGATCGATCGACCATTGAAAAATTGTCCATTGCCTTCAAGGGGAGCTGGGGGCCCTATATATTCACGGGGCCCTGGGCTGCAGCCCAATTAGCCATATGGTAGATCAGGCCCTGGATGTGTCCGATATATCAAAACGTAACTTATATCGGATAATATATAGTGTTAGATATCATATCATATCGATATCTATATCAAAATAACCGATTTTACAAAAACTGTATCTAAAAAAACCTTACTAGCGTCCGAGAACGAATAAGTCAAAACTTCAAACCGTAACAATGCGAAAACGTACGAAATGCGAACAAAACGCAAACTTCACAAACGATAGGAACCATAAATGCGCTACCTCTCTTTCTAAGTATTATTTCACGATCGTTGTTAGTTTGCGCATCTAAATAACATTTTAACTTTTGCAAATTCTACTGATATCGATATCTGAAAACCGTTTTCGTTATCGATATGAAAACTTTATATCGGTTACATAACCGTTTGCGAAAAAAAACCGAAAACGCCCATCTCTATTAATCTAGGTTATCTATTATTCTGTTGTTGTGATGTTTTTGAATATCGAACTTTTTTGAAGTAGTTTGTCACTGAATGTCAAAAGCACAGTAAAAATTATTTGCAAATGTAAACTATTGACCTATGAACCTTACAATATTCGTGGTGACTACCTCAACAGCAGATTTCGAGAAATGCTCAACTCAGAACATCCTTGTTCATGCAGTAATCCAACTGACTGCCAAGTAAATACTTATGTTAATATTTTACTGTAGATCGCATTGAATTTCAATCATCTCAAATAGGTAAAGGTCTATCCGATAAAAAGAGACAAGGGAAATTTATTTTACATAGTCTAAGGGCTCTTTCAATTTTGTGAGCACTGTTGGCGCAGTGGTTAAGCGATCGACTGCAGCGCTGCGTGTCGCGGGTTCGATCTCCGCGCAAGGAAATATTTGTATGACCTACAGATAGTTGTTCCGGCTCTGGGTGTTGTGTATGTGATTTTATATGTTTGTAAACACACCCACGATACAGGAAGAAATTCCTAATGTGGGGCAATGATCTCAATAAAATAAAATAAAAAACTACATCAGTCCCGTGTCGGACTGCACAGTCGCACGTCCGGTTGGTATACCATACAAAATTCCATATGAAGAGTGCAGTGCGGCGCCGGTGCAGGACTAGTATTTGTGCGCCGCTGCCGCAGCAGTCTGACACGAAAAGTCAATTGTAAAAGCCCTAAGGCCGGAATGGACAGTAGGCAGTGTCAGCACTGCTGTAAACTGCGTTAAGTAGTCTTTGACATTATGAAGCGACGCAACGCAAAACTAGGTAAAGTCTGGCAAACGAAAGTCTCAGCAAATATCAGTATAACAACCCAAAAATTGGATGACATACCTGGAATAACTTGATTTGATACTTTAGAATTATTCATTTTATTTCGTCTGAATAAAAATACTATAGGTAATTGAGTTAGGTAATATTTTAGATATTATGTATCAATCTCAATAAAAAAAACAACAGTATTCTTTAATAATTTTGGTTTATTCAACTTAAAGCGGCATTATAACTTATGAAATCTAACACCACACGTAAACAATCTTGTTTTTGTTTGAATTTGACGTCGTTCTCCTGATGTTTTTCTTCATATTTAGACATCATACGAAACGACATCTTCCGTAATCCACTTTTAATTGTTTTATTCATTTTTCACTTAATAAATGCTATTATCAAGACCACAACAAATCACCAAAAAATGTAGTACAGCATTGCCATATAAAAAGTTTGCAAATAATTCGAGCGAGTGTCTACTTTCGTTTGCCAGACTAGTGAATAGGTGAATAGTTTATTTTAGTAATTTTAAAAACTAATTATATAAAATATAACTAATTCTCATTTCAACTGGCTAATTAGCCCAAATTACCAAATAAGACCCTAGCATGTGACGGACTGTGACCAAACGCATCATGCTACTATTCCAGTATTCTATTCTATGCCAACATATTCGATTATGTAAATACGAAACTTATAATAGAGCATTTAGGCTTGGCACGCATTGCGATTTTTATTCGCGTGAATTTTACTCGTGTGAATTTTTGTCCGCGTACTGAATTTGAATTTGAACTTTAACGCACTGTGGATTAAATTCCGTGCGATTTTTGTCTCCTTCTACCTGTTCATAGAGTTCAAAATATTTGCGCGAATTTAATCCGCGCCGCAGTGCTGTGGATTCTGTGGCGAAACACGAATTTCTTGCGTTATAATTTTCGCGCGATTTAATTTCCACAATACGAGCAGCTTCATACAATACCATAGGTCGCAGAATGGGTGGAAAAATTCGCGCGAATAAAAATTGCAGTGCGTGCTAAGCCTTACCTAGCTACAGAAAAAAAAACTAGTGATTTGACTAGAATATTAATTTTGCAATTTAGTAGTTGGCAGTGGTTATATTCTCTGTGGTTGTTGGCTTCGCAATTGGCAACACTAATCACGTCTTTTGTGTGCAAGGCTAGAGCTAGTGCATGTTACGGGTTTTTGGGGCTATCAAACCAAGTCGAAACGCGATTAATTCCTTTAGGAATTAGCAAGAAAGTGTATTTAAATTCGTTACGATTTTACGAATTATAACATGCTTATGGAATTGACCGATGAACAAGAACTAAGCGATAGCGGAATGGAATCTTTGAGTGCTAGCAAAGATGATACCCCAGAGCGGAGACCCGAAGATTTTTTCATAACCCCCTCAGTATGTACGGATAGCTGATAATGAAAAATAGAACAAGTGTGACGTTATATTGATAATAATTTGTTTAAACAGCTAGGATCATCGCCCAGCGCGGGGACACCCATTGGCGGTGGAGGCACTTTGGCAGTGGCACCACTGAAAGAATTTGATGATGTGAGTTTTACTACGTTTAAGAGACTCCTTCGGTACTTTTTGTGTCGTATTATGTGTGAGTGAATTTAATAATTATATTTGTTTTAGGAACCTGATGAAACCTTGTCAGAGAGGTTATGGGGTCTTACGGAGATGTTCCCTGAGTTTGTTCGAACATACACTTATACTGCTAGCACCAGCACAGTGTAAGTAAAAATAACATCATTAATCTTTATTATTTTAACACTTTTATTGCTGCCTCTATTTTCAAGAAGTTCCTTCTGGGTGCCTCAACACCAAGAATAGATTAGCAGCACCAACACCGAAACTTAAAAACACCACAATGTGTTGTGTGTTCGCAGAACTGCATATTGTCAATCTTATTTTACTTAATATTATTTATGGGAAAGTTTGTATGGATGTGTGTGTGGATGTATGTTTGTTACTCAATCACGTCAGAAAGGCTGAGCGAATCTGGATGAAATTTGGCACAGACGTAGATTATAGTTGGGAATAGCACATAGGCTACTTTTCATCCTGGTATAATGTTCCCTTGAGATGATTATTTTTTTTGCAATTTTTATGCGGGCGAAGTCGCTGGCAGAAGCTAATGTTTTATACAGCTGGGCCACCTAATAAAACATGAGTAAATCACACAGTAATTTAGAAGAGGAAATGCAGCTTAATTTCCAAAATATTATTGGAAGCTACAAAACAACACCGCCTTGGTGTCAGCGGCACCTGTGTAAGCTCGAACACCACATAATTATGTATCACCAGCACTGAAACAGTTAACTTGATCATAAACTGTGATGCAACATTGTGGCAATTTAATTAAAAAACTAGTAGTAATAAACCAGTTTTTTAACAGTCCAGTTTTAAATTACTGATAACATGTTGTTTATGTAATCATATGTGTTATCTATCTAGTCATCAAAACAAGTGAACCTTGGAGGACCAGCCTTTATGAGATTCACCTTATTTGGTTCTGATTTAAATTGTTTGTATTGATTTGTTTAGGTCTGGAGTTAAATCACTGTACGGACTATCTCGCTCAGTGATGTGGGTGGTGGCCAGTTCATCGGTCATCCTGTTTGCTCCAGTCATATTTGAAGTAGAGAGGGCTCAAATGGCTGAAATGGAAAAGTCACAACAGAAACAGGTAATTACTTTTTACCTTAACTTGAAAAAAAAAGAACTGGCAAATGCGAGTCGGACTCGCAAACAAAGGGTTCCATACCACTATCAAAAAAAATGGCGAAAAAATCATGTTTGTTGTATGGGAAATATAAAATATACTACATATACTTAAATATTGTTTTTATTCTATTTTTAGTATTTGTTGTTATAGCAGCAACAGAAATACATCATCTGTGAAATTTTCAACTGTCTAGCTATCACGGTTCATGAGATACAGCCTAGTGACAGACAGATCGTGGAGTCTTAGTAATAGGGTCCCGTTAGGGTAAGGGTCCGTACCGTAACCCTAAAAAGCTGGTGTTCCTGTTAATATATTTTCTTAATTATTTTTGTTTTGTTTCAGGTCTTGCTAGGCACTAACACAGCTCTGGCCGGCCCCATGCCACCAAACATGCCACCCATGCCTCGATAAATTGGTTATCAGACTAAAACAGCACATTCGTTGTAACCTGTTTGACATCTTCATTATATAAAGGAAATATTCAAATATCACCCTGAATGAATGCTTTAATGTTAGTGTATTAGTTAAAAATAAATAGGTCTACTTTAAACATGATTTGAAGTATTTTGTATTGGGGATAGTAACACGGATTACAGAACTGTACATAAGTCCTTACTATAAAATAACCCAATTGCATTTAATCATAATTATTATAAATGTTTACAAAATAATCAAATTATTGTTTAAATATACAATTATACTTGTATTAAAAATAAGTTGCATTTTCTCATAATGTCTATGTTCTTAACAGTTTAACTATGTTTTTCTGTTCCTGAAGGTTGCAAGTATGTTAGTCATTGGGTATAATTTTGTAATTATTGATTGGTTAGTGAGATAGCCGTTTTGATTTGTGAAAAACATTTTATAGTTGATGCTTTGTTATTAGAATAAATGTACTGTTGAATATGCATTTTTTAATCATCTGAATGTTAATAGACAAAAATGTGTCAAAAAGAGTAATACAGTGTATAATTAATAAATCCAAAAGCAGTTATCATTTTACTAAAGCAAGTATTAAGAAGATCATGAATCTTAAATCAAATGGTATTATTTGTTTACACCATGTGGTATATTTATTTTATGGTTTGAAGTGAATAGTAGAGAGATGGGACTGACTGTAGTCACTAACATGACATGGTAGTTGATTCCCATGTGATAAGGAGTATTTTATACAAATGCCTCTCAAAAGGGATGACACCTGTTTGTTTAATTTTATTGCGTTTCACGGCGGTTAAAATTTATCATCCACTGTAGCATCATTGGAACAGGTAAGGGTACACAAGAAAACAAGGGGAAGCTTGAAAGCAGTGGTGGCCGAGTGGTAACGGCCGCGACTTAAAATATGTAGGTCGTGGGTTCGAACCCAGGCAGGCGCTTTACTTTGTGTAAATTATTACATCACCACTGCTCTCAAAAACGGTGAACAAGAACCAAAAATTCGAAGACATGTGACATCCACCAACATGCACTGGGCCCGCGTGGTGGATTACGGCCCATTCCCTCTCTCAGAGAGGAGGCCTGCACGTACAACGGACCAAATGCGAGTCTTAAGTGCGGAATAGGGATCCATCTATAATAAATAATTTATTTGTAACATTCAAATTAACAATTTTCTCTTAATCTAAGTTGACCACTGACAAAAAAGTTAGTATCTAATAATGAACATGCTTAAGAGATTACGGTGACGGCTGTACTAGTATAAACTGTGTCACAGTCGACATCGCCTTCCTCCCAGTGTACTTAAATATTACAAAATCACTGTTTAAGACAAAAAACAAAAATAATATAATTTGTATCTCTATTTTTTAAAATGAAAATAAAATAAACAAAAATCGGTTATGTAAGTACCTGTGTGTTTGTGTGGTGTGTTGTGTAGTGTGATGTGTTGGTGAGTGTGTGGATGCAAATATTACTATTAATTATTTATCTATTGATCTATCCTATCCTAAACAAGGGGAACTGGACGCCATTATCGGGGTTATTATTAAGTCATGCGGGCCAACTGACCTAGGGAGCGTGACGTACTGCGCATATCTTCCAACGCCTAAGCCAAAATTAAGAATGCATTGTTGATTAAAGCCTACTAGCACGAAAAACTTAACTCATGAGTTAATTAGTAGACTTAATTAGTCACACAAGGTTAAATTGACGGTTTGTCATACAATATTGTCAATGTAACCTCGTGTTAGTAACTAATTCTGAGTTAAGTTTTTCGTGCTTGAGGGCCTAAGAGACGTAGCAGATCCACCCGAGAGAGGTGTCCGTTTCAATGGCGCGGCCACGGCGTTTTTTTTTAAAAAAAACTATGCCAAGATTATGTAAAAATTTGTAAAAGTTGATTTCCAAAACCATGAATTTGTCAAAGTCATGGTTCAAAAGTTTTAAGGGTTTGAACGTGGCCGCGCCATTGAAACGCGGCGAACCGCGCGGCCACGGAGATCTTTAAAACTAAGCATTGCAGAGACCTGAAATTTGGGTACATAACAGAATAAATTTGTAAAAATATAGAAAAAAATCCTAGGTTTATATTTTAGGATCTGTAACACTAAAACCCCATGGCCGCGCCATTGAAACGGTGAATAATACGTTATCGCCGATATCTCCCTGAAAAAGCATCGCAGAGGTCTGAATTTTTTTGTAAAACCTAGATTAGAATTTGTCAAAACATGTAAAAATACACAAAAATATCCTAGGTATATATTTCAGGAGCTGTAAGACCAAAACCCTATGGCCGCGCCATTGAAACGGTGATAAATACGTCATCGCCGATATCGCGCTGAAAAATCATCGCAGAGGTCTGAAATTTTTTGTAAAACCTAGATTTGAATTTGTCAAAATATGTAAAAATACACAAAAAAATCCTAGGTTTATATTTCAGGAGCTGTAAGACCAAAACCCTATGGCCGCGCCATTGAAACGGTGATAAATACGTTATCGCCGATATCTTTGTGAAAAAGCATCGCAGAGGTCTGAAGTTTTTTTTAAAACCTAGATTTGAATTTGTCAAAACATGTAAAAATACACAAAAAAATCCTTGGTATATATTTCAGGAGCTGTTATACCAAAACCCTATGGCCGCGCCATTGAAACGATGATAAATACGTCATCGCCGATATCACGCTGAAAAATCATCGCAGAGGTCTGAAATTTTTTGTAAAACCTAGATTTGAATTTGTCAAAATATGTAAAAATACACAAAAAAATCCTAGGTTTATGTTTCAGGAGCTATAGAACGGCATCGCGCAAAATCTTGTTTTATAAACAACACCTATTAATATGTAGTATTACCGATAATAGGCAAAAAGTATTTTTTTTCATAAACCTTCAATACGCTTTGAATATTCCGATAGGGTGACCATGACTTATTGTTTACAGAAAACTTTCCATCTGCAAGTATTAGAAATTATATCTCAAGGATACTAAATTAAATTAAAATGAAACGATAACATACAAAAACATATGTTTATTTCTTTAAAAATCTCATGAATCACAGATTATTTAGTTATTCCGAACCTATGATAGTCGCGCGGCTTAGATGAGGGTTAGGTTATATTTTCTTATTTCACTACTATTACTATAACTAAGTCAAGAAAAAATAATTACTTGGAAGTTCTACGTTTTTTTATTTGAAAATACGATTCTGCTTCTTATTTAGATAATGTCAGTTTCATTTTAATTTAATTTAGAATAATTGAGATATAATTTCTAATGGTGGAAAGTTTTCTGTAAATAATAAGTCATGGTCACCCTATCAGAACATTCAAAACGTATTGAAGGTTTTATAATATGAAAAAAAAAAACTTTTTTGCCTATTATCGGTAATTCTACATATTAATATGTGTTGTTTACAAAACAAGATCTCGCTAATTCTTTCTTTCTTCGATAGATAACCACAACTTATTTCTACGCGAAACCGTAGTTCAGCTCCTGAAATATAATTCTAGATTTTTTTTTGTGTATTTTTACATGTTTGACAAATTCAAATCTAGGTTTTACAAAAAACTTCAGACCTCTGCGATAATTTTTCAGCGAGATATCGGTGATTACGTATTTATCACCGTTTCAATGGCGCGGCCATAGGGTTTTGGTGTTACAGTTCCTGAAATATAAACCTAGGATTTTTGTGTGTATTTTTACATGTTTTGACAAATTCAAATCGAGGTTTTACAAAAAACTTCAGACCTCTGCGATGATTTTTCAGCGAGATATCGGCGATTACGTATCTATCACCGTTTCAATGGCGCGGCCATAAGGTTTTGGTCTTCCAGCTCCTGCAATATAAACCTAGGATTTTTTCGTGTATTTTTACATGTTTTGACAAATTCTAATCTAGGTTTTACAAAAAAAAAAAGACCTCTACGATGCTTTTTCAGGGAGATATTGGCGATAACGTATTATTTACCGTTTCAATGGCGCGGCCATGGGGTTTTAGTGTTACAGATCCTAAAATATAAACCTCGGATTTTTTTCTATATTTTTACAAATTTTTTACAAATTTATTCTGTTATTTACCCAAATTTCAGGTCTCTGCAATGCTTAGTTTTAAAGATCTCCGTGGCCGCGCGGTTCGCCGCGTTTCAATGGCGCGGCCACGTTCAAACCCTTAAAACTTTTGAACCATGACTTTGACAAATTTATGGTTTTGGGAATCAACTTTTACAAATTTTTACATAATCTTGGCATAGTTTTTGAAACGCACACCCGAGAGAGGACAACCGTTAGGAATTTCTTCAAAGACAAAGATATTTTATTTCAAGTAGGCCACCAAGCGGCACTTTTCATATATATAAGGAGGCAAATCACATCTCGAAGTCATGAATCTTTTCAGGTAGATTTGGCATTTGGCGACTAAACAAAAGGCAACGCTGGCGGTAGCTTTGTTTTGAGCGAGCTTCATTCTTACAACTTCTTGTAATGTAGTCCCACTTGCACGAAAAACTTAACTTTATATGGGACCACGATGTTAAATTGATAGTTTGTCATACGATTTAACCTCGTGTTAGTAACTAACTCTGAGTTAAAAAATTTATGCAAGTGGGCCAGTACAAAACACAAACCCAGATAATTTATAAAGCTATCTACACAGCTAAGCCGGCGGCCTTATTTTGTGACAATCTTGCCGGCTTGCGTCCGCGCATATTCTGTATTTACCCGGCGGCACGTCTCCGCTTATTCAGTTGCCCATTCGCTTTAAGGCTCCTACACTATGCTGGCGGAAAAGCCGGCGGGTTTTTGCGCGAGTATGCCGCCGGCACTTGCTGCTGGCGGCCGCAGAGCATCATTTCAGTTTTGAACGCCGGCCCCCGCGCAATGCGGATCGTGCCATGCCGTGTTGCCGAAATCTCATACAAAACAAAACAGCAACACGGCGCGCCGTGCCTTGCGCATTGGGAACCCAACTTCAGGGAGGCCATAAAGTTTGCCGAGTACTGTACTGCGCGACATTGTTATCGTTTGAATATTTTATACAAAAGCAAGAAATTTTTCAGTAGTATGACAAAGAGGCTATTCGAAGTCCTTTGTCTGAGATGTTTGTGTTCTAGGGAGGAATTTAATCAACCTTTTTCTATTGTAGCCGGCCCTTAATGTTCTTATATAACCTGTGGCCTGACATTCGTCATACTCTAAAAATAAATTATCTGTGCATAATAGTAGGGATGGGCAGGTGAAAAACATTTCGATATTTATCGTATCGATAATTATTGAGTGAAAAATATCGATATGTCGTCAGATTACCCATGATTATTCTTACATATTCCCAAAGCAGAAAATTCAGAATTCGTAAAAAGAATAGACCTGAAGAAAATAGTATTTTTTATTAATGCTCGAGCGATAGAGTTAACGATGCGCGATGAGCATGCAAGGAGTATCTAGTAACATTAAACACGAAACCAAAGTTGAAATCTCATATAAAACAGCAACACGCCGCGCCGTGCCTTGCGCATTGGGAACGCAACTTCAGGGAGGCCATAAAGTTTGCCGAGTACTTTACTGCGTGACATTGTTATCGTTTGAATATTTTATACAAAAGCAAGAAATTTTTCAGTAGTATGACAAAGAGTCTATTCGAGGTCCTTTGTCTGAGATGTTTGTGTTCTAGGGAGGAATCAATCAACCTTTTTCTATTGTAACCGGCCCTTAATGTTCTTAAATAACCTGTGGCTTGACATTCGTCATACTCTAAAAATAAATGCTCGAGCGATAGAGTTAACGATGCGCGAGGAGCATGCAAGGAGTATCTAGAGTCTGGCAAACGAAAGTAGAATCTGAAAAAGCGCGGAATATTTAAAAAACATCAGCATAGCAACCCCAAAACTAGTATGACATACCTGGAATAAAGTAATTTGATACTTTAGAATTATTTATTTTATTTCGTCTGAATAAAAATACTCTAGGTAATTGAGGTAGGTAATATTTTAGATATTATGTATCATCATCTGCCTAGCCTTTTTCCCAACTATATTGGGGTCGGCTTCCAGTCTTACCGGATTCAGCTAAGTACCAGTGTTTTACATGGAGCGACTGCCTATCTGACCTCCAAAACCCAGTAACTGGGTAACACGGTACCCCTTGGCAAGACTGGTGTCAGATCTCAAGCTTCTGACTACCCGTAACGACTGTCAAAGATCTTCAAATGACAGCCGGGACCAACGGGTTAACGTGTTTTCCGAGGCACGGAGGAAACTCGGTATGTTGAAATGGTTACCCATCCACTGACCGACCTCGTCAAGCGTTGCTTAACCTTGATGATCGACCCGTGCGGCTGTTATTATTTAGCCACGAGCTCCTCGAGCTTTAGATATTATGTATCAATCTCAATAAAAAAACAACAGTATTCTGTAATAATTTTGGTTTATTCAACATATTAGCGTCATTCTAACTTATGAAATCTAACACCACACATTAACAATCTTGTTTTTGTTTGCTGATAAATGCTATTATCAAGACCACAACAAATCACCAAAAACTGATGTTGACTTGACATTATAACAGCATTGCCATATAAAAAGTTTTCAAATAATTCGAGTGTCTACTTTCGTTTGCCAGACTCTAGTAACATTAAACACGAAACCAAAATTGCGTTAGCAAAAAATCGAAATTGATATGAATTCGATACTCTAATATAAATATCGATATATCGTTATTAAAAATATCGACGATATATATCGATAATTAAATTATGGGAATACATCGATATTTTTTGCCCATGCCTACAAAATAGTTCAACTCAAATGTCACTTCACCTGACAACTTTTTTACTGAGATCCAATGTATTTTCATAAATAAATCGTTGTAAACATGGCAAATACAGGTTTATTGCCGTTTGTTCGCGGTGTAGACTTCACTAGTAATGATTTCAGCGTAAGTGTTGTGTGAATTGATCTATACGTCGCCCTATCTATTACGGATGATATCATATCCATAACCTTTGCTTTCCTATTTGGGTCTAAATATTTTTCTTACTTGTAGGATGATAAATTCCCCGATGCTATTCGGTACATGACTGGTCTTCAATGGCTACGGCTCGACAAAACTAATTTGACTGATATTCCCGAGGAATTAGGCAAGTTAATGAAATTGGTAAGTAGGTCTTTTGACTGCAATAATTTTATGAAAACTTTTTATATTACTGTTGATGATCAATAGAACAAAGCAACAATGAGTTAACAGTCTTGCGAAATCAATTTAGTTCTTTTCCTTACTAACCCAATTCCTTTACAAAATGAAACTCCCAATTCACGTTACAACAAAGTATTAATTTCTGTATGTACAAGTGTTTTAAGTCATTTAAAAATATGACTAGATAGTTGGATACATGACTTTGACTGCCAAATAGTGTTAAATAAAAATTTGATAATTACTTATAAAATTCTCAGGAAAATCTATCATTGAAGAAGAATGGTCTAGAAAAGTTGTTTGGTGAGTTAACAGAGCTGAAATGTTTGCGGTCATTGAATGTAAGGCACAACAAAGTGAAGAGCTCTGGGATCCCAGCTGAGCTCTTCAGGCTAGAGGAACTGACCACCCTAGACTTGTCACACAACAGACTGAAAGAAGTTCCTGAAGGATTGGAAAAAGCCAAATCTTTGCTAGTCTTAAATCTCAGTCATAATAAGTAAGTTTAAAATATATTTTTGCTAAAATTCTTGTTTATTAATTTTTATCATGAGCCAAGATACAAATTAAAATTACTGGTAATCTAAATAATCAATACTCAAAAATAATAAAGCTTCATTTCTTTAGCAAAATGCTCAACATATATTTGCTACCAGTGTATTAAATAAATACAAAGCCAATGAAGTGATAAAGAATTTGTGTCAAGCAAGCAGGTTTTATTCAATATGTAAATTTAATTGACATTGTGAAACCTGTCCATTTTAACTGTTATTTCAGAATTGAGAGTATCCCACCAACATTATTTGTGCAGCTGACAGATCTGTTGTTTCTGGACCTGTCCAACAATCTCCTGGAAACTTTGCCCCCTCAGACAAGGAGGCTGGCAAACCTGCAGACCCTTATACTTAATGACAATCCTCTTGGAGTTTTTCAATTGAGGTGAGATTATTTTTTTAGGAAACTAAGTAGGTACCACATCAATCAAATAATAAACATTATGGAATTGTCAAAATAATTTAATGTTTTTCTGTTGCAATTTTTATCGAAAAGGTAATCAATATTGCTAGTAGGTTCCTAATCAATATAAATATAATATCTGCTATATAAACAACTAGTTGTTCCCCGTGGCTTCGCTACCGTGGACCACCCCACATGACCCATTTTCGGGGTTAAAAAATAGCCTATGTCACTCAAGAATTATGTAGCCTACTATTAGTGAAAGAATTTTATAAATCGGTGCAGTAGTTTCGGAGCCTATTCGGTACAAACAAACAAACAAACAAAAAAATCTTTCCTCTTTATAATATTAGTATAGAAGTATAGATACTACATAGTTAATCAAATCCATTGTAGTTACAAACAGTTATTTTTACATTATCTGTTATTTTTTTTCATTAATTCATTCATCAACATTTTCATTAAAATCTAGTGACTTTAATCCTTGCTTTCCAGACAACTACCCTCCCTTCAGAGTTTGGAAGTGCTTCACATGCGCAACACACAGAGAACCCTGGCCAATCTGCCCGCATCTCTGGATACCTTGTCGAACCTGTCCGATGTGGACTTATCCAAGAATGCCCTGACTAAAGTACCTGATGCTCTGTATTCACTGCTCAGCCTCAAGAGGCTGAACCTCAGTGATAATGAGATCACTGAAGTGTCTTCAGGTGAAATTCTTCATAAACACACAGATTAAATACACTAAAGGCCCACTTGTATTACAATATTGTCAATTTAACCTTGTGTTAGCAACTAACTCTAGGTTAAGTTTTTCGTGCAACTCCAAGTTAAGTTTACGCCTGAGGAATTTGAATATGGAATGGACAATAGGATAAACCTTACAAAGTATTCTAAAAATAAATGTGTAGTGGTTCTATAGGTTTTAAGGCAATACCAAAATCAAACCATTTTTAAATTTTTCATCAAAATTGTAGTTTAGGTCAAATGTTCTTAATTTTATCTTATGTAGTATTTGTAAACAAATAGTGGCATTTCTTTTGTGTATGAAATCTTGTTAGACAACAGCTGTCTTTTTGATAAGAATCTCCTTTAAGCTACAAAATACTCTTGCCTTTATCCCAATTTATTTGGAGTCTGCCCAACTTTCTTCTTCTATTCCCTATTATTCGCCATCCCAGTAGTCTGACATTCCTTTCTATAGAAAGGAGTGACTGACTGCTGGCAAACTCGTACTTAACTCTGATCATGACATGATCCGCGCGGGTGGCGGGGGACCACCGTCCCCCGCGCACATTTTACCATCCCCTCTGCCTTACGTTCCCCGTCGCCCGTGGACCAAGGGAGTGTCGCGTACGAATTTGTTAAATGTAACATACAAGATTTGATTACAGACACTGGGACAGGTAACACAGCTTGTAAAAAAAGTCGGGGTGAAAATGCATGCTATCGCATCCGACAACACGTGCGAAAGAGATAGATGCTGTGATGAGCAGTAAATACACACTTTTGCAAATTGTAGCGAAATGGATGATAATTTAGGACGAAAACGAGCGCGCGAAATTTTATAAACAGGCCTTTGGGAATATGGATATCGTGAAAAAACTACTAAATGTATCTGTTAAAATAAAATTATTTGCATTTTTGAACTACTAATCTATCCCTGAATGGTGACTGTTTTGCAATTTTCCTTCTTCTTATGGTATTTATTTGCGCCCGAAGATGCGTTAAAATTAGTGTTGAGATATGGAACTTTCGACGCTCATAACTTTCAAATATATATTTTTTTAACTTTTTTGTTTCCTTACAGGGCTAGATAATGATGAGATAAATTGATATAATTTTTTATTTTGAACGAACACCGTTATACAGTGGAGTAATCGCCAGACTACGTTTGTATGGAAGAATGATCGACTAGGGCAACCTTAATTAATAAAGATTGATCAGCATAGAATTTCCATTGCTATACATATTTCTATGATGCAGATTCAAAGCAATGCTCATATAAAGTCACAACGTTTTCACTTATGAGTTTGCATGTCCATTAGCAATTACTACCAAGTTATGCTTTCTATTTTACTGTGCATATGATAGCTCAATTACTCGAGAAAAATATATGGTGCTGCAATATTATAATGATACTTAATTGTCTGTTACTCAATTCGAGTTTTATAGGCTCAATTGAGTTAATTACGTTCGTTTTATTGCCGCGGAAAAGCATTGCTGTGTTTTTCGTGTCTATAGGCACAAAGTAACTTTGTTCCAAAATGAAACACGACATCAAAACATATCTTATGTGTTTCAAGTGTGTAAGATGCTAGACTCTTTACCCAATACAAATTTTGAGATATTTATATCTAAGCCAGCCTAAATAGTGTTGCACTGCAAAGCAAAGGCCTCGATCTCGGCTCTCCCATTTCCACTTAATTCTGTTTTCTGCTATTGCGGACCAATCCTTTCGGTAGGAGTCGAGCTCGTCCAACCATCTGCGCCTAGGTCTGCTGCGATATCGTCTGGCGTTTAGTTGGACCAATTCGAAGGCTCTTTTTTTTTTTTTAAATACCTTGTCCCACACTAGGAATTTCTTCCTGTATCGTGGATGCGTTTACAAACATATAAACTCACATACACAAATATCCAGAGCCGGAACAACTATCTGTAGGTCATACAAATATTTGTTCCGTGCGGGAATCGAAATTTGTTTTCTGAAATACGAGTCTGGTTCAATCTAACTTAACTTAACTTTCTGGGTAACGTCCGTGACTGTGATTATATCTACTTATGGAGAAACATTTTAATGCGTTTATCAATATCAGCTTGTTGAGATGTCGCAGCACTTAGCGTACATCCTGTCATGGACTGACTGAATTGCACTGCAACTGAATTGCACACTGTTATCGCGCAGTTTTAGTATTTTCTTTATCAGCTCTTTGAATGGTTGTTCACAAATAATAATCAGCTGACTCTTAATATATTTTATTATTAACAATAATGTAACCCACTGCTTGGCTAATGCCCTTCTAATGTCCCTCCCAAATCAATTCAGGTACTCTTTTCTTGTAGAACAAAGAACCGCGGTTCTCCCATAGATCATCTCGCCACCTTTACAGTTATCTTGTTTGTATAGTTTGTCTAAAATTAGATGAGCAGTCCAGCTTTAGAGAGAGCCTACTTAGACCTATTGTAGCAATAAGTCTTCTCGATAAGGATTTAAGTTCAGCAGCCTTATTGCGTAATGAATTAGGCAAGGCAAAGAGTATGAACAATCGGCCAATCACATAGACGGAAATCCACATCGCGTCTTTCATCTCGCATGTGATGTGGTTGGTCGATTGTTCATACTCTTTGCCCTTTGCCTTGCCGAATTTATGACGCAATAAGGCTGCAGGTTTCACGACTCTTTCATTTTCCGTATGATGCGCTGTTCAGCGAAGCGTTCACAAAAACCATGAAAAAATAAAACAGGTCAATAAAAACCAGTCAGTTCGGGTCAGTTTCAAAAACTGTCCATGAAAAAAGCTTAACCGAACAAAGAACAAAAATACGTGTCCAGACACTTGATACGGTGTAAATGCGTCCATTTGATGTTCCGGTCGTGACCACGGCCGCCCATCCGTGGCCTAGGTCGACCTTACAGTACATGTAAATGATCCTTTAGAGTCAACTAGTGGCCTGCAACACTATTGTGTCTAGCAGTCAGCTCTGGAACATTCCACTACGGAATGTTTTTTTTTGTGATTTTTGGAAATGGAATTGCCTTCATTTGTGAGTTATCGCCGTGTGTCTAAAATAAAGTTCTTAAAATGATTAGTATTATTATCATGTAGCTGTATATTTGTTCTCAAAATTCTTGATTCAAAATGTTGTTGTGTTATGCCATTACGTTATTATGAAAAAAAACGACTTAGGAAATGATGAAATTACAAATATTTCAGCTATGGACAACTGGCAGAAACTCGAAAGCTTGAACTTATCCCGAAACAACCTGACTGTGTTACCGGCGTCTATGTGCAAGCTCCAGAACCTAAGGAGGCTGCATGTGGATGACAATAAGCTGGACTTCGAAGGCATACCCTCGGGTATCGGGAAACTCGGCAGTCTGGAGGTGTTCTCAGCTGCTAACAATGTACTGGAGATGATACCTGAAGGATTGTGCAGGTAGGCATACTTTTCTTACAGTAAAACTGGTTCCTGCCTACCCTCTACGGAAGCGTATTTGTATATTCAAATTCATTTCATATTCAAATTAATTTATTAAACATACACAGTTATGACAGATTACATTAACGTAGTAAGATATTAAACCTAACAACTAACAATGACCTTGGCATGTTATCAATGGGTCCCAAACTAGGCATAACCTTTATCTTGGTGACCCAGAAACGAAACCCAGAATATACTTTATATACATAGGTACGCATAAAATTATTAGGATAGGATTTATATTCTATCTCAATAATTATATAAATATGAAATTCTCAATGTTTGTTAAACAATAGGGCCCATCCACTAACGTTCATTCATTCTGACTTGTCCTGTTGTGCAAACAGTACGGAATGCAACGGGATAAAATAAAACCATTGAAGCCACTAATTAAACCACAATCCTAAATTCTTTCCCCTGACTTTATCATGACACGCCAGACCGACAGGAAAAACAATCCTTCGATCACCATACACACACGTTTAGGTACATTCCTTTCAGTTTGCATCTTGTCAGTCAAACAAACGATTGCGAATCTGTGGATGGTTATAATCCTATAATTTTAGCGGCCCATCCACTAACGTTCACTTCTTCTGACTTGTCCTGTTGTACGAACACGAAATGGTTGCAAACGCGCGCTCATTCACGCAGAACAAATAAACGGGCACTAACTTGTCGGATCAAGTCTCGCGTCGTGACTTTCGCGACGCCGCCGGGAGGGAAGGCGGAATTTGAATACCGTCATTCTTTCTCGGTCTTGCATATCTACTGACGTCCATTCCTTCAGGATTCTAGATTCCGGCTGGAATGAACGTTAGTGTATGGGTCCTGAGGGACCCATACACTAACGTTGACGTTAACGTTGACGTTGAGACGGCTGAACGAATTAGTATCCATTTTGGCAAAATATCATCATCATCTTCATCATTTCAGCCAAAAGACGTCCACTGCTGGACATAGGCCTCCCCCAAGCGTCGCCAAACTGATCGGTCCTGTGCGTTTCGCATCCAGCGGTCTCCCGCAGCCGTGGCAAAATATTGTGATTAATATATCAGTTATTATTTATTTATTTATTTAAACTTTATGTACAATGGTAATACATAGGCATTATTCGTGTTGTTTCAGAGTTTGAAAATGATCAAACTCTGAAACAACACATAACTTTCAGACAGCTCGAAGATTTACGGCGCAGTCACCTAAAATTAAGTTTCCTTTGAAAATTCGACTGTTAGGTTTTTTAGCAATTTTTTTTACGCATGTTAATCATGCCATTAAATAATTATCGCATGAATTAAAAAAAAATGTTTCAATGACATAATGTAGGTCAACTTCAGTAATCATTTGGGGCATTTCCAAAAATAAAGAGGTCAAGAACCATGCCTCATTATTCTCTGTCTTTCACCACATTTGTTTGGTCATTGAGAAATGGACGACATTGAAAAATAACATTGATGTATTTATAAATGTTAGCATTAATATAGAGATATACTGCTTATGTCAGAAAAATCAGCAGCATCCTCTTTACATTAATCACCAGTTTATATTCCAAGTGCCAAATAAGACAGTAATCACCCGTTTCTGTCCAATGAAGCTCAAGAGCCGCTTGTGCCTTGATAAAAATTGTTTATTAGTAAGAACTTACAAGCAAGACAGCTTCTTCCTAAACTACAAAGGCAGTTACCAAGCTACTTAGAAATTTGAGTTCAGAAGAGAGAAAGTTACGTCAGTATTATAAATTAAATAAGTATTAGTTCGGTGACCCCCAAAAGCGGCGGCGAGATGACCTGGACGCGCACCACGAAGGCTGGTTCGAGGTTGCGCGACAAAAAAAGTGTCTGGAATAACCACCAAACGGCCGCCATGGCCCTCGCACTATGCTCCACCTGAAGGCCTAAGTGCGAAAAACTAGAACATAGAGTGTCTGGAAAGATATGGGGCTTGGCCTCTGCCCAACAGTGGGACGTTCTAGGTTAACTTAAAAAGTAAATGTTTCGTGTATGACCACCATATCATCTGAAGTCAAGCGATGGTGCAATCGAATATGGTGCGCGCTCGCGAGCCCAAATTTCTTAGCAAAATTATTTAAAAATCTTCTTACTTTACATCTGTAGTAAAACCACTAAACATAAATACTTTCACACTGCAAATCACTGCGTTTATTCTGGCAACATTCTCTCGTCTATCATTAAATGCTAAGTTATGCGACACAAATATGTTAACACAAGATCTATTAACATTGTAGCACACATTAATTCTTCAGCAGACGTGTATCAATAATAAATTGTCTTGTTATACACGCATCGCTTCGTGTATGTAAGATCGTTCATTATGATATTTCGTCGGCTCAATGGCTGTCACGCTACATAAAAAAAAATAAGATGTTTTTCACTGTGAATAGTTTATTGCGATTCTTTATGTGTTATGTTTGTTAGAAAAGTCATGTGATTCAAAGAAAATACCGAAAATAAAGTCTGGCAGTTAGGACGCGGACGGCTAATAAATTATTTTTGTTTACTATATAACTATTAGTACCTGGGCGACCGAGCTCCTCGGGTGAAACTAGAGAAAACGACGTTTTATAAAAATGAAACCTAGCTAGATCAATTTATCGCCCACCGAAACCCGCTGCATACTTAATTTCATGAAAATCGTTGGAGCCGTTTCCGAGATTCAGATTATATATTTACATATATTATATAATCTGAATCTCGGCAACGGCATATATACAAAAATTGCTTGTTTAAATGAATTACAAAGAAAATATATTAATTAATGGAAGTAGAATTTATTATTTATTTGGAGCTTTTTTAAACGATTTAAAAAAAATGTTAACAGATGGATCAGTTAAGAGATATGGATCTAGGTGTCAGTCAGATGCTGTTTGATTTAAGTAACCTAATACATTTCAACAGTAGACTTCTTTACGCTGATGTTGATGTACTGTATCCTGGTCTAAATACGACATAGGCCACAATAAGCTTTATATAAACACTGTCACACAGGCATGATTGTACAGTCATTTGGTAGTTTTACCTGAAAAGTTTGCCGGGCGTTTTGAAAATTGATGATTTTATAGATTTCGACGTGCTCTTTCCGAATTTCTACTTTGCCACCTCGTATCTTTGCCGCTTACGCCGCCATATTGGAAAATGGCGCCTAAAAACAGTATTTTGATAATATCGCCTTTCAAAGTCAAAATTCTTTATTTCAATTAGGCCCTTAAGCGGCACTTTTTAATGTCAAAAACAAAAATTACAAGTAATAATAATTGATTCTATCGTTCATTTGGAAAATAGCTTGTTATGGAGAGGAACGGACAAGAAACTCCACACCTACTCTTTAAAAAAATAAGCGTTTTACAATATTTACATACATACAATTCATATACTACATACTATACTACGAATAAGTATAAAGTATTACAAGCACTAACAGGTAAATTCATTCATTTGATAAATAGGAACATGGTTCTCACATACTTAAAATATTGCAAAAATAGGTAAAATACCTAATTCAACAACGGAACAGTGTGTGAGTCAATTTCTTAAATATAAAGAAAATGAAAGACAAAAACTATGGCACAGGTATATAAATTAACAAATTTTATTTTCTCTACACTAAAGAAATATGGATGGCCCTATGGAGCAGGACCAGCATTTTTCCAAGCATTCTTGTCTTGAATATAATCATTTAATTTGTAATATGCTTGTTTACAAAGTGCGTTTTAACAACAGTTTTTTCATATTACGATGAAAATGGCTCTGTAATAAATTAAACTAGAGAAAATTTCCTATAGATTATGTATAGCCTTTTTCGTAACATGAATAGTTTTAAGAGTACGAGCGCTGCAAAGTCAAGTCAACACGCGTATTGGCCTAAAAACACATTTTTCCATATTCTCCATATTAAGTACTACATGATTTTCTATTGTCAACAGATGTGGCTCCCTTAAGAAATTAAACTTAAGCTGCAACAAGCTTATCACGTTACCAGATGCCATCCACCTTCTGAGTGACTTGGAGAGTCTTCAATTGCACGGTAACCCTGAGCTGGTGATGCCTCCGAAGCCAGTGGAACGAGCCAGGGGCGCTGGTCTTCAGTATTATAACATTGACTTCTCGCTGCAAGCTCAACTGCAACTGGCCGGCGCTGCGACCAATGAGCCGACTACGCCCAGCAGTGAGTATTACCGATTTAGCGTCATGAGTTAACTTTATATCAAAAACTAACTGTCCCACGCGGCTTCGTTCCCGTCAACTGGCTACCTACCAACCCTACCCTACATACATGAATGTTGCGTTAGTTTTACGCAGCGCACGCAACGAAAGCTCATTTTGCCCGTTTTTGCAACATTTTTCATTTATGCGCCGCTCCTATTGGTCGTAGCGTGATGTTATATAGCCTATATCCTTTCTCGATAAATGGAATATCCAACACAAAAATAATTTTTCAATTCCAACCAGTAGTTCCTGAGATTAGCGCGTTCAAACAAACAAACATACTCTCCAGCTTTATAAAATTAGCATAGATATTGTACTTGGAAAGAATAGGTATTATGAAAGTCCTAAAAATGCTTGTAATTATCCTAGTCTTAATAAATTTTATAGATTTGAAAGAAAAAGAAAGAAAGAAAGAAAAAATATTTATTTGAACTCTATTTCACTTCTCGCTTCTTTTATTTATTTAGAATTCATGCACAAAAGGTACAAAGGCGGACTTAATGCCTTAGGCATTCTCTACCAGTCAACAAAGTTGTTTTATTCCCTAGCTCTAAAGCGGGTTCGGCTCCTGTGGAGTATCTTTACAACGTTAAATTTTGGTCGTTTAAATCCCGTGGAGGGTCGAACCGGTGCATGAAACAGTATTGATTTGTGGAAAAAAAACAAATTTTGCTTTGAAAGTCTGTTTATTTTTTTGTGTTTTTTTATTATTTTTAAATATATCTTTACAAATCGATACTGTTTCATACACCGGATCAACCCTCCACGGGATTTAAACGACCAAATTTAAATGGTGTATGTTTCGGATTGAAAACGTTGCCTATGACACTCAGGGATAGTGAGTTATAAGTAAAACAAATTTCAGAGATAACTATTATAGAATAAACTAGTGTCCGACCGAAACTGGTTTTTACGACCGGAACCGAAAATCGGAAATCTTCCTTACTAGGATCATGTTTTGAGGCAAAAATAAAGAAAACGTTATTATAATCAGTCTTTATTTTTTTATCTTTAAATCACATAACTATGCAGTCTTTGACATTTTCATTTATTGGTATGATAATCAACATAACAACCCCTCGTTTAAGAAAAAAATATTATTTGAAAACTTACCGAAGTCAAAATAAATCACAGGAAAACTCACAACAAACAGAACGAACTGAAAACACAAGCCAGTCAATGATTTAACGCGCCGAACATGACCGATCACAGCGAGAGAACTCCCGAATGCAGTTTCGGTTTCGGTCGTAGTTTCGGCAGATTTGCCGCCGAAACCGAAACTCGTTTTTTTGCCGAAACTCGACCGAAACCGAAACCGAACTTTCGGTTGGCCACTAGAATAAACAATCAATTTCACTCTTAAACACAGAATGAACAGAAAGTAGTATAGTATCAATCACCTACCAGAAAAATAGGCATTTGTTTACCTATTGGAGTCAATGGAATTTCTTTACCTAGATATCTACACTTTAGAATTTACAATCAGCCTCATATTTCTGACTGACCGACTCCTTGACATTTCAAAATTGCCTGTAAATGTTTTAATGGAAATAAATTATTTGAGTTTGATTAATTAAATTTTGAAGATTAATTATGGCTTCTTTAACAAAAATATAATATGCAAAATTCTAAACAGGTGTAAAATCAGACCCGATCGCGCGTAAGATGCGCTTGCGCCGCGGCCGCGCCGAACCGGAACAACGCGACTCTGCAGTGATCCTCCGCGGCATGCAGGAGCAAGTCAACACTCAGCACAACGACCAGAGGCTCGAGCAGAGGAACTCGGAACTCAAGTGAGTACTTCCCGGTCAAAAATGTTTGGACCTGACGCGGTCATGACACTTTGACGTTCGTCTCTCGCTATCGACGCACGAGGTGAAAGTCCGCAATTCCACGTCGCGTGGGTAGGAGGGAGTGGGGTCGCATTCCGACGAAGTGCACAGTTATTTTTACCGTGTTATATAACTGCCATTTGACTATTGCAGGAAAAACGACAAAAATTTTAGCAATACGGTCTGTGATGTGGCGGCTATTGCAGGTGCAGAAAATCTTAAACGGCGCAAATATAGCAAAATTATTAGATGTTCTTTAAATAAAAAGTGAATAGCTATTTCGTAACTGTTATTATGTAATTTTTATTTTTTTATATAATCTTGTGTCTAAATGTTCATATTTCGAAACGAATTTCTTAGGCAATGTGTGACATAATAGACAAGGTAGTGGAAAAAAAAGTGTTTAATGTTTGCGCCGTTCGGGGTTGAAACACTAAGGCCAAAGGGGTGTTTTTCGCGACATCAACAAGCAGTTAGTCAACTCCTGATTACCTGTCGACTTTTTTTTTTGGCCAATGCTGGTTGCCAGTTTTTGTGCACTTTTCCCATTGACAACGATGTGGGCGAATTTTTTGATACTCAATGATTTTACCACTTCCCCTTTTTATACTTGCTTGTGCTTTTTATTTATGCGCAAGTAAAACATACTCTACCACGGCGGAATTTACTTGGAGAAGTTGCAATTTAGTTCACGATATCTTTCTCTTTTATACAACTCTGGTATAGTTCTTGTAAAATTTCTGGGCCGCCCTATCGTTGCCATAAATTTTGACGTTAAAGTTTTTGTCTTGGTCGTCATCTCAGTGTTTACTACGCTAGGACATATGATATAACACGATGTAAAAAAAAAGATTCCGACGAAATGAGAACCTCCTCGTTTTTTTGAAGCTGGTTAAAAAGAGTGGCTATCAGATTCCTTTCTTGCCCTTTTTTTTCAATAGAAGTGACATTAAAGTTTTTGTTTGCTGGATGTTACGTCAAGCGATTGGATTGACTTATTGTCCTAGTGTGTCACTGTGAATCCATAACAATAAACAATGCGTGTCATGTCGTAGGCCGAAGCGCTGGGACGAGAGTTTAGAGAAGCCTCCACTAGACTACTCGGAGTTCTTCGACGAGGATACTGGCCAGACGCCCGGCCTTACTGTGTGGGAAATCGAGAACTTTATACCTGCGCCTGTTGATGAGGTAAAATAGCTCTTATGTAAAAAAACAACAATAAATTTAAAAAATCTGACATAGCTCTTACAACATTTTGTTGTTTTTCGTGCAATTTTTTTATTTTTGTTTTATTAATTTTTAAAACAGCTTTTTTATTTAGTCTGATGTAATTGCATGTAACGTTCAGTTTAGAGTGTTATAAAGAGCCAGTTTATTTCAATACTGAAGTGTTGTTTTGTGGTGTAGGTTGCACACGGCAAGTTTTTCGAAGGTGATTGCTACATAGTGTTGAAGACGGCCATCGAGGAGCAAGGTCAGCTGTCCTGGGATATACACTTCTGGATCGGGTCTAAAGCGACTGTAAGTTCACATAATCATCATAAAATGCTCAATAATACAACAACTACATTACATTAATTTAATATCTTAAAATATTTTTATATGTTTCAATGTCAATCTTGATTTTAATAAACCACGATTGTACACATTTTGCATGCCTTTCGGTCGAATCACTTGAAACATGTATATTTCATAACACCATTGTAACAGTGTTTTCTGCAAAAATAAATAATTTGATTTGTTTTGATAGATTTGAATGTGTTTTTTGTTCTTTGTTCTTAAAGATAAATAATAACGCTATCTGTGTGTAGTTCTAGACAAACGATTTATAAAAATCGCAAGACGTAAAACTAAAGATTTCTGTTGTTTTGAGTTTATTATTTATTTGTGGAGTAAAACACGATAACACACACCATAACGATAGTTTATTAATTTTTTCACTTTTATCTGTTTGATCCGTCCATGGTCTGATATTTACTTGTGTACTCCGTGCATACTGTCTTAAAACTTGACATTTCTAAAATCGCTTCCGCAGTTGGACAAAGCGGCGTGTGCAGCGATGCACGCAGTCAACCTGCGCAACTTGCTGGGCGCCAAGCGCACGCAGCGGCACGAACAGGAGGACGAGACGCCCGACTTCCTCGCGCTCTTCCCGATCCCGCCGGTCTACATACAGGGCAGCCACACGCCTTCCGGATTCTTTACTGTTGATGACCCGGTAAGTGACTAGTCTTGCTGGGCGCCAAGCGCACGCAGCGGCACGAACAGGAGGACGAGACGCCCGACTTCCTCGCGCTCTTCCCGATCCCGCCGGTCTACATACAGGGCAGCCACACGCCTTCCGGATTCTTTACTGTTGATGACCCGGTAAGTGACTAGTCTTGCTGGGCGCCAAGCGCACGCAGCGGCACGAACAGGAGGACGAGACGCCCGACTTCCTCGCGCTCTTCCCGATCCCGCCGGTCTACATACAGGGCAGCCACACGCCTTCCGGATTCTTTACTGTTGATGACCCGGTAAGTGACTAGTCTTGCTGGGCGCCAAGCGCACGCAGCGGCACGAACAGGAGGACGAGACGCCCGACTTCCTCGCGCTCTTCCCGATCCCGCCGGTCTACATACAGGGCAGCCACACGCCTTCCGGATTCTTTACTGTTGATGACCCGGTAAGTGACTAGTCTTGCTGGGCGCCAAGCGCACGCAGCGGCACGAACAGGAGGACGAGACGCCCGACTTCCTCGCGCTCTTCCCGATCCCGCCGGTCTACATACAGGGCAGCCACACGCCTTCCGGATTCTTTACTGTTGATGACCCGGTAAGTGACTAGTCTTGCTGGGCGCCAAGCGCACGCAGCGGCACGAACAGGAGGACGAGACGCCCGACTTCCTCGCGCTCTTCCCGATCCCGCCGGTCTACATACAGGGCAGCCACACGCCTTCCGGATTCTTTACTGTTGATGACCCGGTAAGTGACTAGTCTTGCTGGGCGCCAAGCGCACGCAGCGGCACGAACAGGAGGACGAGACGCCCGACTTCCTCGCGCTCTTCCCGATCCCGCCGGTCTACATACAGGGCAGCCACACGCCTTCCGGATTCTTTACTGTTGATGACCCGGTAAGTGACTAGTCTTGCTGGGCGCCAAGCGCACGCAGCGGCACGAACAGGAGGACGAGACGCCCGACTTCCTCGCGCTCTTCCCGATCCCGCCGGTCTACATACAGGGCAGCCACACGCCTTCCGGATTCTTTACTGTTGATGACCCGGTAAGTGACTAGTCTTGCTGGGCGCCATGCACACGCAGCGGCACGAACAGGAGGACGAGACGCCCGACTTCCTCGCGCTCTTCCCGATCCCGCCGGTCTACATACAGGGCAGCCACACGCCTTCCGGATTCTTTACTGTTGATGACCTGGTAAGTGACTAGTCTTGCTGGGCGCCATGCACACGCAGCGGCACGAACAGGAGGACGAGACGCCCGACTTCCTCGCGCTCTTCCCGATCCCGCCGGTCTACATACAGGGCTATGATTAAATATGTTAAGCTACTATTATACTACCATTGTAAGAACTTTTGTAACCATATTTATCTGCAAATAAATCTTTGACTTTGACTTTGGCAGCCACACGCCTTCCTGATTCGTCACTGTTGATGGCCCAGTGAGTGAGTGACTGTACTGACTACCGACGCAACGGCTGAAAAGTAGACACAGCTTCCTGATATCGCTAGTTGTCCTGTTGGGAGACCCGTGCGATGCCCGATGCAAACTGTGGCAGTACACTGTTCCCCCACCCACTCAGTAATTTCCACCAAGCGAGCATCTGCCAGCAGGGTGTAACCTTCCGTGGTTTATACCTGGAAGACCCTGAACCGCCTTAGAACCCAACTAGGAAGGTGTAACGCCAAACTCACAAAATGGGGCTACCTCGACAGAGCAGCAGCAGTGTAAACCATGCCCCCACCTCCAGGCATGTCCCCTATGCGATCGAGGTGATCTATACGCTGCCACCGACGACGCCGTGGAAGTGACTAAGTTTTGGGCCATACAAATTTGAACGACTCGTGCCAGCGATACGAAGAAGTGAGTGACCAGTCTTGCTGTGCAAACTGAGTCGCTCGACCCTCGCTACGTGTTCGTGTTAGATACCGGCCTGATCATCTATTTATATTATTATGTTCTACTTGTTGTAGCACTATGTCACTCGTCTGTACCGCGTGCACGGCGCCGGTAACAGCATCCACCTAGAGCCAGTCGCCGTGCAAGCTGAGTCGCTCGACCCTCGCTACGTGTTCATGTTAGATACCGGCCTGATCATCTATTTATATTATAATGTTCTACTTGTTGTAGCACTATGTCACTCGTCTGTACCGCGTGCACGGCGCCGGTAACAGCATCCACCTAGAGCCAGTCGCCGTGCAAGCTGAGTCGCTCGACCCTCGCTACGTGTTCGTGTTAGATACCGGCCTGATCATCTATTTGTGGTGAGTTATAAAATTAAAAACACACAGCCACAAAATAATACAATTCGTGTCGAGCATAAAAAGTCGAGATTTACAAGAGGTGAGACGTATATACTGGAATAGATTTTTGGAATAGGTTTTTGGCCGGACGTGTAAAGACTTATTCCGTGCGCACCACCTAAACGCGTCTCGAGTATTTAAGCGTATGGCGTTTGACACGTATTCACGTACTACCATACTCGAGTCTAGTGTTAGCGGCGGGCGATCCACAGGCTCCGTCAGTTCCGGTGACATTCGGAGACGTCCGGTTCGGCACTCGAAGTTTGCGAGTCGATTTATTTGTTTAGCGTTTCTAAACCTAATGCCTATACCAATAGAATCACTGTTACTTTGGAAGGCACAGTTGAAAACGTTTAGCAAAGTTTGTTTTTTTAAATCAGTACGTCACAAGACGTCATAGGAACGGTACCTATTGTTTACGTGAACGTATATCACGTTTATAAAATAAGCTGACAGTCCTAAGCCTATAAAGTATGAAGGGAAGTTTTTAATAAGATTTTATTTAAGTATTTTTGTGCATGATGTCGTAGCTTAATAAGTTATATTTAAGTAACTTTGATGTGTAACTTGTTTAGAATTTTAGATAGCTAATTAAGTCAAGCCAAGAAAACAAAGTGTTTCACTGTCGCCACCAATACCAGTCAATAGCGTTTTTTTTTTTCATGCGTATTAAAATTGTACACGCGTAATAAACTAACTACCAACGCGTAGTCTAATATACGTTAATAATCCATAAACCGAAAATACTCCATTACATTACTCCGACTACTGACTACTCGATCTCGATACTCGTATTACGAAGACTCGGACTCGGTATGGAAACTTCAATAAACTAGAGACGCCTAAATACTCGTGGACCTAGTTTTTGGAATAAGTATTTAAGCGGACGCGTACTTCTAAGACTCAGTACGCATTTTACCTAGTACGTCTCACCTCTAATTTACACACGAGCGATATGAAAGCTACATGCTGAATGAATTTCTTAGGCAATGTTTTACATATAGAAGGAACCATGGAGCATCTTATTTTTGACTGTCAAAACTTCTTACTTGACAGATTAGTGTTGGCTAGTGAACTCAGTGATGTGAACATTAAATGCGATTCTTCATCCCGCCCGCCGCCACTTAAACAATTATTAAAAGATAAAACACTTTCAAACCGCTATATAAATATATTAAAAACACGATTAAATCGATATAAAGAGTGAAGTGATACATAGTGCAGTGTTTTTGGAAAAAAAAATAAGACTTGACTTAAAGGTCCATCCATGTGACCAGGTCATAAAAATACAAAAAAAAAAAATATATGACTTCATGTAAAAAAAAAAAACTTAACCTTTACATTTTCGTACAGGTATGGTAAAAAAGCGAAGAACACACTAAAGTCCAAGGCTCGCTTATTCGCTGAGAAGATAAACAAAGAAGAGCGTAAGAACAAGGCGGAGTTGATCGCGGAGCCGCCGGGCAAGGAACCGAACAGCTTCTGGGAGACGCTCGGCTACGAGGGGGAGATGCCGTATGTGCCGAAAGTAAGTGGGATCTGCTTGTACTCTGGCCTTAGTGCGAGTTTTTATACATACTTGATCGACTTAACGTAGTCGTTCGCATATGTTACACGGACCAAATAACTGTGCGCATCGTATGTCAACTACCCGCACGGCGCATCGCGTTCTCCTCGTGTGCCAATGCTAGTCGAACGACATTGTGACATTGACAGCGCCAAGTTATTTTGTCCGTGTAGTAAGTACATTGTATAGAAAAAACGGGCTTTTACTCGATTGCGGGAGGGAAATGTTTTTCGAGCGTTTGTATATATGTCAGTAAGTATGTATGTATGCCCATTTCACTTACACTTACACGGATTATGACATATTATTATTATTATAAGGTGTCTTTGGATTCGTCTCAATTGTGGGAGTGACATAGGCTATATAATTTTTGAATACGGGCACTGAAAATAGTGGGTCTGTACAATTTTTTTTTCGTTGTCCTAACTTTATGGCACAGATTACCTCCGAATAGATACCGCTTGCCTACTGTTTTGTTTGATTCCGAGTTCACCAAATTTGGTGGAAGGCACGGGTTGCGCGGGGAGTGACAAGTGCGCCGTGATTGGTTATTCAAGGTCACGGTACCTGTCGTAGTGATGAGACATACGCATTAAATGTCGATATTTTTCAAACAGAATGGTATTTTATGTAAATATTCTCAGGCGGCGAATAATAGTAAATATAAATATAATTACTTTAATAATAGTAAAGAAAAAACATCGCTCGAGAAAAGATTTTGATTTTGCCCAGAAGTGATTTAATTTAATTTTAATCCTATGTAAACAGAGTCACACTGAGCTCTTGTTATGAGTAGAGCACAATTAGTTCAAAGCTAAAATAAACTAAATTGTTAATTTTTAAATAATCCATTTTAACAAAATTATTTTATTCTCCTATAAACATAATTAAATATCGATCATCGATACTTTTCGATAAGCAAAAAACGTTTTTTTTCTCAACATTTTTACTTCACATCACATCATCATCACATCATCAGCCTATTAATGTTCCCACTGCCGGGACACAGGCCTCCTCTCTGTGAGAGGGGATGGGCCGTAATCCACCACGCGGGCCCAGTGCGGGTTGGTGGATGTCACATGTCTTCGAATTTTTGGTTCTAGGACATGCCGGTTTCCTCACGATGTTTTCCTTTACCGTTTTGAAGGCAGTGGTGATGAAATAATTTACACAAAGTAAAGTGCCTGCTTGGGCTCGAACCCACGACCTACAACTTGTAAGTCGCGGCCACCACGGGAAACCACTGGGCCACCACTTTTCTCTATTTTTACTTCGGTGGGCAAAATATAGCAATATAATAATGCCGTATGAGTGAAAGGGACTTTCACAAAACACATTAACTAGCGCTACTGTAAAGTGTTCAATTTTGATTTGCTAACCATTATAACTTGACCTTTATTAGATTGTTCAATATTTATTACTTTGCCTACCGGTGGAATGCTATCCCATATTTTTTTGAACTTGAAGGACTGTTTGATTTTCCACACCATTTTACTCACAGAACAAAAAAAACGCCTACTACAATAGAAGTCGCAAGTGGGCGGGGCCCGCGTACCCCGAGCTTTGCACAGTTCTGCATATTTTTCCTTCCGCGCACACACTACGCACATCAGTCTTGGTTCAACCGTCACGGTGACAAAAACTTGAAAAAAAAATACAAAAATGCCTTATTGTGCTGTTTTAGAATGTAAACACGATAGCAGAACCAAAAATGTATCAAATGTAGGTATATCTTACCATCGGCAAGTCTTAATTTATTTTATTTCGATAAAAATGTAAAAACAATATTTTATTAAACAATACAAGTAAAAGTTGATTTTATGACGTTAAATTTAAGGTCTACTTTCTTTAAAACTCAAACATTGTTCTCGAAGATTCCAACTATGCACATGTCACATTCAGCTACTCAATTAGAGATTACCAATATCGATAATGAGTTAATGATACTTTAAACTTACAATATTCGAAAAAATCTTCTTACGCGCGAAAAACATAACCCTTTCCTTAGATTACGACGAATTGAGAACCTCCTCCTTTTTTTGAAGTCGGTTAAAAATACAACAGCCTTCAAAATCAACAAAGTGTAATAATAATAACACATGAACATAGAACCTCCTTCTTTTTTTAAGTAAGTTAAAAACTGGCTTATGTGTTAGTCTGAAATTTAAGATCTACTGATGTATAGACTTAAATTTCATCAGTTCATTAAGGAAGTTAGTCAAGCTAATCATAATAAGAGTGTAGCCGCAGGCGAAAGCGTAAGCTTCCCATGTCAGTAGGACGTATTGCATTTGTAGTGTAGTCTATCGCATCATCATCATCAATCATCAATACATATAATAAATCTGTAGAAAAGTATTTTTTGTACATCGAAAATATTGCCAAAAAAATAGCCAGTGTGTTAAAGGATAACCAACAGAACCTATTTCCGGTATTTTTGGATTTTTTGTCTGTTTATTTGTGCACGCATCACGTGACATGTACGAAACCAATGTAAATAACTTTTATACATAAACATTGTGCGTAACTTGAAGAATTACTTAGTTTTTGTGTCATCGCAATCGGTTCACTCTATCAAAAGTTAGATGAATTTAAAGTGTTCAAGAAGTTAAATTATCACAACACGCGCAATTCAGATACTCGGAGAGTTGAACTCGATATTCGATAGATGGCGTTGTGAATTTGAAGTCATTTTCTGAATCACGGTGTTAAGATTCTCCGCGAAAGATTGATGACTATCGAAACAAATATGGTCGGTAGGTAAGTAGGGTAGGCAGGAAGGTAAGTAGGGTAGGGTTGGCAAACAGATGACGGGAGCGAAGCCGCGGTCACAGCTTGTAATTAATAATATATAACACCAAACCAAAGACTACGTACAGTACTGTCTTTCCTTTCATTTTTTAAATCCATGGAAAGGTTGTCTTGAAAAGATCGCTTTTAGCGATAAGGCCTTAAGGCCGCCCATTGTGCCACCCAGTGTAATGTTTTCTTCGTCTATACTTTCTGTAACTTATATGGTGTACATAATAAAGAGTATTGTATTCTATATTTCTATTGATAGAACAAAAACACAAAGATACGCCCATCTTTGTATCAATAGAATCATTTTCAAAATCGGATCAGTAGTTTATCATAAAATATCTTAATCGTAAGTATTGGAATAAATTTATATAAAAACTTGATTACAAACATAATAATATTTATCGACTCTAGTTATTGGGCGCACGGTTGGCGCAGTGGTTGAGCGATTGACTGCTGCGCTGCGTGTCGCGGGTTCGATTCCCGCACGGAATAAATATTTGTATGATCTACAAATAGTTGTTCCGGCTCTGGGTGTTTGTGTATGTGAAATTATATGTTTGTAAACGCACCCACGATACAGGAGAAATTCCTAGTGTGGGGCAACGTTTTTTTTTTAACTTAACTGTATTTTGTTTGAAAATAATACGGAATGTCGATAAATAAGTCAACGACCTTGGTACATCACTACAGGAGGACGAGTAGTAATGACCTCATTTCGCAAATATAAATCTTATCGGTAACGAAATACGGCTTTAAATTATATGAATTTATTATAGTGACATCTAGCGGCGGGTAGCGAAACTTGCTCATTAAACTATTCCGTGTGCGCTTTAAACGAAAAAAGTAATAAATACTCAAAAAGATTAGACAATAAACCAACTCTATTGTCATAAAGCTGTGGTTTATTTTCAAATAAGCGACGACTGACATATTTTCTACTTTCATCTAAAAATTAAACTACCAATCACACCAAAGATTTCTTAGTGTTATGAAATACAATTAATCTGTATATGTGTGAGTTTGGGTACGCTGGTTCCGATACTAATAAAGCTATATGCGATTTCTACTGTCTTCTCTGTTCTGTGATTTTACTACACAATTCGTAAACCGTTGATAACTATTTTTTAAACAGAATTAAAACTAGAAATCGCTTGCGTCCCTACAGCTCTAATGTCTGGTCGACACTAAAGAGATCATACCGTGCACTGAGTTATATCAGCCTAAATAGACTGATGTGTGGTGCGCGTAAGTTGTCTTCTATGCGGAATCTATTGGGAGGTAATCTGTGCTATATGGGTATCGAATGAAAGATAATAAATAGACCATTTCAAAAATATATGTATCACTACACTTTTATGTTACTATTTAGGCACAAATTCAAGATAGGTGTAACTTTGATAGCAGAATAAATAATCTTTTACCACATACATACCACACCTTGGGTGCCGAGTCACCCACGTCCGTAGGAGTGTACCCCTTTTTTGATTCCCTATTCGTGGCCCCCGGGTGGTGCAAATCAGGTGGCACTAACTGGTGGTAGGCTTCGACCTAAGGTTTGCGACCACCCACCGGGCAAAGTCGTACCGCCAAGCGGCCTAGCCGTGTTCCGGTACGATGCTCGGTATAGCCAACTAGAGGGGTTGGGTCGAGATAGCTGTTCCACTGCAAGCTGACCAGCCTGACGCACGCTGTTAAGGATGTATCGGGAGATTAGTCGCGGAGGGACCGGGATCCGAGGCACGGTGAACCGTTGGCTGACCGCTGGTAGTTGGGGGCCCAAGTAATGTGCCAGCCACACACGAAAAGCTGTCCCGCTAGCTGTCGAAAAATCCCGGAATGCACCATCATGCTGGTTGGCGACCATTAGACGGGAGAACCCGATGGTCTGGATAAAATTATCTAAGCCTGTGTCTACCGTTCGCACAGCAGCGATCAGAAGACAACCAGGCTCACAGATTACGATGTACTGATGTGACACAGCAGCGGTACCCTGCCGCCCAATTAGTGTTACTGGGGGACTTTAATGCCCACAAACAGGAGTGGCTCTTCCCATACCAGTGCACTGATCATGCTAGACGGGAGATGCGTAAACTTTCGCTAGCGCTAAACCTCATCCAGCTTGACAAGGGGGTAATGAAGGTACTGGATGTTAATACGCACACGGCGAATTGCTTGGACCTTCTGCTGACGACAGATCCAGACAGATACTCTTTGCCGATAGCTTCACCTTTGGGTAGTTCCGACCACTGTCTGGTGAAGTCTATGTCTGTCTATTCCCCGCCCGATCCGAGCCCAAGAGGCACACGGCGGGTTTGGCGGTACAAGTCAGCAGATTGGGATGGTATGCGATCTTTCTTCGCATGCTATCCTTGGCGGCCTACTTGCTTTTCTTCGATTGACCCATCGTCGTGCGCGGACGCCGTGACGGATGTGTTGCGTCAGGGAATGGAGTACTACATTCCGTTCTCTGACGTATCAATGTCTAGTGTTAAGACCGACCATGGTTTGGCGCCGAATGTAAGCGCGCCGACGCGCTTAAACATGAGGCGTACCTGGCTTGGGGCGACGCACGATCGCGCAAGGCGAGTGACGTGGCTCAGAAGAAGAAGGCCTTCAACAGGGCTGCCAAGTCCTGCAAGTCGGGTGTTGCGAAGGGCTCGGTTCGACCAAATTGGCCGAATAGGGACCAAACTTGCTTCTTACCCAGCAGATAGTAAAGCGTTAGTATTTTTCTACAGACCCAATCTGTAACCTCCATACTCTGTAAGAGTATGGAACGTGTACTCAATTTTAAGCTCCTGGCATACCTAGAAGCAAACGATATCCTTAGTGACCGCCAATGCGGCTTCCGCCGACATCGGTGTACTGGAGATCTTCTAGCGTATTATTCACTTCTAGAGTGAGGTCATCGAGAGGCACGGGGAAGCGCTTGCCGTCTCCCTCGACATCTCGGAAGGCTTCTAATAGGGTCTGGCACGAAAGCCTTATTGGTAAGCTTCCTTCATTCGGTCTGCCCGGTGCTCTGTGTAATTGGATTATAGACTTCCTGAGAGATCGGTCCATTCGAGTTGTTATCGGTGGCTGCTCGTCGGACCAATTTGATATATTTATATCATATATTAATAGCTGGAGTCCCTCAGAGGTCGGTACTCTTAGCAAGTTTATTCTTGCTGCACATTAACGATCTGCTAAAACCCGGCAGCTTTGGGTATGCAGACGACAGCACTGATGCTGAGAAATACTTGTCCAACGCTCGTGGTAGCACCTCAGATCCAGTCTCTTCGGGAGGCCAATGGTGGAGCATTTGAACCTGTCCTTGCAGGCAGTCTCCGAATGGGGCAATGCCAATCTGGTCAGGTTTAATGCGTGTCTTTTTCCGCTAAAAAGAGGCAATTTCACCCGGCTCCAACTTTACGAGATGTGACCGTGCCAATAACTGACCATCTTGATCTTCTTGGCGTTACGTTGACATCGACTCTCAATTTTGGCCCATAAATTGAGGCAAAGGCTCAGCTGGCTGCCAAAAAGCTAGGGATCCTTGCAAAGGTGAGAAGGTACTTCACGCCAAAACAGCTGCTCAGCTTGTATCAAGCGCAAGTTCGATCATGCATGGAGTACTGTTCTCATATCTGGGACGGATCTGCCAAATACCAGCTTGATGCACTAGAGTCGATCGAAAAGCGGGCCAAGAGGCTCATCGGCGATGAGGCACTGGTTAAGTCAAAGCTTCAGAGCCTTGAACATCGTCGCCGAGTTGCCAGCTTGTCGGTTTTTATCGGTTACATTTCGGGGAATGTGCGATCATATTCCTCTCTATTGTCCTTTGGGTGACTGTAAGCTTTCTGATGAGGCCCATTGTAAGCGACCACGTGTCATCACTGGCAACACACATTGGTCATAGACTTTCGTCTTGCAAGACTGTGGTAAGTTGGACGAGGAGATACCGCGCAACTTCCCGAACGCTGCCCAGCCGAGTGGGATTCGACGGTTCTATGTCTACCTGGGACAAACGATCCAGGGTAGGGCCAACTTCGAGAAAGAGGTCCGTCGAATAAATGATACGTCGACATAATTATTGGGCGATTCTTCTTAGACCGGTGGATGTGGCGGAGGTCTATGTCCAGCAGTGAACGTCTTCGGCTGAAATGATGATGATGAACTAATTTTTTTCCAGGAACACGTGGAAGACGACTTTGCGTGGGCGGGTGCGCGCCTATACCGTGTGGAGCTCGGCATGGGCTACCTGGAGCTGCCGCAGCCTGAGGCAACGCCCCTCGCGCGCGGTGTGCTGGCCACGCGCAACGTGTACATACTGGACGCGCACCGAGACGTGTTCGTGTGGTAAGTAACTTATCACGTAGAAGACACTTCGCCTGGGCGGGTGCGTGCCTGTACCGCGTGGAGTTCAGTATGGGCTACCTGTAGCTGCCGCAGCCTGATGCCCTCCGCCGGAACAGGGTTTAAACTCCCGCAAACCTCCATTGAAATGGGATGATCCGCGGACCAGACGGGTGTTGTGTCTGGTTCGGGCAACTGCCCAAAGGTTGTTGTCGGACTGTTGCATAAGTATAAACCGCGCGAAAAAATCTGCTTGCGCTATTCTTGAGAGTTCCTATGTGGCGTTATCGATGTGGCTACATGATGTCAGGTCATTAGTTCGTATGTGGCGACAAAGATGTTGCTATATGACGTCAGGTCATTAGTTCGTATGTGGAAGCAAAGATGTGGCTACATGACGTCAGGTGATTTTTTACGAGATGAGACATATTTTTTTTGGGGGCTGAGTCACCCGCGTCCGTAGGTGAGTACCCCTTTTGTTACCCTACACGTGGTCCCCGGGTGGTGCTAATCAGGTGACACTAACTGGTGGTAGGTTTCGGCCGAAGGCTTGCGACCACCCACCGAGCAAAGACGTACCGCCAAGCGGCCTAGCCGTGTTCCGGCACGATGCTCGGTGTAGCCACAAGAGGAGTTGGGTCGAGATAGTTGTTCCACTGCAGGATGACCAGCCTGACTCGCGTTGTTATGGGCCTATCGGGTGACTAGTCGCGGAGGGTAGCGGGATCCGAGGCACGGTGTGCCGCTGGCCGACCGCAGGTAGTTGGGGGCCCAAGTAGTGTGCCAGCCACACACGAAAGGCTGCCCCGCCAACTGTCGAAAAATCCCGGGATGCGCCATCGTGCTGGTTGGCGACCAGACGAGAGTGCCCGATGGACATTCCCGGGAGGGCTCGGGCGTCCCCGCAGTCTCCAGACTAGTCCCCCAATGATGGCGTCCGGACTCCGCGTGTCTGAAGGTTGCCAGCGTGGAACCTCATCTCACTTCCTTCTCCTCACCTTCCTTCACTCACAGCAATAATGCCAAGGAACAAAAAGAGAAAAGCTGAACAGCGGCAGCACTCACTCTCACATAAAGTGCACCTCAGTAACATCCGAGGTCTGCACTCGAACCTTGTCGCAGTCCATCACCACCTTGAGACTGAGAAACCAGCACTTTTGTTCCTTACGGAGACGCAGATCGGATGTCCGTCGGACGTGGCATATCTATCTTACCCAGGATTTACCCTGGAGCACAAATTCAAGCCACGTGCGGGTGTATGTATGTACGCCCGCGACGGCATCTGCTATCGGCGTCTCCGTGACCTTGAAGACTCTAACTACTCAGTGCTATGGGCCCTGGTGGACACAGGTCTGGATAAGATTATCTATGCCTGTGTCTACCGATCGCATAGCGGTGATCTGGAGACAACCAGGATCACACAGTACCTGAGTGAGGCGGCTGATGTGGCCCAGCAACGGTACCCTTCCGCCCAATTAGTGTTACTGGGGGACTTTAATGCTCACCATCAGGAGTGGCTCTTCCCATACCAGTGCACTGACCATGCTGGACGAGAGATGCGAAATCTTTCGCTGGCGCTTAATCTCACCCAGCTGGTGCAGGGGGCTACGAGGGTGCCGGATGTTGATTCGCATACGGCCAATTGCTTGGACCTTCTGCTGACAACAGATCCAGACCGATACTCAGTGTCGATTTCATCACCTTTGGGTAGTTCCGACCACTGTCTGGTGAAGTCTGTATCCGTCTACTCCCCGCCCGATCCCAGCCCGAAAGGCACCCGGCGGGTTTGGCGGTACAGGTCAGCAGATTGGGATGGGATGCGATCTTTTTTCGCATGCTATCCTTGGCAGCCCATTTGCTTCTCTTCGGAAGATCCATCGTCATGCGCTGACGCCGTGACTGATGTGTTACGCCAGGGGATGGAGTACTACATTCCATTCTCTGACGTAGCGCTTTCCGGCGTTGACCGACCATGGTTTGGTGCTGAGTGCAACCGCGCAAATGCGGTTAAACACTAGGCTTACCTAGCATGGGTCGACGCTCGATTGCACAAAGCGAGTGACGTAACTCAGAAGAAGAGAGCCTTCAACAGGGCTGCCAAGTCCTGCAAAAAGGCGATGCGAAGGGCACGTTTTGACCATATTAGCAGAATCGGGAACAAACTAGCTTCATACCCTGCTGGTAGCAAAGCGTTTTGGTCCCTGGCTAAGTCGGTTGAATCAAACTTCTGTCGCCCCTCACTACCACCACTGCTGAGACCCGACGGGTCACTGGCCCACTCCGCCGAGGACAAGGCAAACTTGTTTGCCTCCCTTTTTGCGGAATCTTCGCGTCTGAACTCTGATGGCGCGCGGCCCCCTCCGTCTCCTGTTGGATGTGGGACGAGTATGTCGGATATTCGCATCCATCAGAGGGAGGTCTGTAGGGTGTTGCGTAACCTTGACGTGAACAAAGCTAGTGGCCCCGACGGGATACCGGCAATTGTACTGAAAACTTGTGCGCCTGAATTGTCTCCGATCCTGACACGCCTATATCGCCTTTCGTTAGTGACTGGAAAGGTGCCGAAGGCTTGGAAGCAAGCTAACGTTCAGCCAGTCCCCAAAAAGGGTAGTCGGGCTGACCCGGCAAACTACAGACCCATCTCGGTAACGTCCATCCTCTGTAAGAGTATGGAACGTGTGCTGAACAATAAGCTCCTGGCATACCTAGAAGACAATGACATCCTCAGTGACCGCCAATACGGCTTCCGCCGAAATCGGTCAACTGGGGATCTTCTAGCGTATGCCATTCACGTCTGGAGTGAGGCCATCGAGAGGCACGGGGAAGCGCTTGCTGTCTCCCTTGACATCTCGAAGGCTTTCGACAGGGTCTGGCATGAGAGCCTTATTGGTAAGCTTCCTTCCTTCGGTCTGCCTAGTGGTCTGTGTGACTGGATTGCTGACTTCCTGAGGGAGAGGTCCATCCGAGTGGTTATCGATGGCTGCTCGTCCGGTCAGCTAGGTATTAACGCCGGAGTCCCTCAGGGGTCGGTGCTCTCGGCTACACTGTTTTTGCTGCACATTAATGACCTGCTAAAACCCGGAACCTTTGGGTACGCAGACGACAGCACGGTTGCTGAGAGATACGTGTCCGGCGCACGGGCTACTGGGACTGAGATCCGGTCTCTCCGGGAGGCCATGGTTGAGCGCTTGAATCTGTCTTTGGAGGCGGTCTCCGAATGGGGCGATGCCAATCTAGTCAATTTCAATGCAGCTAAGACCCAGGCGTGTCTTTTTTCCGCAAAAAAGAGCCTATTCCACCCGGCTCCATCTTTCCGTGGTGTAACCGTGCCGATAACGGACCATCTCGACCTTCTGGGTGTTACTTTAACATCGACCCTCAATTTTGGTCCATTCATTGAGGCAAAGGCTCAGTTGGCTGCAAAAAAGCTGGGGATCCTTGCAAAGGTGAGACGGTACTTCACGCCTGAACAGCTGCTCAATTTGTATAAAGCGCAAGTTCGGTCATGCATGGAGTACTGCTCTCACCTTTGGGACGGATCTGCCAAATATCAACTTGATGCACTTGAGTCGATTGACAAACGGGCCAAGAGGCTTATCGGCCACGATGCACTGGTCGCCTCAAAGCTCCAGAGCCTTGAACATCGACGCCAAGTGGCCAGTCTGTCGGTTTTTTATCGGATACATTTCGGGGAGTGTGCGATGGAACTGCACAATTTGATTCCGCCTAGCCCTTTCCATCACCGGACAACAAGACGCACGGCAATGCGCCACCGGTACATGGTGGACATCCCACCCATACGTACAAAGCGTTTTGCGAATACTTTCATTGTACGCACAGCTAAGGAGTGGAATTCCCTGCCGGATTCTTTGTTTCCTGATAGCTACAACCTTGGGGTCTTCAAGTCAAGAGCGAATAGGTTACTTCTAGGCAAGCGTGCTTCACCGTCGACCACATCATTGCTTACCATCAGGCGAGATAGTGGTCAAACGCGAGCCTATCGATAAATAAAAAAATAAAAAATAAAAAAAAGGTCTTTAGTTCGTATTTGGCGGCAAGGATGTGGCTACATGACATCAGGTCATTAGTTCGTATGTGGCGGCAAAGATGTGGCTACATGACGTCAGGTCATTAGTTCGTATGTGCCGTAAAGATGTGGCTACATGATGTCAGGTCATTAGTTCGTATGTGGCGGCAAAGATGTGGCTACATGATGTCAGGTCATTAGTTCGTATGTGGCGGCAAAGATGTGGCTACATGACGTCAGGTCATTAGTTCGTATGTGGCGGCAAAGATGTGGCTACATGACGTCAGGTCATTAGTTCGTATCAGGTGTCATAGATGTGGCTACAAAACGTTAGGTCATTAGTTCTTATGTGGTGGCAAAGACGCTGCTACACACTAACATGAAATAATAATAAATAAATAAAATCGTATATTCAGGTAACTTTAACCCCACATTACAAATAAAATACAATTAATTACAAACAAAATGTTAAAACCTAATAAAATTCACCATTTATTCATTCATTTCACCTATTAATAGTTCTCTGGACCAAAATAGCCCTACTGATGCAAATCGATTAAAAAGCCGGTCATTAGCGGCAAGGTCCGGACATCTTCTGCATGGAGCTGGAGCTATAGTTAAATAAAAAAAAATAACCGAACCCGTATATGAATGCCTGGAACTCACATAAATGTTTCACTAAAAGGTTCGGGAAAAAGTCATCACGCCTGGTCCGCGCCGCCGCCGTGAAGTTAGCGCAGGAGCTGTTCAACATGGTGGCTAGACCCTCACATGCACTGGTCACCCGGCTGCAGGAGGGCACGGAGACGCAGGTACGCATCACAACTCGATCAATTTGCCTAGCTTTTTCCCGATCATGTTGGAGTCGGCTTTGAAGCAGAGTATTTTACACGCAGCTACTGCCTATCTGACCTCCACTACCCAGTATACACCTTCGCAAAACTAATGTCAGATTTTCTGGCTTCTAACAACCCGTAATGAATGTCAAAGATGTACAGCTTGGACCAACGGCTTAACGCCCTTTTGTATTTTACCTTTAAATGAGTAAATGTATAATTTTATGGATAACCATAGAAAATTTGGTTCAAATAAATGTCACTAGATGGCGCGATATGCATCGATTCGTTATTGAATTGTGTGTAAAATTAACATTTTCTAGAATTGATCATAAAAATTGTATGTTTTTGTTTAATCAACTCAAAATTACAATTACAGCACAAAATAATGGATTATTGGGCTCTTAATTAACTTTTCAAAGATTATTTGAACGCATTATTTAAAATTGATTCCAATATATGGCTCAGTTTTAAATGTCTGTGGCATGCCACTCGATTTTCTAGATTTGTGTTTGGTACAAAGAAACTGTAATTAAACTGATGTGTTCGGGTGCAGGTGTTCAAGACATACTTCCTGGGTTGGGAAGAAGTGATCGCGGTGGACTTCACACGCACGGCCGAGTCCGTCGCCAGGACCGGCGCAGACCTCGCCAGCTGGGCCAAGCAACAGGAGACCAAGTACGTACACATACACATGCGATAAGATAGACTGTAACTTTGATTTGGACGCTTTTTGATCAGGCGACTTTCGCCTGATTGAGGAAAAGCCCTCAATTTCTTCGTCAGATTTGTCTATTTATTTATGTAGTTTTGCGTCAAGGCGCATCTGAAAAAAAAAATGAACGGTGCGTTGGTGTCCTTTTTGAAATCTGAAAGTGGGCCCATGACCAAAGGGCTCTTATCTGAAACTTTTTAGATATATTCACGGTTTTTTCAGCAAGTCGCACCTACTCGGCTCTTCAACTTTTCGCCTTGATTATGCCTGCTCAAAATTATCTCAGTCATGATGCTTTGATTTAATTTATCATTATCATAGTAATGACAGTTTCGCTCTTGTATAAAAATATCCGCATAAGACATTCACATCATCACAATTTTGTCATAAACAGGTTCTACTAAATAAAAGCATGAAAAAAAAATCATTTAGCATAACTTATCGCTTACCATCGATGCACACGTCATCACTACAATCATATTATAAAACTAAGCCCCTCCCTTCCGTGTCTGTCTGTCTTGATGCGATAAACTCAAAAACTACCGCACCGATTTTCATACGTTTTTTACCACTGAACGGAGTGATTCAAGAGGAAGGTTTATGAATATAATTGATTAATGTACTGTGTAAATTGGTTGAAATATGTCGATGATATTTTAAGATGTCGGTAAAAATTAAGCCGACGACGGGAAGTTTTCATCGAAAACACTGCCTTAACTGTCTAGACCCTTTGAGTTATAACAAAACAATATATGATGGGATTTTTCCTCTTTTATGGGTCTACAGAAAGAGCAGCGATGGTATATGTCTATCTTCTAAGGATAGCTTGCTATACCCGTGCGAAGCCGGGGCGGGTCGCTAGTTGTATCTAAACTAAATCCATGTTTATCCCACAGGGCAGACCTCTCAGCGCTCTTCACTCCTCGTCAGCCAGCAATGGGCACTGCCGAAGCCAAGACCCTGGCCGACGAGTGGAACGAAGACCTGGAGGCCATGGAAGCGTTCGTGCTGGAGGGCAGACACTTCGTGCGGCTGCCCGACAGCGAGCTGGGTGTGTTCCACAGCTGCGACTGCTACGTGTTCCTATGCAGATATGTGCTGCCCGCTGAGGTAATTGAGGCCTTTATTCTAACACCCTTAGTGCTGGAGGGCAGACACTTCGTGAATTGGAGTCACTGACATGGCAGCAGGGCTGACTGCTTAGAGGAAGCTGTAAGCTGGCCGTATCACCCGAAAAGCTCAGCCGAACGTCTTTGAACAGTAGCAAACTAACAACTTGTAGTTAGTCTGGAAGCCGTCCCAACTTGGTTGGGAAATGGTAGAGCAGATTGATTGAGATACTGCCAAAAATACTTGATTTAATGCAATAATACCCTCTATTAAAAAGTTTTGTTTAGCTTGAGTTTGTATATTTCTTTGGTTTCCGGGTTCCGTACCCGAAGGGTCCAAACGGAGCCATATTGCTGTCACTCACGTCCGTCGTCTGTCACACAATTTTGTGCCAAAGATTTTTTTAACTTCCCATTGACCTACGAACTGGAAATTTGTTGATAATGTTTATTATTATGAGGAAATGCGGTCCTTGCGAAGTATGTGTGGTGTAACCTTAAATGATAGATTGAGGAATGAGGTAATAAGACAACGTTGTGGTTTAAAAGAAGATGTAGTGACTAAAATTGAAAAGAGTATGTTAAGATGGTTTGGCCATGTTGAGAGGATGAATGATAGGCGACTAACGAAAGGTATTTACAAGGCAGACGTGAATGGAAACGCCGGGAGGGGACGCCCTAGGAAGACATACATAGACCTTATAGGTGATGTTCTTCAGAAAGGCAAGGTGCGCAGTACTCATAACCGGCGTGTGTGTATGACTAGATGTATGAATGTGAGTGAAGCAAAAGAAGTATGTAAGGATCGTAGCAGGTGGCGTTCTATAGTTTCTGCCTACCCCCATGGGAAAAAGGCGTGAGTTTATGTATGTATGTATGTATGTTTATTATTACGTATACTTTACTAACAAATGCCAATATATTGATGAATCAGATTTTCTTTGGTACGGAACCCAAAATGAGCAAAGTCCGACACGCAATATTGTGAAAACTTTTTCAACTATCTACTAAATCTACTTTTACTTATCAATATATTATTATTAACAGCCCGAAGACGAAACCGATGCCACAAATCCCTGTGAGCCAGAAGACACAGACTCAGAAGCCGCGACGTGGGTGGTGTACTTCTGGCAGGGCCGGCGCGCGCCTAACATGGGCTGGCTCACCTTCACGTTCGGCCTGGAGCGCAAGTTCAAGCAGCTGTGTAAGCGGCTGGACGTGGTGAGGACTCACCAGCAGCAGGAGAGCCTCAAGTTCATGGCGCACTTCCACAGGCGGTTCATCATCAGAGACGGCAAGAGGAACCAGAAGCCTGTAAGTTGAAAATGATGAAAACTAAACTATAATCGAAATACATCATCCACAACCCAACTTCGCCCACTGCTAAGACTATAATAGTTTTCTCGAAACCTAGGCCCAAATTGAATGTAACATTTTTGTGGGTGATAAACCTTAGTATAAGGAATCTATTTGTACAGCACAAGCACTCTTTATTTCCCTCGGCAAACTTCGTGTTTCGTCAGTCGTCGGATTCCTATCATCATTTGCCCTTTGCACTTGGTGCAGACCGGACACTCTCAATCAACTTGGAAGTATTATATAGATTTGTTAATACTCTTTTAACATAATGTAATTTATTTGTAAAGTGGGAGGGAAGCTACTAAAGCTGCTATTTTTACAGTTCTATATATTTCACACGGAATTCAAAACAACAATAAAGTACTTAGTTCTGAATTCAAATTATTATACACGATAAATCTAATTATTGATGGACATGGAAATTAGAATTCGTTTGTATACGGAAATACGATGATTTCGGGACATTAAGGAAATAGTTGTACTGTACCAGACAGAGGATATACTTCAAGCTAGAAAAATTAAAAACAAATAGATACTTTTTTTGTGGTTTTTGGATCATTTCTTCGAAGAAAACTCAATTGTGTACAGTTGCTATTTTAACGAATTATTTTGAGTATTTTGAGCGGCAAGGTCATGAAAACTAAGATAATAAAAAAATCAAGTATACAAAATTTGCACTCGCGAGTTCTACTCGGGCATTTGTAATAAACTATTGAGTAGAAATAGTCAATATAAAGCGGATGTCACTTTTTTCGGTCTATAAAACACTGCGTCACTAACATTTCGCTAAGGTAGAACGTTAAGTAAAGAAATATGTTTATAATCAAAGTATTAATAGTCATAACGGAACTTTGTGTCTGTGAAGTTGGCCCTGCCAACCATTGCGCAAGAAACAGTTTGTCATTGAGTATACTGCATCCATAGAGTAAGTGAGATAGAATGATGCGACAAACGTAAGCGAGTGAAAGAGACAGTTATACAATGCTATTTGCATCTTCAATATTGACACAAAAATAGCAACTGTGCAGGGTCTTGCAGCCATTCAGAGACACAAAGATCCGTTGTGAGTATTATATGTGATTGTTGGCCCAGAATAAGTTGGACGACGTCCTAGTTCAAAACGCGAGATGGCTAGTTCATGGAGGCGCGGGAATAAAATATCCAGGAAGGATTTGGGGGGGGGAAGGTTTTGCCCAGCAGTGAGACTATAAATGCTATAATTATATGAAATTGTTTTTTTTTTATCAGGAGAGTGGCCGACAGCCGGTGGAGCTGTTTGAGCTGCGCAGCAACGGCTCTGCACTGTGCACGCGACTCGTGCAGGTGAAGGCCGACGCCGCGCAACTCAACAGCGCCTTCTGGTGAGTATAGATAGTTAAACAACGAGTTATTCGTAGCATTTTAGAACGTACACTGTTTTGAAAAGATTTACTTAAGGTTGCTCTAGTCGACGGCACGAACTATTTTGTGCGCGGGGTTAAAATGCATGCTTTCTCATCCGACAACACGTACGAAAGAGATAGATGCTGTGATGAGCAGTAAGAAGCTAGTTCGCGTATGAATACACACTTTTGCAAATTTGTAGCAAAATGGATGATGATTTAGGACGAAAACGAGCTCGCGAAATTTTATAAACAGACCTTTGGGAGAATGGATATCATAAAAAAACGACTAAATTCAAAATAAAATTATTTGCATTGTTGAACTACTTATCCATCCCTGTATGGTGACGGTTTTGCAATTAACCTTCTTCTTATGGTATTTATTTGCGCCCTTTTAAGGAAGCGTTAAAATTAGTGGTGAAATTTGAAACTTTCGACGCTCATAACTTTCAAATAATATATATATTTTACTTTTTTGTTACAGGGCTAGATAATGATGAGACAAATTGATATATTTTTTATTTTGAACGTACATCGTCAAACAGAACAGTGGAGTAATCGCCAGACTGCGTTTGTATGGAAGAATGATCGACTAGGGCAACCTTAAACTGTATAGAACGGACACATTTTTCTCGCTAGATTTTTATATAGAAGGGCGAAGCTAGAGTGCTTCGCCCTTCTATATAAAAATCTAGCCCCACCCATCTGGGCATCACATTCATCACAATTATTTGCCAAGTAGGCATTTAAAGAGACTGGGCCTGCGTGGTGGTTTACGGTCCATTCCCTCTCACAGAGAGGAGGCCTGTGTCCCAGCGGTGGGAACATTAAAAGGCTGATGATGATGAGGCATTTAAGCAAGTATCTAACGAAATCTTTCCCGGCTCAATAAGCTCACCATTACCTGATGCCAATAGCAATATATGGGTGTTATATTTTTTGACATCTGCTATAGTCTTTGGGGATTACAGGCGTGATGTTATGTTCTTATCTAAATATCTGTGATTGCTACAGCTACATCCTGAACGTGCCCCTGGAAGGCGCCAACGATACGTCTTCAGCGATAGTGTACGCGTGGATCGGGAACAAGAGTGACGCCGACTCCGCGAGACTCATTGAGCAAATAGCAGAAGAAAAGTTCAACAACCCCTGGGTCAGTCTGCAGGTAAACAAAACGTTTATAAAACTAGTTTTGCTTTCTTACTTTCCACAATAATAATAAGCTCGCCATGTTTTAATAATCAGGGGCGGCCTTAACCGCTGCGAGACGGGCGGCCCAGACAAGGCCCTTAGCCTTTTTAGGGTTCCGTACCCGAAGGATTAAAACGAAGCTCGATTGCGGTGTCTGTCCGTCTGTCTGTTTCAAACGGTTGTAGCTACAGTCTCCAAAATTTCATAGTATAAACATCTTGTTGAATGCCGAAGCCATACAAACTGTCAAAAAATGTTTTTTAGGGAGGCTCATTTTTACCTACCCCATCGAGTGGGGTATCGTTGTTTACAGCTCGTTGAGTAGATAAATACTGTATTTTTTTATTTCAAAAACAATTTGGAGATAATGTTTATAATTACGTATATTTTACCAACAAATACCTATATATTGATAAACCAAACACAAACCCAAACCCATCACAAATAAAAAAAAAAAAAAAAAAAAAAAAAATCAGATTTTTCTTGGAAATATCCTAATTTTTTTTTCGGTTTGGTACGTAACCCTAATAGTGCGAAGTCTGACACGTACTTGGCCGGTTTTTACAATGTATGTGACGAAGTGGTGATATACGAAAAATGCAAAAATTTGCACTTATTATTATTGTTACGAGCTGGGGCTCAGGGATAAATTATTTAAACAGCAGACTTCAATTAATCACTCTTTATTACAAAAAACACTTCTTAAACAATTCAATTACTTCGCACTATTTTCCTTTTCTGATCGCTCTGTGTCGCTTCCGAATCGAAACTGACTCACGACGAACCCGACCGCTCTTTATATAGCACCGAAGATATTTCTAGAACGTTCCATACTGTTCTAGATAATTCGAGAAACTTCCAGAACAATCGACTTTCGAACTCACTGTTCCCGAAGCGACTAGAAACTTCCAGAATGTTCGGTTCGAACATTCTGGAAAATTCCATTCGACACGAGAAGATTAGTTCCGCTATTCGATACTAGATGGCGCCACTAGTAACTACTTAATTCTTCTACTCGTCACTAGATGGCGTTGCCCTATCTTGTAACATTGCCTCCCTCTTAGACATGCTCGTCCCGAGCATCGTTAGACCCATGATAACGGGCCAACCGATCCACATGAACGACCTTTGATGCACCTCGGGGTCCCTTCTGAATTCGGTAGGTGACGTCATTAATCTGGGTAACTACGCGATATGGTCCATCCCATTTTGCTTGCAATTTAGGCGATTTTCCTTTGCTGCGTACCGGGTTATGTAACCATACCAGTGATCCTTCATCGAAGCCCTTATTGTTCGCCTTCCGATCGTAGCGAGTCTTCATCCTCTCAGACATCTGTTGACCTGTCTCTCTGATGTGCTCATATACCTTTAATGCACCTCTACTACGAGTGTGTGGTCCTTTCACAGGCGCACCCACACAACTTGTGCATTTGCGGCACCATTCCTTAACGTCCTCTCGACAATGGATCCAGTAAAAGCGTTCTCGGATCTTGATTAGAGTCCTCTTAACTCCCATGTGACTTCCTGAACTTCCATTGTGATAGAGCTGTAGGACCTCCGGCACCTTAAACTTAGGTACGACCATTTGTAGATGACACTGGTCACCGCGAGCATTCTCCCATTTCCTGCACAGAACTCCATCCTGGATAACCAAGCTTTCCCATTGTGCCCAATAACTCTTGGTGATGGAACTGGTTGCTGCGACATCACTCCAGTGAGGCCTAGGAGCACCTGATTTCTTCCATTCAAGGATCGGTTTTATGTCTCTGTCTTCCTGTTGAGCACTCTGCAAGGTTTCCTTCCACTCTTCGCTAAGATCCGTCCTCAAAACCCGCACTAGTGTTACCTGCTTAGCTTCTTGTCTCGCACAATGTTTACATTGGTCTGGACATGGTCTTCGCGAGAGAGCATCAGCATTACCGTGCGACGTTCCGCTACGATGTTGAATTACGAAATCAAACTCTTGCAATAATTCAATCCATCTTGCTACCTGTCCTTCTGGGTTCTTAAATTGCAGTAGCCATTTCAGTGCAGCGTGGTCCGTTCGCAGGAGAAATTTCCGCCCCAACAAATATTTATTGAAATGCTGCAATGTTTTTACTACAGCTAGAAGCTCCCTTCGTGTGACACAGTAGTTCCTTTCAGGTTTGGATAAGGCTTTGCTGAAGTACGCAATTACAACCTCCTGATCTCCTTTTCGTTGTGACAACACCCCGCCGATTCCAGTATTGCTGGCATCTGTGTCAACTATGAATTCATTTTCATGGTCAGGATAGCCTAGGATGGGAGCATTGCACAGATGTTCTTTCAGCTTCTGAAATGCGATGTCACAGCTCTCATTCCAGCAGAACTGTATCTTGTCTTCAGTTAGTTTATGAAGAGGTCGGGCAATGTCAGCAAAGCTCTTCACAAACCGTCGATAGTAGGAGCACAAACCGAGAAATGCCCTGACTTGCGTTTTGTTCTCTGGAACTGGCCAATCCTTGACGGCAAAGAGCTTATCCGGGTCCGTTTGAATACCTTTTTCGGAAACCACGTGTCCTAAAAAGTTCACTTGCCGCCTGAACAACGCGCACTTCTTTGGGCTTAGTTTTAGATTGGCTCCTCGTATCTTCGACAGCACTTGCTCCAGATTGCGGAGGTGATCTTCAAAGTTCCTACCCACGATGATAATGTCATCCAAGTAGACAAGGCAGGCATCTCCAATCAGTCCAGTAAGCACCCGCTCCATCAATCTCTCAAAAGTGGCAGGAGCATTACACAAACCAAATGGCATGACGTTGAATTGCCACAATCCTTTTCCTGTGGAGAATGCTGTCTTTTCTTTATCTCGAGGGTCTATCTCGACCTGCCAGTAGCCACTCTTCAGATCTAAGGTAGAAAACCACTTCATTCCCGTAAGCGTATCCAGCGTGTCGTCGATCCTTGGCAACGGATAACTGTCTTTTTTAGTGATGTCGTTTAGTCGGCGATAGTCAACACAGAAGCGCATGCTGCCGTCCTTCTTCTTCACCAACACTACCGGTGAACACCATGGACTGGATGAAGGTTCAATCACGCCATCTTTCACCATACCCTTGATCATGGCGTCAACTTCACGTTCCCGTGCCACTGGCACACGTCTTGGTCGCTGGCGGATTGGTGCCTCATTTCCTGTATTTATTCTGTGTTGAACTAACGCAGTCTTCCCTATGTCGGCATCATTTGTCGAGAAAATGTCGGCGAACTTGTTCAACATCTTCTTAGCCTTGTTCTTTTCTTCTTCCGATAAGTTATTTTGGGAGTCCTTCAAAAGCGAAGTCACGTCGTATCTTGCACTTTGAACTTTGGCATTGGTAGGGTTTTCGTGGCATCTACGCATCCAAACCACTCCTTCACAAGTGCCTAACATTGTGCCTTTCTTGAGTACAAGGTCCTGATCACTTGTGTTGAGTGCACGTACGGATGAAACTCTAGTTCCCCTTACCAAGGTGCGTGCAATCTTCCATGAAGCATCGTTATCTAGTCCTTCTATAAGTACACATCGGTTTTCCCGACCAGAATTTCCTGGTAGGCAAACTGGTACGATTGTTTCTGACCTTGGACGAAGAATAACTTTCTTGACGCAGTACACCTTTCCCGTTAATGCACCTTCCATGAAGACTTCCTCTGAGCCACACTTCAACACTCCTTGATGAACGTCAATCTCACACTGATGTTTCCGCATGAAGTCCAAACCCAGAATGCAGTCGTCCACTATGTCGGCCACGATAACATTGTGGCGATAAACTTTGTTCCCTAACTTCATGTCAACCTCCTTCTCACCTCGGACGGATATGTGCTGACCGGTGGCTGTTCTCAGATGTACACCTTCATGGCTCCCGAAGAAGTCCCCAAGAAACCGTCTTGCTAATTGGAAACTGACAACTGTCCGAGAGGCTCCAGTATCCAAAGTCAGCTTGCAAGGTGTTCTGTTAATTTCGCCCTCGATGATCAGGCTGTTCCCGTCACAGGATTGTGAGATCGAGATCCTTGGGGCTCTTCCATCACCAGCCAGCACCCGCCCCTTAGTCCTGGCGTCTATTCGTTTCCCTGCTGCTGTTGCCCAGCAGGGACGTCTGGTGAACCTTTAACTGGCGGCTGCTTATTACCGTGGGGTTGCCTTCGCTTCGGGCAGCTCAATCGGATGTGGCCTCTCTCTCCGCAGCCATAGCATCGGGGTGAAGTCGCAACCTCCCTGATTCGGTGACTTCGTTCGTCCCGCCGTACTGCCTCTACCTCCAAAGCGTGGGCTAGGGCGTCCTTAAGGTTCTTGAAATGCCCTAGCCTTACGGCAGCCCTAACCTCAAGGTCGCGGATCCCATCCGTGAACGCCTGTACGAGGTTCCCGTCGATCAGTACCGGTGATGACTGGTAAGCCTTTCGGACCAGCTTTTCCACATCAAGAGCCCACTGCTGAAGAGTTTCACCAACCCGTTGCGATCGGTCTTTCAACTGGGCTCGAAACACATGTTCCAGGTGTGCGTCGCCGTATCGAGCTTCTAATGCTTCTAGAAGCTTCTCAAAGGTGACGTCGTGTCCAAGCGCTTCTAATACAGACAAGGCCTGGTCGCGGAGGCCCAAAGTTAGAGCAGTCAATGCCTGTTCGTTGGTCCACCCATTCGATTTCATCACGGCCTCAAACTGAATCTTGTAGGCGGACCATGACGAAGAGCCATCGAATGGTGGCACTTTAAAACCACGAGGCGAAGGTGCCACTACCGCAGCTGCCACGGTCCCGCCTCCAGACTTGAACCCACGTATTGTCTTTTCCATCTCGACAATGCGGGTCTCATGTTGCTGGACCTGGTCCTTTACTTCTTTCATCTCCTTCCCGATGGCTCCGCGGAGGTCCTTAATCACCAAGAACTGCTCCTCTTGACGGCGAGCCTGCTCCTCCTTGTCGTGCTGCAGCTGCTCCTCCAAGCGCCGCGCCTGCTCCTCCTGACGGCGAGCCTGTTCCTCTTGACGGCGAGCCTGCTCCTCCTTGTCGCGCTGCAGCTGCTCTTCTATGCGGCGAGCCTGCTCCTCTTGACGGCGAGCCTGCTCCTCTTGACGGCGAGCCTGCTCCTCCTTGTCACGCTGCAGCTGCTCTTCCAAGCGGCGGGCCTGCTCCTGCATAAAAGCCATAAGGGCGGCGAGGTCAGGGATCACCGGTGATTGAGCTGGAGCTGCTGCAGTCGCGGAGTCTCGTTGTCCACTTGATGACGGTGAGGGAGCGTCTCCAAAGCGCCTCTGGTCTACATCTTGCCGGCGCTGACTCCTGGTGCGCATCCCTTCCGTTTCTTCCTTTGGTAGAACCGGCATAATTTATCCCGCACTTCTGACACCAATTTGTTACGAGCTGGGGCTCAGGGATAAATTATTTAAACAGCAGACTTCAATTAATCACTCTTTATTACAAAAAACACTTCTTAAACAATTCAATTACTTCGCACTATTTTCCTTTTCTGATCGCTCTGTGTCGCTTCCGAATCGAAACTGACTCACGACGAACCCGACCGCTCTTTATATAGCACCGAAGATATTTCTAGAACGTTCCATACTGTTCTAGATAATTCGAGAAACTTCCAGAACAATCGACTTTCGAACTCACTGTTCCCGAAGCGACTAGAAACTTCCAGAATGTTCGGTTCGAACATTCTGGAAAATTCCATTCGACACGAGAAGATTAGTTCCGCTATTCGATACTAGATGGCGCCACTAGTAACTACTTAATTCTTCTACTCGTCACTAGATGGCGTTGCCCTATCTTGTAACATTATTAATACTTTACTATGAAATACTAAAGCAACTTTATTTTAATATCTATTATTATATATAATAAAACAGTAGGAACCGTCTGTCTGTTCACGCTAATCTCATAAACTAATGAACAGTTTTTCTTGGGTTTTTCGCAGATAGATTAAGCTTAGTTTTGAGCAACATTTAGTCTCTGTTTAATTAAAATGGGTGGTCGGAAAAAAGGTTCTGGTTTTTTTTTATTTACTTTAACACCATCTGGGGGCTCAGTTACATTTTCCGCCATTTACCAATTGACCAAAATCATGAAGTAAAAAAAATCGGGGCTGAATCATGAAAATAAGAATATCCTGGAATGGAATCATGTGTGGTAAAGACTCTCAAACTAACTAGAAAATCAGAATTATGAAGAAGTTAATCGAAAATCACAAAATCTATATTAATCTGAGCGAAGCCGGGACGGGCAGCTAGTGATAAAATAAAAAGTTTCAACTGTAAGCGTTTTATTGGGTTGTCGCGCGAGGACTCTGTAAGGGCGAGGCCCCGGGTGATTTATCGTCACCCCCTTCGGCCGCCACTGCTTGAAATCCAAGAACAAGTGCTCAGCCACTCTTTCTCATTTAGATTTAAGTATTCACGCATAACAAAAAACCTAAACTGACGTTCGCATAATACAACAGCGTTGCGTCCTATGGAACAGTTTATTCTTACAGACACATACACTCGTATAGTGAAACAAAAATCGTATAGATGTTGTGTTTCTGTTAGAATAACAAACATAACTTTCTCTCAAGTACAACAGTGTTTCTGACAAAGATTTCTTTACAAATAAGCATCACCTTTCTACCAATTTTGTTCCTCCTTCTTATCTGTTTATTATAAGCGTTTATTTGGGTGTATTCGTTAAATAAATAAATACAACATAATATTGGAATTCTTTATGTTGTATTTATTTTTCCAAAAACAGGTTCTAGCAGAAGGCAGCGAACCGGACAATTTCTTCTGGGTAGGCATCGGCGGCCGCAAGCCCTACGACACGGACGCAGACTATCTGAACTTCACCCGGCTCTTCCGCTGCTCCAACGAGAAGGGATACTTCACTGTCTCCGAGAAATGCACAGACTTCTGTCAGGTAACTATTTCTTTATAGGCAAAGTGTCTGTGAAAAATACAAGCAATATTACTCGTTTATAACAATAAAAAAATAACTTCAAAGAAAAGGAATACTGGACGTATCATATGCCCGAAGCTTTACCATAATTTGTGCAAATTTAAACATTTACTCCCACTCTAAGTATTCAAACTTCAAATTAACTTGCATATGAATTATGATGTATTAATTTTTTTTATGTTTAGACTTTACATGTCAATATCAGGAAGGAACTCTCAAAAAGATTTTATTTTTTGTCTAGGATGATCTGGCTGATGACGACATTATGATATTGGATAATGGCGACCAAGTGTTTTTATGGCTCGGCGCCAAATGCTCCGAAGTGGAGATAAAACTGGCTTACAAGTCTGCACAGGTAACTAAATATTTTATAACTCTCAGTTTCACACAGTAGTGTTTATTTTAGTTTCTTTCAATAATTGAACAAAAACTGACTATAAAATGATAATAATCTCTAATCTCCACTACCAAGGTATACATCCAACACATGAAGTCAATGCAGCCCGACAAGCCACGCAAACTCTTCCTGACACTGAAGAACAAAGAGTCGCGACGGTTCACCAAGTGCTTCCATGGCTGGGGAGAGCACAAGAGGCCTCCTGAATAAACATCACATAGATCTGCATGTGCCAACGACTAGTAACCATTAGATGCCTATAGCTAGTTTTCTACGAGTGATTTTTAGTAACTAAGTGAAATTGAGGCACACTTTATTAATAAAAAGACATGAGATACGTTCCTTATATCACACGGAACTGCCATTGGTCCCTACATAATTCAGTTTTGTTTATAATTTCATATAAATCATCAGTTTATTATCGTAAACATCGAAACAGTATTGAATTAGTTTGTAAGTCTGTATAGTGGTAATTGTTGACACAAAATGAAGCTTTTCTGATGAAACTAGTTTTTAACACATTTTACGGAGATGTTAATGACAGAATGTGCAATACTGAGTATTACTTGTTAAATGATTAATAAATTTTTTGTGTTATACAATTGTGCTTCCAGATAAAGTAGGGAGTTTGAATTTGATACAGATTCTACCACTGCTCAAATCTTAATCACTGTTCTTCTAGTAAGTTCAATCAATATCTTCAGTCTGTTTCCTATTATGTGAATTTATAAGTAGCAATGAATACTGTTCTCTCTCTTTTCCCAACTAACTACTATACCTTCTTATGTCTCTTCATCAGCCATTTTTGCAGTGTTAGAATAAATTATGTTGCGGATTGTCAAAAATGAAAGACTGAATCATGCCATTATCTCATTTATTTGAACTTTTATATATAAAATATTAAGCATGTGTGTGATGAGATTACACAAAACGATTATTACGACATTTGTGAGAGTAACTTTTGACTAGATTAGCAGAGATTGCCTTGTGTGTTACTCCGGTGACAAATGAAACATGCACTTCATTCACAATGCATTTATTATGACATGATTTATTTTGATGTATCTTGATTGATTTAGCTGTATATAGTATTCTGTCATATGATAAAAACTGTATTTTATGTAAATCATGTAAATAAGAGATTTTTATAATATAATAAAATCCATAAATTAAATCAAAATTCCTAAGTATTGTGTACAATGCTATTTTGATGTTGAGCACAAACTTTTAATGTTTTTGTAACAATCCTTATAATAAAATATAACAACAAATGTGTGTCTTATTATAATAAACCCGCATGAAGTTTACATGATCTGAAACAAAATAAGAGGTAGCTTTAAAATCGTAACAGGAAAGAATATTAAATTAAGGTAAATGTAACAATAGTATGAATTTTAGTAAAAATATTAATTTTAACCGAAAAAGTTTTGGGAGGCATGATTTTGATATCTAAAAGGAATATTTACATTTTCTCAAGTTGGAAAAGCGTATACCTGAAATGCTTTTTAATCATCATCGTCGTCGTCATCAGAAGGAACAAACAGTTCGTTCTCTTCCAGGAAATTGGCTATATTTTTACTAATAGCTGCTCCTATGAGCAGGCCTGGCACTACGGCCATTACTATACCCAGGAGACCTAGCGGAGTCTTCTCTGGCTCGGGTAGTATAGCACCAGTCGGAGTAGTCGTAGCGGTCCTCCTTTGTATGGCGTTCTCATGTCTCGTCAGATTTCTAGATTGCGCCACCAATCGGGATAACCGAAAAATAGCCATTTTGTTCACAATTAAATATGTTGAGTGTTTTTAACTCGATTATTTTTAGCTAGCTAAAATCTCTTCTCTTCTGACACTGACATAAATGACATTTGTTTTTGACAACAGAATGACGTAATTATATGCCACAGATTTGATAATAATATTCATAAATCGTGTGCCGTTTCGAGTAGTGTCGATGAATGTTTCATTGATTTAATCCAACTCCCGACTACAAATTGACTTTTTACTTTTTTATAAATTGACTTTTTTTATAAATTGACTTAGGAATAAAACCATGAACATAGCAGTAGCTGATGTGATGTGCCATGCCATGTGATATTGACTAAACTTACTTTGTTTTCAAACGAACTTATGTGGGCGTCCAAGCAAAAAGAGTGCCGTAGTGGGGTATTGTGTTAAGACTAGATTCGGTATTTAGATATTCAATTGATTTATGGGTAAAATAAATATTCAAGAACTGGCACATTTTTTTTATCAGTTATTTAAAGTAGAAACACTACTTGTGTTTTATGAACTTTACAAAACTGCCTTCTTGCTTAAACGCCGGATTTATCTATACCTACATGCGCCGGACGCCCACATATTATATTCTCTGCCGTATATAAAGAAAAACAAAACATTAATGATTGATAACGTTGACTTTTGAAACCAAAATCGAACGCGTTCAACCGTTTTAATTAGTTGCTAGAGTAAAAATATCTTTGGTTTTGGAAAAAAAAATGCATTTCATGTTGAATATTCTAATAAATATTCTGTATACACAAGAATAAACTTAGAAATGCAACCTAATTAATTACAGTGTGGTTTTTATATATGTATACTTGCTCGTAATATAATATGACTATAAATAATATAGTCTAGCAACACAGCTCATTGCAAAATGTCAACTTGATCTGAAACGAAATGAATAAAAATTTTAACATAATTTATTTGTATTTAACGAAAACAATTTTTCTTTGGAAAAAATGAATGTGACGTTAATTAGTTTAGAGGCTTTAATTCGTAAGTATTTTTGTATGGTATTTTCCGTGATATAGAAAGTTTTTACTAAGTATTTAATGAGAATGTATCTGTTGTTCGTTTGCTTAGTAAAAGCTACACATGAATCTCTGCCATGTCCGGATGCTGCGGCGTTGGAAGCGTTTTGCGCTGTGATGCGGGACTCTACGGAGGGCGCGCAGCTGGCGGCACAGGCCCTAGCTGCCCGCTTACACACTCCGAATGCTCGCGAAGCTCTCCTCGCTCTCTCGATGCTAGATCGCTGCATGCGACGTTGTGATGCCGGTTTCCACGCCGAAGTTGGCAAATTCCGCTTCCTCAATGAAATGATTAAGTTAGTTTCACCTAAGTACTTTGCTGATCGAACTTCCCCAGAAGTGCGGACTAGGGTAAGGATACTTTCATTTAAAACTTTATTTCTTTAACATCTAATGCATATCTGAGTACCTATGATAGCTTATTGTATCTTATTGATGTAAATATACACAGAGTATTGAGGTTTTTAGTCACAGAGATTTTTAGTCTAATAGCTTTTACCGAAATTTATTAAATTATACCTCATGCACTTTTACTTTTTGAAAAGTATAAATACCTTATTACAATGAATATACATTTCTAAACAACAATTGGCAATTTTAATGAATATTTAAAAAATACTGTCCTGAAGCACATGTTTAATAATAAGTAAATTAACCATGTTCCTTTTCCTCATAGAAACTAATCATAATACCTTATATTTTAGGTACTACAACTGCTTCACGCTTGGTCAATTGAATATCCAAAGGAATCCAAATTTAAGGTAGCATATGACATGCTTAAGAACCAAGGAGTGGTGAAAGAGACTCCGCCTCCCTTGCCTCCTGAAGATGCTGTACCACCTCGGAACAGGTCAAAAAATGCCATATTTGAAGATGAGGAAAAGTCTAAGTTGTTACAAAAGTTACTACAGAGCAAAAAGCCTGAGGACCTCCAACATGCAAACAGGCTTATCAAAACTATGGTCAGAGAAGTAAGTACCTACCTAAATTCATTAGCAAAATAAAAGTTTTTACACCTAGTTATTGTAACTTTAACTATAAAACATGCAGCCTACTGTAGTAAAATACTACAATGTGTAAATGCTCCATGAATTATATTGACCAAGAATAATCACACTAATCTTTCTAATATTATAAATGCGAAAGTTTGGATGGACGTGTGTTTGTTTGTTACTCAATCATGCTAAATGGCTGATCGGATTTGGATAAAAGGACATGGCCAGATTCTGCCCTCCGAATCAATCAGAATACATAAATGTACAGTAATTATTAATATTTAAAAATTTCTTGTAAAATAAATAAAAATTAACCGCAACAATAACATTTGTCTAGAACACAGGTGACAAAATTATAATAAAATAACTGAGTTAATTGTTTATGTGCAGTTACTATGCAATGCATTTGCATCTGGATACACGCATTGGACAAACACTGCATTCAATACAGGCAAACCAGTGAGGTTAGGGTTAGGGGACTATAGTCAAAAAAATAAGGCATAATAGCTGCACATGGAAGGAAAGAACTGAATGATAATACTTAAAAAGTGATGAATCTGGAGTGATGTCACCCCAGCTGCCATGTCATATCTTCCGAACAAAAGAAGATATGATTATGTACCATAGCTCAAAAATTGAGGCAGAATAGCAGCCATTGGCCGAAAAATTATCAGACCTCTGATCAAAATACTCTATAAGTTATTAAACCGACAAATATGTGTAAGCTGGAGTGACGGCACCCCAGCTGCTCATGTCATATCTTCCGAACGAAAGAAGATATGATTATGTATTATAGCTTAAAATATAAGAAATAATAGCTGTCACAGGCAGAAAAATTTTCAAATCAAGTTTAAACATAGGATGAAATAAAATTCAAAAATCTAAGTGTAACAATTTCAAGAGAATGACAAGACAACCTAACAGTGACCTGTAAATTGCAAAAAACGTAACAAAATATTAATTTCGCGGGCTAACTTTGTGCATCCACCTTAACCGAACTACGAAGAACAAGTCACAAAAAAAAACAATATAAGTAGTTCTCTCGTCGTCTAAAGTTGATAAGAATCCACTTTTTATATTACATTCATAGTTCTATTAAAGTTCAGTCGGCTCTCAGTCTATATCTTCAATAAAATATTTCGAGCGCAAGTTAAAATGACTTCTAATGGTATGCTTACTAAGTGCAAACTTGGTTGCAATAATGTAGCGCACGGAATGGCAACGCCGCTCCGTACCTCCTCCGAAGTAATAATTTGATCTTTTTGGCGCGGAAACTATATTTTTGCTTACTACGTGGAAACTACAAGAACTAGAGATTTGAAATTTTTTCTGCCTGTGGCAGCTATTATTTATTATGTTTTAAGCTATAATACATAATCATATCTTCTTTCGTTCGGAAGATATGACATGAGCAGCTGGGGTGCCGTCACTCCAGCTTACACATATTTGTCGGTTTAATAACTTATAAAATATTTTGATCAGAGGTCTGAAAATTTTTCTGCCAATGGCTGCTATTCTGCCTCAATTTTTGAGCTATGGTACATAATCATATCTTCTTTTGTTCGGAAGATATGACATGGCAGCTGGGGTGACGTCACTCCAGCTTACACACACGTTTTTTTATCATAGTTTCATCACTTTTTAAGTATTATCGTTCAGTTCTTTCCTTCCATGTGCAGCTATTATGCCTTATTTTTTTGACTATAGTCCCCTAACCCTAACCTCACTGGTTTGCCTGTATTGAATGAGGAAGCTGGGGTGACGTCACTCCAGCTAACACATACTAAACGACTCATATTAACGAAGTTTTTGTGGCACCTAAATTAAGACTCGGAACTTTGATTGCTGCTATTATGCCTTTATTATTGGCATAGATAGAATTTTTCTATCACATATGAGGAAGCTGGAGTTAAGCACATTAATAAGGTTCCATATGGTGCCGTCCGTGGTCGCTTACAATGGGCTTTGTCAGGAAGCTTACAGTCACTCAAAGGGCAATGGAGAGGGCTATGCTCGGAGTTTCCTTGCGTGATCGAATCAGAAGTGTGGAGATCCGCAAGAGAACCAGGGTTACCGACATAACCCGAAGAATTGCCAAACTTAAGTAGCAGTGGGCAGGGCACATTGCTCGCAGAACGGATGGCCGATGGGGCCGAAAAGTTCTGGAATGGCGACCGCGAACCGAAAGACGATACGTTGGAAGGCCTCCCATTAGGTGGACCGATGACCTGGTTAAGGTTGCGGGAAGGCGCTGGATGCGAGACGAACGGGATCGGTCAATGTGGCGACGCCTGGGGGAGGCCTATGTCCAGCAATGGACGTCTTTCGGCTGGAATGATGAATAAGGCAATAGCATGCTTTTAGCTATTATATTATTCTAGCTTCTGTCAGCAGCTTCGCCAGCGTGCATGTCGAAAATTATCCCGAGGGAACATATTCCTGGGATAAAAAGTATCCTATGTGCTATGCCTGACTATAATCTATCTCTGAGCCTTTCATCCAGATCCGTCCAGTTGTTTGACCGTAAAGAAGTAACACACATACAAACACACACACTCACATACTTTCGCCTTTATAATTTTAGTGTGCTTAATGGAATCTGAAGGAAAATATTAGATACTAGCTGTGCCCGCGGCTTCGCTCCCGTCATCTGTCTGCCAACCCTACGTTACTTACCTATCTACCTATTTTTGTTTCTATAGTCATCATTCTTTCGCGGAGAATCTTAACAACGCCATTCAGAAAATGACTTTAAATGCACAACGCCATATATCGAATATCGAGTTCAACTGTCCGAGTATCTGAATTGCGCGTGTTGTGATAATTTTACTTCTTGAACACTTTAAATTCATCTAACTTTTGATTGAGAGAGAGAGAACCGATTGCGATGAAACAAAAACTAAGTAATTCTTCAAGTTACGCACAATATTAACGTATATAAGTTATTTACATTGGTTTCGTACATTTCACGTGATGCGTGCACAAATAAACAGACAAAAATTCCAAAAATGCCGGAAATAGGTTCTGTTGGTTATCCTTTAACTCCCTGGCTATTTTTTTTTGGAAATATTTTCGATGTACAAAAATTACTTTTCTACAGATTTATTATATGTATCTATTGATGATAATGATTGATTGATGATGATAATAAATACGCCTAACATTTCCTACATATAGAGAGCATTAGAATCACATTTTATTTTATATCTGTTTGGTACCAAATCTCGTTTTATAGTTTTAAAATATCATCTGTTCTTTTAAAGTTTTAATCAAGTCTGTCCTCCTTGCCAAGACTGCCAATTGTATGCCTAATTAGGAATAATTGTGCTAATCTAACTGACCGTAATGTAAAACCACACATTCACAATAATTGAAGCAATAAAGACATGATTACGGGTAAGAAGCCAGGAGGTCAACATGCCCAACACAGGTGTTATATTACTGCAAACATGGAAACTTGTTGTTCAACATTAACCAAATTGTATGCAAACATAGCACAATCATTATTCAATGACTTTACTGCTCTCAGAAAAACATGTCTGTCATGTCACAATGGATATTATTCTGTTGTTGAGTTCAGTGTATAAGTCCACTATAATCAAAAAAATATTTTATCAATTAATGCACGGTGGTGGAGGTGGCATTCTTAGCTAACCACACTGTGATCAATATAATTATGGTCCCTATGTAACAGTTCAAGCAAATCCTTTGCATAATCATCTCTGCAGCCGGATCACAGGTATGTATGAAATGCTCCACAAAATTCCACCGGCTGTCGAGGTCGAGGCACTTCATCGTCGACCCGACGCCGATGCGAACCCCTCCTACCGTTATTTGGGAGCCATGAAAACACATGGCCTCGGACTTGTGCAGGGCCACCTCGAGTCCCAATTGCTGGATCCTCACGATGACTGTCGCAACCCCACGTGTCGCTATTTCGGCCGCCGCCTGATGCGACCTCCCCTGTGTCAGGACCAGCGTGTCGTCAGCGTAGCAAATCACGTTGACGGCACTAGGGAGGTTGGCGCAAGCACCCAGTCGTAACCGATGTCCCACAGATACGGCCCCAAGACCGATCCCTGTGGGACACCGCACGTCCGCACGACATCTCTCGCCGGTTCCATTCTCCCTGGTGACCGGGGTAGATGACGGCCCTGTCCGTCAAGTAGGCCTCGACCACGCGACAGAGGTAGGCGGTGTCAAAATCAAAATCAAATATTTTTATTTTACATAGGCCTACATGGGCACTTATAAAACGTCGACAAAAGGTGCACGGTTCGGTTTAGTCGTTTCCTATGGAGAAGAACCGGCAAGAAACTCCATGGTTACTCTTTTAAATTGTTTTGTTTACAATATTTCCATGTTACAGAATTAGTACTTGGATATGGGGGGACAACGTAGGCCCGACAATAAGTCGTACGAAATTGAAAAAAAAAACAAACAAAAAAAAATAATGCACGAAATAAAAAGTTAACAAATGTTAACAATCATCTAGAAAACTAGAAAGCCTACAATGTTCACACATTCACAATAGGTAAAAGAATCTATACAAAAGTAAAAAAAAAAAAAAACCACAACACTAAATTTTATTATGTGGCACAAATACTGTAATCAGTGCTGTAACTATTCTTAGCAAAGGGCTATAATGATGATTGAAAAATATTGTAAAAAGTCTAATTAAAAGAGAAAAAAAATGAGATTGAGAATAGTTAGAGATATCCATATATTTGTGCCGTTTATGAGTTACCAGAGAAGCCGCATGCACAGAGGGTGTCAAAGCCTAATTTTTTATCTTCAACGTAGTCCTTGATTCTATAATATGCTTTTTTAACAAGGACACGTTTGATGTAGTTTTTGAACTTTCCATCGGTCTGTTCCTGACTGATAACTGACTTAGGCAACTTGTTATAAAAGCGTATACTGTTTATAAGAAAAGACTTGCTAGTTTTCGTTAATCTGAATTTGGGTATTACAATTTCGTGCTTACTGCGTGTATTTAAATTATGGAAGTCACTTCTAGTTTTGAAAAGCCCTAGATTTATGCGGACATACAAAATACATTCCAAAATATAAAGTGAAGGTAGAGTCAGTATATCGATCTCTTTAAATTTTTCTCTGAGGGACTCGCGAGGATCCATTTAATAGATCGCGCGGATTGCCCTCTTTTGTAAGATAAAAATTGAGTCAAGGTCTGCTGCTGACCCCCACAGCAGAATGCCATAAGACATAATACTGTGGAAATAAGCATAGTATACTAGTCTAGCTGTGGCTACATCGGTTAACTGCCTTATCTTCCTTACTGCATAGGCAGCCGAACTTAACCTGCCCGAAAGAGTTCTAATGTGCGCGCCCCACTGCAATTTTGAATCGATAGTAATCCCCAAGAATACAGTTTCCGTTATTATTTCAAGATTTTTGCCGTCAAGATTTAGATTTAGGTCACGTTGAGGTACATTTGGTAAAGAGAAGACATTTTGTTTTTTTCGCATTCAGTAAAAGATTGTTAGCTGCGAACCATTCCGAGAGAACAACTAGACTTTCATTGACATGTAAGACATCCGTATCTTTCCTATCTATTTTAAAAATTAGCGAAGTATCATCAAGACTAGAGACCCGGAGGACGTCGCCCCATTAACATTTACTTTTTGCTGTCTGTTTGATAAATAGGAAAGCACAAGATCAGCAGCTTGTCCTCGAATTCCGTAGTGTTGTAATTTACAGATCAGTGTGTTGTGGTCGACGGTGTCTGTAGACATCCCCACCCCACCCCGGGCCACTGCATCCCCCGTCATAAGGGCTCGCACGCGCATGATGGCGTCCACCGTAGAGCGCCCTCTGTGGACACCAAACTGGCTCCCCACCAGATCCGGCCCCACCCGCACCAGCTGCCCGACGAGGCGGTCTGCAATGACTCTTTCAAAGAGCTTGCTCACCTCGTCGAAAAGCACGATGGGCCGGTAAGCGGACGGAGTGTCCGCAGGGCGCTCCGGCTTCTTAATGAGGACCAGTTTCCCCGTCTTCCAACGAAGGGTGAACTGATCCCTCTCCAAGCATGCGCTAAGGAGCCCCCTTAGTCGAGGACCGAGATAACCAAGGCCAGGACCCAGGCTTTCCCAGGTAATGCGTCGGGTCTTGGGACGGTAGTTTTGGCGTTCGGGCTGACGACCACCTGGGCTACCACTATTTCTCAGGCGATGCACCTTAGCGTTATCTTAAGCCAAAACAAATCCTTACTAAACCACATTAACTTTTAGGAAGAGCGTCGAAACGAAGAAAGCAGTCGTCGCGCCCAAGAAGTTGGCAACGCGTTAGACAGCGCGGAGCTCCTGCGAGAACTTCTCGCCAACGCTGAAGACGCGTCTCCGGAGGAAGAGCAGCTGATCCACGAGCTCCACGTATCCTGTGGAGGCCTACGGCTGGCGCTCCAGCGCCTAGCCGCCTCGGAGACGCAACCCGACTGTCTCAGTGAGTGGACCGGTTTGTTACACCCAATCATTATCATTGTGATCTGTGTAGTGTTTGTTTGTTTGTCATAATTATGCTTTCATTCTGCATTGTTATTTTATTTTTAGATACAACTTTTGTTTTTGTAAATGTTATTATTTCCAGTACATACACACTTTACTGCACTCAGACCACGAGCATCAAGCAAAAAAGACCATAGTCACCTAGCTGACTGTGGCAATATGTAGTTAGTAGGAAAGTCGCGTGAGCGAATTTTGGAACTAGTCAATGCATGTTGTGATTAGTTAGGAAAATATAACATAAGGTTACAGGGTTCAGTAAAAACCTTATCTATACGTAAACGGTGCCAATTAGTACTGTGTTGGCTTCTATAATGTGATTTTTAATTTCGTAGACTAAACTGACATTTGGGGGGGTGTCAGTTTATCGTTACATAAAAATAGTGTCGTAGCCTGAATATCCTGAGTGATCGAAAGTTGATCGAAAATCGAAGTAGATCGAAAATGTAACTGTTTCACGGCAAATAAAAAACAATTTAACTGCAATAAACCTACATTCAAAAAGAGAATAGTGAATGCTAAAGATGGAGATGAGTGACAGTCAACCGAACTTCTGTCTTCGATTCTTCAACCTTATTTGTTTTTACCAATTCAAAATTTTGATTTAACTTAACTTTATGTAAATTTGGATTGTATTGCATCTTTTAGTTTAAATTTGTGGCATTAGTTCGTTCGCATGTTTTACACATTTATCCCAGTTATACAGGGAAACCTATAATTGGCCATACGAATTGTAATACGCATATTTTGTAAAATATTTTAAGTATCGCTGTTGGTTACCTAAATAAATAAATATTTTTTTTTAGAAACTAGCGGCCCTTATTTAGTTTCTACTCATTTATGTCAGACTTCATTTTATCGATCGGATCTTTTTTCTTATTGATTTCATATTTAACACAATAAAAGTTCATGTACTATGTGTATGAATACTGTTATATTTAAATATAACATAAGTATATGCAGTATATTCATAAATCATTTATTTACACCAATTAGCAATATGGGGAGTCATGTAACATCGATTCGATGAATCAGTTATGATTGAGCCTTATCTACAACACTAAGCGCCGCGCTTGCAACATTAAAAAAAAAAATAAGGTCATTGGCAGCTGTCAGTTTAGTCTACGAAATAAAAAACCGGCCAAGTGCGAGTCGGACTCGCGCACGAAGGGTTCCGTACCATTATCGCAAAAAATCACGTTTGTTGTATGGGAACCCCACTTAAATATTTATTTTATTCTGATTTTAGTATTTATTGTTATAGCGGCAATATAAATACATCATCTGTGAAATTGTCAACTGTCTAGCTATCACCGTTCATGAGATACAGCCTGGTGACAGACGGACAGACAGACAGACAGACGGATCGCGGAGTCTTAGTAATAGGGTCCCGTTTTTACCCTTTGGGTACGGAACCCGAAAAATCACAGTATAGTATTTCAATTATGCACGGGTCGGAGCTCATTGTTGTACCTATACAGTAAAGGCGCATGTCGATGTGTGTAGACATCAGACATGCACATCAAGCCGTCGAAACTGTGACTAATGAGTACTATATTAACTGGTCAGTTACACAGTTTTATCTCTAAACGGTTTAGATTTCACTTGATATTCTTCTTCTTCTTTCGTGTGAGGTGTGGCCACCTCTGGTGTCAGAGTTCATTAAGCCGCCTCTGGGAATCCCACAGGCCTCTGACTTGGCTATTTCAGACTTATATTAACTATGTAAGTCCATATTTCCTCACGATGTTTTCCTTCACCGTTGCCTGTACTTGATATTGCTTTCAAAACTATTTTGGTTATACGAAACGCTAAGATCATAAAGTAGGCCACACGTCACTGCCTCACTGGTAAAAATTGAGCCCTGAGCTGGGCTAGCGCATCATGGAGCTTCAATAAGATAAGAGGCCAATTTTTACTGGTTTTGTGCACTGACATGCAGCCTTCTGTAGCGTACCGACGGTTTATTGTCCGAGTGAGTTTCTACAGTAATCCAGGTGACCATAGATAGTGCATGTCATTGTATGTGGCGCTGATAAGCTTATTAGCTCTTGAATAGTTTAATAGCTTGGTATCTACAAGCTCTGTTGTATGAAGGATTATCTGTTCCTTGATAGTGTGGCTACCAGTTGCGCTGTATGTTTTCTATGTTGATATTTTTGAAGAAACTGAATTATAGTTTTGGTTATTTATATTTTTGTTAAATCTTCTCTTGTGTCGAAGCAATGTATAATCCTACTACTATTATAAACGTGAAAGTTTTTGAGAATGGATGGATGTTTGTTATAATACTCACAGCGCATCTTTGTGTCTCTGAATTGGCAGAAAGATCCTGCGCAGTAGCTATTTTTGTATCAATGTTGAAGGTAAATATAGCATTGTATAACTGTCTCTTTCACTCGCTTACGTTTGTTGTATCGTCCTATCTCGCTTGCTCTATGCAGTATACTCGATGACAAACCGTTTCTTGCGCATTGGTTGGCAGAGCCAATTTCAGAGACACAAAGATCCGCTATTAGTATAGTATTAATACTTCGCGGGCGGCAACTAGTATTATTATAATAGTTCTTAATATTGTGGTTAAAAGATTATCAGCGAGCAAGCTTGGTAGTGAAGCGAACTGCTCATGAGTGTACTGAACATAAAACCACTGTCTAACTACTTTATTTCATTGGCTATTCGTTACTGTCCCACCTGTTTTTAGGGTACCGTTCCTCAAAAGGTAAAAAAGAAACCCTTATAAGATCACTTTCTTGTCTGTGTGTCACCGCCGATTTTTTTCATGGGTCATCACGAATAGGCTCGCGAACAATTTTGACGATTTCCAGGCTCCCGAATAAGCCGGAGTCCGTAAAGCCATCCGCACCGTAGACCACCAACATATGCTGCGGCAGGTTATATAGAAGACCGAAGAGTACAACCTGCCTCTCTGTTTAGCGTTTTTGGACTACGAGAAAGCCTTCGATTCGATCGAGACTTGGGCTGTACTGCAGTCTCTCCAACGGTGTCAACTTGACTACCGGTACATCGAAGTGTTGAAGTGTTTGTACAAAAACGCCACCATGTCAGTTCGACTTCAGGATCAGACCTCGGAACCCGTCCTTCTGCAGCGAGGTGTGAGACAGGGAGACGTCTTATCTCCGTAACTGTTCACCGCTGCACTGGAGGATGTCTTCATGGTTCTGGACTGGAGAGAGCTAGGCATCAACGTCGAATAAGACATCAACTCACCTTTGGTTTGCCGATAATAATAGTGGTCATGGCTGTCCATGGAGGACCTCAGTACAATGCTCGATGGTCTCAGTAGAGCTTCCGAAAGAGTGGGTCTTTGGATGAACATGGACAAAACCAAGGTCATGTTACACCCACTTCTATCAAGGTCGGAGACTCTACACTCGAAGTTGTTGGTGACTATATCTACCTGGGACAAACGATCCAGTTGGGTAGGGCCAACTTCGAGAAAGACGTCAACCGTCGAATCCGACTCGGCTGGGCAGCGTTCGGGAATTTGCGCTGTATCTCCTCGTCCAACTTGCCACAGTGTCTCAAGACGAAAGTCTATGACCAGTGTGTGTTGCCAGTGATGACATATGTCTCTGGGACGTGGTCGATCACAATGGGCCTCATCAGAAAGCTTACAGTCACCCAAAGGGCAATGGAGAGGGCTATGCTCGGGGTTTCCTTGCGTGATCGAATCAGAAATATAGAGATCCGCAAAAGAACCAGGGTTACCGACATAGCCCGAAAAATTTCCAAATCTAAGTTGCGGTGGGCTGGGCACATTGCTTGCAGAACGGATGGTCGATGGGGCAGAAAGGTTGTGGAGTGGCGATCGCGAACTGGAAGACGTTGCGTTGGAAGGCCTCCCACCAGGTGGACCGATGACCTGGTGAAGGTTGCGGGGATTCGCTGGATGCGAGACGCCTATGTCCGACAGTAGACGTCTTTCGGCTGATATGATGATGACTGTCCCACTGCTGGGCAAAGGCCTCTCCAAATACTTCCAGACATTATTTTCCCGCGCCGTCTTACTACTTAAGTATTATATAAATCATCATCCGCCATGATGGTCCTAATCATCGAGACTCTCCATAGTCTCAGGGAAAACTTTCATCGTTCATAATATGGCTACTATCTTACTTGTTACGCAAAGCGACAGCACGAGACCTTTTTAGAAAGTCGTCACACCTTTCCGTGATTTTCACTTTTTTTGTAACCAGCTTCTGCCCGCGGTTTCGCTCGCATAAAAAGTGTTTTATCTTCCCAAGGGAACACCCTACCGGGATCCTAGGTCCTGTCCAGGGTCTCGAAACTATGTCCATACCAAATTTCATCTAAATCGGTTCTGCGGTTTAAGCGTGAAAAGGCAACAGACAGACAGTGTTATTTTCGTATTTATAATATTAAGTAAGGATTTAATTTCGCTTTACTTTGAGTAATATTAGTTTAGAGTTTGAGACTGAAATAGAGAATGCGCGAATTATTATTGGCAGGTACGAATAGAAAATGTTATAAAATTTAACTATGACCTCTATTTATATACCTATGGATAACTTGAGAACGCATCTTATTTTCTGGAGGAGCTGAGAAATAACTTGTGGTCAAACGCATAGCCTCATACAATACCAGTAGAAGGTTTCTAAACACAGAATTACCTTTAATAAATTGTAGTTCTAAAAACTAAAAAACACGCTTTAATGGTAAATTGAACTAAAAAGTCGCTAATCCTGAAGATCTTGGTAAGGCAAAACAAACACACAAACAAACTATTTAAACGCGCCCGGTAGAATCAACTTTCATTATTTGTAAATTAAAGTTTTTGTTTGACGTTCAAAAGTGCCGCTTATTCAACAATAAACATATTTGAATTTGACTTTGACTAAATTATTGCATTGTCATCGGTCCTTGATAAGTGTGCAAAGTTTCAAATCAATCCCACGTTTTGAAGAGGGTGAAAATCACGTTCAAAGATTCCGTTACATTGATACATACCAAGCTACTTAAAAGCGTGTTAAAAAGGAATGCACACAAGACCATAATGATTCCTTTATCCTAATTTCAATATTTATTTCACATTCCAGATGACATACTTCACGCCAGCGAAGTTCTAGACGAGGTCTTCGAAAAATACGACGCTTATTCCAAGTTTACAAAGGAGAAGAAGAAAAAAACTAATGCCAAAGGGACAATCACTGAAGAAGGACAAACTTCGAATAGTGACAGTTTATTAGATTTCGCGGGAAATGTCGGTAGAGGAGATAGTTCTGCAGTTAAAAGTACCGCTAGTAAAAATACGGCTATCGACGAGCTTGGCGATATATTCTCGAGTGGAAGCGAATCAAATATCGTGGAGCCATTGAAACCTGTTAGTTTGATGCCCAGTGGTAAGATATTTTTACAAGTTTTTTATTAACTTGCAATGTATTTATGTACGGGTCAAATTTTGCAACTGATAGATAGAAGAGGGACTCTCTTTTACGCACTTAGACTCCCATTTGGTCCGTTGTGCTTGGGCAAATCTTGCAACTGAATTTTAAAGCAGTTATCCTCAACTGATTAAGATTAAATTTTGCATATGTCATGGACCAAGTGATTTATCAGGGCACTATGTATAATGCCTGGGCATTATGAATCTAGTCAAGTCAAATCAGGCATTGTAATGAAACTTCTATATTTATCATATTGTCTGGTCATTATGTATTAATAATGACCAGACAACTTACGTAACAGTTGGCAATTCGATAATTATGATCAATGAATTAGTCCAAGAGCGAGCTCGGGAGTTTAGGGCACCCCGACACGGATCGGTTAGGTTCGAAGGAGATCATCTCTTTCATGTCAGGTTACTTACCCAAACGCAGAAATGTAGCAATCCGGAAGGTGTTGTCACTCAACATAGTGCCTATGTTGGGTGACGGTAGTGCCTGTAGCCAGAGGCCCGACTCCCACTCTCCCACAGCCAGCAGGCGGGCACGCTCAGCAGTATTGGTGGACGTATTTATAAGTTTATTCCGTACTAACCTGCAGAGCGGCTCATCCCACTGTCTCAGGGAAAAAGGGGTCTCGGGCAACGCTGTATTCGGGCAAGCCAGACCCTGCAGACAGACATGGGAACCGCAGCGGGGCTCCGGCGACTTCGTTGTTTAAATAGTAATCGTACTTACCTTTTCTATATCAAAACCAATCTCAACATTCAAATAATTTACAAAAACACATATTTTTATTACTCTGCCCATTATGTGATGGGCATTATTAAGAATGCCCGATTAATTTTATTATTTCAATAGCTTTTAGGGTTCCGTACCCAAAGGGTAAAAACGGGACCCTATTACTGAGACTCCGCGATCCGTCTGTCTGTCTGTCACCAGGCTGTATCTCATGAACCGTGATAGCTAGACAGTTGAAATTTTCACAGATGAGGTGTTTCTGTTGCCGCTATAACAAAAAATACTAAAAACAGAATAAAATAAATATTTAAGTACGTATTAATATTTGTACGCAAAATACGCGCTTGGTCGTAGAGTTGCGGAAAACAGCCCATTTTAACCTAACCTAATACATATTTAAGTTTAGGCTCCCATACAAAAAACTTGATTTTTTGGCCGTTTTCTGCGATAATGGTACGGAACCCTTCGTGCGTGAGTCCGACTCGCACTTGGCCGGTTTTTTATCATATTGCCTACTCATATTGGGCATTTTTCAAATTGCCTTGGCATTATGAATAATGCCAAATTAATCACTTGGTCCATAACACATGCACGTTTGGTTTGGATGACAAAGCACGGTAAGACAAAAAGCTTCCTTAAAATATTTTTTTTTTTATTCGAAAGATTATTATTACTATTTATTTTATATAGACAAGTATAATAGTGTCTCATGTCACGACAAAGCTAAAAGAATTTGGAACAATTTTACTCAAACGGCATTTTAATTTCTTTTTTGCAGAAGATGTAGATCTTTTAGGAGATAAACCAAATAAAGCGGAAGGTTGGAATGAACTGGACTCGCTCGGCGAACAACTTATAAAGCAGTCGCTACCTGATCACATGAAACGTCTCGAAAGTTTCAATGGGTAAGCTTAGCTACATACTTTTATACCGACTTATTCAACCAGAAAATTATTTGAGAAGAAACATCTGAATCTTTGTTTCAGTAAAACAACAAAGAAAATACCAATGAACGCGTTAACCTCACCCAAACACGAGCTCGCTCCATCATCGACAAATGGTGCCCTATTCGACCTCGACTTCTTTACCAAAAAGCCAGAAGAACAATCCAAGCCGATTGCCGAGCCCCCTAAACCAGCGATCAAGCCTTCTCCACCAGATGACCTCATCGTAGACATCACAGATGGCCCCAGCACTTCAAGCATACACCTAAGCACGACTGACTCTCCTGTAGACAACATATTGGACTTTAGTATATCATTAGACGAAGCCAAATCTAAGAACACGTCTCCAACGGAAAGTGTTGAATCTAATTCTACCGAAGAAAAGAGAGAGAAGACTAAAAGTGAAGTAAAACCGTTGACAGACATTGATGTGTCTCTGTCTAACGTAACGCCGGCCAACGTTCCTCCCATGACGATATTTGAAGAAGAAAATGGTCTCACAGTAGTACTGCACTTTTGTAAAGACAAACCAAGGCCTGATGTAAATGTGATCGTAATATCGACTACGAACAAAAATAAGAAACCTATTCTAGATTTTAGGTTTCAGGGTGTTGTTCCTAAGGTATGTATTAATGATTTCTCTGTAGAAAATTTGTTCATGAAACATCCATATTACCACAGATAATATAATACTAGCATACAGAAGCCTCATCCCATACAAAGAAACCGGGACGACGTAATTAGCGTTTTTCGTCTGATTAAGATGATTATTTTTATAAGTACTTGGATCGCGTTTGGTTTCGTTCCACGGCTAAAGATGGTGTTAGCAGCGACTTGCAAGTAAAAGGGTTTTCTCGGTTAGTGACTATTTTTCTATAAATACAGTGACGACGATTTGTTTAATAGTATTTTTTTGCACGTTTTTACAGTTTCATTGTACCAAAATTTGCATGATACTTGATTCGAGTCGCATGCCTCAGAAATATAAAAACGCGCCATCTATTGGAATAAATTTTAAATGGTCCGTTCAAATAATCTGTGGCATGTGATTTAAGGGCCCAATATTCTATAATTTTGTGCTTAGGAGAGTTGATTAAAAAATAACATACAATTCAAAATGTACATAGTATAAAATACTTAATTAACAATTACCTATAAATACACTTAAATAAAAATAAAATAGTCATCCCGTCTGGTCTCTTCCCATCGTCGCGCGCCAAGCCATTGGGTTCTATAACAGCTGACACCCCGGCGGTGACAAGAGCCCGACGTATTAATGCTAGCGTGCCGTGCTAACCGACCAGCGCTCTTACTGCAGGATAAGCCATGGTGTCCTAGGCGGTCGACTGCTTCACCACATTGACAAAGATGTGGAGCTCCGCTAGGAGCACCCAAACGCAGACATGTAGCAATCCGGAAGGTGTTGTCACTCAACATAATACCTACTAGCTGTGCCCGCGGCTTCGCTCCCGTCATCTGCCTGCCAACCCTACCATACTTACCAGCCTGCCTGCCTACTCCACATACTCAAAAAAACTTTTTACAAAAAAATACTACCGACTTCCAAATAAAACTACAAAGTGAAAAATAACTTTATTTTTGGAAGTCGGTGTCTTTCGTAGCTACCAATTTATTGCGTTATGGACACCGACTTCCAAAAATAAAGTTATTTTTCACTTTGTAGTTTTATTTGTAAGTCGGTAGTATTTTTTTGTAAAAAGTTTTTTTATTTTTCACTTTTTAGTTGTACCTACCTAATAGGCAAGTTGTTTAGTAAGTTACCTACTCGTATAACGCCAGAATATATTACCCTAATATCATGAAACTTGAACATAACCGGTGAAATGAGAGATCTGCGTACCCCTTAAGAGCGTACTGGCGTGATGTTATGTTATGAAATGGTATAAACAACAAACAGACATGCGATTGCAGCAATCCCGAGAGATTTGCCGTTATTTATTGAAGAGTTCTGTTGTATATCTTCGAATTGCTTCGTCAGTCCTACACCAAATTAAAATGGGACCAATTTCGGAACATACTCTTTCAAACAAAAAAAGATTTTTTGAAATCGGTCCACAACTGACGGAGATATCGGTGAACACTGAACATTCACAATAAAAAATAATAATAACATACATAATGTCGAACATAGAACCTCCTCCTTTTTGGGCAGTCGGTTAAAAAATATACGTACTACATTCTGAAGGACGGTCGCTACGTCCCCGTCAGGGGACGTGGCGGGCGGGTTGTAGGCTCTGCCTGTATCCCGCGGTTGCGATGCGTGCCCGTAACGACGGGCACGATTCATTTGTGTATGCCAATCTTGGCTTATAATTATTGGCAGGCGTGAATACACTGCCTGCCAGTAGTGTAGATGCATGGTTACAGTGGGAGCGCCGCGACGCTGCCTCGCAGCGTCGATTTTTCACGGTACCTATGCGACACATTCCCGCACGGTGAGACTGTAGGCGAACCATACAGAGGCCGCACGAGAAATAGTCAGCGAATAGGTACCGGCTATGTTGGCGCGCCCAGCTGAGTATGTAAGGTCCCCGCCTGACACGCTTCCAGATCTAGCCAGTTACGTCCCAGGCTAAGGAACCGTTATGTATGTTTGAGCGGTATTGTATTGTGTAACACCGCTCATGTATATAACAGAGTAAGGACCGCACGCGTCTCACTCCTGCTATGTGAGTTTATATGAATGTGGAGTCATGTTTGTATGGTTTACAGTGTACATAATGCCTATATTAACTTAGAACACTATGTACACCGAGTATGCGTATGTAAGTACAGTATTATTGTATGAACGAGGCGTGTGTAGTACTGTGCGGCTCGCTCAAGCGTCGATCCGGTAATAAGGCTGCGGGGGGTGCGGTGTTGGGGGGGAATATGGGCGGGGCCTATGCATTACACAGGTCGCGCGGAAGGGAGCGGGTGTCGGGCGGGCGCGAGTGCCATGGCGCTATCTGCTTGATATGAGGGTGAGCAGAAGCGTCGGCACGCGCGAACATGTTGGTTGAGAGGCGGGCGCAAAAGCTATCCAGGCTCTCAATCCCTAAGTCGCGTTGGATTACGCTGTTTTTCACGTAGCGAGGCGCGTCCGTTATCCGTCGCAACGTTTGGTACTGTTGCGTACGGATACGTTTTTTCCTGGCCTCGCTAGTGAGAGCGTACCAGGCAGGAGCGGCGTAGGTGATTATTGGGCGTAAATATGTTTTATATACGCCCAATTTAGTACGTAACGGGAGTCGGGATGAGAGCACTGGCTTGAGCATGGCGCGCGCAGCTCTTGCCTTAGCGACGACCTGTTTAACATGGAGTACTACATTCCAATTTTTTTTTCTAGGGTCATTCTTTCGCGTAAAATCTTAACACCGCGATTCATATAATGACTTTAAATGCACAACGCCATCTATCGAATAGCGAGTTCAACTGTCCGAGTAACCGAATTGCGTGAGCTGTGATAATTTTACTTCTTGAACACTTTAAATTCATCTAACTTTTGATAGAGTGAACCGATTGCTATGAAACAAAAACTAAGTAATTCTTCAAGATACGCAAAATTTTTATGTATAAAAGTTATCTACATTGGTTTCGTACATTTCACGTGATGCGTGCACAAATAAACAGACAAACAGACAAAAATTCCAAAAATGCTAGAAATGGGTTCTGTTGGTTATCCTTTAACACCCTGGCTATTTTTTTTTGAATTTTTTTCGATGTACAAAAAATATTTTTCTACAGATTTATTATATGTATTGATGTTGGGTGACGGTAGTGCCTGAAGCCAGAGGCCCGACCATTCTCCCACAGCCAGCAGGCGGGCACGCTCAGCAGTAATGGTGGACGTATTTATAAGTTTATTCCGTACCAACCTGCAGAATGGCTCATCCCACTGTCTCAGGGAAAAAGGGGTCTCGGGCGACGCTGTATTCGGGCAAGCCACTTTCCAGGCATTCACTGCATCGGGATTTTTCTGGTTAACTTTTCAGTGCTGTGGACCGAAGACAGGAACGCCGGTAGGCTTAAACTAGAAATTTTGCGGATGCCGAGGCCACCGAAGCGAATGGATAGAGTGGCTTTTAGCCACGCTCGGTCATCCAGGGCCACATTTTTAAAATATTAATAAAATAAATTTTCTAGTATCATCAAAAAAAAACATACAATTCAAGAAAATGTTAATTTTACACATAATTAAATAACAAATCAATGCATATCGCGCCATCTAGTGACATTTATTTGGACCAAATTTTCTTTGTTAGCGCTGGGACCCCGTGATATAACCAACGAAAAATTCTACTAATTGTGAGCTCGAGATGGATGTTTGTTACTCTTTCACGCAAAAAAAGGAATTTAAGAGGGAGGTTTGCGAGCGTGAGAACTTATTTTAGAACCCACACATCGACATTTTCACTAACACAGTTGCATCACACATTGTAGTGTACACGTACCGAAGAACAAATAAAAAATAATGCGGCGCGACGGGCAAAATATACCTTCAATGCGCGTTCGCTTCTGAAGGACTTGTAAGCATGTCGCAAAAACGCGCAATGTATTAGCTATTGATTCACCGCACCGCAAGGCACGCGTGCTCATAGTATTATAGTCTTGAACAAAGGGTGGGGTCACAGTGTAATCGGTTGTGTAGTTTGATTGTTAGAAAAATAAAGTAATAGGTACAATATAATTATTATTATAATAAGTACAAAAATTTATGTTTGATTGAATGATGTTCTCTAATTAATTTTTTTGTTGATTGGCGCTTGGTGCTTCTGACATCAGATAAAACAGTTTCGCTGTTCCGCTTCTTCGATTCTCTTCCAGCTTCTCGTTTTTTAATTCCCTCAATCAAATAATTGGGCTCCTTTATTTCCATTTTCCTGTCTAATCGCGAATCTATTATTTCCGGAAGCATACAATCACGATAAAACTTTTTTAATTTATCTTCCATGTTATTTCGAGGAGCTCGTGGCTAAATAATTACAGCGGCACTGGTCGATCATCAAGGTTAAGCAGCGCTTGACGAGGTTGGTCCGTGGATGGGTTACCATTTCAACATACCGAGTTTCCTCCGTGCCTCGGAAAGCACGTTAAGCCGTTGGTCCCGGCTGTCATTTGAAGATCTTTAACAGTCGTTACGAGTAGTCAGAAGCATGAGATCTGACACCAGTCTTGCCAAGGGGTACCGTGTTACCCAGTTACTGGGTTGTGGAGGTCAAATAGGCAGTCGCTCCATGTAAAACACTGGTACTTAGCTGAATCCGGTAAGACTGGAAGCCGACCCCAATATGGTTGGGAAATGGCTAGGCAGATTGATATTGTTATTTCTCCAAAAGTCATCATCCTTTTTAAATGTTTCAACCTTCGTGTCTGGGTTGGTCCAAACCATAAAAATGCATTAATTTTTTTGGGTAATGTGAAGCTGTCCTTGGGCCTGATAATGCCAGTCATGATTTTTATTTATTATCAGGTTTCCTGTTTGATTTAATTTCCAGAAGTTAATCTTTTTCAGTTTTAACGACATCATCTTACCCACACTACGCCAAAATCTTGTCAAGTTACATGCCGGGGACAATAGGTAGTCACTGTTTTTTTATAAATCTTCCTTTATTTTTTTTGTGTGGTCGGTAATTTTCTTTACGTTTTCCCATTTTATCTGAAATAGTAATATACAGAAAAATATATTAAGGACGCTATTACATTTTTCTACAAATAACAGTGCTTTTCAGGTACCATTTTAATGTATAAGCAATCACAGATGTGAAGATATCATGGTCTTAATTTAAAGATAATATATTCAGCTCCAGATTGGCATCAGAAAAATTGTATGACATCATACAAAATTTTCGCACAAATACGTTTTTCCCATCACAATAATCGCAAAAACATTAAAAAAGTAGGGTCCGAGTAGGTCCCAGTTTAGGTAAATTTACAGCATATTTTATCTTCAAAATTAAAGGAAATTACGATATATATAGTACTTTGCAGGTTCCGCTAATTGTTTTTTACCTAAATCATTATATTTTTAAATTATTAGCTAAAATAAAAACACTTGCCGACTTCTTCATACATTTTGCTCTAAGGGTTCATCATACCGCGCTCAGAAGCGCTCGTGGAAGGACGGGCGTATCGCTCTGTCGCAAAAAATAAATACGATAAAAGTAATAGAAAGATTGTAGTGTGCATGCGTGTGAGTACCGCCACGCGTCGTTTGTCGTGATCAAAAGAAGTTGATATTTTATCGTACCGAAATAAAAGTATGTTTGAGTTTCCTATTATTATGAATGTGATTTAGGAATTATGTTGGGTAAGATCGGGATTTGGATAGGTGGTGTTAAGCAGTTGTTGACAAGGTTGACAAATGGATGGGTCGGTTTAAGCAGCTCTTAGTAAGGTTAAGATTTGGATGTATGTATGACGAATACGGGGCAAAACCAAAGATGGCGCCGAAAAAAATTAGACAAATTTTCGTCATGGGTGTCATTTTCATGGATTTAGGGGTCGCTTAGATCGAATATGGGGTCAAAACCAAAATACAAGATGGCGCCGACGAAAATTTGACATCTTTTTGTCATGGGTGTCATTTTCATGGTTTTTGGGGTCGTTTATATCGAATATGTGGTCAAAAACAAAATACAAGATACGAGCCGATAAAAAAATTACAACTTTTCGTCATGGTTGTCATTTTCATGGTTTTTGGGGTGGCTTAGATCGAATACGGGGTCAAAATCAAAATACAAGATGGCGCCGACGAAAATTTGACATCTTTTCGTCATGGGTGTCATTTTCATGGTTTTTGGGGTGGCTTAGATCGAATATGGGGTCAATACCAAAATACAAGATGGCGTCGACGAAAATTTGACATCTTTTTGTCATGGGTGTCATTTTCATGGTTTTTAGAGTCGCTTATATCGAATATATGGTCAAAACCAAAATACAAGATGGAGCCGATAAAAAAATGACAACTTTTCGTTATGGATGTAATTTTAATGGAGTTTTGGGGTCGCTTATATCAAATACGGGATCAAAATCAAAATACAAGATGGTGCCAACGAAAATGTGACAACTTTTCGTCATGGGAGTCATTTATGGTTTTTGGGGTCGCTTATATCGAATATGGGGTCAGAACCAAAATACAAGATGGCGCCGAAAAAAATTAGACATATTTTCGTCATGTGTGTCATTTTCATGGATTTTGGGGTCACCCATATCGAAAACGGGGTCAAAACAAAAATACAAGATGGCGCCGACGTAAATTTGACATCTTTTCGTCATGGGTGTAATTTTCATGATATTTAGGGTTTTTAGAAATTAATATGAGGTTATAACCAAAACCCAAGATGCCGCCGATAAAAGTTGACAAATTTACGTCATGGATTTCATTTTAATGGAGTTTTGGGGTCGCTTATATCAAATACGGGGTCAAAATCAAAACACAAGATGAGAGATATCTTTTCGACATGGGTGTCATTTTCATGGTTTTTGGGTAGTACATCATTAGCTGCTGCTCATTATGTAATGCTCCAAAAAAATTTGGATAATAATATTTTATCTACACTGACAACGTAATGTTCCAATTATGAATTCAAAAAATATTGTATAAACATGTACTTTATATTCGTGGATAGGTAAAATAAAAAAATAAAAACCATTACAGTGCAACATTTTCCTTTGATCTTCAAACAACTGCATCATAATAGTACATTATGGTACAAGTGTGCAATGTTGGTGATTACCGCTGAGGCGCCATTGAGACCCCAGCCGTAGGTGAGGGTCTTAAGAGAGCCGAGGACGGTAATCATCAATACACACGTGTATCATACGACGTTTTTCAACACACTTGTGAAGAAAATAAAACTAAAAATCATTTTCAACAGTAAAAACGAGTTGTAATTTTTTTTTCGCAATTGCGGGCAAAATTAATCAGTTTTCCTATGCGCGCGCATTTAATAATAGCGATCGGCCATAGACTAAAAGAATGAGGTTTCTTTTTTTTTTGGCTTTTCATGGATAGTGTTTTAGCCACGTACAGAATAGGAAATTTAAATTTTTCTTAATTACAGAGCAAATAAAATTTATTTTTGAGTGAAAGTTTTATTTATTAAGCACGTATAAGTTGAAATTATCTATTTAAATACGAAGTTGCATGAAATGAGCAAGCAATAGGTACATTAATTTATTTGTACTATTGAGCACGATCTTTTTTGTATCGAAACTTTTTTAAGAACAAAGCAACTAAACCAATAAATTAAAAAAAGACTATAACTCACTTGTAAATAATAGCAATGAAAAAGTCACAGTTTGATAACAGGTATAATTATGTGCCTAATTGCGGTGAAATTAGAGCCACTTTATGAGCAAGTGTGTTGAAAAATGACTTTTTAATTTTTATAGCACACTTTTACTTTTTAATTTATTGGGTTTATGGGCTCCTCGACTTACTGTCGAAAAGTAGTGTCATGTCTATGGAGGCACCCGATGCGCTATCATGCGCAATGAGAATCAAAATTGATCGCCATACCACATATTTTTCCGTTTCCACTTTTCTTTTATTTCAAATTTAAGAGTGTAGATAAAGTAGTGTTTGCAACGGCATATAATTAGGTATTAAAACACGAGCGTGGGTTTATCACATGAGGCGAAGCCGAATGTGATAATACTAACACGCGAGCATCAACCCCTATTATATGACCATTGCATAAACTACTATTATATGTTCCATGTAATGCAAAATGTTCAAGTCATTTTTTTATCCTAGTGACCGGCAATTATTTCGTTTTAGGTATCTACTTATATCACGTGGCGTTTTTTTTAAATACCTACTTATTACAACAAAGAGAAAAATATTGGGTATACTAAATACATCTGTTAACCCCCTAAAACCGTACAAGCGTGATATTATATTATGGTATGGTGAAAACAACACATAAACATACGATCACAGTAATCGCAGGTCATTTGCTGTTTGTTATTGAAGAGTTACATTTTCTATCTCCGAAGATCTTTATCAGATCCTAATATATTACACAATAAAACCTTCCCTGATAACACATACATTTATCGACGAAAACCCAATCAATATCGGATCAGTAGTTTTTAAGAAAATAGCAGATACAAACGGGTCGAATAAATATAGAACATCCTTTTTTTGAAGTCGGTTGAAAATAATAACCAACTTTTTACGACGAAGGTTTGTAACAGTTACCAAATGCATTTTCAAAGTGACAACTAACCTTCCTGAATCAACTTCAATAAAATTAAAAAATAATATCAAGGACCAACATTATTTGAGTGATGTATAAAATCGAGCGCTCAGTAGTTTCAATGTGTGCGTACGCGAAATGTTGCTGTGTGCGACTAGATACCTAAATTTGAGTTCGTCGAAAATGTAACAGCGTCCTTAACAAAAAATCGAGTTATTGAAAACGTGATAAAAATTAAGGAAATTATCACCTAGTAATAATAATAAGTTACAAAAAGTAAATAAACTAGTCTGTCTTTTTGCTGCAGTCATGTCACGACACTCGCGACCCACCCTTATGTCTTTTGTGTATGTGTGCCTAGACCTTTTGCGAACTCGGCTCGGAAAACAAATGGACGTGCTCTCACCTTGGATTCTAAGACTGCACTGACATTTTTTCGCGCGCGTGCTCGTTTATAAAACAAATTACGGGAGAGTAACGCTCCATACTAAAATGTATGGGGAACAGAAAACAATTTGTGTAAAAAAATAACAATGTTTAAACGTAGATTACTATTATTTGATTTGACTTATTAGAATAATAAAATGGTGAATGTCATATTCATACTTTCGTGTCACGATTTAACTAAATATCGTTTTATATATTCTTCTATAATTACGAAAATAGCGCAAATAGAAAAGGTTGATTTAGATGTTTTTGAGAGATTTCAACAATTTTTTTTCTCGTAATTTAGGATGGTTTTGCAAATATCTCGCGGTGAAACTGTAGGCACATCTACTAAGGTTCTTCATTATTTTTTTTGTGTAATTCAATGCGGTGAATTTTTAGGAATTTCGAAAACCGTAAGTGCCTTTTTACGTGTTTCTTAGGGACTCGCCTCTTAATGAAACTTTTCAGTAATATATCGGCATAAATACTTAAACTATTATTGTAAAGATTATGAGAAGTATTAATTATGTGGGTCGAGCCGCGGGCGGTAGCTAGTTCGATGCCCACACGGAAAAAAAATCTTTTTAGGGTTCCGTACCCAAAGGGTAAACACGGGACCCTATTGATGATGTATCGTCTACTAATAATCATTGTTCTACCCAAACGGCTGAAAATCTTAATATTATGCCTTCGGATATTCATTCTATTGAAATTGACCCTAATGTTATAGCTAAATTAATTAGTAATGTTGATCCATTTAAATCTGGTGGACCGGACCACTTATTACCAAAATTACTGATTGGATGTGCCAAATCCATTCCCTTGCCAGTATCTCTCTTGTTTAAAAAATCACTCTATTCATGTACTGTTCCCCATATCTGAAAATCTGCCTTTATAACTCCAGTGCATAAAAAAGGGCATAAAAGTGAAGTAATTAACTACAGGCCAATTTCTAAACTGTGCATACTAGCTAAAGTTTTTGAGAGGGTGGTCTATGACCAAGTGTACAATGCGCTCAGTCAGTCGTTTAGTCCCTCACAGCATGGGTTCCTCAAAAGCCGTTCAACTGTTTCTAACTTGACCCTGCTTAATGACTTCCTAACGGGAAGGATGGATGATGGGCCACAGGTGGATGTCGTTTACACGGACTATAGCAAAGCTTTTGATAGAATCGATCACAACATCCTCAAATCGAAGCTTTTTGTCAACGGTATTAGAGGTGACTTACTCCGCTGGTTTTCCTCATATTTAGAAAACAGGTCTCAAGCAGTCGTTGTCAGTAACTACATCTCAAGCTGGGTTTCGGCTCCCAGTGGTGTTCCTCATGGTTCTCTTATGGGTCCGTTACTTTTTATCATCTATGTGAGCGACATCGACTCGTGTTTTCATCATTCTAACTTGCTCTGCTTTGCTGATGACATGAAGATATTTTCTTCAATTTCATCGTTGGAATCAATCAGACTTAGCACGTTTGGATGATTACTGCCGGATCAATAAATTGGACTTGAACCCCTCTAAATGCTCCGTAATATCATTTACCAGAAGACGTGTGCCACTCCCTACTACTTACATACATAAAGGGCAGTTATTACAGCGATGCGATGGAGTACGTGACTTAGGAGTCTATCACGATTCTAAGCTTTTATTTAACACACACGTGGAACATTAGTGACTAAAGCCTCGAAGTCACTCGGCTTTGTTATGAGACTTGCAGGTTGCTTTAAGAGAGCTAAAACCCTGAAGATTTTGTATTGCTCATTTGTGCGGAGCCATCTTGAATATGCGTCTCAAAGGAGATTGCCCATTCTTCTATGGACCGCCGTTGCGCATAAAAAAAATTTGTATGATAGCGTAAATTGGATATAAAAGAGGGGAGAGGTCATACTTTCAAAGGAAATTAAAATTATCTATTTATTTTGTGGGGTTTTTGTGTTTTCGTTGTTTTCTGTTCTTTCTACACAATCCACACCACCAGCTCAGAAACAGTACAATAGTCTTCAAAAAGATTTCTTGAGCGTGCAGGAATCAACGCAATGATAAGTTATTAATTAGCACAACAAACTCAACCAATATCAACGCAAAAACAAAAGTTCGCTGCCGGGCCACACGATGCTTTGTTTAGCACCTAGTTTGACTTGACATTTGACAATGACATTTTTGATAGTTGACAGTTCACCTTTCATTTGCATCGCCTGTGGTAGTGCTACCAACAATTAATCTAAATCACCCTGACCATAAGTGATTTGTTAATTAGAGAAAGATTTTTAATTAGAAAAATAATATCATTTTAATTATGTTATATATAAATAAAAATATTTATAAAGCGGGAAATGTCATAATTTAAATGATTTTTAAAACTCAGCATATGCCCTTACACTCTTAGTAACACCGATTATGGGGAGGTTCATAAAACGGCAACACTGTTATCACTAAAGTACGCCATTAAAATAAAATCGAATAAATAACTAATTAAACACAAAATATTAACCCCACATACGATATCGATCAAGTTAAATAAAAAAACTTAAAAAAAAAATTATAATTTTTGAGTATATTTTTGTGGCTATACTCTTTTATTATAAAGCGATACTGATTTTGGTCATTCTCCTTTGGAACCCTTGTTACAATAAATACATAGACCGTATTGAAGGTATCCAAAAAAGATTCCTTCGTTTTATGTGTTTTCGCCTTCATATTCAATATCGTTCTGATAATTACTTGGACCTTTGCAAGAAATTCCATCTTCAACCACTTAGGAATCGTCGCAGGATCGCGGATTGCACATATCTTTTAAAAGTATTGTCAAATGAAATCGACTGTCCTGATCTCCTCCATAAACTGTATTTCAATGTTCCACAAAGATCAGTAAGATTTAATCTACCTATATCCATTCCCTCCTCTTCATCTAACTACAGGCGTAATTAATACTTAGTGCGAGCGAGTAAAGATCTTAACTTATTGTGTAAGGAGTTCTCTTTTGATGTGTTTACCACAAAAAGCGCATCAGTGCGAAGGCAGCTAAACCTTGACTTTTTCAAAAATGGATAGTGTGCAATATTTTCCTTTAGCGTTATTGATTTAATTTTTCTGACTGTTGTGTGCCTGCTGCTAGTGATCCCTAAGATCTCTTTAAAATTATTATATCTCTAGCCGTGATAACCTGTAATTGGCTTAATGTAACGTAATCAACTTGTTTATTCATTTTATGTATATCTGTTGGTTTTCCATCAAGTAAATAAATTACTAAGACTCCGCGGTCTGTCCGTCTGTCACCAGGCTGTATCTCATGAACCGTGATCTACAGTTGAAACAAATTGCCGTTTTTTGCGATAACGGTACGGAACTCTTCGTGCGCGAGTCCGACTCGCACTTGGCCGGTTTTTTTATTAAATTAAGGCTCGCGCTTGACCACTATCTCACCTGATGGTAAGTGATGATGTGATCGACGGTGTAGCACGCTTGCCTAGAAGTAACCTATTCACTCTTGACTTAAGAGCCCCTACAAGTTTCACGACCCAAAAACAGAAAACAGCTACTTTTTCAGCGAAAATTTCTCAATAACTACAAGATACATATATGATAAAAAATATAATGACAAAAATAAAAACGACACAGGTCCGTCATCTATAAGCCCTTGAGCGAAACTGAATACCATGCGCGAGCGCAACGGTTTATAAGACAATATTTAGACAATTTATTAAAATAAAATAAGTATTTATAAATTGGATTCGATTGGTAAACACCTCAAATATCAAATTATTTACCAGTTATTTTTATATTCCACAATTATTCTTACACGTAGGCGACGCTTTCGCACATGATAAAATTGCATTTTTTCCGCGTGGACAATATTTTTTTTTAAGTGCAAATACAATAAACTTTAAAAAACTAAATTGGTGGCTCACTAGTATACCCCAGTCCACACCATTTTTTTGCAGATTGTTTTTTGCCACCAGTAAGCTGAAAAAGCAATTGAAAAACCTGGTGTTTCGTGATTACGTAAAAACGTGTGTTAGGAATTTATTTTTTCTAATTTAAATTGAGCAGTTATCAAAAATATGTAATGTACATTCCCTAGATAACTATGTGACGCAAAAAGTTGCATCAAATGATTTATCATATATCTTGTAGTTATTGAGAAATATGCCCTGAAAAAGTAGCTGTGTAGACCGCCTTTGTACCCGTAGAAATAAGTTTTTCTTGAAAATGTGTATAATTTTATGGTGTACAATAAAGTATATTCTATTCTATTCTATTCTGTTTTTAGCTCGTGAAACTTGTAGGGACTCTTAAAGACGCCAAGGTTTTAGCTATCAGGGAACAAAGACTCCGGAAGGGAATCCCACTCCATAGCTGTACGCATAATGAAAGTATTTCTTAAACGTCTAGTGCGTATGAGTGAGATGTCCACCATGTACCGACCACGCATCGCGTACGTCTTGTAGTCAGATGATGATACGGGCTAAGCGGACTAGATCATGCAATTCCATCGCACACGCCCCGAAATGCAACAAATAAAAAATCGACAAGCTGTAATATTTGTAAAGCCTACAGATAGTTGTTCCGGGTCTAGCTGTTTGTGTAGATATATGAGTTTATATGTTTGTTAACGCACCCACGATACAAGAGAAGAAGAGTAGGGAGTTCCTAGTGCGGGCAATGATTAATATAAGTCACAAAAGGTCACTGATTACTTCTGCACTCAACTAGCCATTTATCATGTTCAATTGTTATGTTAAGTTTTTTTTCGCAGTGTTGCAAAGTCCGTCTCCTGACGCCGTCAGGCACCACACTGCCGGCGTACAACCCGTTTCTACCGCCGCCCGCCACCACGCAGGTGATGCTGCTGGGCCGGCCTGCGCCCTCGCCGCCCGTGTCGCTGCGCTTCGTAATCTCCTACACCTGCGACGACGATTCCTGCTCCGAGATCGGCGACGTCAAAGAACTGCCTCTAGACCACGTATAGCGTTCATAGGAAATCAATTATCAATTTAAATTTTACAGAAACGAGATGTAAATATGGCATATCCAGTTTTAGAAGTGACTTCTCTCTACGTAGCAGTTTATTTCTATAGCTCGAATGTGCCATATTAAGGGTCGGTGCACATCTGACGTAAAATACGTCGCGTATCATCGGTCGCGTAACGCCAGAACAGACAAATATATAATAAAACATTAAACTTTTCACACTCAACCGATGATGCGTTAGCGCGTTTACTGTACTAACTGACTACGCTCGACGCATCTCCCGTCAGATGTGCACGGACCCTAAGGCTGCCTGTCCACTTCGCCCGAAGCGGAGAAAAGAGGTGCGGAGCCTACCAATGAATTGCTTAAAAATTCCGCTCCGCTTTAGTGGAAAGGGTTTTCAAAACTAGTTTCAAAATTCATATATAAGTTATGCGGAGCGAGGTCGTAGAGATGAGAAACAGAGCAGTGAAGCGGAGCGGGGAAACGGAGAGGAGAAACGAGTGCAACCGAGCTCCGCGTATGAAAAAATAAAGTCCGCTCCGCATTTCTTTCTCTCCGCTCCGCTACCTAGCTATGGACAGATACAGTCCGCAACTCCGCTCCGCTGCCTCGCTCCGCTCAATTGGACAGGCAGCCTAACACGGGTACTGTACTCAATTTATCGTTCGCTGAATGCTTACTTATTATTTACAGTGTTATAAGCTTGCGTGGCGGTGAAATTTGTAACAATACGATTTTCAAGCATCAGTAAATAAGAGCGAAAGAAATATTTTATTTTAGGGACTGAGTGAGATATATTTTATTATATTTGTATTGTGTAATTGAATGTATAATTGTTTCTAGTCGAGATTTTATTACTGAATCTATAATTATCGGAAAAAAGGCATTTATTTAACATTCCAATATTTACTTTCGTGACTTTAATAGGTCTCGTGCATTTTTAATAGTTGTGATTATATGAAAAGTTGAAATCGTAAGAAATTTCGTAAACATAAGGGTGTTTACTTTGTAAGATGTGTAATTATAGCACAGTATTATATTAGTATATTTATATAAATGAGCGGCTGAAGGAGTACTTATTGTGAATTTTATGTTGCAATTATGTACAATGAATAGGATAATGTTTGTGTTCATGCACCCCCATATACCGTGCAATATATCCATGGAAAAAATGTGATTAATTTTATTTACAAAAATAATTATATATGATGCTTATTTACTTTCCGTTGGCTTAGTATTACGTAAACTAAGCTTCGATGTGTATATTAGACTAATTTAATATTTTGTGATCGGCACTAATATCGTATTTATTAAAAAAAACTGCATTTATTAAAAGTTGTTTATTTAGTTCATATAAAATAATTAATTACAGTTCATAACAATTCATTTACATAGTAAATGCATCGAACACGTCTTAAGAGGTATGATGTACACTAGCAAGCACGACTATTGTTATTTTTCATAATAATATACAGCCTTGGCCTATGTTGGCTTACAGCCTACTAAATGCACATCTTGGTATTTCACAAAGAAATAATCTTTGTAAACCACTAACCTCAGTCAGTCAAATAGTATTTTTATAATAACAGTCTAAGTATAAGGACTTCTTCAAGCTTTCCCACTGTGTATGGCAGATCTGAATTAAATATACTTGCTAACTAAAATATCTAATCTTATCTTAACACATTCGTTCGATCATACGAGAAAGCTTTCGTTAGCAAAACAGACTAGCAAATATTTACAAATATGCAACATTACAGAAAAATTATGATATTACCCTAATATTTTCATACAAAAGGAACATAGTGTAGATAGTCGTCATTCTTTTGATCTCTTTGGAAAATCTTATATAATATAAAATAAACTAGCGAGTCAGCTTCACCCGGAACAACGTCTATACAAAATCTGTTGCGTAATTTAATAGAAGTTCGCGGAGAAACAGAAATGACGTCGACAGACACGGACAATGGCAGAAATAAAGCCTGCATATGATAATTATGATGCAATTCTCCTAGACCTTAACAAAAATCGGTTAAACGGCTTGATCCCTGAAGGCCAGTGCGGTGATCGCCTTCTGATGTCCACAGTATTCTCTCTCCAGCGTGCCCTTCTCAACATCCCAGAGACGTGCGTAGCTGTCCGAAGAACCTTAAGAAGAAACAAAACATATTTACATAACAGAAAACTAAATTTTCTTATAACTTTGGTAACAAAGCGTGTCCCATTTTGACTGCTATTGCAAGAACTCTTTGGAGTTAGGAAGCAGTTTTAAATAATTTTACAGATTAAGTTGGAACGCGGGTATACCGTAGCCTGGATGAGGTCCAAGGGCCTTTAATCCTAGAAGTACGTTCTCTTTGGATAATTTCTGACTTGAATGTCAGCAAGGTTAAGCCGCTGGAAAAGCTAATATTATAAAATAAATATATATACGGTCGAATTGAGAAACCTCCTTTTTTGAAGTGGGTTAGTAAACTTCGACGTACCTGTGAAAAGGTATCGTGAGTCGATACTGAAGGCTGCGTCCCACACCCAACGCTGCGTATCGTTGCGCAGCTCGCGTAGCAGCGTCCAGTCACTCGTGCGCCACACTTTAGCTGAACAGTCGCTAGATGTCGTCACCAACATGCTGCACAATAAAAACACTTTCTTTGTTGATCTAACTGATTTTTTTCGGGATAAACAGTGAAAGTTATATCGAAATCCGATCAATACTTCCCTAAGCTACCCTACCTAGTTTTACAAACATGTTTTAATACTTTATAATTTTTAAGAAGAAGCTGTTCAAAAAAGACCGCAGATGGCAAATTAGGTCCTAATGAGAAAATAGCTAAAAATTTTTTGATAAATAATAAAAAAGGCTTTGGAACAAGTTTCAATAAAGTGAATTGTGTGAGCAATGATATGAATGTAGGAGTAAATGTTTTATGTGATAAATTATTTACTTATTAAAATCAAATCATTTATTTGTGTCTGAGTGTGTTTATGTGTGTGTGTGTGTGTGTGGTTAGAATGAAATACAAAAACTTGATGCACTAGACACAAGTGTATGGATTAAAGGCATACAACAAAATATACTCACGTGGAATCATGGCTGAACTTGCACCTCAGCGCATACTTGCTATGTGCAACAATGTGCTTGAGCGGCACGGGGTGAGGCGCTGCGCCGCCGAGCGACCATACGTAGCAGTTGCCTTTATTGTTTACTGCAGCCATCATCTTGCCTTCCGGGTCGATGGCTATGTCCTGGATCGAAGCTTCGGCTTCCGGGATCTACGTAAATATAAATAAAGTGAGTTTGACAGCTTGACCAATTTTATTAATAATTCACAATTTTCCAGTCACAATAGACTAATTGTTTGTGAAAATGGTTTGAAGTTATAACTATTTTTACTTACCAACTGTTCATTCTGATCAGTCCTAAGGTCCCACATGTGTATGATGCCGCTCTGGTCTCCTACCATGATCTGTGTCTGGTCAGGATGCAGCATGACCGCATTGACTTGTGCCTGCACTTGAAATATCTTCGTGCAACGGAACTGTGGTGCAGCCCTGCGCAACATAATCTTACCTTCATTGATTTTATGGATGTTTCATTGTTTACTTGAGATTGATAAAAAGATAGCAGGATTAATATATTTTCTTGAGGAATAATATATAATAATTATCTTACCAGCGAGTAAATTATGACAAGCAGCTATAAACCTACAACTCATAGGATTTTAAATAAGTTTAGTGCCCAAAGCTTATGCAAGATTCCATTTTTTTTTTTAAATGTTGACAGATTTCTTGATGGGGAAACAATAGCAATGGTTGGGAATAGTATGGCAGGATTTTACTTTGAAACAATGTTGTTAGGAATTAGTAAAAAGTACCTTGGGTCCCATATTCTGGCTGTAAAGTCTTCACCACCAGTGTACATCCACATGTCATTTTTCTAAAATCACATGAACTAACATTATTATTACCCTTAAACATATGGATAGAAACAAAAATGTTACACTTTATCACAGTACTAGCTGTTCCCCGCGGCTTTGCAGTTCCAGTCGCGCGTGGTGGAGTTGTGGAAAACAGCCCGTTTTAACCTAACCTACTAGCTGTTCCCTGCAGCTTCGCTCCCGTGGACCACCCCACGGGACCCGCTTTCGGGATAAAAAAATAGCCTATGTCACTCAGGAACAATGTAGCTTCCTATTGGTGATAGAATTTTTTTAATCGGTCCAGTAGTTTCGAAGCCTTATTCGGTACAAACAAACAAAAAAATCTTTCCTCTTTATAATATTAGTATAGATTAGTATAGATAAACAAGAGATTAGATCATCAACTACAGCCCTACTTCCACCACTGCTGTTCCTGTGCTAGCCCCTGTCAAAGTTTAGATAGCCTTAGCTATTTGTAACCTGTACACTTACTTGAAATCCAACTCTGGTGACATTTTTTGTGATGCCCTCAAAATTGACAACTGGATCAGGGTTGGCGCTCGCCAGGTCATACATGCGGATATGTTGGTACCCCGCAGCTGCCACCATCTGACCTGTCGGGGATATCTCCAGGTCATTCACTTGCTGAAAACAACAATTTCTGAATCAACTGAAAGTAAATCTGACTTCTTCCGAAATCTATGACTTGTTTTATCATTATCACAACTTGTAAGTTGTGGCTTTACACCACAGCCAAAAAACATTTCATTAATCAAAACTAATTCTTAACTAGTAAACTAGCTGAAATGGTGAAGCCATTTTTGGAACATGTGTTTCTTATAATGAAATTCATCAGATGCCACTAATATTAGCATTCTAAATTAAGTCCAACATGCACTTAATAATAGTTACAGCAATTGGTATATAAAGCAGCAATATTGGTGTATCTTGGTAGTTGTAACAAGGACCATGTATATACTGCCAAAAAAAGTAGCATTTTTGCTGTATCTATAACACATTGCTAAATAGATGATCTTATAGTATATATGATATTTATATAAAAGAAAAAGTCAAAAACATGTTTTAAGAGTTAAGAAAAATTCTATGTTGTATCATAAAAAAATGTTGCACAGACCGTAAGACATTTTTTTTTTTCCTGATTTCAATTATGCAAGAAATTAATATAGCAATGTTTTGAGATACTACAAAATCGCTTTCCAGCGTCAACATTTTTTATTTTGTAAATATGTAGGTAGGGTATCAAAATCACTTTAACATGTAACTTTTTGGTTGTAAGTATATGATATGAAAAGTATTTTTAATCCATGGTAGCAAGCTTTACTGCCCCAACATTTAATAATAAATAAAAATGGTGGATGGTGTTTGGGTTATCTTTTTCCCAATTTCATTAGACACAGAAGCAAAGTGTCAACCTATCTCGTTATAGTTTAAAGGAGGAAATAATTAATTGAATGGCTTAAAAATCTTACCGAATCAGGGTGTTGCATAGTACGCAAACAGACGCCGCTGTGCGCCTGCCACAGTTTAATCGTGTGGTCGTAGCCACCTGTTACCAGCGCCACCGCCGAGCCACCGCCGCCGCTACCATCCCCCGACATCCCTGGGCCTGGTCCTGCACTAACCAACCACACACTCTTATAGAAAAGAAAACGTTATTAAACTGTGTAGATTAGTATACATCATACATGTCATGCCGTTGCCCATGGGGGTAGGCAGAAACTTCAGAAAATCACAATAGGACTTATATCTTAACCTCAAATACCTTTTCAGTCAGTCAATTCCCAATGCAGTTAGAACCTGATTTATGTATTCCTCAATTTTATAATAAAAGTAACGGCAGGCAGCTGGCAGATTTTGTCTGGAATGAAATTATTGTTTATTTATCTACGAACAAATGCATGCACCACAAACACAATATACATTTTGACACTGACAGCTTACTTTTTTTTTTTTTTTTTACTTCTTTTCCCTTTCGGGAAGGCAAAGGGATCTAGCCCATACAGCCTGTTCTTTTGTTTAATTATTACTTACTTGTAGTTATTAAATATGTAAGGCAAGATAGCCTAGTCTTAGGTCTAAATTATTCATGTTTCTTTTAATTTCCTTATATCCTTGTTTATGTAATATCCATTTTTTTGTTCTATCCGTGTTTTTCTTGTCAGATCGATTCCTTGTAATTCTTTCTTTTTTTTTTTTTTTGTACCGTTACCGTCCTGGATTCAAGTTCGTTTGGCCACTTAACATAAGTAACTTAAGTTAAGTCAACAGACTACTTAGAAATACTACGTATTCTATCTATGTAAACCACTTCCTCATTGATGTAAACCAAAACGCTCTATCGTTTATATTCTATGGCTTAATCCAGTGTAGCCAGAAGCCAAATTTGTCGAGCCCCAAATCGCCGAAAATTACGTCCCAAGTAGCCTAAATTCGCCCAAGGAATTAGTCTAAAATCACCGAATATTGCAAAGTTGACCATTTTTTATTTGAGTTTATTTGGAGCGCTTTACTTTATTTTTAACTTACACATTTTTTTTGTTGTTGTTATTACTAATTACCTAATAATATCAAAATTTACACAGATGGTAACCAGATTTTATAAATTATTAAAATTACATCCGGCTAATTTATATTAATAAAACTACCACTTCTTTTTATAAAAAAGCAATATCTAGTAACGATTTTATTAATCTCTTTTTTTTTTAATTAAATTTATAATGCAATCTATCTGGCGATATTCAGCATTAGGTTGTGTGTTCATTAACAATATCGCTAGATAATTATGCGATCTACAACTTCACAATAATAGATCTTGTGGGTTTTTGCACTTCGTTCATTAGATCCTTTGCAAGTACATTAGGGTGGTGTGTGATTCTTGTTTTATATTTAGTCATCCTTTCCTTTATTTCCTCCTTGATTATTTTAATGTTAAGGTCGTTATTAATCTCTGCCTTTAAAAAGCTTGATCTCTGCGACAGCTGTCGGTATCAATACAGTAACAATTGCGCTTGACAGGCTAAAAATAACATAAACGTCAGTTTGACATATGTCGCAGAGATCAAGCTATATTTTATGAAGTTTAAGAAATCAGCCCCATACAAAAATTTAGTTTAGTTTAGTTCCGGTTCATTTTAAAATAATGTAAAAATAGATATAAAGAAAAGAAAATGCTTTTTTAGTTACTTTTTTATTTATTACATAAATTTTTCACAAAATATCTGACAATGTAAATAAATCACTTGTGTATAGGTTTTAACAATATTTTTACCCGAAACTATTCTTCGAAACTTCAATTTGAATTGTTTCCTTGAACACACTACAAGCTAATGTCAACTTTAATAAGTTTGTCACAAGAATCACTTAAAACATTTTTCAGCATTTAATTATTTTCCCTGTGTTGTCGCGACTGAAGTATGATAAAAAATATTGATGAATTGTTAAAAGCATTTTGATTGCCTAAAATCAGTCATTTTTTTTTTTTTTTAATTAACCTCCAATTTAAAAATTAGTCGTTCCGGCACCCTTCCGAGTAGCCTAAATGGTGAAAAGCAACACAATCTGGCTACACTGTCATAATCTAATTTGTTTTTTCCGCAGTGCGTGCAGCTTCAAACATTTTATACATTTCCATAGGTCACAGAATGTGCGAAAAAAAATTCGCGCGAATAAAAATCGCAGTGCGTGCTAAGCCTAACGGTCGGTAACAAAAAAATCGGTGGAAGAATGATACAACCTTGTGAAGCCAGACATCCAGAGCAGTGTTGCCAAATCCTATAAATTCGAGTCGCTAGACTCAGTATCAAGTCGCTAAAACTGATTAGTAATAGTATACCTACGTGTAATCTGTTTATGCTCCTTAAATTTGGCACGCATGTCGCTTTCCGTATATATAACCACCACAAACATTTTCAGGTAAAATGTTGGCAAGGCGAGACCTTAATGGCTCATAGACAATATAGAATGATATGGCTCGCCCTCACACTGTCAAAAAGTTATCAGATCTCATGTAGAGCCACAGAGTTTTGTACTTGAGCGAAGCTTCTAATGGTGCTCCCAAAACACTGTTAATTAAATGTTTACAAACATTAGTACCTACCTAAACATTTTCTAAATAAACATTTGGTCACAATGTTAAGGTACTCCCACATTACTGAAAAATGCTTTCATGTTAGTAAACATTGTGGAATGTATTAATACCTATACAAAAAAGGAGCACTCAAAACATTTAACAATTCCTAACATTTGTTAGTAAATATAGTGTTACAAAATGTTTGTAAAAAAAAGTTAACAGCTGTGAAAAAAAAATAGAAGCCCTATCACAGCACTTATAGAAAATCACAAAAACTATTACATTTTGACAAAGGCTGGCAATACCCATTGAAACATAATAATTTTGTTAACAAAAAGAACATAAGACAAATAAACTTTGTATCGTGGCGTGGCACTGACTTATAAACCTATGGACTTGCCATACCTACGAAATTAGCGTGCTTACCTACATAAATCGGGCAATTAAGATGGCTGCCCATTTGCCAATGAGGTAGGCCATTTGCAACTGTTTGACAGCACAACTACACAGATAAACGTACTTAAACGGCACACAACTACCAATTTTACTGGGCAATTAACATGGCGACCGGTCACGCATAGACATGATTTTGACGTCACTCAAAAGTGTTACCAAATTTAGTCCTTGACAAACATTTAGATATCTCTCTTTTCATATGCAGCTCTTGGTTAGTTAAAAAGAGACAAAACGCTTTTTGACATGCGTGTGTCGATATTATAGATATTTGTATAACTATTCTTCTTATAGTAGAATATGCCGTCTCCATAGTTATCCTACCTCATTGTGGCGTGGTATCGACGGACGCTATGAAAATATGACGTAAGGTTTGACATCTATTAACTAGAGCATGGCATGGCTATGATTGGCTCGCTTGGTCGTAATACTTTTTATTTTCGCATCAGGCGTCGTAATCACTAATCAGTTAGGTACCTATCTATTGATTAGGGTATGCGGTGCCTACCTAAAAAACCCTGTTGATATATTTAAACGTAGGTCCATATTATGCAACAGTCGGAATTTGTAAAAGACCGCGTTTCCACTATTATCGATTCATTCACGTAAAACGATCGTAATCGTAGAGGTCCTGATAATAACACCCTTTTTGTAGGTATTAGGTACAATTTGATAAACAAATGCCGTACCAAGTGATTTTTGTGCTAACAAAACAACCAACTATACACTAAGAGATTGATAATGGAGGTCAAAGTACCTGTGCAGTGTGCCGGTAGCCTATGCGCCAACGTGGCACGTTCAGGTTCGACCATTGTTTTTGCCACGAGGTATCACGTGCAAGTATTTTCAGAATGGCACTTTGACTATTAGGAAAAACTGGTTTAGCTTTAAAGAAAAGAAACAGGATAGGAAAGTAAACAACCTAGAAGTGGAAAAGAATGAAAAGACAAATTGAAAAATAGAATATTTATATGAAATTACTTTATTGAACATGTAAAATCCGTATTGACATGAGGAATGCTAATTCTCATTTACAAAATAACACAAATGTAAAATTTGAGAGACAAATCACATCGAAAACCTACCTATGAACTAACTAAAAATACAACATACACATCAATTTCCTAAGTGGGATCTTAGCTTAGAGTTTGGTACCATTATCATCAGCATTGAATTTACAATGAGAAGAGGTAGGTTTGATTAACAATAAGCAGCCACATACGTTCATGAAATAGTCTCTAATTTTACATGTTGGTGTAGTCTGACCAAAACTTCTATGTCCAAAATTAATGCACACACTTATTATACGCAGTAATTAAAAAATATGGTATATTCAAATCAAAGCACAGCTTCAACATAAATATGTTATGTTATACAGAAAATCAGGTAATATTGCAGACATACCAGTTTTGATGAAACCAGTTGAGGTACACATCTTACAGTGAGCATCCAGTAGTCACAGCGAACTTAACGAGGGAGGGCTAACTGTACAATTCCCCGGTGTATACATGCTAACACTTAAACATTATTTTTTTTTGAGGCTTAGAAACCTAGACCCTAGCCAGCGGCAGAACTTTCCAAACTCTGCAATACTCGTCCATACATCTATCATTACTATTAATACTACAAACATAAGTAGTAAAACAACACACTGAACATCAACAAATTTCATGTGCAGACAAAAATTATTGTTATATTGTATCAGAAACATGAGCCAAAAATTAATAAATTCAACTCTGTAAAATATTAATAAAAAATTGTGAAATGTCATACAGACTTTGGAAAGTCAGTCCCATTTTACTTTGTAATAAATTAAGTCCAAGTAAATTATTCAATATGAACAGTAATGTCGTATGTGTTGGGAGATCATTCGCTTTCCTCGTCTTCTTCCTCAGCATCCTCATCTTCTGACTCTTCCTTCTTTTTCTTGGATTTCTATAATAAAATTTAGAAATTAGCACTTGCCTCAACAAACAAATAAACAATAGTAGTGAGACGAAGCGATACTTACAGCTGGTGCCGCTTTCTTGCCCTTCTTTCCGCGCTTCTGTGCCTTCTTGCCGCCGCCACCCTCACCGCCACCTCCGTTGGCGTTGTAAGACTCCAGGTCTTTCGCATACTGCTCCTTGGCTTTGGCAGCTTTTTCCTCCCATTCCTATACAGAAAAATAAGGATATAAGCTCAAATACATAATGTACAAAGACAATGCGTTATGATGACGAATTATTACATACAGTCTTGTCCTTCATTGACTTCCAAAGCTCGCCTCCCTTTTTAGCGATGTCGGTAACCTTCATGCCGGGATTCTCCGACTTGATCGATTCTCTCGCGCTGTTCAGCCACAGCATGTAAGCTGACATAGGACGCTTAGGCTTGTCCGTCATTTTTACTTTTTTCCTGCAAGCAAACAAAGAAAAATGTGTTAATTTACAGAGAAAATGCACGGCAACAGGTTATGCAGGCCATGCTTTGAAGAATCGGATATGTAACAAGCCTTCACATTGCATAGATGGTAAAGTAGGGCGGCGTTTTGGCGGGAAACGCGCTTACGCGTCTTTTAGACAAAAATATACAGGGTGTCCCAGAAATCGACGTCAAGCCGTAAATGGGTGATAGACCAAGTTATAACAGTTCTCAGAAAAATACGAAAAAAAATCTATCTCATGTTTTAAAAAAATTATGTTCACTTTAAAAATTTACTAAAAAAATCAATCCCTGTAATGGTTCTTTAACTCCAATTGCTACAAATCCCATAATTTATCAAATTTTTTTATTATTATGTAATCTTGAATAATGCTTGTGTAGATTTTTGCCTAAAATTTAAAGCCAAATCCTCCTACTTAGAAGAAAATTAAACTTTTTCAAAACCAAATTATTCAAATTTACTGTTTCGCCCAACTTTAACTGACTGTACTGAAAAAAAAATGTACTACGCTAGTTTGGCAAGTAACATGAAAAATTGGCGCATTTAATAAGGATTCAAAAATGGTGTAACACTTGCTAGATTACGTTTTCAATAATTGGTCAAATTTTTTTTTGTAAATAGTATCGGTTTTTACCCAAAATGTCCTTACGGGAGGAACTCGTTCTTTTTTAAGATTCGGTGGGCGGTACTCTTAGATACACCTGTGCTTGTTTCGATTCCACGTACAGAAGCACTTGGGTCTTCTTGGACTGCTTGTAGTACGACGTCTTCGTACGGATTACGATGTCTTCCTTCACCATGTACTTGGTTAGGGAATCGTCCCTCTGATAGTGAACGGTGCACATTAATAAAAACTCGATGATCTGGGTGACGATTGTTCGGGTACCTCTCACGATAAAGTCTAGCGGCTGCATTGGCATTGCATCTGCATTCCCCATAAACGAGGTGCATGTTCGCATATTCCAATGCAGTGTACACAGCCATGGTAGTACTACACAATCACAGGATCAGCAACAGTCCAGAGTAAAGCACAGGTCGTCAGAAAGAGGAATTAAACAGTCCAAATCACAAGCAATTAAGTCCAGAAAACAACGCAAAAAGTGGTAAGTACGGAATCAACATGAACGAATACGGAGATGCGCAGTAAACAAAGCAGCGTAACGTACTGATTTGTAATTGTGTGTGCGTCTGCGCTTACAAAACAGAACAATAACTACTGCTGTCTCATTCGCACTCATCGGTAAATTGTATCTCCGTTTCATGATAAAGGTTGTGTCACTGATAAAGGTGGCGTCACTCTCTGTCTCGCTCACACTTCGTAAAATGACTCTCTCCGTCTCTATCGAACTAGAAACGGAGTTTAGCAAAGCTTTAGGTAAGCTAAAGTCATTTTAAGGAAGTATGGACATTTTGTGTAAAAACTGAGACTATTTACAAAAAAAAACTTGACCAATTATTGAAAACGTAATCTAGCAAGTGTTACACCATTTTTGAATCCTTATTAAATGCGCCAATTTTTCATGTTACTTGCCAAACTAGCGTAGTACATTTTTTTTTCAGTACAGTCAGTTAAAGTTGGGCGAAATAGTAAATTTGAATAATTTGGTTTTGAAAAAGTTTAATTTTCTTCCAAGTAGGAGGAGTTGGCTTTGAATTTTAGGCAAAAATCTACACAAGCATTATTCAAGATTAACTAATAATAAAAAAATTAGATAAATTATGGGATTTGTAGCAATTGGAGTTAAAGAACCATTACAGGGATTGATTTTTTTAGTAAATTTTTAAAGTGACCATAAATTTTTAAAAACATGAGATAGATTTTTTTTCGTATTTTTCTGAGATTTGTTATAACTTGGTCTATCACCCATTTACGGCTTGACGTCGATTTCTGGGACAACCTGTATAAGTAGTTTATATTTTTGTAATCTCCTCTAAAAACCCTTCATTTTGAAACCCCACTAGGAAAGAAAAAAAAAATTGCAACCCCCACAATATGGCGCCCAAAATCCGCCATGTTCCTTTTTTTTTAACAGCACTTAGCTAAGAACACTTGGGCGGTCAAGACCTATATAATGATGTCCTAATTATAAAAATCCGCCAAGTAGTTTGAAAGATATGAGGTAATAAAGAATATTACATACATACAAAATTACAAGATACGCGCGAAAAACATAACCCTTGCCTTGCAGCCGGGTAAAAATTCATAACTAGTAAACTAGCTGAAATGGAGAAGCCATTTTTGGAACATGTGTTTCTTATAATGAAATTTATCAGATGCCACTAATATTAGCATTCTAAATTAAGTCCAACATGTACTTTATAATAGTTACAGCAATTGGTATTTAAATTTCAAGCAGCAATATTGGTGTATCTTGGTAGTTGTAACGAGGACCATGTATATACTGCCAAAAAAGTAGCATTTTTGCTGTATCTATAACACATTGCTAAATAGGGTATCTTATTGTATATACAACATTTATATAAAAGAACAAGCCAAAAACATGTTATAAGAGTTAAGAAAAATTCAATGTTGTATCATAAAAAAATGTTGCACAGACCGTTAAGACATATAAACATTACATTAAAACTTAACAGCTGTAACTTGTACCTACTTTCTGTGCAAATAAAGAACTATTGTATTCTATAATTTTTTTCCTGATTTCAATTTCATGGCCCCTGTAACAGAGGAATTTCCTAGCATGGGGGTCATTGATCGTGTATTTTGTACCTCACCAATTGCATCCTAAGTTAAGTGATATCTGTAATCCAGTACTTTTTGTCAAATAAATTATTACTATTATTACTAATTATGCAAGAAATTAATATAGCAATGTTTTGAGATACTACAAAATCATTTTCCAGCGTCAACATTTTTTATTTTGTAATTATGTAGGTAGGGTATCAAAATCACTTTTACATGTAACTTTTTGGTTGTAAGTATATAATATAAAAAGTATTTTTAATCCATGGTAGCAAGCTTTACTTCCCCAACATTTAATAATGAATAAAAATGGTTGATGGTGTTTGGGTTATCTTTTTCCCAATTTCATTAGGCACAGAAGCAAAGTGCCAACCTATCTCGTTATAGTTTAAAGGAGGAAATAATTAATTGAATGGCTTAAAAATCTTACCGAATCAGGGTGTTGCATAGTACGCAAACAGACGCCGCTGTGCGCCTGCCACAGTTTAATCGTGTGGTCGTAGCCACCTGTTACCAGCGCCACCGCCGAGCCACCGCCGCCGCTACCATCCCCCGACATCCCTGTGCCTGGTCCTGCACTAACCAACCACACACTCTTATAGAAAAGAAAACGTTATTAAACTGTGTAGATCAGTATACATCATACATGCCGTTGCCCATGGGGGTAGGCAGAAACTTCAGAAAATCACAATAGGACTTATATCTTAACCTCAAATACCTTTTCAGTCAGTCAATTCCCAATGCAGTTAGAACCTGATTTATGTATTCCTCAATTCAATAATAAAAGTAATGGCAGGCAGCTGGCAGATTTTGTCTGTAATGAAATTATTGTTTATTTATCTACGAACAAATGCATGCACCACAAACACAATATACATTTGACAGCTTAGTCGTTTTCTCTTTTTTTTTTATTTGTACCATCCTGGATTCAAGTCCGTTTGGCCACTTCTTAAGTCAAGTCCACAGACTACTTAGAAATACTACGTATCTATGTATTGTAAACGATCTATCGTTTATATTCTATGGCTTAATCCAGTGTAGCCAGTAGCCAAATTTGTCGAGCCCCAAATCGCCGAAAATTTCGTCCCAAGTAGCCTAAATTCGCTCAAGGAAGTAGTCTAAAATCACCGAATATTGCAAAGTTGACCATTTTTTATTATTTGAATTTTTTGGAGCGCTTTACTTTATTTTTGACTTACACATTTTTTTTGTTGTTGTTATTACTAATTACCTAATAATATCAAAATTTACACAGATGGTAACCAGATTTTATAAATTATTAAAATTACATCTGGCTAATTTATATTAATAAAACTAGCACTTCTTTTTATAAAAAGCTTGTAACTATTTTATTAATCTCTTTTTTTTAATTAAATTTATAATGCAATCTATCTGGCGATATTCAGCATTAGGTTGGTATTTGCAGGTCTTGGGCTTGTGCGAGATTGTTCATTAACAATATCGATTCATAATTATGCGATCTACAACTTCACAATAATAGATCTTGTGGGTTTTTGCGTTTGAGCATTCGTGGCATTTACACTTCGTTCATTAGATCCTTTGCAAGTACATTAGGGTGGTGTGAAATTCATGTTTTATATTAAGTCATCCTTTCCTATAATTCCTCCTTGATATTTTAATGTTAAGGTCGTTATTAATCTCTGCCTATACTTCATAAAAGAGAGCTTGATCTCTGCGACAGCTGTCAGTATCAATACAGTAACAATTGAACAATTGCGCTTGACAGGCTAAAAATAACGTATACGTCAGTTTGACATATGTCGCAGAGATCAAGGTGGATCAAGCTGTATTTTATGAAGTATAGAAAATCAGCCCCATACAAAAATTGTGTTCAGTATAGTTCCGGTTCATTTAAAAAATGTTAAAATAGATTTAAAGAAAAGAAAATGATTTTTTAGTTACTTTCTTATTTATTTCATAATTTTTTCACAAAATATCTGACAATGTAAATAAATCACTTGTGTATAGGTTTTAACAATATTTTTACCCGAAACTATTCGTCGAAACTTCAATTTAACAACTACAAGCTAATTTCAACTTTAATTAGTTTGTCACAACAATCATTATTAGTGCCACATAAAACATTTTTCAGCATTTAATTATTTTCCCTGTGTTGACTGAAGTATAATAAAAAATATTGATGAATTGTTAAAAGCATTTTAATTGCCTAAAATCGGTTAATTTTTTTTTTGTGTTAGCCTCCAATTTAAAAAGTAGTCGTCCCGGCACCCTTCCGAGTAGCCTAAATGGTGAAAAGCAACACAATCTGGCTACACTGTCTTAATCTAATTTGTTTTTTCCGCAGTGCGTGCAGCTTCATACATTTTATACATTTCCATAGGTCACAGAATGTGCGGAAAAAAATTCGCTCGAATAAAAATCGCAGTGCGTGCTAAGCCTAACGGTCGGTAACAAAAAAATCGGTGGAAGAATGATACAACCTTGTGAAGCCAGACATCCAGAGCAGTGTTGCCAAGTCCTATAAATTCGAGTCGCTAGACTCAGTATCAAGTCGCTAAAACTGATTAGTAATAGTATACCTACGTGTAATCTATTTATGCATCTTAAATTTGGCACGCATGTCGCTTTCCGTATATATAACCACCACAAACATTTTCAAGTAAAATGTTGCCAAGGCGAGACCATAATGGCTCATAGACAATATAGAATGATATGGCTCGCCCTCACACTGTCAAAAAGTTATCAGATCTCATGTAGAGTAGAGATGGGTCGTCGACGTATTTTTCGTTAACGAAACTAGACCGTCCATTCCCGTTGATCGACGAGTCGATCAACTAGTTGAATTTGTCGACTAGTTCATAAGGTAAACTATGTTAAGTAGACGTTTTCTACGACGACGACGACGTCTACGGTTCGACTTCAACTTTCCGATTTAACGTAAACAAGTACAAACCGGTTTACCTCGCATCGTTCGATCGGTCAATCGCTTTACTCTTTTGCACACGTGAAACTATAATTATTGTGTGGCTGACTCTGGCTTGGCCACCATCAGGGATTTTAATGTTGATCACACAAATATTTAGTCGCTAATTAGTCGAAATTAGTCGCCAAATATCAGATTTAGTCGGTCACTGGTTCAAAAGTTAGAAGGGTTGTTAGGTGGCCGATCTGGAGAGACTCTCCCCAGCTTGGCCAAATTTATATCTCAAAAACTAGGGCACCTAGCGAAGATCTGTTTTCTCCCAGATTTAGTCGCTAATTAGTCGAAATTAGTCACCAAATATCAGAATTAGTCGATCACTGGTTCATAAGTTAGAAGGGTTTATCGGTGGCCGATCTGGGGAGACTCTCCCCGGCTTGGCCACCTTTATACCTCAAAAACTAGGGCACCTTACGAAGATCTGTTTTCTCCCAGATTTAGTCGCTAATTAGTCGAAATTAGTCGCCAAGACAAAGATTTAGTCGGGTCTTAGTTTAGAAGATAAAATAAGTTCAACTTTTAAGGTATAGTCCAAGAGCTAGAACGAAAAGTTTACGAAAAATAGCCAAGAAAAAAATATTTCTATTAATATGTGTAATATACTTCAGGTTTTATCGGTCTAAAATCCATAGAAATGTCATAGAGATATAAATTCTCAATTAAATGTATATTTTTATGTTTTATATTACTAGGTTAGAGTAGCTTAATTTTCTTTGAAAACTTTAAACCTTGCTCTTGGTCTATTAGGTGTCAAGATGTACAGTCGCGTACAACTGTTTTACCAAATTATAATGTTAGGGTCTAAATTACGTTAAAATAATGAAACGTCTGTTGCCAATTATGAATATATGATGTATCTACCAAATACTATCCTAGCACGGGGACCCAGCGCTAAGAAAGAAAATTTGGTTCAAATAAATATTACTAGGTGGCTATATGTACCGATTTGTTTTTAAGTTTCGGTATTGTGTTTATAAAGTATGTCAATGTAAACTCGTCTTGAAGTTTATAATTCGAATATTACGATATGAGAGTAGATAAAATATATAAAACGCACACAATTTTTTACAAAACAGGTATTACTCGAATTCTTAACTATTCTTAACAAATTCCACTGTAAATTGGCTGACTTTAATTTACGTCACGGGCTATTCGCTCTCAGAACTACAGACGAACTACTCGTCTGTAGTTCTGTACACGCGCATCTCTCTTTCTTACTTACCATACATAAATGAAAACGAGCGCACAGGAGCGCAGTGATCTATCTGCCAGCGATTGCCACATTATGTTCGATAAATAAATATATTATATTTATTGTAGATCTGTTTCTAGGTAATGCATACTGCTTTCCTTTTTGGTATATAATAACTTTAAATTTAGGTTTATATTTCGAAACAAACATTCCACCTTAAGAAATCATAGGTATTGTCTAGAAACTACTTAAAGTATTTTGTACTTGCTTGTACCAATGTATGGAGACATTTATTACTATAAAATCTTTTTAATTACACACCGACTAAATCTGTGACTTGGCGACTAATTTCGACTTATTAGCGACTGAATCTGGGCGAAAGCAGATCTTCGTTAGGTGCCCTAGTTTTTGAGATATAAATGTGGCCAAGCCGGGGAGAGTCTCTCCAGATCGGCCACCGATAAACCCTTCTAACTTATGAACCAGTAAACGACTAATCCTGATATTTGGCGACTAATTTCGACTAATTAGCGACTAAATCTGGGAGCAAACAGATCTTCGCTAGGTGCCCTAGTTTTTGAGATATAAATTTGGCCAAGCTGGGGAGAGTCTCTCCAGATCGGCCACCTAACAACCCTTCTAACTTTTGAACCAGTGACCGACTAAATCTGATATTTGGCGACTAATTTCGACTAATTAGCGACTAAATATTTGTGTTATCAAAATTAAAATCCCTGATGGTGGCCAAGCCAGAGTCAGCCACACATAATTATTGACGTCTTTTTCTTCTTAACACAATGCATTTTTATTCCAAAATGGCTTTCGGCTCATAGAAATATCAACTCTGTCTCTAGATTTAGAGTTCAAATTAATTTGCTCGATGTTCGTCCGTTGTTGTTAGTTTTTCGGACGTTTTAACTTTTACCACCCAACTAAGTTCTCGCGTCGTTCGTCGCGTTACAAGTCGACATGAACATAGTCGAGTCTCAGTTTAGCCGTCCACGAATTCAACTAGTTCGTTGATTAACGGTGAACCGTCGAATCGTTCATTGGACGTCGACGGTCGAATTAACTAGTCGGTTCATTCAACGCCCATCGCTAATGTAGAGCCACCGTATATAATAGTACAGTACTCTGTGAGAGCCACAGAGTATTGTACTTGAGCCAAGCTTCTAATGGTACTCCCAAAACACTGTTAATTAAATGTTTACAAACATTAGTACCTACCTAAACATTTTCTAAATAAACATTTGGTCACAATGTTAAGGTACTCCCACATTACTGAAAAATGCTTTCATGTTAGGTAATGTTAGTAAACATTGTGTAATGTACCTATAAAAAAAAGGAGCACTACCTATATAAAACATTTAACAATTCCTAACATTTGTTAGTAAATATATTAGTGTTACAAAATGTTTGTAAAAAAAATTAACAGCTGTGAAAGAAAAATAGAAGCCCTATCACAGCACTGATAGAAAATCACAAAAACTATTACATTTTGACAAAGGCTGGCAATACCCATTGAAACATAATAATTTTGTTAACAAAAAGAACATACGACTAATAAACTTTGTATCGTGGCGTGGTATCGACTGACGCTATGAAAATATGACGTAGGTTTGACATCAATTAACTACAGCATGGCATGGCTATGATTGGCTCGCTTGGTCGTAATACTTTTTATTTTCGCATCAGGCGTCGTAATCACTAATCAGTTAGGTACCTATTTATTGATTAGGGTATGCGGTGCCTACCTAAAAAACCCTGTTGATATGTTTAAACGTAGGTCCATATTATGCAAGTCTGCATTAGCCGGAATTTGTAAAAGATCGCGTTTCCACTATTATCGATTCATTCACGTAAAACGATCGTAGAGGTCCTGATAATAACACCCTTTTCGTAGGTATTAGGTACAATTTGATAAACAAATGCCGAACTAAGTGATTGTTGTGCTAACAAAACAACCAACTATACACTAAGAGATTGATAATGGAGGTCAAAGTACCTGTGCAGTGTGCCGGTAGTCTATGCGCCAACGTGGCATGTTCAGGTTCGACCATCGTTTTTGCCACGAGGTATCACGTGCAAAGTATTTTCAGAATGGCACTGACTATTAGGAAAAACTGGTTTAGGTTTAAAGAAAAGAAACAGGATAGGAAAGTAAACAACCTAGAAGAGGAAAAGAATGAAAAGACAAATTGAAAAATAGAATATTTATATGAAATTACTTTATTGAACATGTAAAATCCGTATTGACATGAGGAATGCTAATTCTCATTTACAAAATAACACAAATGTAAAATTTGAGAGACAAATCACATCGAAAACCTACCTATGAACTAACTAAAAATACAACATACACATCAATTTCCTAAGTGGGATCTTAGCTTAGAGTTTGGTACCATTATCATCAGCATTGAATTTACAATGAGAAGAGGTAGGTTTGATTAACAATAAGCAGCCACATACGTTCATGAAATAGTCTCTAATTTTACATGTTGGTGTAGTCTGACCAAAACTTCTATGTCCAAAATTAATGCACACACTTATTATACGCAGTAATTAAAAAATATGGTATATTCAAATCAAAGCACAGCTTCAACATAAATATGTTATGTTATACAGAAAATCAGGTAATATTGCAGACATACCAGTTTTGATGAAACCAGTTGAGGTACACATCTTACAGTGAGCATCCAGTAGTCACAGCGAACTTAACGAGGGAGGGCTAACTGTACAATTCCCCGGTGTATACATGCTAACACTTAAACATTATTTTTTTTTGAGGCTTAGAAACCTAGACCCTAGCCAGCGGCAGAACTTTCCAAACTCTGCAATACTCGTCCATACATCTATCATTACTATTAATACTACAAACATAAGTAGTAAAACAACACACTGAACATCAACAAATTTCATGTGCAGACAAAAATTATTGTTATATTGTATCAGAAACATGAGCCAAAAATTAATAAATTCAACTCTGTAAAATATTAATAAAAAATTGTGAAATGTCATACAGACTTTGGAAAGTCAGTCCCATTTTACTTTGTAATAAATTAAGTCCAAGTAAATTATTCAATATGAACAGTAATGTCGTATGTGTTGGGAGATCATTCGCTTTCCTCGTCTTCTTCCTCAGCATCCTCATCTTCTGACTCTTCCTTCTTTTTCTTGGATTTCTATAATAAAATTTAGAAATTAGCACTTGCCTCAACAAACAAATAAACAATAGTAGTGAGACGAAGCGATACTTACAGCTGGTGCCGCTTTCTTGCCCTTCTTTCCGCGCTTCTGTGCCTTCTTGCCGCCGCCACCCTCACCGCCACCTCCGTTGGCGTTGTAAGACTCCAGGTCTTTCGCATACTGCTCCTTGGCTTTGGCAGCTTTTTCCTCCCATTCCTATACAGAAAAATAAGGATATAAGCTCAAATACATAATGTACAAAGACAATGCGTTATGATGACGAATTATTACATACAGTCTTGTCCTTCATTGACTTCCAAAGCTCGCCTCCCTTTTTAGCGATGTCGGTAACCTTCATGCCGGGATTCTCCGACTTGATCGATTCTCTCGCGCTGTTCAGCCACAGCATGTAAGCTGACATAGGACGCTTAGGCTTGTCCGTCATTTTTACTTTTTTCCTGCAAGCAAACAAAGAAAAATGTGTTAATTTACAGAGAAAATGCACGGCAACAGGTTATGCAGGCCATGCTTTGAAGAATCGGATATGTAACAAGCCTTCACATTGCATAGATGGTAAAGTAGGGCGGCGTTTTGGCGGGAAACGCGCTTACGCGTCTTTTAGACAAAAATATATAATTCCCGGTATTGATTTATCGAAAATCTAGCTTACTCCGAGCAAAATTGCTACTAAAAGTCATAATACAATACAATTTCTAACAAAAATAGTTATCTCCCCATATAACGAGTTCAGTGTCCTAGGCTTGGGTCGAAAGAGCCATTTTGTTTTCACGGATTGTGTTGAAAATACGCAATAACTAAAGATGACCTCATTATCAAATAATCCGATGTCTATTTACCTAAAACTTGTGGAAGAACTGTTCCAGTCACTTAATAGTAAAGATCCGAGAAATTAATTATTGAAATAAGGCGTCCTTTCCATACCCACGCTTACTAAGGAAAGTACGGCAAAGCCTATAGCCATGTTTGAATGCGAATTCCAACGTGGAATGAAAATTATTTCAATGAATCCGTCCGTAAGAAACACGTATACACATATTAAAACACTTTACTTTGATTGGAAAAATAATTCTACTCACCTGATGGCAAAAATTTTGAAATTATTTTTGAACTGGTGCACAACCAAACTATAGACGTAGAGAACCAGAAGAAAATGTATGGAGCTCGAAGCAAATGTTCCCAGAGCAAGCTAGCTTGGGGCCGACTCGCGTCGGTACAAAAGCGACATCTATGTCGAACGTGATTGGCCAGTAGATACGGTTCTACCAACAGCACGGCGATTACAATGCATCGTGTACTACGTATATCCGTGACGTATCGATTGCTTAATTCATATAAATTTAAACCTTATCGCACGGAGTTAAGCTTGCTTTTCTATTTAACCAATAGGTCTAGAACATTTGCTTCAGAAATTTATTTCGCATTATTCTATTGAAATTATGTATAGAAATTGGTAGATTTTAGCATTTTAAGATCGGAAAACTTACATTAAATATTTATTACAACTAATTTACATATACTTGCAAAAGAAGTATATCAAAAAATTACCCAGTCCACTCAACACAAGATTCTTACCAAAAGCAACTCGCGCCCTATTTTAAATGCCGCCAACGTTAATTTCGAAAACGTAAAAAGCGCGGTAAACGTTAGCGGGAAAGGGACGCCAATAAAACATAGCGCTTGAATGGCAGCACGTTTGTTTACGATTTGATATTTCGTGGGCTCTCGAGAAATAGTTTTTATTTTCAAAGAAATAAGGGTGTTGTGTCCTTAGTTCTTAAGGTCATACACCTAAAATACATTCTTTCTTGAACAAAATAGTACCTACCTATTGAACTTTGAATGACGCACTGAAACTATATAGGTAGTATATTATGAGTAAGATTTCTGTATTTAGGAGCACTACTACTATATATACTTTATACTTAGAAAGATAAACTGTCACACATTCATTATTGCTTTCTTTTATTAACAGTTTCCATGTCCAATGAATCATATATGATTCATTCTATTGTTTTACTAATTGGCTAATTGGACAGTGAACCTGTTAATTTCAAATCTCAAACCGGTTGCATGCCGTAATTATCAAAACAATTAAAAAGCCATTGTGTCTCGCGTGGATCCTCGTTTCGGTCAGTCATTTGGTTAATAGTCAGATTTACTGATTATGCCCGATTTAGACGAAAGAGGGAAGCATGGTCGTCGCAAAGGGTGAGGGCTTGCAAGGAGTGGCACTTGCACACCCCTTAGAGATTCAAAAAATGTAGTCAAATGCGAAAGTCCTAGGTCCACTCACTTAATATTAAGTAGGTACCTACCTATCTAACCGTTGTTGATGTCTTTTAAGAGACAAAAACCTTCTTTCCCGAAAAGGATCAAAATTTTTAACGGAAAACCGTTAAAAATTTTGATCGTTTATCAGCCTCGGTACCGGGTGCCCATGATGAGTGTGCACAAACAACAAGATTTTCATAATAAAGTGGTCATTGTCTATGGACCATTTGATTGCCTCCAAATTCTTTTTATTAGGTAGGGTTCCGTACCCAAAGGGTAAAAACGGGACCCTATTACTGATACTCCGCGGTCCGTCTGTCTGTCTGTCACCAGGCTGTATTTCAAAAACCGTGATAGCTAGACAGTTGCAATTTTCACAGATGATGTATTTATATTACCGCTATAACAACAAATACTAAAAACAGTATAAAATAAATATATCAGTGGGGCTCCCATACAAAACCGTGATTCTTTTGCCGTTTTTTGCGATAATGGTACGGCTTTTCAAAACTAGAAGTGACTTCCATAATTTAAATACACGCAGTCCACGCAGTAAGCACGAAATTGTAATACCCAAATTCAGATTATCGAAAACTAGCAAGTCTTTTCTTATAAACAGTATACGCTTTTATAACAAGTTGCCTAAGTCAGTTATAGAACTGACCGATGGAAAGTTCAAAAACTACATCAAACTTAAACTTAAAAATCCTTATTAAAAAAGCATATTATAAAATCAAGGACTACGTTGAAGATAAAAATTTCGGCTTTGGCACCCTCTGCGCATGTGGCTTCCCTGGTAACTCATAAACGGCACAAATAATGGATATCTCTAACTATTCTCAATCTCATTTTTTTTCTCTTTTAATTAGACTTTTTACAATATTTTTCAATCATCATTATAGCCCTTTGCTAAGAATAGTTACAGCACTGATAACAGTATTTGTGCCACATGTTAAATTTAGTGTTGTGTTTTTTTTTTTACTTTTGTATAGATTCTTTTACCGATTGTGAATGTGTGAACATTGTAGGCTTTCTAGATTTCTAGATGATTGTTAACATTTGTTAACTTTTTATTTCGTTTTACATTATTTTTTTTATTTGTTTTTTTATTTCGTACGACTTATAATCGGGCCTACGTTGTCCCCCCATATCCAAGTACTAATGCTGTAACATGGAAATATTGTAAACAATTTTTTTTAAAAGAGTAACCATGGAGTTTCTTGCCGGTTCTTCTCCATAGGAAACGACTAACCCGAACCGTGCACCTTTTGTCGACGTTTTATAAGTGCCCATGTAGGCCTATGTAAAATAAAAATAAAAGATTTTGATTTTGATTTTGGACCCATCGTGCACGAGTCCGACTCGCACTTGCCGGTTTTTTCTATTATTCTTTTGTCCTATATAGTGTGCCAAATTCTTTTTATTCTAATGAAAAAATAACTATGTTTAGTAGTTTCATTTATTGTAGGTACGGTAAAGCAAGGGCTCGTGGAGCTATACACATTGGATTTTGTACCGTTTTTTCATCTCAATCGCCCGTAGAGGTAGACTCGCACTAGCAGTGTAAAGCTTCATGTGCTTTTGATTGTATTTAAAAATCATACTTTTCCCATCGTCCATATTATTATATAAACTTACCCCCCTGGGAGAGGGTATACTTAGGTACTTATTTTATTCAGGTGGTACATTACCTAATTCTGGGTACGTGAGGTACTATTTACATATAGGTATAAATCAGGGGCGGACCGAGGATTCATTTTCTCCACAAGGAAGGGTAAGATAAGTAAGGAGTTAGCTAGGGACCTCTAGGCCTCCTCTAGGCATAGAGCCCGGGCCTTGTTACATTTGCCACAGAATATTAGGTAAGTAAGTAAGTAATTCTATTAAAAATATATAAGTACCTAATGAGAAAAATATACCTAGGACACTATGTACGCAAAATGAAACAAATAGTATCAAAACGATATAGTAGTGTCAGAGCACGGAGCACAAAACCAGTGTCAGAGTCTCGGCTGAACCGTCTGGGGGGATACGTGGCCCCCCTGGATCCGCCTATACGGGGTGAGCAAAAAATCGTGGATCAAACGAAACAGAGCGATGGTTGGGATTATTTGCAGTAGGCCCTAAAAGTGTTTTTTTTTTTAATGTTTTACTGCAAATAATATAAAACTATCACCCTGTTTCGTTTGATGTTTGATCCACAATTTTTTGATAAAACCTGATGTTTGGTACAAGGTCTGCGCAATAGCAAAGATATTAATTATAATACTAGCATAGCAGTAGTAAATCTCATACAAAAAGCACCGTTCCGTTTCATGCGCATCGGAAACCCAACGTCAGGGCGGCCAATCAATTTCGCGACTCGTCGAAAATTTGGCGAGCCGAGAACTATACCTATAAATAGGTACTTTCGCGTGACTTAACTGTGCACCCCGCGGCCTCTATGGAATGCGACTACTGTCCCGCTTCCCCGCGGCCGCGGCGCGGCGCCCCGCCCGCGTTCGCCTCTTGCGTTCAGGTTCATGAGTTCAGTCAGTCAGTAGTAGCGATAGCGTCTTTGTTATCGTTGCGCGTGTCTCCGTTTTGACTCGTCCATTTCGTTCAGTTTGAACGTTTTTGGTGTATTTGAGTGGTCTGTTTTTAACAACAACATTATGGGAAAGACTATTCATGGTGATGCAAGGACTATTATATTAAGGGTATTGACGTTCTTTGAAAATGAAAAGAAAATGTTTTTTGCAAATAAAGGATTAGCGATTCCTATAGACCAAGCTGTAAATAGGGCTTGTGCAGCAACTGGTGTATCCAAAAGAACACTGATGAAAATTAAAAACGAAGGCAAGATGGTAGCACAAACTGTTGCTCCAGAGCCTAGCACATCGGCGGAAGCTTCAGGGTCAAGTACAATACCAATACCAGATTTACCAACACCAGGCAAAACAAGACTGAAAAAATACCAAAAAGTCGAACTTGATAGTTTCGATCTGTACGCATTGCGGAACATTGTGTACAACTTTTACACGGTTAGAAAGGAATTACCGACATTGGAAAAAGTATTGGTGGCTGCAAGGAGAGATTTAAAATTTCCAGGTAAACATTTTATTTTATAGGTACTACCTACTCAAAACAAAATGATTTTTCAATTCTCTATTTGACCACACGGTACCTACACAAAAACTGCTGGAAAAAATTTGATGAAATTTATACAATGAAAACCAAGATTACAATGCGTTTCAAAGAATAGGTTATAGGACCGACTCTGCACCAAATTGTGACGTCATAGCTGTCTATTCAAGCCAGGTAGGGTAAGCAAAACAGTTTTTTGTTTTGAAAAATAAAGTAAAGTAAATACTTAGGTGCTTTTACCTAATAAAAAAATGGTAAAAAAGATGTTACATGACATTGCATTTTTTCGTCCAAGATATTCCGCTAAACTACATTGGCATACAAATATTTAAATCATAGTATTACAACAAAATTGTACATCATTGAAATTATTAAATAAGGTTAGTACCTACACTGAAAGGGTCTTTTCCACTATTTGCAACAGATTGCAACAAAAAAAATACATAACGTAATTACCTTTAAAAAATCTAAAAACAAGTGCATATAAAAAGGGGAAAGGGGCTGGGACTCATTGGGTGGTTAAAATTTTTCCACAACTTTGTCAATGGGAACGCTAGCAGCATTGGCACGTTGGATAGCAATGCTAATTCTCTGGCCGAATAAAAGCCCTGCCCTCTGGTCGTCTGAAGAGTCGACTAAATGTTAATGATGTTTCGATGAGCATTCGGACCCGATGGACCTAATTTTTGAACCCCAAACAGGTCAAATCAAACAATGACTTCCAATATGGTTGTTGTATTTGTGCCGTTTTAAGTTTTCTGCACCAGTAGCAAACGCGCCCCGCACAGCCCGCCATGCTAATGTGGGAGGTGCAAGTGTGATTCATCTCATCGCGTCCTTCCCATGGTCGCGTGACAAGCCATTGGGTTTTAAAACAACTAGCACCCCGGCGGTGACAAGAGCCTGACGTATGGTGTCAATAATACTGGCATGCCGAGCTATCCGACCAGCTTTCCTACAGCAGGATAGGCCATGGTGTCCGAGGCGGTCAACTGCTTCACCACATCGACAATAATGAACCCAGACAAAGAAATGTAGCGATTCGATGGGTGGTGTTACTCTACATAGTACCTATGTTTGGTGACGTTACTGCATGTATCCAGCACCCACTCCCACTCACCCATAGCTAGGGTAGCCATTTTGAAAATTGAGAAGGCCTAACAAAAAGCCGGTCTTTTAAATAAAAGTCCGAATGTTTTTAGTTACAAAATAAATAACACACAAGCTTTCTATACAAACCGTACTTTGCAAGTGACGGACGACAGTTCTGGGTCATTGACGTGCCTATTCTCATTTGAACCGGCTATCTATCTAGAGCTTTAATGTGCCGAAGTTAGTAAGTTTAGCTTACCACTAAACCACAGCAGTAATTTAAAATGATTAAAATATACGTTAAAAGTAACCTTAGCAGGTTACCTAACTGTAAAAGTAACCTAGTGTAACAGTAGGAGAGATGGGTAGTTCTGGTAACTACCCATCTCTCCTCATCGCTGCCACTGTGGCATAGTTGTCAACAGCCTCGGTCACCACGGATTACCGTGACTGCGGCCTGCCATGCAGCCGAAGTGCGGGTTGCATAGCGCGGCACGCGATCATCAACGGTATCATCCGATGTGCTTTTGTCACCGTCGGCGTTCCGGCTGCTTTAGAGCCCCATGGCATGGCACGCGAACGCGATGATGGTAAATGTTCGGACGGCATATCTTGTTTACTTGGAAGATGGGTAGACCTTTACTGTAGGCAAGCTACTTGTGCCGATACTCTTGCGCCATACCATTTCCCTAGCTCATTGTGATGTGCTGGCGCTACCGCTGCGGCTGCAGAGAATCTCAAGTGGTGGAAATATAAGAACCTCATCGGAAGTTATATTTTGATCCGTTTGGGGTTGAAACTCTTGGTCCGTGGGGTCCGAGTGCTCACGCATTATTCAAAGAACTGCGTAAACGCCTAGTTGGCACTTCGCGTGACCCAAATGCTGGCTTTACCTTGGTCAGAGGACAAGCATTGCCAAACAATGTTGCAGTGGACATTGTATATTTTTAGGCTTAGTTAGCAGTTTTTGATTTAGGTGTATATATATGTAGTTAAAGTTAATTAAGTATTTTATACTGTATAGGTATAATTATTTTCCGCAATAAACTGCTGTGGTACACCTACTAACCAATATTTGTTTTCAGGTGGAAAATCCTCACTGCGGGAGATACTTGTCAACTATTTAGGTTATAAATTTAAAAAATGTAAAAATTCAACAATGATTTTAATGCAAAAGCCCACTATCGCCGCCTGGAGGGCTCGCTACCTCCGAACGAAAAAAGAGAATCATGAACTTGGGGTGGACAAAAGACCAGTCACGTACTTGGGCGAAACAACGATTCATTCACATTATACCGTACGTAAATGTTGGCAGAACCGTAGCGACGCAAGCATAAAAAAACATGATAACCCTGGGCAACGATGGATACTAGTACATGCCGGCGGTGACAATGGTTTTATTCCCGAGGCCGAACTTTTATATAAATGTAAAAGTAATACTAGCAACAACCATCATGAAATGGATACCAACAACTTTACAAATTGGCTGAAAGAAAAGCTTCTCCCAAACTTACCACCAAATAGCCTAATTGTAATAGACAATGCGCCTAATCATTCAACGCAATTGGAAAAGCCTCCCATGAGTTCAGCACCCAAAAGTGATATGCAAAGCTGGCTGAGAAGCAATAATATATCGTATGATGAAAAAATTACAAAACGAGAACTATATCACTTGATTGTCACCACTAAGCTTCCAAAAAAATACATTGTGGACGAATTAATGAGGGAACACGGCCATGAAGTTTTACGTCTGCCACCCTATCACTGTGACTTAAACCCCATAGAGTATATATGGAATTTAGTGAAGCAAAGAGTGGCAGACAAAAACATTATTCAGTCTGAAATAGAAATCGAAAACCTAATACGGGATGCTATAAAGTCTATTACAGTTTCCGATTGGCAAAAAGAGACAAATCTCATTGAGAGACTAGAAAACGAGTATTGGGAGAAAGACCGCCTCCAAGAAATAGAAGAAAGAGAATTAATAATTTCTCTTGGAGGCGAAGAAACCAACTCTGAGAACGAAAATGACGAAGATTCGGACGCCATGTCGGGAGTTGAAGAAACTGTTTATCGTAGTGATGATGATTAGACATAATAAAATTGATCTTTTTTGTAACCAACGAATATGAAACCATAAGTAATAATAATTAAATAATATATAACAATTAATAAATAATATTATAAACAACCATTTTTATATTAATTAAAAACGATGCAAAAAATACCTGCATGTTAAAAAAAAAACTCATATTTTTTTAAGGAATTGACTTTTTTGCAAACAGTACCGTCACAGCGCCAGGTGCACAGTTATGTCGGACGGGTTGTTTTGTTTATAGTGTTGTACCATGGTTGTACCTAATGTCAACTGTGGACGTGTGGTAAATATAACTAGAAATAGAAATCGTGTTATAAATCCAGATGGTAACTAATTGAACTTAGGAAATTGTGATTTGCACGTGGAGACTATGTCGGTTATATGCTAGAACAACGTGCTACTGCTATCTCGATAATTCAAGTTTACAGGCAGCGAATTTGAAAGAGATAAGACAACGCGTGGACACAAGTTACTACTACAGTATTGTCTGTCCTGTCCTGCTGGACGCTGTCTATCACCACAAAGTACCTAAGTGGCACTAAGTGTGGTACCTAAGTGTCTTTCTATTTTCTGCTATCACTTAAAATTACCACGTTATTGTAGAAAATAAAGTTGAACCGGTTTTGATTATGTATCAAGTTTTTTTTTCTAATATATCACGTAATCACGTTATTCTTGCGATGTCACCTCGGAAACAATCAACACCTGACATTTGGAGAAATTACAAGCAGAGGCGTAGTTTAGCTAGGTAATGAAAGGCCCTGCCAGCAAAAAAAAGGGGAGCCTTAAGTGAACTGTTGAGGTTTGATCAAGTCAAAATATAAGCAAGTTAGATGCTTTCAAATAGTGTAAATAAGGTAAACAGAATACTTCCACTCTCTCTTTATTTTTATGAGTTTCTCTGTGCGACCTAGCTAATTTTAGCACTTCGCCTCGGATAGGTAATATTTTTTTACATTCATCTTTATGAATTATTATGAGCCCGTTACGTCCCACTGCAGGGCAAAGGCCTCCCTTCCGTCTTTCCATTTTTTCCGGTCTCTTGCTATATCTGGCCAATCCTTCAGATCTCATCATCATCTTTATGAATGTGTTAACATTTTTGTAAAGTTTTAGATGCAAAATTGATGCCATTCAATACCTACACGGTGCTGAATTCGCAAAGGAACACGAACTCGTAATTTAGCATTTTTGCTTGACTAGGTACTCATCTTTATGATCTTGATGATCGAAAAACGAATTTTAATTGCAGATATCGTATTGACCCTACTAGACCATCTATTCGAAATTAGTTTTTTCAAAGCGCTGTCTGATTCGCCAGTGAATTTTGTCAGCAGATCCTAACGTTTGATGCAATTTCCGAAAAATACAAATCTTGCAAATTTGCGAAAGCCTCTGTAATTCCACACAAGTGCTAATAATGGCATCATTCAAATGTGTGGCTATGATTAAAGTCGTGATGCATTTTTTTTTGTCGCTATGCTCGCCTTTGACCTCTATCTCGCCTGATGGTAAGAGATTATGATTTTTGATTCTGAATAGGTATGGGAGAATTTTTCGCTATTTAAATTTGAGGTTCGCTGGTCAGGGTCTGAGGGGACGGCACCGGCTAGCCGTCCGATAGCTACGCCCCTGATTACAAGGTTTTTTTGACAGATTGTCATACCTTTTAGGATACGAACATTCTTTGAAACTTGAAAATACGGAAATCAACCCTCAGATACAGGTAGGTAGGTACCTAGTTAGCATACCTACCTACAGACAGAATGCAGACCTAAATACTAGGTCAGGAGCCGTTTTATAAAGTGTCATCGCCATCATGTCCTTGGCAAGCTCCTAGGATTTATGTGTACTAGGTACCTTTTTTTATCGTGGAGAAATGCTCATGCATGCTGCGCTACCACGGGAAAATAGCGTATTTATGTGAGACTCCAACCCACTAAAACTTCACGGTGTCCTCCTGTGCCGCTTACGGTGGGCACATGGGCACGCCTTAGCACTCACCGCGAACCCGCCGCGGCTGTCCATTACCGGACCCTCCTCTGGGGAGTACCTACCCCCATCACCGGTGCACCAGAACACACTGTGCACCGTGACTACCCCAGGGACAAACCAGCACATGGGTGCCAGTTGCCAGACGACCCCGTGTATGGTACCCTTGGGCCCCTTGTGACGGGTCAAGGTCAATGGCCCCGCCACCTACCATTTTTCGGCCGCAGGGGATAGGGAGAGCGGCTACCGCTATACCGACACTCCTCCTCCCCTGCGGCCCCACCGCGTCCGCCATCAGATGGTGGCGACCCCATCCAGGCCGCGGAAGGTAGGGAGAGCGGCGCACCGCAATACTGGCACTCGTCTCCCGCCGCGGCGTCCAACCCTCAGCTGCGATATCATTTGGGTTGGGCCGCGGCCCGCCACAGTTGCGATGTCGCCCAGGTAGCACCGCAACCTACATGTTGGCCGCTACGTCGTCGGCTTATCGGCAAAAGCCCTGACGAGCGGCCCCTCCTTGGGTTCCTCCCCCACAATGCGGGAACCCACCGGGGGGGTGTACTAGGTACCTAGATTCGAATACATTTTAATTTTTATAGCACATGGGCACATACGGTAATTTTAGCTACTGCTAGACCATTATTTTATCGGGAGGTCTGTAATATTATGTTAGTTAATGAGGAAGGAAGTTACTTAGTACCAACTTGTTTAAACAAAATTAAAATGCCAATTTTAATTAGGATTGCAATTTACCTTTGGTAACATAAACTGAAATATCTGTTACCTACTACACAGAAAAAAAATTCGTTAGGGAGCTAGTCGTAGTGAAAACTTCTTTTGTATCCGACCAAAACTGGGTTTTCAGCCGAATCCGAACTTTCGGCCTTGGTCTCGGTTCTCGGCTCGAGTTTCGGCCGAAACCGAAATCGTAACTTATACTTATTGGAAAGTTTCTATTGTAGGTAGGTATACTGAAATCTAGTCTTCTTCTTCATAGCGAGTCGATGGCAAATACAATTTTCAAATGTTATGTGTGGCCCAGTATTCGGCCACGGCAACACCCCTAGCCAACGCAGCCATAAAGTCCTCACTTGAACAGGTTACAGGGCATGCAGTAGGTACCTACATGACGATCTGTGAACCATCGTCTGCAGAGAGACGCCGCACAAACACATGGACATCGGTACCATCCGAGAACCCCCACCTATGGAGTTTGTCTTTGCTGCGGCCGACCTGAGTGCGGAGTCTGTTTAGAGTTTTCCCAGGTCAGCCATGGAAACACGTGCCCAGGCGGAAGGCTCTCCGATGGCCCGATAAAATGGTCAGGAGGCATGAGCTTCTCATGCCAATGTGGTCGCATCTCTCCATGGTGTTGATACCATGGGATGGGCCCACGCATGCTAGATAACTTTCGCGGCGCACTGTCGATTGAAAAAATTATACATATAATATGCTTATACATTTCATAGGTTGCAAACTGGTAGGCAAAAGGGCAAGATTTATTTTTTTTTGCTAAAAAAATGTATAAAAAATGCATAAATCACCGCAAGACTAACCGTAATCCTTGCACACGGTTATAGAACTATTTATTTATGATTTTTTGACATCTTTGACATACTTCGTATAACGAGATCGAGTGCGCTTTTTTTTAAAAAAATCCTCAACATTTTTACCTTATATACCTATGCTATAGATAGAAAAAGACGTGTTATGTGACCGCGTCAATCTAACTTAAAAATGAAATTTAAAATAATTAAAGACATTTTGATGTTTATTAACCGACTTCAATAACGGAGGATGTTCTTAATTCGTCTGAATTTTTGTGAATGTTTGTTCAGATATATCTTCGCCAATTAGGTAAAAACGGGACCCTATTACTAAGACTCCGCGGTCCGTCTGTCACCAAGCTGTATCTCATGAACCGTGATAGCTAGATAGTTGAAATTTTCAAAGATGATGTATTTCTGGTGCCGCTATAACAACAAATACTAAAAACAGAATAAAATAAATATTTAACTGGAGCTCGCATACAACAAACGTGTTTTTTTTTGTCGTTTTTTGCGATAATGGTACCTACGGAACCCTTCGTGCGCGAGTCCGTCTCGCACTTGGCCGGTTTTTTACAATTGTGTAGGTATAGAAACTAAAATAAAAACATTAACACAATAAATAAACCGACTTCAAAAGAAACACACAAAATAGTGCAAAATAACTTTCGTTTCTGAAGTCGGAGTCGAAAAATGGTATTAACAAGAGGTACCAAAGACACCGACTTCCGTAACGAAAGTAAATTATCACTTTGTAATATTTTGCTTTTGAAGTCGGTTTATTTTTTCAGGATATATTTTTGATTTGACAGTCAGATATGTAAAAATCTGCATGAGATAAAAATCCAAGTGATAAGATAAGGTATGTATGGTGTAAGCTAGGTACTTACCGTCTTTTTACGAACTCTTATTTTACCTGCTACTTGGGTCATCATGGGTGCCAAGCGAGGAGATTTCTGAAAGTATAAGTCGTCAATTAAAAAGAACTATCACCTAAAAGGCCCGTTTTCGTTGCACTACCTACTCGGACTTTTTAATGTCCGTGCCGTTGTTTCAAAGTCCTTGCACGTGTTAGCTGGATTGGAGGCCAGAAAGTGCCTATCGACACAATACCCAGATCGTGAAGATGCAACGCTTTTTCTATAATCGATTAGAGTAATTTGAGATTTATTATATTCAGATTATTACGTTACGAGTAACCTGTAAAGTTATGGCCCACGTTGCTATCAAGTAGGGCAAGTTCCCTTATCTTGTGCGTAAATGTTGCTCATGTGGTTTTTATAGGCTGGGCAATCAGGAAGCACAATAATACAGTACCAGGGTATTAGTAATAATAGTGCTCTAGATTGGATGAATATATTGCACAAAACATAAGATAGTGGTAGCACTGGTAGCATTATAAGATAGTTTTTAGGGTTCCGTACCCAAAGGGTAAAAACGGGACCCTATTACTAAGACTCCGCGATCCGTCTGTCACCAGGGTGTATCTCATGAACCGTGATAGCTAGACAGATGATGTATTTCTGTTGCCGCTATAACAACAAATACTAAAAACAGAATAAAATAAATATTTAAGTGGGGCTCCCAATGATTTCCCAGTGATTTTTCAATATTTGATTAGATTGAGTTCTCTTGTTTCTGTCTGCCCTATGGAAAAAAGGGCTGAAGGGGCATAAGTTTATCAACATTCAACCTACGTATTTATTTGTTTGATTCTGAAACACTTCTCCGACATTCGTTTCTATGTTTTATACCCCTTGGGCAGACGAACAGTTGTGTCGGTGAATCGTTCGCCAGTGAAAGGTTCTATCGATTAAATTTTTAAAAGTGAATCGTTCTGTCGGCGAATCGTTCGCCGGTGAAAGGTCCCGTCGATGAAATTTTAAAAGTGAATCGTTCTGTCGGTGAACCATTCAACGGCGAAACGAATGTCGGAGAAATGTTTCAGAATCTATATAAGTACCTACATAAGTAGGTACCTAGTTACAGATACGTTCGGTCGAAATGACTTATCATTATCACCAACATTCTCTTGCACTTATTCAAAGGGAATTCTACGAAACAAATATTGTAGGAAAACCTTGGCAAAATTTTATTATAAGTCTCACTCATCAATTTATCTTAATTTTACTATTTCTAACAGAAGCATAGTTTTGTTTTTCTATGTTGCTCGCGGAATAATTAATCCAGCTTTGGCTATGCTTATTCAGTCAATCAATCGATTACTTCAGTCAATATTAATTTCTTTGTTTGATTTTAGTTAGGTACAGGATTCGATGGTAACTTCCATAGGATAACTTAGTTCTAGGTAACTACATAATTGTTTCTTAATTAGGTAGGTATCTACCTAGGTACTACTTGTTATCTTTATTTAACTTCTCGTCAATAAATACTGCTGGACGAAGGTCTCTGCCAAAAAAGGACGCAGTTTACATAGCCACCAGTTCACCACCTTGGGCTCGCCGGGTTGATTGACCGCCGAGTTGCCGCAGAGCCAGTCTTTGCGCACCGGGTGACTCTATGCTGTCACCGACTGGGGTGTTTGCTTAGTACATTTATTTACTTACTTAAAACGCCACATGGATGGGCTAATTATAACTAAGTAAGCCTGTAGTAACACAGGCGTTTCAAAAAAGAATTTATTGTTTAAATTATCATGAGGTTTGGTAAAACATTTCTGAACATACTTAACATGAATGCATTCAGATTATTAGACAAATAGGTACCGAGAGATAGATTTATTAATAACTGAAATACTTAAGTTATAAAACTCCAGGCTTCGCGCCATTCGAAACAGTATTGTATCAGCTAAATATAATATGGAAGAGCGGAAATAAAGTCTGGCCTCTCTGTTACTCGCGGTTTAATATTCGATACGGATCAGGTTTTACTGGTTTTTGTGACGACACACAACGCGAGACGCGACGCTCCATGTTGTTTACGCGCTCCGCCGACTGCCATTACCTATAAGTAATATCAATGCATTTTTCCCCTTTAGCAGATCTAAACTTAGGCAGTTTGTTATAATTCTCCCGCGTTCCGTAATATTTAGCTAGGGGATCGGGCTAATAAAAGTACCGTGCGACGAAGAATTCAATAGTTAACCAACCCTACCTATTAATAGACTCATGACATGAGAACTTTTTTTAGGACCTTGCCATGCACCGTTCTCACGTATAGACGACCGTTACAAGGTCCTTATTGTTAATGCCAATTTTTTCTTTGTTTGTAGGACCATCAAGTTTTGCAATATTTTTAGTTCATCAGGCATTTATTATTTACGTGCTAAAATTGATAATACACATTGCTATCACTTATCAGAATCGTCAAAGTAAATTATCGCGAATATTCGGTTCTAATCTTTTTACCGATTGTATTTCTAGTGTTGATTTGAACAATTCATCGTGAACATTATAAATGGCGTTGATATTCTCAAAATATAGATACAATGGTTGTCATGGCCTAGTTAACCTATTGATTTTCGTTTTACTGTTACAACCAAGCTGCGCTGTAGTTTACCTAGATACAAAGAGAATACAGTAGGTATCGTTTAAATAAACTTCAAATAGCCATCATCATTGAATATTTCATTAGAATATTTTACGCGGTAATGCAAGAATGCATTATATAGGCGGCGACACGTGTTGATATCAAGTTATCTTTGTGCTGACCGATTAAACGGGCACCAACTAAAAGTATGGTTGACCTAAACGACTTGATAAGTTTCTTATTTCAACGTGATAAGCACTTTTGAATGCGTATTGCAATTTAGTTCAGTTCTGTTTATACAAATAAACCGTCTGTTTATTATGTTTCATGATAAAGCTACGGGCATCATTTTGTTTCACTTTGTTTATAGGTATTTGCGAATCAGTTTTAGCATTTTCCTCATTCGCTTATGTGGAATTAGAACCGCAATTCATTTAAAATCAAATCAAAATAAATTTAGGTAGGTATTAGGGCTGGCTGAACAGCTGAATGTAACCTTCACATTGCCATTTATTAAAAAAAAACAAGGTTCAGATTATAAGCACAACTTAGCTTGTCTGACGGCTGCTTTTATTATTATATTTTTGACTAGCTAAAATCATTTGCATCAACAGAATTGCAGATGCGCTTTTAAATAATTTGCCCATCAGTCCCATTATTTATTATTACTATTTTTTTTTTCTATCCTAACCTACCGCAAAGCGCGCCTTTTCTCTTCTTGGGAACGACCCGGGTAACACAATAGATAACAATAAAATCCCTTTTATAAAAAAGGGCGGCGACCGGCGACGAACGAGACGGTTCCTCGTTTCGACGCATACCCCATAGTCCCATACTTTGGTCGCTCTGTATAGAAAGCCGCATTTTTGTTACTTTTTATACGGCGCGTCGTTTAGGGGAACAGTGAACACCGGCCTTTCTTGTTGAAAGTAACGGTTGCAGTTTTGTTAAGAATGTACTGAGAATTTGGGTATTGTTTTTATGACATCTTTTTCATGTTTATCAGTGATTATGTGCCCGACTTTATCACGTCTTAGTAAAGGTTTTACCTGACTGTTAACAATCCTTGAGAACAATGAGAACTATTGAGAAGTGCTGCATATTTAGCAAAGTGATAGCTTTGCTATGATCGATGAAACATTCGTTCGAACTCTCTATATGACAAAATCAGTAAAAGAAACGCCAAATAAAAATAAAGTCTTATAATTAAATACGATACACTTAACATTACACCTAAACTGGGGCTTCCAAGGTTCACATAGGTAATACAAACATTAAGACAATTATAACTGATCTTAACAAATATTATTATTTACATTCTTTAGGATTTATAACACACCACTATTTTGAATCACACTATAACTGAATAATACAAATATCACATACATTATGATCCCTATGTTTTGAGGAAACTTGAATTAAAATGGCGGGAAAATACATGGAGGTTGCGTAAAAGCAGCTTAGAGATGACAGATTCATTAATACACGCTATTAGTTATTTTATAAGCGTTTGGTCTGGTTATCTGGCATAACGTTGCGAAAAACATGTGTGCAACGATAACTTTTTACATCTCATTCAATGATTAAACACAAACAACTAAAAATAATGATTGACGAGCAAAAATGATGTATAAATCAGTTCTTGGGTACACTTACGTCCGGTTTCTAGAGCCTTGCTGTCTTGCCAAATCTCATGTCAATTAACCAGTCATCTTATTGACTGTTGCAATTGTGGTTAACCAAAAAAATATTTAGTTAGTAGATGATACTATTAGACAGAGTCACAGAGCATCGGGAAACATTCGAAGAATTTGATATTCATTAAACTGCATTGGGCCCGCGTGGTGATTATAGCCCACTGTCCCAGCAGTGGGAACGTTGCAGGCAGATTATTTTATGAGATTGGACAGTAGATTTACTGAGCAAAGACCAGGCTTTCAGAAACGGGTGGCCTAATAAAACAGAGGCTTATTGCGTAAGTACGTTGTGTTTTCAATCACTATCATTTCCGCTCTCGTCGCCAGATCCACCTGAAGACGCCTCGGCTTCTGAGGAGGAACTCTTCGCTTTCTCCTTCTTTGACGCCTTGGTCTAAAAAAAAATAGTGTGTCTGAGTATTTGCATTCTTAAATACGATTTGCAGTTGCAATAAATTGTTGGAAGAGTTTTCGTCAATCTCTTAATAGTGCTTTCCTGCCTCCTATCTGTTTCTCTGATTAACACCATTGGAAAGTGAAACGAGGAAAGTTTTTGTGTGTAATTTGTCACTAAAGTCTGTTTTTTTTAACTCTGAGACAAAATTGACACATGCAAATGTCAAATTATTTATTTTAGGGCTTACCTATTACAGGAGGCCTTCCTGAGGTATGTTATATAAAACTATTGTAGTCTGAAATACTGTAATAGTTCTAAAAGGAGTTATGTTATAACTCCTTTTAGACCTATTATATATTTGTCTCCAAAGATAAAAAAAACAGACGTTGTTACCTACAAATTTTTGTATGTAACAAATAAACTTAAAAACTACTGGACCGATTACAAAAATTCTTTCACCGTTGGGAAGCTTCACTATCCCCGGGTGACATAGGCTACTTTTATATCCCCGTATTCCCACGGGAACGGACACTACGCGGGTAAAACCGCGAGGACATTAGTAATGTTTTAACCACAAAAACATATTTACATAAGTAATTAAAACGTTGTATCACGTCATTTCTTCCAAAAGGCTTAGAACTTGCACAGCAGCTCTTTCAATCTCGACAGTACCTAAAACGACCAGATACTCTAGAAAGTGTCGTTCTAGTAGCGATGGCAATGGCCAATATGCCAAAATGAAAGGGATTGTTAACGAGGCATTAAGATAGAGCTTGGCATTTTTGACTTGTTTCTAATCGCTATCGTGACGGTTTCTTTGATAGAATTTCACATGTCTAGAGTCTACTTAGACTTACTTAAATCTATAATAGGGGGCCATCCTCCCATATCTAAGGATTAATGCTGTAACATGGAAATATTGTAAAACCTAACCATTTTTTTAAAAGAGTAACCGTAGAGTTTCTTGCCGGTTCTTCTCCATAGGAAATGACCAACCCGAACTGTGCGCCTTTTGTCGACGTTTTATAAGTATAGTCCTCGCCAAACTTCTTGGCCGTCCTTAAGTTGGCTACAATGGCTGTGCAGTAGTAAATCTCATACAAAAACAGCACCGTTTCGTGCCTCGCGCATCCGGTAAACCAACTTCAGGGCGGCCAAGAAGTTTGGCGAGGACTATACCCATGTATGCCAATGTGAATTAAAAAGAAATGTTTTTGATTTTTTTTTGGTCCTGTGCAGTGGTGGCCCAGTGGTAACAGCCATGACTTACAATTGATAGATCGCGGGTTCGAACCCAGACAGGTGCTTTACTTTGTGCAAATTATTTCCTCGCCACTGCTCCCAAAACGGTGAAGGAAAACATCGTGAGGAAACCGGCATGACTAAGAACAAAAAAATCGAAGACATGTGTCATCCACCAACCCGCACTGGGCCTGCGTGTTGGATTACGGCCCATTCACTCTCACAAGGACAAAATAGGAGTCTAAGTACGGAAAAGGGGTCCATCTATCCTATCCTAGGGGGCGATCCTATAGACATTTACCAAAAACAAATCTAAACGAATCCTTGGATGATGGTAACATTAAGAAAAAAAATATTGGTGCGCACTATTCTAGATCATGCAATTTGTATATCGCTTGAACATGGTATTATTATATGAAGGCAGAATTACACGGTTACGTATGCGCCTGCGCTTGATATAAATCTACACTTACTATTAGGATCAACTGTGCGTGACCACGCCAACACGTGTGTAGTGTGAATGAATAGTAAAAATAAAAATACTGGCTGTTTATTACACAATACTTTAAACTCTAACTTAGAAGTTCAAATTAAGAACATGGTTGATCTTGTCGCCATTTTGTGACCTTCTAGCTGTTGAAATAGCTTCAGTCGAGACGTGTTAAGAGCGTGTTGCATTGAATGTGCTAATGACTCATCAATGGCCAAAGTGACTTGTTAAGCGTCGCGTCGGTCGGAGTAGCGTTAGAATTACAATTAGAGGAGAATTACATCATCTCATCTTCAAAATCAGCGTTCGGCGCTATTTGTGTGGCATTTATGTTGAACTGGATTTATTTGATTATATTTTGTTGGATTTGTTTGCAAAAACAAACGTATTTTTTAACCGCGACTAAATTTACATCGACCGACAGCCTTGTGAATTCGGCAAGGCAAAGCGCAAAGAGTAAGAACCAATCCAATCGCATAGACGGAAAACCACATCGCGACTTTCATCTCGCATGTGATTGGTCAATTGCTCATGGTCTTTGCGCTTAGCCGAATTCACTTACGCAATAAGGCTGCGGCTCTACTGATAAACATAATTGTTTAATTTGAGCTTTGATACGACTAGTCTGGATCTTTCTAGCACGCGTAGCACGACTACGACCACATCTATATTTATATTACGAAGACTTATTAATATTCATCAGACTTCTTCATACTGGAGATCACGACGTAGAAATCATTGTAATCTGTCTATCGGTTTTTATTTTCTACGGTGGTATAATATAAACTAAAGCGCCATTCACAATACTAGCAAATTAGCTTTAGTAGGTTGCCCTAAGCTAGCGTCACAATGTATTTTGATAGGAGTAAATGATTCCGATTTCAAAATTGAGTAGTTTTGGTTAAGAATGTGTCAAACCCTACTTAAGTGCCAAATTTTGACAGGTTTTCAGGCTAAAGTATAGTTTGACAAATACTCAACTCGTTCTTAACCTCAAACACTCAACTCGTTCTTAACCTCAAATACTCAATGCCAAAATCGGCCCGACACGAGCAGAGTTAACGCTAGAGTCAACTAGCGCAATACTCTACCAATTTCAAGTACTCTACCAGTATCAATAGAGTAACTGTCTACACATAAATTTATAATTTATTAGTAGAGTAACTACTCTCACAATGGCGTCTACATTGGTATAGTTATTAGCATAGTTATTAGCATAGTTAGTAGTCTACCGTGATACTATACCGTCAACTCTACACGTGTATCCCAGGCTTTAGTTAGAGTTCACAATTGTCGATGGCACTTTTTGGCCTATTCTCAGATAGTAAAACTTACATCTTTAGTATCCTTCTTCTTCTTATCCTTTTCTTTGTCAGAATCAGAAGAGCTATCATCATCTTCAATATACTCCTTGCTGGTAAACTTGCCGCTGGTACCAGCGCCAGCATTGCTTGTAGGTTTCGCCTTCTTGCTGGCAGCGGGCGCTTTAGTCTTCTTCTCTGCAGCCTTGCGTTCCTTGTCAGCTTGCTTCTTCTTCTGCTTGAACTCGTCTTGAGCACCACTGTCCTTGTACTTCTTCATGGCAATGTTGTACTCTTCTTTCGATTTGTTGGCTTTCTCTTCCCATTCCTGTATAGAAAAAAATGTATTAGTAGCTGCATTTTAATTGTTTTAATTTAGTTATTTTTTTTTTTTAAATATTATTATGATTTCATAAAAAAAAAAATGTAATTTTGTACAATATAAAATGGGGAGGGCGCTAACTACTGTCAAACAGGTCCGCCTAGTTCGGGAGTGTATGTATTTATTTATGTTTTGGTGGGGAAACCGTGAATTGATATCGTTAATGTTTCTGCATAGTCTGTGTAAAATTCTATCAGTTTAGTCGTAGACAGTCTGTCTACGAGTTTAGTATAATCGGTCAACTTCGTAGTATGTACAAAACCAAGCAAGCAATTTTAACTTTGTTGTTAATAAGTGTTTATTATCTTTGTATCTATTATGCGAAGATACGCTACTACTTGTATTAACATGCTCTGTGTTGTTCATAAGTCTGACAACTTTTGACAATTGACCTCTTAACCTTATAGCACAAACTATTATGCACGGTTATTATATAAAGCACAATCTTACAAGCGAGAGCAGTGGTGGCCCAGTGGTATTGGCTGCGACTTACAAGTTGTAGGTCGTGAGTTCGAACCCAGGCAGGTGCTTATTACTTTGTGTAAATTATTTCATCACCACTGCTCTCAAAAACGGTGAAGGAAAACATCGTGAGGAAACAGGCATGTCCTAGAACCAAAATTCGAAGACATGTGATATCCACCAATCCGCACTGGGCGTGTTGGATTACGGCCCATCCCCTCCCACAGAGAGGAGGCCTGTGTCCCAGCAGTGGGAACATTAATAGGCTGATGATGTGATCTTACACGAAATAAGAAGGCCACCTACCCAACCATGTCGAAGTACCTACAATGACTATAGTTTATCTCACATTTCAGACGAAAGACGTCCACTGCTGGACATAAGCCTCCCCAAAAGCATCGTCACACTGATCACTCCTGAGCGTCTCGCATCTATCGGATTAGCCATAATCAGGTCATCAGTCCATCTAGAGGGAGTTCTTCCAACGCTGCGTTTTCGGTTCGAGGTCGCCCTTCCAGAACTTCAATTCACTCAAAGGGCAATGGAGAGGGCTAAGATTCTAACTTACAGATTTATCCTTGAGTTCCCTCCACAGCTCGCCTCCCTTCTTGGCGACATCGGTGACCTTGATGCCGGGGTTCTCCTCGAGGATACCCTTGCGGTTCTCATTGAGCCACAACATGAAGGCGGTAGATGGTCGTTTAGGCGCGTTCACATCCTTCTCGCGTTTCTTGGATTTTTCCTTGCGTTTGCGTGGTGTTTCAGACTGTAATTTTGAAATTGCAAGAATAAATAGACATATTTAAAAAATATAAAAAAATCTCATAGGCAGCAGTAGAGCCTACCATGCATACAGGGCAGAGTTAAAAAGTAAACCCCAGGTAAGCTCATTCACAAAGAGCTAGCTACTGCCAAGAAATGTATACCTACTGTCACACCATGACTTCTAGCAGTAGCTAGGGCTGATGTTTTTTGCCAATAAGTGTGCTAATTGCAATAGACCCATCCAAACTCACTTTCTATACATAACTTTTTTTTAAAAGAACACCACCTCAACTATGAACTGTTCAAATTCTTTGTGTCGATGATTGCATGTTCTTCCTACTTTATATCCTATAGTTCTCGCCAAACTTCATGGCCGCCCTGAAGTTGGCTACAATGGCTGCGCAGTAGTAAATCTCATACAAAAACAACACCTTTTCGTGCCTCGCGCCTCCGGTAAACCAACTTCAGGGCGGCCCAGAAGTTTGGCGAGGTCTATACTAGCTGTTCCCCGCGACTTCGCTCCCGTGGACCACACCACAGGACCCGTTTTCGAGATTAAAAAATAGCCTGATATGTCACTCAGGGATAATGTGGCTTTCTATTGGTGAATTATTTTTTTCAAAAGGTCCAAACAAACAAAACAATCGTCCCTCTTTATAATATTAATATATATTATAGTACTTATATAGTATAAATTAATATTATAAATGCGAAAGTTTTGATGGATGGATGTTTAAGATGATGTAAGTACAATCACACCAGAGCGGCTGAATGGATGACGGTAGGCTTAGGGTAAATTATAGTCTGGAAAGCACAAAGGCTACTTTTAATTCCGATAGCGGGCGAAACTGCTGGTACAAGCTAGTAATTTATATGTGCGTCGATCAGTATTCATCCACGTCGACAGCCTAACAAAGACCTCTCATTTATTTATTGTAATTACTCTCTGCAATCACTGTTTGACCCAACATGTGCAGAGATTATTTTTTTAGCACAAAAACATAATTATCATACTTTTTCAACAAACTGGCATTTCAATCTCATTTCATACGAAAATGGACTTTGGCCCTATTAGCATCAGACCACAGATATAATTACATAAGATGCATATTAATCATTTACAATTAACAGACCAACACACAGACGCATAGTGCACGTGTTTATGCATAAAGAGCAGGAGAAGAAATGTGGCATCATTTGTGGTTCCAAAATCGCATTGTGGTTCTTCGGAGTACCCCAATCTGAATCTGGTTATACCTACAGCAACTCTCTTGGACTGCCTACCTACTTTACTCTTTATCTGTTAAGTTAGATTAACAAATAAAAGTGGTACTTACAATAGTGATAGCCTTCTTAGGCTTGTCCTTTTTCTTCTTCTCCTTCTTGCCTTCGTCATCCGACGCAGCTTCATCGTCGGAGCCTTCTGACGATGATGCGTTGGTGTCGTATCTGAATTAATGATAATAAAGTAAGTATTGTGTGGAAAGGACATGATTTTGTATTCAGTAGGTAATCATTTCGTAATAAAATTATCTCCTTATTATAGGGCTACCGGAATCTCATGAGATTCCGGTAGCCCTGTATAAGAAAATGGCATAAAATAATTTAATATTTTCTTATATCTTAGTATCTTCATACAAGTACCTAATATACTTCATGTTCATTAATACTAAAGACATAAATAAAAATTAAACAATATCAAGATTGTTTAATCTAATTTTCCATAGGGTCTGTGTGATTGGATTGCAGACTTCCTGAGGGATCGGTCCATTCGAGTGGTTATCGATGGCTGCTCTTCGGACCAATTGGATATTAATGCCGGGGTCCCTCAGGGGTCCGTACTCTCAGCAACATTGTTCTTGTTGCACATTAACGATCTGCTGTGCATGGAGTACTGTTCTCATCTCTGGGACGGATCTGCCAAATACCAGCTTGATGCACTAGAGTCGATCGAAAAGCGGGCCAAGAAGCTCATCGGTAATGAGGCACTGGTCAAGTCAAAGCTCCAGAGCCTTGAACATCGTCGCCGAGTTGCCAGTTTGTCGGTATTTTATCGGTTACATTTCGGGGAGTGTGCGATGGAATTACATGATTTAATTCCGCCCAGCCCGTTTCATCATCGGACTACCAGACGTACGGCGATGCGTCATCGGTTCATGGTGGACATCCCACCCATACTCACAAAACGTTTTGGGGACACTTTTATTATGCGTACAGCTGAAGAGTGGAATTCCCTGCCGGAGTCTGTGTTTCCCGATAGCTACAATCTAGGGGTCTTTAAGTCAAGAGTGAATGGGTTTCTTCAAGGCAAGCGTGCTCTATCGTCGACCACATCATCGCTTACCATCAGGTGAGATAGTGGTCAAGCGCAAGCCTATAGATAATAATAAAAAAAAAAATCCCCAGTATTGCAAACAGCAAATTTTTATTGCCCCATTTGCCATGAGATTCCGGTAGACCTATACTACTGCTGGAGTATTTATATATAAGCTCTGTAGTAGTTAGTACTGGCCTTTACTGGCAATTTATAATAATGTAAGTCTGATTGTATTTTGTTAATATACGGCATTCAGACTTCAAACAGCGTTTTGCTATATTTTACATAGGCGACGAGAAATTTTAGAATTCTAATTGCGTGATAAGTTATTTAATTTATTATTAAAAATGCCGACTAGAACTATTTGAGATCATTAAACTGCTTGGGCCTAGTAGGTGGCCATGTTTATTGCAGCGTCGGAGGCGTTGTACTGATCATCTTATTACTACTCAATAGGAATGTTTCCTGTGTAGAAAAATGATAATTCTATTTAAGGTCTATCCACATACAGCAGGGCCGTGCCCGGGACGTGGACGGACCATGCCCCGTCAGGTGCTCAAAAAATATCAGTGTGTACATTTTATATAAACTCGTTCACACACGTCCATGCACGGGCCAGTGACGGAGCTTCAATAGCTGGGCCCGGCCCTGTCACGTCCCTGATATGTGTGGATAGACCTTTATTCCGTCAGTGAGATTATCAAATAATATTGGACACATATTTTTTGCTTTACCAAATCAATAAAAATTTACAAAGTTAAAACGCATCAAGGTTCAGGAGTTCAGGGGCTTGTGACGTCATTAAGGCAGTATATAAAGTGTACTAGCGGCGTGATGTTTCACGATATTTCAACGCATTATATTGTCGTCACTTTATGTTTACTGTCAAAATAAAAAATACGTATCCAATATTTTTTATTAATCTACCTGACGGACAAAAAACTAATTTTCTAAACTCAACTAAAGTAAACTACCCTATTACCAACTGATTATAAACTGAGACAGCACCCTGACTCTATTGGTTGAAGTACTTGTCGGTACTCTCGTCGCCTCAGCCTTCACGCGCTCCTAGTAATAATATAAAGTACTAACTCCTCAGCGACGTCGCTCTCCTTGGCCTTGTCGGGGTTGAAGTCCTCGTCGGTACTTTCGTCGCTGTCAGAGTCCCCGGAGTCCCGCTCCTTGGCCTCGGCCTTCACGCGCTCCAGGTACGCATCCGGCTCCTTTTCGGTGTCCGAATCGCCAAAGTCGTCGTCGTATAGAGCCTTGTCCTGGAGAAGAACATGAACAAAATATTATTTGCAATAATGATAAGGAAGAAGTCAGAGGTCTAATTATACTTGTTTGCCACCACTTTAACTATAATTTCAGTCTTTACTTTCTATAGCAATAACTTCTAGTAACACAATACAAAGACAAAAAAAATACGGAAACAACATTTCAGTTTTAGCCGCTTGAAGGTCAATTATGCATAATAATTTGTAACAAAGGATTTATAAACAAGGAATCATCTACATTCAGCCGAAAGCCGTCCACTGCTGGACTGGGACATATTACTCCCACAAGTATCTCGCTGGTAATGCCCTTTGTAAAATATTGTAACTTGATATAGTTTACACTTACATTCTTTCCAGTATTCTTGACGTGTAGTTTCTTGGAGGTGATGTAGTCAAAGAGTTTGTCGTATTCACCCTTCTCAATACTACTGAACGTGTGCACGCTGCCTTGCTTCAACTCTATCTCGAAATCGAAGGATCTGGAAACATAGCATTTATATTATCTTAACTAATATAATAAAGTAAAATTGTATATTCGTTTTTATATACTTGTAAATGTTAATATCAGGAAGTATTGATTCGATTGCGAAAAGTCTTTACTGATAAAAAGGCTACTTATTATCTTGAAAAAAATATCTTTTCTGCAGAATTGGCTGTGGGAGCGAAGCCACTATAATAAGCTAGCCTTTTATAAAGATGTGGTAACTAAGGTAAGGATTCAATTTTTTTCTTGGCATTCGTATTAATCCAATAAGAGACACATTAAACGAGCATACTTACTTGAATGTAATAATTAAAGGAGTATATATACTCGTATTCATCTTGTTTAGAATCCAGTTAGGAATTAGTCTATATTAGTTTTGTATTCCTGAATCATCTAGTATGCCAGATATCTTCTTATTACTAGAGTATTCAAATTACTGAAGTAAAGGGGAATGCCCATTTTGTAAGGGAACTTGGGCCCCTTTGAAAAAATGGTTGTATCTTGATGAATTTGGTTGTATATTGTAGAAAAAACACGTTATATTCATAATTATAAAACATTACAATGCAATAAGGTGCATACAAATGTCCAAGTGAAGAAACCTGATCTGTTGTTGTCTGTACATAAAGAGTAAAGGACACGGATGGAAAAAAACACAAAATATAAATCCTATTTTTGGATAATATTGAAATCTTAGACACAATACTTCATAAGGGGCCTGTGTATGGGCAATCTCCTTTTTAGTTACTTTTTGTCGTGACAAAAATTCTTTTGATGGTTTACATGTAGCTTATTGTTTTATATGATCATACTATCGTATGTTACAGTATACTCACTTGGTAGATGAGGCTCCTCCTCTCGCGAAGTTGACAGAAGCGATCTCCTCGAAGCGAATGTGTACAGGCGGCTTGTGTACGTATATGAAGCCTTTCTCTAAAGGATACAGGTAACCAGCCGCTGCTTTGTAAGAACAAGCGACTGCTGGCGTTTTGTGATGCCTGTAAAAAGATATAAACATATTTTGTTTAGGTATAAATAAATCTATTCTTTTATCAAACTTAACAGAACACAGTAATTGTGATTATGAACAAGTATTAATTTTTATGAACATCTTTAAACAATGGGTTCTATACATTTGAGTTATTATCGCGATTTGATATTAACATCTTTTTATATTTCAGTGTTGTTTTCTGGGTCGATAGATGTTATCTCTTAAAAACCTTTTTGTAAATTCGTAAATGGACACACTGTATTTTTATTGAATAAAATATAAGATATTTTAATAAACATATTACCCTAAAAAGTCTCCAGGACCCGTTACTCTTCTGTTGATGATGACTTTCATTATTTTGGCGAGCACCTCATAAGTTGGTCCGGACAATTCCTTGTTTATCTTGCCTTCATATTTTTCTTTTAATTCTTCCCTGCAGCACATTAAATATATGAATACGTAGTTTATATTGCAGAAGTGGTACAATTGCAAAAATGTCAATAGAGTGTTGGATCTCGAAGTTTTGAAAGAGACTGTCCCAGCGAAAGAGACAATAATACATAGCTATATACAGCTGTACTTTTCCAAAAATTCGTTGTCCCATATTCACGGCCAAATACTGTCTAAATAAATACTACTTACTCTGTAAATGGCAACTCCAAACTAGTTTCCTCTTCAATACCAAACAGCAGTACCAAGTAATGGTACCTGGTCTGACCCTGTTTGATGGGCGGGTCCAATGAGACCACAAAGAACATCTGTCTGGTGTCCTTATGGGGCAGCAGGAACAGACGCAGGACTGTAGACATCGGGATCTTGTAGTCGAAGGTCTTACCGTGGAGCTGGAAGAATGTCTGGAACACCTTGATGTCGTAACGACCACTGCGGAAAAGAGGATGGCGTTAGTTTGTATATGTTTGTGCAGTATTACCATTAGCCAGCTTTTGACTGTTTAATGGCAAACTCATAAGACTTCTGAACAGCAGTGAACTAGAATCATTCTGGCAACAAGAACTGCAGTGGATAAATTTGGCAACTTCTTAATTTATATTGTCATGCACGTCTACGACTAGGTTTTGCTATTGCGAAAAATATCATAAAATCGCGCGACGCCTGTTTAGGGAGCTTTCATAAAAAAAAAAAAATATGATTAATTAAAAGTAGTACAGCTAAAACGTCAGCATCACTACCAAAGCTGACAGGTTAAAATTTTAACACAGCATCATGAGCTATTTATTCTCTTACCGTAACGACAACCCTGCCGAAAATTACGTGATGAAAATTCAACATGTATTAACAATGATGAATTGTGAGATGTCTTGTCTTTTGGGGATTTGGTTTCCACACTTATTCATTAGGGTGGAACACTGTAAGTGAATTTTAAGATGTATTTTCGGCCTGATGTGTATGTAATGTAAAAAGCGTGACAGGCGCAAGCACACCGAAGTTGTGTCGCGAATTTTGTTCAGGTGCGTTGCTATGCGTGTAATAAGAGAGGTGGAAGAACATACCGAGGTGTAAGACACTGTAGCTCTCTAAAGATGGCGATGGCGTCACCAGAGACAGAGATGACGCTGGCTTTGTTCATGACTTGCTGGTGGAATGCCTCCACAGCATCCATGTCTCCTCCAACCTCACTTGTAGGGATGTGGAAGCGCATCTCCATGAGGGATACAGGTGTGTCATCATTCTGTTGGTGATAAACATTTTTGTTTAAAAAGAGTTAATTAAAAAATCTAAGGCTCTGCCTTGTTAATTAACATGATGATCTGGCAAATATATTTGCTGACAATGTTGTTGGAAAGAAGCCCTTGCTTAGCACAATATAATGGCTATAAAAGTTAGGATTTAGGCCAAATTGTGCCAAAAACTTAACTCAGAGTTAGTTGCTAAAACAAAGTTAAATAACAAACATTTCATACATAATTGGCCATGTTAGCTACTAACTAGGAATTAGTAAGATAATCAATGGTGGCGCAAGCGGCCTTACTGATTTAGCAGCAATCCTATGTCATATCTTTGTTCAATGAAAAGCCTGTTGATGTTAAGGTTGTTTTTTCTTAAGTTATTCTTTCCTATCCTGTTTCAATTTGCAATCGGTTATCAGACCATAAACAAATTCTTTCTGTGCATTCCACTTATAGAAGGTGACTCATGATGATTTTCAAATTAATTTTGGGATCATAATTTGGAGAAAATGTTTCGGTAATGAGGCTTTACTGCCATAAGATTAAGATAAATGTAATTATTTTTAAATAGTGGCAACACCCATATTGTAAGATGTGATTTCTGCAATTTACTTGACATCTCTGTTACATGCCTAGCTTGGTGCTTGATAAACTACAATAATGCTGAGACATAGATACACAAACAATGTAATATGCATAAGCATAGAGAAATATATAAGCATCATTGCACAACATTATGCAAATACGTCGTTTTCAGACATAGGAACAACACCATAATGATTTCAAAAACCAAGACAACAAATTTAAATGTCTTGTTGTTCTCTGAATAATCAGATTAGAATCATGGTGACAGGTTATAACAGAATCCTAGTAGGTGACCAAGTTAGTACAGTGTAAATCATTTAAAACGACTTCGCTCAAAACAACATACTGGATATTATGAGGGAATATAAATGTCCCGTTTAAGGACCTATGTGCAATTGTATGTTTATAACGATGGCAGTCAACCGGTCCCTTGAAAGTCGTTTTAAACGGTTTTAACTGTACTGTCATTGTCACTATACTAACACAGTAATTTTCCATAAAGTTGCCTATTATTATTTTTAATACCTGATGGAACTCAAGTGTGACTTCATTCTTGCCAGTGTTGCACTGAGATACATTGTGCAATGGGATCTCAAATGCTGTGTTGGTCCCAACGTTAAAGCTCAGTACTGCTCCATTGAACTTAGCTGTTCCCCAGTTCCAGCCTTTTAGGGAGAGCTCCTTCTCCAGCATATCTTTGTGGTAGTTAGTCTTGAAGAACTTTGCCACTTTCTCTTGTTCCTGAAAGCAATAGTTTAAGGATTTTATGGTAAGTTGTGTAGTCTATGTGAAAGCTAAATAGTCTTTAAAGGTTATGTACATGAAAGGACTGGTTTGTGCAATGACTTGGTTAGGTAATTGGTTAGTAGCTTCATAAAGATGTTAACGGAATACACTGATACCAGTAAACTTGCTCAAAATTGAGCTCTATTTAATGTTAATTAATTAGAAAACTACTCAATGTTTTCGAAATCTGTGCATAGAACACAAAAGTTTATATAAGCTTTTCTTATGGAACTTACCCCTTCTTTGAAGCCACCATATCTATGTAGCGTGCCATTCTTCAGGAAAACTCTCAGCCCCCATGATCCTATGAACTTTTGGAAGTTAACTAGTTCTATTTCATTGGATGGAATCTGTTCCACCTTGCCGGTCTTGCTGTTTTTGAACACTATGTTCTGGTCAGTCATCTTTAATCGCCCAGGAACCTGGAATTTTCCAATAAGTACAATTGAATCGCAGTAACATAACGAAGTTTAACAAAAAGCAAATTTTTCGACAAACCGTACCATTGCACCCTTAATCTCGGCTTGCACATCGTTGTATTCGAGAAACTCCATTTTTAAGTTTTTGAGTTAATCACTTTAAAACTATAGAACTGTTTCAAAATGTGGTCAGTTTCCACGCGCTAAATGTTGTATGAAAAAAATCAGCGGCATGAACGATCACCGAAACAACAAAATTGACATTGTGATGAATGACAGAATGACAGATGAAATCAGGGTTACCAAGAACTACAGTCTGCCATAGAGTTCACTACTAGCACTAGCATAGATTACTAGCATGCTAGTAATGAGCAAATGCGTCAGGACCGTAATCAATTAAAAATCTCATTTGCAAAGTCTTCATAAAAAGTAACTGAATTTTACCTAAAAAGCTCTAGAAGCTATTAAAAGAAATAGAAGCTATTGCTTTTTACCGAACCTACAAAGTGGTGAAATCTGATAAGAAGAATGTTCTGGACATTCTTCTTATCAGATTTCACCGTGATACAAAAACACGAAGATCTGTATTGTCAAAGCTTTCCTGTTAGATTACTAAAAACAAAACTTTTTCAATTATTAAACAATTGAATCGTTCTTGAAATTTCGACAGGACAACTTTTTTTTCGGAACCCGTGATCGGAACAATCTACGGAGTAGCTCCGATTTCAGAATTTACTGTGGACTTTTTTACCTGACTGCAGAAAAGATAAAAAGGAAGACAATAATTCTTACAAAATTAAATTGAATTGGAGTCTGGATTCTAGCATTGGATATTCTAATTTAATCGTTTCTCATAAACAAGGTTGAAGAATGAGCTAATCGAGCATAAAAATGGAAGAACCGGACTGGGATGGGTTAAGTTTTCGTTATCAAATCAAATCATTTTTTTTATTGTGGGCATAAGTTAAACAGACTAATGTTAGGTAAATTACAGTTCCATTATGTCCTACCTAGTAGGCATACACAGGGCTTGATCTACCATATGGTTTTTTGGGCTTCAGCTCAGGGCCCCGTGGATTCAAGGGGCCCCCAGCTAAGTCAAGTCAAAGTCAAAAATAGACGAAAATGCGAAAAAAACCATAATTTTATTAAATTAAACAGATCGTAAGGTTTGCAGCCCTGCGAATCCTGCGATTAATCAAACTTATTCAATTAAATAAATAAAAAATCGCAAATAAATATTTTATTATTATTATTTATTATTATTATTCATTTAGTTCAAGTCTACGTAGTTATAGGTGTTGGTACTTCGAACTGACAGTTAAAATGTTCGGCTGCCATTACACATTCATTTGATATCGATCGTGCTGCGCTGTTTCCCTCTCAACCTCTGTATGTTTCTATCTTGTTAGAATTATTTATAAGTACCATTATTTATCATTTTTATTTAGTATTTTAATTATTTCTAACTAGTAGGATTGAGAGCAGTGGTGGCCCAGTGGTATCGGCCGCGACTTACAAGTTGTAGGTCGTGGGTTGCCTGTAGCCCAGGCAGGCGCTTTACTTTGTGTAAATTATTTCATCACCACTGCTCTCAAAACGGTGAGGAAACCGGCATGTCCTAGAACCAAAAATTCGAAGACATGTGACATCCACCAACCAGATGGTGGATTACGGCCCATTCCCTCTCACAGAGAGGAGGCCTGTGTACCAGCAGTGGGGACATTAATCGGCTGATGATGTGTAGGATAGAAAGAAACATAGTTTTGTAGGAATGTAGTGGATCGTGATCCAGATTGAATGTAAAATGGCCACCTACGGGTTGGCAACCCTGAACTCCCGTTATGCATCTCTATCAAACGGAACGGGGATTTCTGCGTCGATTTTTTACGGACGACAGTACATTTACTTAATTATCTAGAGTTGTGGATAACTGCTTAAAAACGTTACGATTTAATATTTGCTCACATATTTAATATTACAACATAGTTTTCATTCCTCTTTTGAGTTTTACCAAATTAAACTAAAATACGCGATTAACGTTAACACCTAAAACATTCCTAAACACCATGTGACAATAACTACGTTCCGCTAATAATACCCACATGCCCACATCAAGTAGGTATTTTAGTTTAAAATAGATACGCAAATCGTTGCACTGCCTAGATAAACTGAATACGGATTTAATGTCAAACTCATGACTTAACCATTTATCCGTTTTGTCCGTAGATGTTGATTTAACTAAGAACCTAGAATGTGAGGAGCAAATTAAAGAATTTTCCAAAGGAAAGTGCATAAAGGTTGCTTTATAATTTGTCAATTTATTTATTTAACAAACACTAAGGTATAATATAATATAATATAAATCAAATATTATGTCTTATTTTTTTCTTAAACTGGGTGGTAGATGGCCCCCTAAGTAGTATTAGCCCAGGGCCCCCTAATCTCACGGTCCAGCCCTGGGCATACAATAATTAAAACAACATGCGAAAAAAAACATAGGTATCACATATAAAGCAAATCTTACAAAATGAATGATATTACTAGGACAATTTATGAGCAATTTAGGAAATAGGAGCATAGTTATTAAAGAAATCGTGATTGTTCATTGTTGTGTTCATAAAAGGCACACTCAAATATCTATAAGTACAGTTTAACCAGTATGGACCAGTGAGACACATCGGCGTATCTGGATACGCCGATGTGTCTCACTGGCAGCATCTGCTTAGGGGTGAGGCAAAAGAAAAGAAATTCGATAAATACTAAACTTCAGAGGAGGACTAAGACTGTTGGTGACCCAGACCGGCTAAACCCACCAAAGCCCCTCGAACTTGTATGCAGAAGAGCAAGAGAGAATGTTGAATGAATGAGCGAGTGAAGCGAGCTCGAAAATTTTTGCACTCTACTTATAGTTTTATCTCTTGAACAGTACATTTTTAGTTAAGTGGGGCAGGCTGTCCCATCTGCCTCACCGTGGGTACGCCCATGGTGAGACAACAGCGATATACATGTAGAATATAAAGTTAGGGCCAAAGAAAAAAAAAACGAAGAAGATTATATTTCTTCTTCGAACAAATTGATAATTGTCGTATTGTAATGCGGCAGGCTGCGGCTGTTGAATCACAAAATACCATTAAACCGATCCGATTAGTTCCTTGTGTTGAATAGTTGCATTTTCAACTATTCAAGACTTCATTCTTTATTATCTGTCTTTGCTGCCTTCGTAAACGCAAACGCAACTATAATGTCAACGCGCCCCAAGCACCCTGTATGTAGGTAAACGATCAAATTAGCTTGACAAATTTTTTGATCAATCTTCACGTTTGCATCAAACAATAGCTTAAAAGATCAAACAAAAGTTCAAACCGGCCCGTACATTCGGTTTGACAAAACTCTGGATCTGGCGAACTTGTTTGACAAACACCGCCGTTCACGTTCAAACACGTCATCAATCAAGATTTTCGTCAAACATTATAAGTTTGACAAACGCGTCAAACACAGCTATACACTATCATAATAAAAGGTTGAGTAAAGATATAGAGAAACTATTTACCGAAAATGTACCTTTTTGAGAGAAATAAACTTATATTCTATAATTTCTTATATCAAACAATTTGATCGTGTATAGGGTGCTTTACAAGCAGTTGTGTTTTCATCCAAAAATGTTGACATTTAGAATTTGTTCGTTCATTTTTCATTCACTCATTTTTTGTGGGCGGAAGGCGGACGTGTTTAATGTTATTAATTTCAGAACTCATATTATTTACGTTATTGTATACGATAAATAACAGTTTAATGTGCTGATTTTTGAATTAATTTGCAGAAATTATTTAAATTGCTGTGGAGAATCGTGTAAATGCTGTGACTGTCAGAGTACTAGTCCGCCCTCATTTATAAATTAAAATTGTGTCGTGTTTGGTCTAAGTACCTCCGCTAGTTATTTTTCGTAGGTGTGTATCGCATGTGTATACTCTATGGCGTCATTATCCTTGCCTCGAGTCCTCCAGCTGAAGAAGAACAGCTTGGATGCTGAACGCGAACAGTTTGAGAAGTTTCAGGTATGTTTGTTGACCTTCTCAAACTTGCAATTTTGACCTTGCCATAGTTTTTTATGTTTTGTGTGTTAAAGACTCACAGTTGAATTCAGGATCCTGCATCAAAATTGTCTCAAATTATCTACAAACTCAAATTATTTACTTAATAACAATTGTTGTAGATTTTAACTAGAAAGAAAAACAAGTAAGCTATACAGGAAAACTACACCTTAATGTTTTATGCTACATGCCAAGGTCCCAACTGTAGTAGGGTCTTGTTGGGAACAAGACAGCAATATATTGTAGCTATAAAAAAGAGACTTAAATAAATGTTGAATAAATTTAATCTATTTGTAAATCAGATATGAATTTGTGAATAAATATTAGAATTAAACACTGTCAACTGGAAAAATTTATGAAAAAATCAATAATTATTTCTTATTGGATTCACTTGAAGGCACGTAGTGTTCCACAAGCGCCTCAAAGAGATGTCAGCAAAAGTTGACGGGGTCCTCTAGGGCGATACCTGTCTGGGTAGCGGATAAATTTGAAAGAGAGTTACCGTGGCCCTGGCACAAGCAACTGAAGGAACACGGGTGGGTTTTAGTCAGTAAAAGTTTGACACGCCCTCCTTCTTCACCCAGAGCAGGGGAAGTCATTGGATGATTTCCCACAGAACGGCACAGCAGAATCAATTTTTATTACTTGTAAATTTTAATTGTTAATGTTTAATGGCCTAATTGAAATAAATACATTTGACTTTCGACATATTGCCCACACAAAAAAAAAAAAAAATGAGAATTGAATGAATTAAAAATATAAAAGCCTATTGCTATCAACCAGGCATAAATCCAGACTCCGGACTACTACTGAGAAGTTCCAGATATAAATTCCAATAACACTGCCTGACCTGGAAATGTCACTGCTACATCAAAGGTCCCAGGGCCACTGCATTTGCACCCCTAGCTAGACCAAAACAACTGTAGATTTATTTACTTCATGTTCAATTAAAATATTTTTTCACTAAAGTGATATTCTCAAAAAGTTTCGGAAATTATTGTTTTTTTTGATCTAGAAAAAACCAGGATATTAATATTAAACACATAGCCCAAAAATACTTATTATAAAATCTAGAATTGTCTAAGTTTATGCTTTTCAAAATATAAAAAAAATACTATGTTTTAATTATAAACATACACAGGACACAGAAGTTACAGGACTTTTAAGCAAATTTACTATTAACGGTTTTGACTGTATGTATTTCAGAATGTATTTAGACACTCTTCAACTCTAACAGAGTGCATTTGGCGTTGTTATTATTTATTATTAACGTAATTTTATTATAAGTATTCTAAGTGGACATAGATCCACACAGTTAGTAAACTGAATTGCAGTTACTTGTTTATAAACAAAAACAGGGACTTAATTGGCATTCAATACATGGTAACAGATTTTTCAAAGCAACTTCTGTGTATTGCATACAGAACCATGTTTATTTTGGTGTTGCTGGTTTCTAAAAATTTATACTTGCATTATTTACTACACAGAACATGGGCATGCCAATTTGGAGGGAAACTGCCACTTGCGCCACAGTTGCGGATACGCGACGACATGCTGGTCGCAAACCGTGTCGGTTACGTCACCCCACCTGTGTACACAAACACTGACATAACATAACTTAGCATACGAATAGCAAACACTAACTAATCGCTCGGTCTATCTCTTTGTCTATGCTGCACTGTATCCAACATGTCGCAATCGCCGGCGTTGTATGTTACATCAATGTAAAAAGCCGGGCCAGGCTGTATAAAACATCATTGTCTTCTTTTTGTCCTGTAAATCTTATCTAAATGATTGCCAGATTGTCACACTACCATTTGTTGCGCCGGCGCAGCGGCGACACTACAGGATATGGGTATCTAGATATTAATAAGAATAGATTGCAGTGATTCAAGATCAAAAAATAGATATTTCATCCCGAATTATCGTAGCGTTTAGATGGATGGATTGCTGCCCAACTAGTTGGATTGACTTATGGACTATACAGGGTGTTTGGAAGGGAGCTGTACATAAGCCTAGGGTAGAAACTAGGGATAGTCTGCTACCTACCCCCGCCCATTATATTGACCTTGGCCTCAAGGTTTTTTTTTAATTTATTTTTATTTTTTATTTGACTTTTTTGTGATTTTTTGACTAAAACTACCTGTAGCTCAAAATCTATCCATGGGACCGGTCGGCTAATGGTCTTGTTTTAATCGTTAGAGTCTTAGGGTCCTGCAAAAAATTATTTTACACCAGAAAATTGTGGAGAAGAAAAGTTATGGGGCCTGAAGTACCGTAGTAAGGTAAAGAAATAATTTTAAGGGCAACTTTCTATGGGGTTTAAAAAAAAACTAACAGGGTTGGAGTTCTTCTGATTTTTTTAAAACATCCTCAGTCCATGCCCTTTCTAACGATATGCTAAAAGTGTAATTATCACTTTTAGTTTTAAAGAAAAAAATTATTTCTTTACCTTACTATGGTACTTCAGGCCCCATAACTTTTCTTCTCCACAATTTTCTGGTGTAAAATAATTTTTTGCAGGACCCTAAGACTCTAACGATTAAAACAAGACCATTAGCCGACCGGTCCCATGGATAGATTTTGAGCTACAGGTAGTTTTAGTCAAAAAATCACAAAAAAGTCAAATAAAAAATAAAAATAAATTAAAAAAAAACCTTGAGGCCAAGGTCAATATAATGGGCGGGGGTAGGTAGCAGACTATCCCTAGTTTCTACCCTAGGCGTATGTACAGCTCCCTTCCAAACACCCTGTATATCTCCCTAAAAGCTAGGTGAATAGGTGGAGAACTCTCAAAACGGTAAAGGAAAACATCGTGAGGGAACCGGCATGTCTTACAACCAAAAATTCGAACACATCTATTTGTCTCTATATTTAAATAGATGCCATCAACAGTCAAGCATTTCATACCAATTAGCTCAGCATATAGCAGTACACTGTTGAACGTCAAGTTGCGCCATGGCATCCGGTTCTCCACCTAGGATAGGATAGGTCCCCTTAGACTCGAATTTGGTCCGTGCATGCAGGCCTCTGTGAAGGCTCTCTGTGATAGGGAATGAGCCGTCATCCACCACGCGGGCCCAGTGCATGTTGGTGGATGTCACATGTCTTCGAATTTTTGGTTCTAAGACATGCCGGTTCCCTCACGATGTTTTCCTTCACCGTTTTGAGAGTTCTCCACCTATTCACCTAGCCTTTAGGGAGATAGATAGTCCATAAGTCCATCCAACTTGCTGGGCAGCAACTCATCCATCTAAACGCTACGATAATTCGTGATGAAGTATCTATTTTTTGATCTGGAATCACTGTAATCTATTCTTATTAATATCTAGTTAATGATAGGATAATCGAGAAGGACCAACAATTTTTTTTTTTACTGTAATTTTGGTTGCCACACATGGCTTAGTTCTTAAAAAAAAAGAAAGAAAGCGTTATGAATTTTATTCACAACCGGTTTTATACACTACAAATCTACAATCGAATACTACCAATATTATTAATCCGATAAGGTTTAATTCGCTCTATCTATTGAATCTGTTCCAATTCCAGGGATTTTAGCGAAAATGTTTTGTTTACGCTCCTTGTAAATATTGCTCGCAACATATCGTCAGCAAAATAAATAATCTCGCCAAGCTATATATTCAATACCTCGTCAATAGCTTACGATAGTGATAAGCAAGTGGCCGATTCGCTATTGCAGAGTTTTTGTTATCAAACAGATAATGAACGTTGTGAGGAATCGCGTTCGATAACTTATCAACTGCGATACTTTGTCCGCTGACAACACTCAATTTAGTTACAAATAGATTCCGAGGATTGTACTCGTGCAATCAGAAGTTTCGCAAAAAATTGTTTTGGTAATCAGTGCTTTTCATCATTGGTTTACGTCTGCAGTTATTTTGGTAAGAGTTTTGCTTGCACTTCAATGTATCCAAGATCTAATCCCGGCACAAATGTCGGGTGAACGAACTGCATTTTGGAGATAAATATAGTTCTTTGTTTCGTAGCGAGCTCTGGTGAAGGAGAACAGAATACAGTTTCGTAATTAATATCTTTACCGCAGTAGCAATATTGCTACCGTTTCTCCAGTGAAAACTATATTAGCTCATAATGGTTTACCACAAAATGCGTTTTCAAGGTGGCGTTATTCGTAATCATTTTAGTTGTATAGGTAGGTACTCATAATCATAAAACTTACACGCATGTTAGCAGAATAAACAAATACGTGTCAAGGACTCACATGCATATTTTTCAGTACTAGTATAAATATTTTTTCCATCACTAAAGTCTGCAGCAACTTCTTACTTGAGCGTTAGATTTATTACATGCGGAGCCAATGAATGCCACTGATATTCGCACTTCGGGTTTACCTTAACGATATTATTCATCATCAGCTATATTTATTGGTTGCCAGTTGTTTGGAGTTGTCAGTCCTCCGGTAAAACGATCATGATTGCCCGCTTCCGCCCATAGTATGTTCCACAATTTTATCCGTCTGCATAGGAAATGAATATTTGTCAGTTGCACCCGAATGTCGACGTGTTAGTGTAGATTTCATAAAAATGTCTATAAATCTGCCCGTTGCATTTTTATCCTCGCGTGTACACTAATTTATAGGTAGTTTGAAAGCAGTAAAACATTCGTGAACACAATCAGGACTCAAAAACGATGCCCACGGGCTCAATATGTTACATATTTGTAAATAAATACACAAGTAAAGAGACAGAAATCATTTAGCTTATAAAACAGTTCTGCCTGCATAAATCATAATTACTAAGAAACCATTAGAACATGGGAACTCCAATAACGGTGTTTTATACCACCATCATTATAGTTGTCTTCGTGTCGCACTTGTTTCTAAATGTGACGTAAATATATCACGTAGTTATGTATTTACCTACCACGATTACAGAATCTCAGGTGATTCATGTAATATCTAGGTTCGTCGAATAACAACCGAAGCGAGAAGAATGATTCCGAACTATAGTCGTCTAGAGAAGATAGTTAAATAGAGCATAAACAAGTAATTTAGGTAGCTAATTGTCATTCGTCTGGGTTAACGACCAGAAGATCTTATCAAATAGTGTAAATAATCTCAAATCTTTCTTAGCATTTAGATAAAAATAAAGTCATTCAAATAGATCAATTTACAAAGCAGACAAGTCACAGAAACGTTCGTAGGAGTTTCCACTTAGTAGTTACTAAGTGGTCTACTAGAGGTGGTGATACGATGATATAATAGGTAGAATAGTCTATAGATAATATAAATCTTGTGAGTAAGCATGGCAAAGATGTCGAAGAAACTGAATCAAGAAAAACATCTGCATCTGTAAACCTCGTAGGCGTTAAACAGTTACAGCCTATAGAGGTCAAGATTTCGATACAGTGAGGTCAGCCTTGCAGCTTGCCTTATAAGAAACGTGAGTTTATAGCTCCTGTGGCTGCGATCTCTCCGACAAATAGCACGTTCATGTCGCAATCCAGACCTTATTAGAAATACTCAGAAATATTCGCCTTTGATATAAGAAATTGAACACTAGCTTTGTAGATTCAGTGACACGAACAGTTGGTCGGCTCTCGCAATGTATTTGGATATAAGAAGTGAGACAGTTTCCGTAGACTTCCACAAACGCACCCTGAAGCCGTTCTGTCTACTTGTATATCACCTTTTACCTAGATTGTGATTGTTTCGTCCAACTTGAATGCTGAGTCGGTTGAGCGACTTGGAACTTCAAGTCGACCACACTTATTATCGTTAAATGGGTAAAAGTCTAACCTCCTACCTGATTACCTATCTAGTATTTTCCTCAAAATATGCCGAAAGTAGCCTAACTCGATGAACTCATTTATTTATCTTTAACCGTTGCCCTTCCTGAACTACATCACCATTCTAAATACTATTATCAGTCGTTTTGTTAGGTATATGACTAATTGGACTAAGGAGTTTTCCAATACCTCCATGTTGTCAGTACTTGGAGGAGTGACTAAGCAAGCATGAATGTGCAGCGCAGGACCAATGCCGCGAGCTCGAACCGGTTCTGTGACGGAAGAAATATTACCACACTGACCCAGTGTTGCGATGTTTAATATTTTGCAACCAGATGCAAATTGTTCTATAGTGTTGTGACTAATTTGTGCACTATTCATTCAGTCTGGCTAAAGAAGATCAATGAACGCATACGCATTGGAATATTTTTGTCAACGTTATCTCACTCTTTCCGCAAATATCTTGTTTTGAAATTGACAAATGTTTATCTTTGTTGTAGTTGCGAGTATGAATAATGTATTCATCAATTCAATTATTATTATTGTGGTTGTGTTGTGTTTTTCTGAAGGTCATGGCTATGTCCAACTGAAAACTGTGATTGTTGGTCTTAAAGTTAAAAGTTTTCACAAAAAAAATACCGGCATACAAATTTTAGTACGTACCTAATCACAAAACTGTTTAGCTGAATCGATACTAAAATAACTTCTCTTAGGGCCCGGCCGGCCTGATAGTGGCTCGAGCAGCTAAATAAGTTGTTCTAAACATGAGTCTCTTGCAAAGACCTTGGAGCCCTTATTCCGGTCAATCGCTCAGTATTAAAGCGGCGGAGGTCGCTTTTCAAGGACTTTGAGATCCGTCTATTTAGCTGTCGGTATTTCAACGCATCGTCTGAAGACTGCAGGATCATCTCACGCCTCTCCTCCATGAGCTTGAGAGTAGGATCAGAGAGCTTTTTTTTTCGGGAGATCGAGAGATTCTATGGGCAGTTGTACACGTCAACCAGTAAACCCGTCGCGAATCTAGCGAATGACCCTAGAGCTAGATTGACCCGACACTATACCGAAGACATTTCCGACGTCAGCCTGTATGAGATTAGGATGGCTCTGAAACAGCTTAAGAACAACAAGGCACCGGGTGACGACGGCATTACGGCCGAACTCTTGAAGGCGGGTGGAAAACCAATACCTAAGGCCCTTCAGAAGCTGTTTAATTCCGTCATACTCGAAGGGAAAACGCCACAGGCATGGTGCAGGGGTGTGGTGGTACTCTTCTTCAAGAAGGGTGACAATGCCCTTCTGAATAACTATAGGCCCATTACACTTCTTAGCCATGTCTACAAGCGGTTTTCAAGAGTCATCACGAATCGTCTCGCGCGCAGGTTCGGCGATTTCCAGCCTCCCGAACAAGCCGGATTTCGTAAAGGCTTCAGCACCTTAGACCACATACATACGCTGCGGCAGGTTATACAGGAGACTGTAGAGTACAACCTGCCTCTCTGTTTAGCGTTTGTGGACTACGAGAAAGCCTTCGATTCGATCGAGACTTGGGCTCTACTACAGTCTCTACAACGGTGCCAAATTGACTACCGGTACATCGAAGTGTTGAAGTGTTTGTACAAAAACGCCACCATGTCAGTTCGACTTCAGGATCAGACCTCGGAACCAGTCCTTCTGCAGCGAGGTGTGAGACAAGGAGACGTCATATCTCCGAAGCTGTTTACCGCTGCACTGGAGGATGTCTTCAAGGTTCTGGACTGGAGAGGGCTTGGCATCAACGTTAATGGCGAGTACATCACTCACCTTCGGTTTGCCGGTAGACATAGTGGTCATGGCTGAGACCATGGAGAGTCTCAGTAAAATGCTCGATGACCTCAGTAGAGCTTCCGAAAGAGTGGGTCTTAAAATGAACATGGACAAAACCAAGGTCATGGTGAATGCCCATGTTACACGCACTCCTATCAAGATCGGAGACTCTACACTCGAAGTTGTGGACGACTATGTCTACCTGGGACAAACGATCCAGTTGGGTAGGGCCAACTTCGAGAAAGAGGTCAACCGTCGAATCCGACTCGGCTGGGCAGCGTTCGGGAAGTTGCGCGGTATTTTCTCGTCCAACTTACCACAGTGTCTCAAGACGAAAGTCTATGACCAGTGTCTGTTGCCAGTGATGACATATGGCTCTGAGACGTGGTCGCTTACAATGGGCCTCATCAGAAAGCTTAAAGTCACCCGAAGGGCAATGGAGAGGGCTATGCTCGGAGTTTCCTTGCGTGGTCGAATCAGAAATTTAGAGATCCGTAAGAGAACCAGGGTTACCGACATAGCCCGAAGAATTGCCAAACTTAAGTGACAGTGGGCAGGGCACATTGCTCGCAGAACGGATGGCCGATGGGGCAGAAAGGTTCTGGAGTTGCGACCGCGAACCGGAATTCGTTGCGGGGATCCGCTGGTTGCGGGACGCACGAGACCGGTCAATGTGGCGACGCTTGGGGGACGCCTATGTCCAGCAGTGGACGTCTTTCGGCTGATATAATAATAAATAAAAAAACATGAGTACCCTTTGAAGCTGTTGCAGGAGCACGGAGCGCAAGAGGTTCGCGAACATAGTGGATAGTGGATACCCACCTTTACTTTTTCTACTCCGCCGTTAAACCCGTTCGCAGCTTTATTCCAAGTTCCAATGCATGTCTCGATACATTTTGCTATTTCCAGTAATGCACCTATCTATCTACATTTAACCAGCTTTCTATAAAAAAAAAAAAACAACAGTAGTTTCTCATATTTCTACTGCAGTTTTATTTTATCTTGTATGTGTAATGTTATGTGGAGCATGGTGTCTGTCACTATAACGATCTTATCGTTATCGTGTTCCCTCGAATGTTATAGAAACGTATAAAATGAGGATTGACGATCGAGTGCATATTATGAGCTCTGATATTAATTGCAGCTGTTTGTTTTGCAGCATTGTTTAGCAACACTTGTGTTCTTTAAGGTAGATAGTTCTTTTCAGTCGTTCATGTATATAAGGTATTGTTTCATGACCTTTTATCATTAACCCACACTGTAATAGACAGACCTAAATTACTAGTAATTTCTAATATTCATTAGATAACCTATTTATTTTTAATACTGTATCGACATTCAATCCTTTGCAATCGCAACTTGTGGACAGGATCAAAGCAACAGAATTGCCCAAAGTGCTTTCAATTCCAATAATTTCAAGAAAAACTATCCCATTCAGCATAAAGAACTCTCAAATACAAAACTTTCTCGTCTGCAATTCCCATGGAACTGTTCAAAGCGGGGTCCAATTAGCATAGTTCAATATTGGCACGGGCACGATAAATGTTTGCTGTAAACTGGCACGCCAGATGGGAAGTGGATCGGATCGTAGCTCCGTAGGTAGGTCGGGCTCTGGGGGCAATCACCGCAGCATCCTCTTCCGCTGTCTCTCTTTACACACCGTTGATATCATTACGATTTACGATCCTCGTAAATGGTCTTAACTGCTCTTAATGTTATAACTAAAAGCGCTTTAGCGGCTGCAAAGTTCCGCTTTTATAATTATCTTATTATGTGTATTATAGTATATGGTTTATATTAAGGTATCAAGATTTTACTGAGGTGTACGATACTCACATTATGTCCAATTCGCAAAATGTCCAATGGGCTCAAAATTTCCAATTCGCAAACTGTCCAACCAACTCGCAAATTGTCCAATTCGCAATTTGTCCAAATCGCAAATAGTCCAATTAGCAAATGGTCGTAAAAACGTATTATCAATCTGCTAAACTCCGTAAACAATATTTTTTAATGCCTTGAACTATTCTTCTACGATGCGGTTCTAAAACTCAATAATCTCTGCGTATGAAAGAGATTTAGGAGAATTAAAATACCTAACAAGGATATCTATACCCAATTAACGACTATAATTTGAATTGGTCAATTTGCTTACTGGACCATTTGCTAATTGGACAATTTGCGATTTGGACAAATTGCAAATTGGACAGTTTGCGAATTGGACATTTTTAGCCCATTGGACATTTTGCGAATTGGACATAATGCGCCTAGACGGATGCTCAGCTTAAAACCGTGCCAAAACAATGAAATAATTGGCAAGTTACAGTAAGCGGCATAATGTAATTTTATTTTCCCATCATACCTAATTACTTTGTTTTTTTACTTTGTGTTTTTTGTTTCATACAAATATTTGTCCTTATCGTCAAGGAAATTGATATTATGTAATTAATAGTTCTTCCTTCAATTCCGTCATACGTTGACACATTTACTGCGTGTTCAGTTAGGTAGTGCCGTGAGGTCGCAATCAGACCATTTCAAATTACTCTCCTATGTATGACATATTATAATTGCGTATACATATTCATAATTAACGTTTTCCTACAGTTTTCATTTTTGATTTTTCTACATTCGAAATACAATGAATTCGGTGTCCCAAAGTACGAGTACTGCGGCGCTGCCAACGACATATCCTCATGTAAGTAATTGTTTCAAAATGAAATCGTTTCTCATGCTGTATGGGAATTATGATGCGGGGGGGTAAAGGATATCTCGTGAGGAAAGTTTTGAGTATGAGTCTGGGTTCTGGGTTGAGTTTGGGTTCCAAGATTCCAAAAGAAGACGAAGAGCGGACGAATGGGGACCAACCCCAGAAACGATATACACCGTGAAATTTAAGTGGTTGTTTTCCCGCGGCAGAACGACTTGCCTTTAGGAGTACTTTCGAAGCATAGAGTTAAAGTAAAAAAATAACGATGTTTTTGTTTTAAAATAATTAAAAAAAAAAAACAAACTCGAAAAAGTGACTAACAATAGTAACTTGTAGGTACAAGGTACTACGGTGAATAATACGGTGGTGACGCGAGTAGAACCTAGTACCTACAAGTTACTATTGTTACTCACTTTTTCGAGTTGATGAATATTTTTTAAATTATTTTAAAATAAAAACATCGTTATTTTTTGTACTTTAACTCTATGCTTCGAAAGTACTCCTAAAGGCAAGTCGTTCTGCCGCGGGAAAACAACCACTTAAATTTCACGGTGTATAATATGAAAAGACGATTTTAGAAGGAGTTAAATAAGATTACGTCTGATAATGTTTTTATGGAAGAGAAAGTCAGCTGAGGCAGGAGGATGATATCACTGTACCGAAAAGTTATATACTTAATAGCTATGCGAAAAATAAAGAGGGCGCAAAAATATGTCACCTATACCTGAGATTTTAATTTTAAGAAGTTGCATCGGTTCATTGTTCCTAAACTTTTGTAACCAACATTTTCCAAGTTGCCCTTAGACAGTTTTTGTACTAAAGATTAGTTTTGAATAGAAAAATGATGAATTCGCTTCGTCTGTCGATTCGCTGCGCATTGCGTGCGACTGTTATCGCTACGGCGACCGACTCCGGCGCATATTCGATGTTTTTGTCGCGTCGGCAACGGATCAGTGATAGTTCGATGATTCGATATAACTGGTTACGTGTTGTTAGTTGTAATAGTGGAGCTGCGACAATCGGGGCGTAACACTGATGTATGTGGCGCAGACCTGGAACTGATTGATGCTTTCCTGTTGACTGCCTGTGTGGCCTAATGTGCTATTGATGGATTCTTAAGGGCCTACATCCGCTTTAGTCCCGTAAAACGGTAACTTTCTAAATCATACTCGAAAAGGTTTAAAAAAAAATTGTTTCATGTATATTATTAATTTTAACACATAGTTTTCTCGTATAACAAATAGTTTAACTTTAAATAAATTATTAACAACACGCTATTTTTACCCGGCTGCAAGGAAAGGGTTATGTTTTTTCGCTACGTTTGGATACTCCTCCAAAACGACTTGGATGTTTAAAAATATTTTTCACAGAAAAATTTATGACTGGAATTTCTTCATAACTAACATAGCATATGTAAATCAAATAATATTTTGCAAACAAAACAGTTCAAAAGGAGGTTCAATATTGATATTTTGGCATCGAGCGGGCGCACGGCCAGTACTGCGTTAACATTGGGGCGTATATATCGCCTTAACTAGCAATACAAATTTAGGTTTAGACACTATTACGAAACGTGGATGAATTTCGCTCAACAAATTAATGTTTCATAATTCTGTTTTCAATGTTACCAAATTAATCGAAGTTTAATTCAGTATTCGGTTCATGCATACATGCATATGGCAATGTTAAACATCCCGTTGATTTCGCAGTTGCGTGCCTTTTTGAAATTAATAAAAATGTACCAATGTATAAGGCGGCAAAGAAATGGAATCGTTTTAATGGTTCATGAAACGGTTTAAATGAACTTTCTCCTCGGGTATCAGAGAAAATCAATAATTTTATAATTAATTAGTCTATAAATTCGCACATCACGGCAACTTTGCGAAGTTACCGGTAAATTCTCACGAACGTTCAGCGGACTTAGTTATGAATAGCCAGCTAGTGTTGTAAAATCCGAAGATAGATTAGCTACAGTCCGTCAGCCGCTAATTCTTTTTCTAACACCACCACGTAGATGTGAATGACACTAATTGTATTTGTGGGTGACGTTAATGTTAATGAAATGTGTTAATTCTTTAAATTTGATTAGTTGTACGCGTTTTTTAACGAATACTTCATGTCTATTAGATTTTGCGTATTTGACTGTGTGTTTTTTAAGTTCTTTAAGGGTTTTCTGCTTTTATCGATTGAATTTTATTAGCTTTTGTGATTGTGTCTCAGTAGGCTCTACCTCCTAAGCTACCTATTACAACTTCCAAGTCCTTATCAAATCTCACTGCTGCATAGTTAACTACCTACCTCTTAAACTATGTATTGTGTTTAACGATGGGAATTTAATATCAGCTTTGTCTAGTATATCTGCTGTCGTACAATGGCTTGGTTGTGAAATCGTCACTATTGTGATTGTACGATTGTCTTGGCAACTGCCGGCGTGGGTGATACTGGGTTCTATATCATGGAGCCATGATGGCTGGCTTACGTGGGCTAAGAATTTATTAAGAGCCTTAACTGCCACTAACTTATAATCTCCGTTATACAAAATTACCGGGTTTAACTTTCGTAGCAGCTCTTGAACATGAAGTTATAGTTTCTGAAATCGTTTACAAAAACCTATTACAATGTATTTTTTATTAAGAGCCAAAATACAGAGGGCAGAATTAAAATAGGCCTGCGTCCATGACACGCTCACGTCTTTTCCTTTGAATTTACGATATTTGTTAGTGGTTTCCCAAGTTAGGAATAAATCGAAGTATAATCATTGTCCTCAAATGATGTCACATTTCATACAATTACAGATTGATTATCCGTTTTTGGGCATGTTGCTGGCAGTTTATAAAAAATATTCAGTGCAACAAATATACAGCACTTTCTAATTCTGCCGAATTGTTACCGAACCGATTCATCAGCATCAGACAAGCGAGGCGTCACTTTTTGCCGAGTTTAGGGTGTCTTTGTTGCTGCAGTCACTACGCGTGCGTGTTTGAGGAACTGACAGTGATGGAGTCTTCCAAATACTAAAGTACACTTTCCTATAACATTTAACTTCAGTCATCTGTTTGCCATCAGACATCTCCAAATCAAAGTAATTCACCCATCAAATCAGTGCCCATAATAGATTTACGTCTTTAGAAGAGCAATTTATCCGCCTGAATGGTGTTAAAAACAGATGTGATTCGGGCCACGACTGCATCCGTCAAGCGGATCAGTGTGTTCAAACGGAGATTGTATCTCGTAAAGTGCAGTTTCCTGATTTAGATGCGCCGACGCACGCTCGACGTCCGCAGCGTGGGACACGCCGAGTTATTATTGTAACTGTTCATGTTTTGTTTATGTGCGTTCGTAATTCTACGGTTTGGGGGAAATGGGAAGGTACAGTTGAGCGACAATCAGCAACGTGATATATAATAATTAAACGTATGTATCAAAAGTGATTCAGATTTTTACATGAGGTTAGTTCAGGTTGGAGATAAATAGGAAAGTATACCTGTAAGTGACTTAGATTTTACAAAGCCTATCTATGTGCTTCCCTATACTTAATTTAATTACTATAATTTGATTCTACTCTTAATGAGTGACAACGGAATACTAAGGATGTTTTCTGAGAGGCCTGACTCTGAGGTGCTGGGGAGAGTCATCCAGCTTCACGTGACGAGATGACACTATTACAATAAGTTGACTAACATAGTTTTAAGACCTTTGTTACTAACAACTATGGACATGTAACTAGTCTACAATAAATGGATTTTATTTTATTTATTTATTTATTTAATATGGACCTAGGGCTTACGGACTAGGGGCAGAATAAACAGAGTACCTATGGTACTATTGCAGCTGCAGCGTTGAAGGTACTATCGTGTAGCGAGGTCGGCATATAAAGTAATTTTATAAATCCCATTAATTTAATAACTTAGCCAAAAGGTAACACGTAACGGTAGTGTATTCGTGCAATTTTAATAATAAAATTCTTACTGAAAATATAAAATTCAGGCATAGAGACATACATAGATGACCTAATTGTATTTTCCATAATTTCATCTAAACATTTTAGACACGCGATCTAGTTACTTAATATAATTTATTTAAGTTATGCAAGTAGGAATGTATGAGGTCATTTACTCGCATATAAATTTACATAATGTACCTACGCTCATAATTTTCTTTTTAATTGAAACGCAGCGCATATTTACGGAACCTTCAGTTATGATGAAGTGCTTACTTTCCATGTTAGTGTTGGAAAGAAAAAAGACTATTTGCATTAGCCTTCTTGGGTTTCCCGACAGCCGACAGATTTTGAACCTTCAAATCTTCGATCTCAGTTAGATCGAATCGTGGTCTTCGCTTTGTACCAGAAGAATCGCACAAAAGTCTGCTACATATTTTGCCTCGTATGTCTCTCCGAACTTTAAGGGTACACTAGTCGACGGCACGAACTATTTTGTGCGCGGGGTGAAAATACATTTTATATCAACCGACAACACGTGCGGAAGAGATAGATGCTGTGATGACCAGTAGGAAGCTAGTTTGCGTACGAATACACACTTTTGCAAATTTGTAGCGAAATGGTTAATGATTTAGGACGATACCGAGCGCGCGAAATTTTATAAACAGACCTTTGGCAGTCTAGATATCATGAAAAAACTACTAAATATATATTATGTTCAAAATAAAATTATTTGCATTGTTGAACTACTAATCTATCCCTGTATGGAGGCCGTTTTGCAATTTTCCGTATTCTTATGGTATTTATTCGCGCCCAAAAATGCTTTAAAATTAGAGTCGAAATGTGGAACTTTCGACGCTCATAACCATAGATATATGCTCATAACTTTCAAATATTTTCTTTTTTTACTTTTTGCTTCCATACAGGGCTAGATAATGATGAGACAAATTGATATCACTTTTTATTTTGAACGTACATCGTCAAACAGTGGAAATTGTTCCACTGTTTGACGATGTGCATACAAACGTATTCCAGGGATTACCCTGGACTACGTTTGTATGGAAGAATTTTCGACTAGTGTAACCTTAAAGAGAAATACTCAAGTTAAAGCTTATACATTGAGATCAGGCTTATTGGGCCTAATATTGTTACTAGAACTACCGGGATATTCCTAATCCTTTCTGAATACATTAATCCTGTTCAAATGGCGTTCAAAAGCTGGCCCGTTTTCAGCAAGCCTACTTGCTAATTCAACCATTTGACAGCAAACGGCGCCTAATCTCCCAAAATTGAGTATGAAAGTGTGCCAACAGAAGCCTTACCTGGCTTATCTTACTAAGTGACGCCCACTTATTGATTTTTGCCGCTATTTTGGTACAAATACTCACAGTATGTTTACTTGGCAATTACTTTTACTCAATGTTATAATAAATCTGTAATAAAAAGAAGCTACAACCAAAATTATCCGCACATCTGCGTCTTTGATACTTTTGCAATGCAAAGAGCTTCAATTTGGATATGACTCTGTGAATTTAGTTAAAAAAAAACCGGCCAAGTGCGAGTCGGAGTCGCGCACGAAAATCCGGCAAAAAAATCACGTTTGTTGTTTGGGAGCCCCACTTAAATATTTATGTTATTCTGTTTTTAGTATGTTATAGCGGCAACAGAAATAAATAATCTGTGAAAATTTCAACTGTCAAGCTATCACGGTTCATGAGATACAGCCTGGTGACAGACAGACAGAAGGACCGCGGAGTCTTAGTAATAGGGTCCCGTTTTTACCATTTGGGTTTCGGAACCCTAAAAAACGGCTGTTGTAACAGGTGTGCCAAATGAAGGCTTAAGATCTTAACACACTTTAAACCACTTAACATGTAGAGCAACTGATTTATGAGCCTCTTCGTTCACACCACCTGTCCAAAACCAGCCTGCGTTTATATGCCAGTATCGCGGTACGCCTCAGTCTTTGCTGTAAATTTTTCGGCAAATATTTAACTCTGAAGCCGTCGCACAGTATACGATTTGACTAATCTAGGTGGACAAAACTCAATAACTAAAAAAATGCTTTGTTTATTACATTTAAAAGAATAATATGATAAAAAAGGCCAAATGGAATGTAAACAATATTATTTTAATATTTTAACAAAATAAGTACATCTTTGTCTTCGTCTCGATGTACTGTTTTCTTGGAAGTTTTCGTAATAGCGTGATGAGGGGTCTGAAGATATCAGTAAATGCTTTATTAAATCATAATTGGTTCTGTATCTTGAGGTTTTCATTGTATGGCCTAATCTGGCCTTCCTGATTTCTTTATTCTTGGCTTCAGAAGCCTCTTCAGACATTTGGGCGTCCATGAAGGAAAATGATAAATATATTATAATCGCAAAAAATCGCAAGTAATGAGTACTACATCATCAAAGTATAATAAACACGTAATCTATTAAGACTATTATCACAGCTTGACTGCGTTTGACTACCAAGTATAACTCCAAGTCAAAATTAAGTAGAGGAAAAAATACGAAATCTTCTATGTATTTTTAAACAAACGGCACACATTCGTCAAAGTAAAATATTGATTATTTTAATATCTTAATATACAAATAATTATCTCTATTTGACGACTCCATGAAAAAAACTACTCGAAGTTGCTCAAAACACAAACAAACATGTACACTCTTTAGCGTTAACGGTCACACTGAGCGGGTCGGCCGACTAGCTGCAGGGTTTGAGTACTTTCGCCCTTTGTTATAACCAGTTTCGCGCGGTCTAGGGATAAATTACTGTTATTGTCAGTAAAGTAATATATTCAAGGATGTAAGGAGATCAGTAAATCGTTATTTTAAGTATTATATTTAAATACCTATTGTCCAGCTAGATTGGTCAAATCGTATACTGTGCGTCGCACCGGTTTCTTACATTCGTTAAGTTCTCGCAACGCACCAATTCTTATACATTTTTTGTTTGTTGCAGGTAAGGTGTTCCGATCCACTGGACTGGTGATTTTTTGCAATACACTCTCAGTTCACACCTGCATGAACGCTTGGTGCAACAACGTCATTTGCGCCCATTCATCAATAACTGCCATTTTGTATAAAACTATCCAATTACTTGAACCTTTAATGTACAGGCTTGAATGTTCAAATTGACATCTAATATTTTCTCTTAACTGTTTATATACTCACTTGTACCGTAAAAGCGCATACTTTTATCGATGTTATAATGCACCCTGATTGGTAATAAGTTCCAAGTCTAGGAATGTTAAATGAAAACTGTGACGTCGCATCGCAAAGATAAGTGTACGCGTTTTTTGCATGATTGAGACTTGACTTGAAGATGTTTGTTGGACTACATCTAATGCAGTATCTGTAAATACTTCATAGGCAAGGCTTGTTGCCATCAACTTTTGCCTTTTGCTGCTCCATACCGCACACACACTGCAGCTTAGCCGTGGTCCTCACAGCATTGTACTGCACATTTTTTGCAGTAAAATTCTTGTAACAAACGGCAAAAACGTGTAGTGTAATGCCGTTTGCCGCGTGATCCTAGCATTATACTGCAAAAAAGCGTGCAGTACAAAGCTATGTGACCCCAGCTTACGTGGACCAGTCATTATTGATAAGTTTGTCACGTTCACTAACAGTACTAATCGAGCGTGGCGCGTCTTCATTTCAGCGCCAACGCTCGGCACTTTACTAATGCATGCAGCTGATTCAGCCACCGCTGATCACTAACCAGTAACCACACGCTATGGCCAACCCGAACGACAAGCGCTTCTATCATCTGGTGAGTGTATTTTCACGTTTTTTTACATAACTATAAATACTGAAAATTCGTTTTCAGAGCAATTAAACTATACACCATTTCCCCTCCGCCATAAAATGCCACTCTTCGATATCTTGCAATTGATTCTCTAACTTTGTATGAATGGTTTGAAGACTTGCATCAATGAAATACGAATAAGATAAATATTTATGGATAGTTCACATCCAACTACCTAACTTTTCTGAGTTAAACACAAGGTACAGTCACACGTTTCTGTATTGTAGCCACTTAACAATGCACCTGTTATTATCACGCATCATCGATTATTTCTATCATTGTTCCGTTTCGTTCCACAAAAACGGAACGTGCGACAAAAACTCGTTTAATTCCTCTACAAAGGATTCCTGAGGGGAAGGTATTCTTGAAGTTTTAACAGAAGCGAGAGCCGAGTCACGACTTGGTTTGCAAAACGACGAAAACGTCATTCTTGTGCCACGGAGCGTCGCAGTAAATCAAAAACTATCTCTCGCTTCGTGCCCCTCGATTCAGCTGAAAAAAGGTAGGTTGGCATAAAAAAGCTGAATTGACCGTAACGAACGATCTTATCTAACGCTGAAATATGCATCAAAGAGGAAATTAATTCTATCGTTCGCCACTGTGGCACACTATGACTGTGGCTCAAACGGAAACATCATGTATCTCTGTACCACGGGGTCCCAGCGCTAACAAAGAAAATTTGGTTCAAATAAATGCCACTAGATGGCGCGATATGCATCGATTCATTATTGAACTGTGTGTAAAATTAACATTTTCTAGAATTGATCATAAAAATTGTATGTTCTTTTTCTCTTATGCACAAAATGATGGAATATTGGGCTCTTAATTCATATTTCAAAGATTATTTGAATGGATCATTTAAAATTGATTCCAATAGATGTCGAGATTTTAAATTTCCGAGGCATGTCTCTCGATTTTTGATATTTGTATTGTAACACATTTTGGTACAATGAAACTGTAAAATCTTGCAAAAAAATACTATAAAACAAATCGTCACTGTATTTAAAGATAAAAATCGTCACGAACCGAGAAAACCCTTTTACTTGCAAGTCTACTTGCAGCTAACACCATCTATAGTCGTGGAATGAAACCTAACGCGATCGAAGTACTTATAAAATAATCATCTTAATCAGACGGAAAACGCTTGTTACGTCGGCACGGTTGTGTATGGGATGAGGCATTTATATGCTAGTATTATATTATCTGTGTCTGTACTAATATCACTTGACCTTTTGTATATTCACTTCATTCAGTAGTATTTTCCTCTTATACTTTGACTGCCGAGTTTACCCATTATCATCTACATACCAAGCAAACCGTTTTATCAATCTGACTAATATTCAGTTGAAATCTATTTTAGTAAGCATAAATTATCTTGTCATAAAAAACATTCCCATTTTCCTTATTTTTCTGAAGCACACAAAACGCTTCTACATCTAAAAAGTTGCTGATATCCGATTGCGAAATCCACTTGATAATGCGTGGTAATGATCCCCTGAATGTTGGCTAAGTTATTTATGTATGAAAGTAACACACACACATGATTGTGGGGATAACCCGGATGATGATATAGTTTCTACAGCTCAACGTGCCGCGTCGTTGGGGAATTCAAAAGCAGTTCTTGGAATTGATGTGTTTGTGTTATAAGATGTGTTTTTTTGTCGAATTCAATACGATAATTTTATTGCGCTAACAATTTTGTTCATAAGTCATACAAAAATCGGTATTTGAACGCTGTCTAATCTAAGAGCTGTTTTATTTATTTAGCAAGATTAAGGCAACGCGGTATACGTTTTGAATAAACTACTACAGAGGAACAAAAGCTTACACTTGTAATATACGTAGACATCCACTAAATATTAAGTAAATAACACCAATGACGTCCAATAGAAACGTTATTAATTTGTCCCTATTCATAAAACTCGACTGCAAAGAATACAAATTAATATAACATTCAATAATTAATGTTCCACAGTTGTGCTCGTAACTATAATAGTTTTAATTCAAGCAACACGTGTCGCGATGATTTCATTTATTCATTATCGTTACAAATTATTGTGACAATCTCTGTTCCTTGTGTATGTTCGTAGTTCCATAAATAGATGATTTGTGTCCTTAAAAGTCTGTCGCTATTTTTACCCGACTGCCGAAGGAGGGTAATGTGTTTATCAGTCTATGTATGTATGTATGTTTGTTTGTTCCTATGTGGTGTTCTAGAGACCAAACGCGTTGGCCGATTTTGATAATTCTTACGTCAATCGATTCGTCTTAACCCTGCGAGTGTCACTGGCTACATTAAAATTGGAAAAGAAAAAATTGCGGGTTTTGGGCGCCATTTTGTGGGGGAAAAAAATATTTTTTTCTTCCATGCCCATCGTGTGGGTATATCAAAATAAGAGTTTTAAGAGGTGATTTCAAAAATATATAACACTATGTTTAAATGTACCTAATTCTAAAAAAGTTAATAAAAAAAAAAACAGACTGCTTAAAAAGCGAACTAAAAAGATACATAGGTACATCTGGTTTTGGTCAGCCAGCTCGCGAACATGTATCCTCCGACTGCACAGCATGATTTTCTTCTTGTTTGCGTCTTTTTAGTTCGCTTTTTAAGCTGTCGGGTTTTTTTTATTAATTATTATAAAAGCTGATTTACTATGAATTATGATCCAGTATTTCAATCTAGCCCGTGAATCCTTTTGATCAATTTAAACACTCCGTTATTGCGATGATTGGGTTATAGGGCAGCCCGGAGTTAAAGGACTTGTGCCCAGTTGATGGCCATTGGCTTGTCCCCTTTTACATGGGGTAGGATAGGATAGATGGACCCCTTTTCCGCACTTAGACACCCATTTGGTCCCCTGTGAGAGGGAATGGACCGTAATCCACCACGCGGGCCCAGTGCGGGTTGGTGGAGTGCTTCGAAGTTTTGGTTCTAAGACATGCTGTTTTCCTTCACCGTTTTGAGAGCAGTGGTGATGAAATAATGTACACAAAGTAAAGCGCCTGCCTCGGTTCGAACCCTTATACATGGGACTTAGATATACCTGGCAAAAACTGGGTTTACTAAAGGAACAACTCTGCCATGACTGACGAATACAGGCGTTTTATTATATACTAGCTGTGCCCGCGGCTTCGCTCCCGTCATCTGCCTGCCAACCCTACCATACTTACCAGCCTGCCTGCCTACTCCACATACTCAAAAATATACATACTACATACCAATTTTTTTTTCTAGTGTCATTCTTTCGCATAAAATCTTTTAACACCGCGATTCAGAAAATGACTTTAAATGCACAACGCCATCTATCGAATAACGAGTTCAACTGTCCGAGTAACTGAATTGCGTGAGCTGTGATAATTTTACTTCTTGAACACTTTAAATTCATCTAACTTTTGATAGAGTGAACCGATTGCGATGAAACAAAAACTAAGTAATTCTTCAAGATACGCACAATTTTTATGCATAAAAGTTATCTACATTGGTTTCGTACATTTCACGTGATGCGTGCACAAATAAACAGACAAACAGACAAAAATTCCAAAAATCCTAGAAATGGGTTCTGTTGGTTATCCTTTAACACCCTGGCTATTTTTTTTGGAATTTTTTTCGATGTTTAAAAATTATTTTCTACAGATTTATTATATGTATTGATTTACTATTTAGTCATCTTAGTAAAAAAAAGGTTATCTGGTTTTGGTCAGCCAGCTCGCGAATATTTATCCTCTGACTGCACAGATTTTTTTCTTGTTTACGTCTTAGTTCGCTGCAGCCGGGTTATTTGATTTTTTTATTTATAACTTTTTAGTTAGCATATTTTTTTTCGAATTAGGTACATTTAAACATTTAAGTGATACATACTTTTGATATCACTTCTTAAAATCCTTTATTTTGTTACCCCCACGATAGGTTAATAGAAAGATAAAAATAATTGAGCGCCCACAATCCGCCAATTTTCTATTTTCTAATTTTAATGTAGCCATGACGAATCGATTGACGTAAGAATCAACAAAATCGGCCAACGCGTTTGGTCTCTAGAACGCCACATAGGAACAAACATACACACACACATAGACTGATAAATACATTACCCTCCTTCGGCAGTCGAGTAAAAAGCCTATGGCCTAAATAGATAAAGACTCAGCAACATTTAAGCAATTCTGTCATTGGAAGATGAATGTAAACAACTAAATGTTTCCAAATGTGTTCCCATTCTTCTCTACATTCTAAATCGTCACCAAATCTAAATGCGTATATTAGCCATGTATGGTTAAAAGCTTTCTCATGTCCCTATGTTTATTTACAGTAAACTTAATGTGGACTATGACTTTGACAGCTTCACCGGTCAGTGTACCCTACGTCCAGATATGACGATATGAGTCACCAGCTCGCTTCGGAAACGGCACGAGCCCAGTCTCGATTATACCTTTTAAATTAAGATAAGGAGTCTTTATCTTTTCGGAAGTTGCGTATAGGTCAAGATTTTTGATAGTTTATTGCTCAAGGTTAAGCTTGATTATAATATTCTTTCTTCTGTTCTGGGATAATAATCGGTCAATCTCTTGTCTTACACAGCGTTTATGTTGATTAATGCCTGGTGACAGTTTCTAAGGAATAGGCTTAATTCAAACCTTAAGCATTTTATTGTTTCTTCCTGCTAAATGTTGTTAAGAAGACCCATTAGCGACTGCTAATTTCCTCATAAACATCGTAGTTTTTGAGGTTTCCTCGACGTATTCGTATAGTTTAAAAATATCGAGCAGTCAACGCTAAAGCAACATGTGTTTAGTATCTCTTACACCCCACTTCTTGTTTACACGCAAACAACGTCGGCGTCGCTATCAAAGTTGGAGTGTTTGTTTGTGTTGCTTTCTATAAATGTGGATCGTATTTGGATGTAAAACATAGCCAAGATTACAGAAGTTTTGGAAGTTGTTTTGAACACGGGTATACATCGTATACTTACTTTGAGGATACATTTCCGTCACATCGAGTCTCGTTATGTCGAGCTGATCATGTCGGCAGCCTTAGCTCCTAAAGATGCGCTGCAGTCTGTAGAAGACAGAAATGAACAAAATGAAAAGTAAACTGTCGCCGCGGGGCCAGAATTAGATTCACTGAATCACTGATTAAAATAGGAGAGTGACTCCTGAAAGACTTCCATATTCGAATCTGAATGAAACAAGCAAACTTGAACTTAGTAGGTGCAAAATATTACAACCCTTTATGAATAAACATAACCAGACCAGCCTATAATTTTCCCACTGCTGGGACAAAGGCCTACTCACTGTGAGAGAGTATGGGCCATAACTTAACACGCGGGCCCAGTGAAGGTTGGTAGGATGAAACTATGAATAAAAAATCGAGGTATAATCATTTTAACATTCTTTGTCCTTGATTAGGTCCTTTAAGAAACATTACTATGCAGAGCTGAATGCAAAACTGCTATAAATAAGTATAAGGATATGTCATACACGAGTACTTTATCCATGTAGTCGTAAGGAAATCAGCATTTATAAATAAAGTACGTGCAGCTCGAAACAGCAGCAGTTCCGATTGCAGCAGGCTTGTTGGAGTAATTAATACTTACTACACGTAGAAAATATATAGTTATTTATTTGATTACAATGTTCACATGACGAATATTTATCTAAATATATCGATTATTTGGAGATAACAACGTTTTCCTAAATGAATCATAGATAAGGAAGACGAAAATGGGTATCTGGCTCATCATGACTCAATTTCGTTAACTCTTTATTCATAATTTTACTACCTAAAAGAAAATGATAGTTAAAAGGAATGAAATATAGAAATGAAAGTTCAAATAAAATATAAAAGAGTAAGGTTTCTCAATCAAAATATAGTTTAAATTGGTTCTTTGAACATTGGACGGAAAAGCCTTTTGAATAATATCGAAACTTTACTGTATTTGAAAGAGAGCTAAAACGGAAAGTACACCTTATTAAACCCTTTCATAATGCCACTTTTCAATTCATAACTTGTTTGAATGATACCATTTCCAAGTGTAAAGATGAAAGCGCAACTTGGTATCTGACTGAGATACCTTATTTCCTTTGCTTTGGTACTTTCTATCAGTAAACTAACTAGCTAGCTGGCACTTTGAACAAACATTACCGAAAGTTTTCCTTATCTACTGGCTTACAGTTGTGTCTTGGACATGGATAATCAATTGGTAAATGAATGAGTTGCAAGTCTACAAAATTAATTGTTTGTTTTGGCCAAATAAAAGTACTTTTTGTATTGTCTCTTTGTTTATCTGCCGAACCAATGATTCGGTTTGGTTGCTGAATGGTATGGCCTTGCATGTTTGCACCTACTCTTTCTGTGTTTTTGTCTTCATTCACTGTTTTTCGTTCTGAATTTTGCTACATTCTTGCAATATTTGAGTGAAGCATCAGCTATGGCATTGTAAATATTATTATGATTATATATTATTGTACAAATACCGTCACCAATGTCATTTAACACGATTGATTCAACATTCAGACATACGTTTCTGTCGAGTTCAAAGTAATCAGTGAGGCGTGGTATTGAACCTGTTTTTGTGACTCTTCATTAATTACAAATTGTTATCCATTGTGCGTTGTGGGAATTTTGCGATTTTCCTAATATTCTCCGAAGTATGGTTGACATTGGAATAATATGCAACCATATTAGCGCTGCCGGTGACGCAAGCACAAATCGTCATTACATACGAATTTGCTGGTTTGTTGCGTTTTTTTTATGAACGTTTTTTCACTACATTCCATAAATTCGGAAGTTTAGAAAATTATAGCGCTCCTAGTTTGTAATCTTTTGGTCGTTTACATTCTAGCTGACTGAAAGTATGTAAATTTTGACTCAGTATTTCTTTTGTTTCTGTTTTACCCAATATGTTGATTCTTTAGTCAAATTATTGATTAAACTGGCCTGTTCTTATGTTTCTCTTTTCTATGACTTTAGTACTTACCTTTCTAATACTAGGTAGGTTACTACAATGTACTACAGTGTGTTCAAAAGACCGATATGCCTTATTTAGGTTAACTCTAAACACGTAATAAAACCAGGTCATTGGACCTTTAGAACAATACAGTGCATTTCTCCATTTGCAAGGCGTTGCATGTTAGGAATTTTTATTGTTTACTGTAAAACGTTTGACATTACGACTTTATAGCACATAACAGTCGAGTAGTTTGACCCCTTTATTAAAATCACCTGGCATTTACACCACGATTAGTATTGTTTTATCTTATCACCTCATAATAAGTATGTTAAATAAAGATTCCTTACGCTAGTCGATACCTGGAATTAGTTTGTGAATGACTCAAAGACCGGGGTTCAAATATGTGTACTAGAAATATCGTTTTCTTCTATTTTCCCTTTTTTTACTAAAGCTTCAACATACCCCAGCTTAGGATTGCAATAGAGTGATAAAAAAATACAGTGAAGTACCTTTGCTAAAACAGCTAATTTATCTTACAGACTCTAGCCATACAGAAAGCGATCAACGCCATCGAGACACCGGTAAAAGAGAAACATGTCCGCAGCACACTCATCGGCACTTTCAAGGAACAGAGCGCCATTACATATTGGGTAAGAAAGAGAACTTATTTGAATTCACAAATAATAAAGATCGTAATTTATAGTAACGCAATTGTCAATACATATAGCCAATGTAAGATCTCTATAGTTATTGCTCTGACGCATTTCCTTGTGGCAATCGAAGAAATATAAATGAAGTTAGCACAGGACCAATTAATGTGCCCTGAAGTAGTACTAAGTAGATTATTACCCAATATATAGTAAACATTGGTATTGGATGTTCTATCTGCTTATGTACTTGTCCGATTAATGTCTACCGACTCACCCTTGTTATATTAAAACCTAACGATTAGCAAATGAAAGTCCATGTTAGCTTTACCCTTCTCAATACTGGACAACGTACTCAAACGCTGCACGAGTTGTCTTCCCTTTTATATTTAAAGTCATTCAAATTTCCAGTGCCTGTTGACGAAGAAAACCCTTCCCAATAAATCGCGGCTAATGTGACGGCTCGCTATTGACATAATCTCAGGGCATTAACAGCTTCCTGACTGTTTGATCACCATGCTCCCCTTTAGTGATACACGAGTCGAATTAAACTCGTGATGTCGTGACCCGATGTCGCGTGTGTCGAACGTGTTGTTAGCAGATGGTTTTGTCGCCAGATGACAAGCAGTATACAAACATTTTCACTGTAGTGGATATCATTTGATCTATCTTCATAGTGCCATCCTATTAATCAATATTAATATTTTGTCTGTATGACCTTGTGTAGTTTTGTTAAGATCCTCTTTTACTGCGGTCTTTCGATTAGGGCTGTGCTAGATTTCTTTTTTCCTCACTGCTTCACCTGATAGACTTTGTATAAGCAGCAAATTCGCCTACGTAATTTCCATAATGTGGGATCGGGGTTCCTGAAAGGACTTTGGGGACGCCTTTGTCCTGCAGTAGGCCGGAATCCGCTAAAATAAATAAATAGCATTAGGACCTTTTTTGCGTATTTATAAGGGTTTCTATCGCTAACTTTTAGTATTAATTCTTTCGAACCCTCCAGATGGTTGCCATCCGTCTTCCAATCCAAGAGAACCGCATCGTGGCGTGGAAGTTCTGCCATGTGACACACAAGCTGCTGCGGGAGGGTCACCCCGCCTGCCTCGATGACTCACAGCGGCACATTGGCATGATCGAGAACTTGGGCAAGCTATGGGTAAGATTTAATAGGCAAGGAATGCGGAATTCCGCTGGATGCGAGACGCACAGGAGCAGCCGATGTGGCGACACTTGGGGGACGCCTATTTTTAGCAGTTGACGTCTGTATTGATGACGATGATAGTAGATAACTATGTTGTATGATGACCAGGCAAACTTAGCTCGTATCGTATGCATACGGTATTGCAACAGCAATAGACCGTGTATGGTAACAAATCATACGTAAATCTGCATGCTTATGTTGTAATGTTTCGTAGTTTCGTACCAATGTTCTAAAGATTGTAGATATCTATGTACATATTATGTCTTTTAAGTCAATCATATCAACAGCACAAAATTAATTATGGACTTCTGTACCTTTTAAAATAAAAACAGCATATGTTTCTTTGGACAAAGATGATTTTATTTGTCATCAACAAGTTAAAACAAAAGCAAAATAACTCGATACCAAATCCCTTGTCATAACAGATTCTTGGAAAGCTAAGTACAGACTTCACACTTTGTCAGTTCGGAAGTATTTGGTAATCCATTGTGTTATTGTTTCTGGACAAGTGTTCTTGGTAAATGTAAAGTAGTCGCTTAACCTTGATAGTATCAGTTACATTTTAATGTTGGAATTTCGAATACCGTTAATCTTAAAACTACGTCCACAAATTAAAAATAAAATAATAATGATAGTGGACCAATGAGGGCATTTTCAAAAAAATAAAAAATAAACTTGAATAATATAAAGAACCACTAACTACTCCCAACTGGTCCAAAGCTAATTCAAAAGTTTTCAGAGATTATTATTGCATAGTTCAGAAAGAACAGAGATTCTATGACCTCCTTTAATATGAAAAGAGTCTACAATCTTCTTTATAAAATAATTTAAGACCTTTATATATTTACTTTAACTTCAGCGCTTGCTTGAAGCAGCCGAAAGTTGAAAATACAATGGCGCGCTTTTGTTTACGCAATCCTTATGTTTTCACCTAGTGTTAGTGACACCGGGAATAAGTTAAATTATTATACCATATTATTCAGACAAATTAATATGAACGCCACCTGCTGCGATCCCGTCATACCCCTTTTGCTTCCTATTCTTTTGATTATGATTAAAATAATACTGCCTTCACTCAATCACATACTGTCTTCTCCAGGTACACTTACGCGAAGGCTACGGCAAGCTGGTCCACTTGTACTGTAACCTCCTAGTATGTAAACTAAAGTTCCACGCGCGGAACCCGCGCTTCCCGGGCAACATGCAGCTCACTGCCGAAGAGTTGGACGCTATTGCTGAAAACGATGTCAATAATTAGTGAGTTTATTTAGATTTATATTCGTCGAATTATGGGCTAAATATACTACAATGTGGGTCCACACCATCCCGAAAACGCTCGGTGACAACGCGGCAGACCCAAGTGAAGATGGTCGGAAGAACTTGACAAAGCTTCATAAAGGACTGGTCTACAACTGGAAAAAATGGAAAGATGAGAGAAAGTCCGCCCGAAGCGAATCCCTGCCGTGAAAGAGCATAAACTTAAAATAGATAAATATTTGCCAGATATAAGGACCATGTATCCATTACTCGGTTTGTCGTATGGCCCCTTTTTACACGAGTAAAACAAAGGCATTCTGTCTTTTATAAATGCTGTCAAAATGTAAGGCTATTTTAGCTGATCACATCACACATCATCAGCCTATTAATGTTCCCACTGCTGGGACACAGGCCTCCTCTCCGTGAGAGGGAATGGGCCGTAATCCACCACGCGGGGCCAGTGCGGGTTGGTGGATGTCACATGTCTTCGAATTTTTGGTTCTAGGACATGCCGGTTTCCTCACGATGTTTTCCTTCACCGTTTTGAGAGCAGTGGTGATGTAATAATTTACACAAAGAGCAGTGGTATAGGCCGTGACTTACAAGTTGCAGGTCGTGGGTTCGAGCCCAGGCAGGCGCTTTACTTTGGTATTATGATATTATGATGAAATATAGAACTTTAAACCAATATTTTTTGGGTTCTCCCCAGTTAGACATAACTAAGGACTATATTACCAAAACAAATCTTTTTGTTGTAGTTTAATACATTACAGCATTATTGTTACAGTTTCCAATTATGCGTGGAATTGTTCGACTACATGGAGGAAATCCTCAACTTGCAAGCATCAGGTTAGTATAAAAATTCATTTTATTAAACCGTGCGTTTCCCAGTCTTTAATCTAAATAGTTATTTGCTATACATAAGTGTCATCATCTGCTGCCTGTCCTTATACAGATTTAAGTTATAACGTTTTCCCGCAAGAGGAATTTCCCCTGTATCGTTTACAAATACTTAAATTCACATACGCAGTCGAGTTGACCCGGCCAACTACAGACCCATATCTGTAACGTCCATCCTCTGTAAGAGTATGTAGCGTGTGCTCAACGGTAAGCTCCTGGCATACCTAGAAGCGAACGACATCCTCAGTGACCGCCAATACGGCTTCCGCCGAAGTGTTCTAGCGTATGCCATTCACATCTGGAGTGAGGCCATCGAGAGACACGGGGAAGCGCTTGCCGTCTCCCTCGACATCTCGAAGGCTTTCAATGAAAGCCTCATTGGTAAGCTTCCTTCCTTTGGTCTGCCTGGTGGTCTGTGATTGGATTACGAACTTCCTGAGGGATCGATCCATCCGAGTAGTTATCGACGGCTGCTCGTCCGGTCAGTTAGATATCAATAAACGCCGGAGTCCCTCATGGGTCAGTGCTCTCGGCAACATTATTCTTGATTTACTGACTTAATGTCCTACGTCCCCTGGATGTGGCAAAGGGCGTCCAAAGTAGTCCTCCATCGCGATCGGTCTTGAGCTTTACGCTTCACCTCGCTCCACGTCATACCGATGCTCGTTGCTTCCGCCAACACGGTGCGAAGCCATGTTTGACGGGGACGGCCACGTTTTTTTTTGCCTTGGGGATTCCAATCCAGCGCTTGCTACTGTATATGATCAGAATCCCGTCGCAGCGTGTGGCCAATCTAACTCCACTTGCAACGCTTGATCTGGCGGTCGATCGGGCTCTCGTGGCATTGCTCCAACAGCCCCACGTTGGTGATGGTCTCGGGCCAGTAAATGCCGAGTATGCGACGAAGACAGCGGTTGACGACGACTTGGATCTGGTGTGAGATGTCTTTTGTGACCTTCCACGTTTCGCACCCGTAAAGCAGCACGGATTTGACATTTGACCCGAAGATTTTGAGTTTAATCCTTCGGGTCAGTTTCCGCGATTGCCAAACGGGTCTCAGCTGCGTGAAGGTAGGTCGTGCTTTGGCAATCCTTGAAGCGATGTCCTCTTCACTACCACCAGTTTCTGACACGTTGCTCCCGAGATAAGTGAACTTGTGGAAGCGTTCCACTTCCTCCGTGCCAATCAGCAACGGTGAAGTATTCTTCACACCAGATCTCATCTCTTGGGTCTTCCGGGTGTTTATGTTTAGTCCCGTTTCTGCCGCTTCCTGACTTAAATCTTTCAATTTAGCTTGCATGTCAGCGTGGGTATGACTCAGCAGGCATAGGTCATCGGCGTAATCCAAGTCCTCTAAGACGTTGGATAATCCCCACTCTATCCCGCGGCGCTTGTTGTCGAAAATGCGAAGCAAAAGCCCGTCAAGAACGACTAAAAAGAGGAGCGATGAAAGGAGACAGCCTTGGTGGACACCTGCGTGTACTGCTATACCATCTGAGATGAGGCCGTCGTGAGTCACTCAGTGACTCACGAACATTATTCTTGCTGCATATTAATGATCTGCTAAAACCCGGAACCTGGTACGCAGACGTCAGCACTGTTGCTGAGAGATACGTATCCGGCGCACGGGCTACTGGGCATCAGGTTATGTCTCTCCGGGAAGCCATGGTTGAACGCTTGAACCTGTCCTTGAAGGTGGTCTCCGATTGGGGTGAAGCCAATCTGGTCAGTTTCAATGCTGCTAAAACCCAGGCGTGTCTTTTATCCGCTAAAAAAAGCCAATTCCACCTGGATCCATCTTGCCGTGGTGTAACCGTGCCGTTAACGGACCATCTAGAACTTCTTGAACCGACGGTAGATGTCAACGTAGCACATGTTGACATCGACCCTCAACTTCGGTCGATTCATTATGGCGAAAGCGCAGTTAGCTGCAAAAAAGTTTGGGATTCTTGCAAAGGTGAGACGGTACTTCACACCTGAACAGCTGCCCAACTTGTATAAAACGCAAGTTCGGTCATGCATGGAGTACTGCTTTCACCTCTGGGATGGATCTGCCAAATACCAGCTTTATGCACTTGAGTCGATTGACAGACGGGCCAAAAGGCTTATTGGCAACGATGCACTGGTTGCGTCAAACCTCTAGAGCCTCGAACATCGACGCCGAGTTGCCAGCCTGTCGGTTTTTTATCGGTTACATTTCGGGGTGTGTGCGACGGAACTGCACAACTTGATTCTACCTAGCCCTTTCCATCATCGTACCACAAGGCGTACGGCCATGCGCCATCGGTACATGGTGGTTATCCCTCCCATACGCACAAAGCGTTTTGCTCATACTTTCATTGTGCGCACAGCTAAGGAGTGGAACTCCCTTCCGGGGTCTTTGTTCCCTGATAGCTACAACCTTGGGGTCTTTAAGTCAAGAGTGAATAGGTTTCTTCTAGGCAAGCGTGCTACACCGAATACCACATCATCGCTTAACATCAGGCGAAATAGTGGTCAAACGCGAGCCTATTATAGACAATAAAAAAAGCCAGACCCTGAAAAACCATCTACCGATGGATATCCTGCGACACGCGAAATAATAGTGCTAACACTTGTCCGGATTTGGTACGGACTAACTCCGTCCAAAAACCCGGTCTACTTTACAGACGCTCGGCTATGGTACGGGCGGACTAACTCCGTCCACAATCCTAGTGTTGCCGTATATAGAACATTATTTTCCATTTTTATTTATAACTAAAATAAATGTAAAAATATCGGGCGACAATAATCAAAATCAGTAGATCGCCCATAAATCGGGGACTTTTTCAACGCTGGTCGTAGTTGGTACGGCCCAACCAACCGACAGCCGTACACACGTCTGGATTTGGTACAGAGCACACCATATCCAATGTGTAAACAAGCGAACCGAGGCGGACTCAATTAATATAATAATGTCCGGCCACACACGCTCGGTTGTGGTACGGGCGGACTAACACATCACACAAATCCGTGGTTCGGCCGTACCAAATCTGGAAGTAAGTGTGTTAGCACTATAACCAATTGCTCAGCCACTGCGCCAACCGTGCCCTCCAAAATCCCATTAGGTTTCATACATCGCTATATATTGTTTGTCTATGTGTATCTGAAATATAGTTATTCCTCTTGATTCCAGTATTCGACAGCCTTGGCAATGCTCGCGCCAACTCCATGACAGCGAGCGGTCAGTGCCGGCTGGCCGCGCTCATCCCGTGCGCTCAGGACGCGTCGCAGATCTACGACTGTAACGTGCGCCTGCTGTTCCGCCTGCACGCCTCGCTGCCCGCCGACACACTGGCGGGGCATCGCGAGAGGTAACTATATAGTGTAACATAGCGCACAGGACGCGTCGCAGATCTACGATTGTAACGTGCGCCTGCTGTTCTACCTTTTTTTTTATTGATTTTTTTTTATTTCGACCACTATATCACCTAATCATTAGATTCTAATGGTAAGCGGGCTGGGGGGAATTAGATCGTGCAATTCCATCGCACATTTCCCCGAAATGCAACCGACAAAAAACCGTCAATCTGGCAATACGGCGACGATGTTCAAGGCTCTGGAGCTTTGACTCGGCCAGTGCCTCATTGTCGATGAGCCTCTTGGGCCCGTTTTTCGATGACTCTACTGCATCAAGATGGTATTTGGTAGATCCGTCCCAGAAATGAGAACAATACTCCGATCCCCAGTAGACCGATTTCGGCGGCAGCCGCTGCACGCCGACTCACTAGCGGGGCATCAAGAGAGGTAACCGAACATAGCCTAACACATCATCATTGCCAGCCCTTGTCCCATGTTACTTGAGGTCGGTGCAACACGTTTTCTTCTTCCGTGTGGACAAGACGTGTCCACCGTCGCGCTATCACTGATTCCATTTTCTTTCATAAGCTAAGCATAACATAAAATTGGTCTCTGTCGAATTCCGGGTCTGAATATCGGACACCATTCTACCAAGGGCAATCGTGTCGCTCGTTGTGTTGGAAAAAGGTAGGATTAACTGAAGATCTAAAAATAACTATTAATTTGTTTCAGATTCCGGCAGCAGTTCAAAAAGTTAAGCTCTTTCTACAAGCACGCCAGCAGTCTCCAGTACTACAGGAACCTCCTCTCACTGCCAGTTCTGCCTTCCAATCCGCCAAACTTCTTGCAACAGGTAAACTATTATAAACAATTCTATTTAATATACTCCATCCCTTGTAAACCCGGTCTTTAATGATTATTTTATTTTACATGTATTTATTAGTTACAATTTTATTTGTATATGTAGATTAAAAGTTAATGATGTCTGTGAAGTTCGCTTTTCGTACCTCACCCCCTCTGTCACTTAAATTAAACCCGCATTATTAAGAACTGCCATTAAGTTTGATTCTTCAAAATTACATTCCAAAAGTTTGCAAATTTTGTCAAGGTTAACTAGCTAACCAGAATCTTGATCCTTTATATATTTATTTAATACTTTACGCACACAAAAGCATACAACCATACCATTATGTATCTGGATAAAAATGTCTATCTTGTTACCATTTTAATAAGCAAATGTCTGATTGTTTGTCTGCAGTCTGACTTCGGTACATACGTGACACCCGTCGTATCTATACCGGAGCCTCCACCGGACGAAGTTGACTCCGTGGCGTCACTCATCGACACTTCTGATACCATGAGCCAGGTAACTTATTTGATTTCCTACGGAGAACGTAACAGAATAGCGTAGTTAAGTAAAATGAACCTTATGGTATTTTTATTTTCTTAAGCGTTAGGCAGAGTTACACCCAAATTGCACTAGTTTCGTCTTCTATTATATGTATTTGTGTGAACAGATGTCAGTACAAGATAACTTGGAGGACTTCGAGGCCCGCGCCAGTCAGTCGCCGCAGCCCGACCCAGTCGTGGAGAGAGATCGGCTCATCGACCATCTACAGAACGAGCTGCAGAGGATGAGGTACTTACGCACTATTAGATTTTACAACGAGTGCACAAACGAACCATTTTTATCCGAGACTATTAGCAGCCCGAGCCGAAGGCGAGGGCTTATAGTAATGTCGAGGATAAAATGGTTTTGTGGACGAGTTATAAACTCTGCTTTTCATTTCGATTGCGAGGAAATAAAACAGTAGTACGAGTATAACATAACATTTCTTTAATTGGCGTATTAGGAGAGAGTGCTAAATCCTCTTCTTCATTGGCAATTTTTAATAATTTTAGCAAATTTGAAGAAATTAATAAACGCACGAAAAAACAAGACTATTAGATATTAGGCTTGGGCTGCAGACCAATATAATAGACATATATATATTTTTAAATTAATTAAATAACCTACCGTATTTTAATTTAAATTTTAATATCTTTTTTGTCTTAAAAACACATAAAAGGCAAATAAATTAAAGTAAATATTATAAAATAACAAATTCTATTTGTGCACTTTTTATTGTGTTTGGCTGTATTGCTCATTTTATTTGCCTTAATATAGATACATTTATAAGTAGATACGTTAATGCACTTGTGCACAAAAATCGATTTTGTGCAGCCTATATCCTGCACAATTAAGCAATTTCAGAGCATGAGAAGTGAAAAAAATATTTATGTCCGTTTAGTGTTCAACAAGATGTAGGGAACAGCAGCTTTTTTTAAAACAGTTAATTTTTGCTTGAATCGTGTCTCATTGATACCTTAATACCTAGAAAAAAAATGGATACTGATAAAAATCACAAAATGTCTTATTAGTTTGTTGTCCCAAACGGGCCGTTTTGATGTGATTATTATAAGAAGTTTTAACAGTTATTCTCTTTCCTCACAGGTCCGAAGTATCACAGCTTGTTCAGGAGAGAAACACAATGATAGGATCCATGAAGGAACATTGCACTCGTATTGAAACACAACTGCATAATGCCAAGGTAATATAACATTCTTCTCATAAAACCATCAGTATCCAGACTTAAATATTACTGATCCAGATTTACCAAGAGACTGTTCTTTATTTATAAAAAAATAACATTTTTAAATTCAAATTCGCCATAGAAAATTTGAATTTAGAATCTACTATCAGTTTTTAAACCAATCATATGGTTTAAAAGATTACATTCGAATTTTTGAATGCGATCATCTTTTTTATCTGGATAGAATTGTGAGCGAGAGATAGAGTCCAAAATGCTATGTAAATTTTCGGCGTTTTGCTTTGACTTGTTAGTTTGCCTTGAACTTATTACACAGGTATGAGTGAGGGAGACGACCTCTACAAAGACAAACATTTTTCTAATATTTGATGCGCTTTCTTATGGCTCGGATAGGTGTCGCCTAACTTCTTAGCCACCCTGAAGTTGGCTACAAAGGCTACGCAGTAGTAAATATCATCCAAAAACAGCACTGATCCGTGCCTTGCGTACCGGAAAGCCATCATCAGGGCGGCCAGGAAGTTTGGCGAAAACTATACTGTACAGTATTTGAAAAGTTTTTGATAACGTATTTCTCTTTACAGGTAGAATTAGAAGAAGAAAAACATAAAGCTGAAATATTAATGGTACAAACACCGGAAATAAAACGTAAGTGTTTCTTTTACACATACATAAAGTCATACGTATTTTCCATGGGGGTAGGCAGAAACCACAGACCGACACCTTACGTTCATATGCATCTACACACGCACGCTGTTTATGAGATGCACGGTGACCTCACCGTCACCAACCTTGGTGGGGCACGGTGGTTTTATTAGTATTTCCTTTATTTGTAAATAATGTGATACGGAAGAAATAAGTCTACCAAAAGTTTTGATCTATGAAATGATAGACGGATCCTTTAAAACACACGGTAATTTAAAATGAAAGAAGACATGCTCAAGGGATATGACCTTCAGAAAAATTAAGATATTATTTATTTTATTTACGTCTTGTGTTGTAAATATGTAAAATAATACTATTATTTTACCGTAGAAAAACTCAACGAAACCGAAGAGAGAGCCAAAGTGACAGATGAGAAGTTCCAAAAGTTAAAAGGGGCGTATACGCAGCTGAGAGAAGAACACATCTCGTTGATTAGACAGGTTAGTATCAGTATTACGAAAAAAAAACAGGCTTGACTCATTTCCTTCTTGGTATAAGCAGGGGATGGTCCAACTTCTTTTGCTATCCAGATTTTAAACCACCGCTCAATCCTTCGAAGCGAAATCTTACAGCATATAAATTGGCAAATTTAAAACAGGCCTTTTGCCTAGCAGTTAGTACATTGCTTATCATTTCTAGCTAAAATTACCTTCCCAGTTATCTCTGAAATAACAATCATAACACGTGTATTAGGTACCTGGACTAGGAAGAGGTGTATTAGTAGAACAGCCTCGTTTCGCCAGATATTTAAAAAAATCATCTATACATATAATAAATCTGTAGAAAAGTCGTTTTTGTTCATCGAAAATATTTCCAAAAATAAGTGTGTTAAAGAATAACCAACAGAACCCATTGCCAGCATTTTTGGAATTTTCGTCTGTTTATTTGTGCACGAATCACGTAAAATGTACGAAGCCAATGTAGATATCTTTTATAAATAAAAAATGTGCATAACAAGAACCAAAACAAAAAGTATTACTTAGTTTTTGTTTCATCGCAATCAGTTCACTGTATCAAAAGTTAGATGAATTAAAAAAAAACAAGAAGTAAAATATCACAATGCATGCAATTCCGATTCTAGGACAGTTGAAATCCATAACTTCTGAATGTTGAAAGAATGATCCTAGAAAAATAATTGGTAGGTAGGTAGGTAAGTAGGGTAGGTAGGTAGGTTTAGGTAAGTAGGGCACAGCTAGTTTATAAATAATTTGCTTATGTTTGTGGGCTGTAGCGGCATCTATACGAACTACACAACAACATATACAACAGCCCGACAACAACCATTGGGCAGGTGCATACTGCTCCATTGGATGCGGGACCCTGTTCCGCAAACTTTATATGAGCGATACTTAGGAAGTTCTTATTTACCTTTTCATTCATGTTTAATATTTGTTTTAGAAAGCCGAAGTAGACAAGTTGTCAGCTAGCTTGAAAGCTGCGACCGCGCAACACGAGAGCGCTAAGGTAGCATTACAGCAACAACTGAATGATAGGATCAAGTGAGTACCATCGGCTTTTGTAGTTAGTCTGATTTGTATTGGTATAACTTTTTGTCTGCATCACTACGCAGACAAAAAGTTATACCAATACAAAAACTTGTTTTCTATCATGATAAAACAGTACCCCGCCTTCACACTTGAAGGCGGGGTACTGTTTTATCATGATAGAAAACAAGTTTTTATATAAAAAAAAGGTTTTGTAAGCAAACTTTTTTATTTAAAATTTGCATTGCTATAAAAAAAAAAACAGCTCAATCAAAAACCCAGAAGTAGGTCAAATTTAATTTGAAATCTTTGATCTGTCCCATACGCACACATGAAATAACCTTACTCTAAAAGCTTATGGGGGGTAACCCAGGACGGGTGAAAATTAATAAAAGCTTGTAAAAAGTAATACACTTAAAAAAAATATAATAAGATTGATGAGGGTACTAAACATATAATAAATAATTATGGAGATTCCATATTGAAAAATAAGAAAAAACATAACCCGACTGCACTACATATTAGGCTGTCTCACTCATTATTATCTTCTATTTTACTCCCAATAGAGATGTAGAATTACTACAGCAAAGTGCTTCATCGAGCGAAGAGATTGAAGCTTACAAATCCGAGATATTGAGCCTCCGAACAGACCTCGAACAGTCCAGAGAAAAGGAACTTGAGTTAGAAACTGTAAAAGCTTCCATGGAAGCTCTAGAAATAGAACACAAAACAGCAACGAAAGAACAAGAAGAACAACTAACAACAATCACCAACGAACTGAAAGAAACCACAGAAAACTTTGAAATTATTAAAAAAGAGAAGGCAGAAAGAGAATTAGAGTTGAGTAGAGTGAAAGAAGAATTAGTAGGACTTCGGGAGAGTAGTGGAGATGAGTATAAAAAGGTAGTAGAAGAAAAAGAAGCTGCACTCAAACAGGTAGAGGAATTGCAACAACAGCATTTACAGGAAAAACAGGTCAGTATTGTAAATTTTGTTAAGTGTAATTTATTTCTTATAGAGGTGTAGAACTGTAGATGCTTGCCAGTGAGGCTACTGCATGATTGAGCCTTGTTCCAGCATGACAATTAGATCTGCTTATTAACAGTTAATAGGGTTAGACCTTAATGCTTTGCTGTATGAAAATTCCGTGTCTCAATAACAATAATTTGATCTTCGTCTTTATTGACCCAATTTATTAAACCCATATTATAACAAACAATTCATGTGATTTTATTAGGAAGTAACACAACTAAATAACTGCATTAATGAATTACAATCAGAAATAGATAGTTTACAACAAAAGGTCAGTAGTACCGAAACCGAGTATAGTGCTGAATGCCAAAAATTGAGCCAAGAATTGGCTACTAAAACACAAGAGTATGATGAAAACCTGAGTGAAAAAGAATCTAAAATAAAAGAGGGTTTAGACAAACTCGAAGAGTTGCGTCTTGAGTTAGAAAATAATAAAACTAACCACGAAGACAAAATCACTGAAAATGTCACTGAGATTTCTAAATTACAAGAAAGAATCGATGAATTAGTTCAGTACCAAGTTACAGCCGAATCTTTAAAAGGTGAACTTACAGAAGGTGGAAATGAACTAAATAAACAATTGAAGGAAGTGTTAAACGAAAAAGAACAATTACAAAATACTGTTCAAGAAAAGATGAAGGCAATATCTGCTCTGGAAGATAAGCTTAAAGATTTGGGAGATAGTAAAGATCAAGAAGTACTGAATTTAAAAGAGGAAATTCGGAAGACGATTGATGAAAAGAATAGCGAAATTGATAACTTAAAAACTATGGTTGAAGAGAAATCCGAGTTTGGCCAAAGGCAACAATCTGAAACCGAGCATTTGTCTAAGAATATCCTTGCGCTTGAGACTACTATAAACAATACAAATATTCAATTACAGGAACAGAAAGCATCGTACGAAGATCAACTTAAAGAATGTAATACTGAAATTACGATTCTAAAAAATAAATTACAAAGTGTAACAGAAAGTAAGGACGAAATCATTGCTAATTTCAAAAGTATGGTGGCTGAAAAAGATGCACAAGTTATAGCTTTAAATGTAGAAGTGAATCAACTGGCTGACGACAACGCCAGACTCACAGACGAGCTGAAAGAATCGCAGGCAGAATTGGAAATAGGAAATAATGAACTATATTCATTGAGGGAAGAACATGAAAAAATCGTTGAAAGAAATGAAAGCAATCTAACGTTAAAAAATCAAGAACTAAGAGAACTACATGATAAGATTAACGAACTTACGGACCAGAAAGCGGCTTTAGAGCAAGAAAAAGATAAAGTATCTAGTGAACTAGGCTCAGAAAAAGAGGTTTGTTTTATAAATAAAATATACATATGTGTTGTTTTATGTGACGTCTTAGAGATTGAATATCTATTTTAATTATTTGTATCCTTGAATAGGTGTTAGAAAGCAAACTTTTGGAACTCACGGTAGCCCATGACACTTTGTCGAAAGACCATAAAGATGTTAAATCGGAAAAAGAAGCTTTGGCGATTGAACTGAACGACGAAATCAGTAAATTGAAAGAAGAATTAGAACAGTTGAAAGAAGAAAAATATACTGAGATCCAATCGTTAAGTGTTAAAATCGAAAACCAAGAAACTGCTTTTACTGAACAAGTCGCTCTGAAGGACGCAACAATCGCAGAGGCTGAAACAAATATACAGAAACTGAAAGATGACTTGGAAGAATTACAAAAAGAAAAACAGAAAGAGAAGGAAGATATGGATAATTTAATATCAGAGGGAGAACGCGAGAGACAGGTTAGGAAATCAGTGACGTTGAGTGAAATGTGTGTTGATACACCGCGTTGTTTTATGACACCTTTAGTTTACATGGTGGTGGATCATTGTGTTTTGTGTCAGTTCTCACTATCACGAATTTTTAACACTATGTCAGGTTTTTGAAATCATCTTGCGGTTGCGGTCATCATCTTATGTTCTGTTTTGTAGTGTTCGAAATATTTTCAATGACTACTTTTTTGATTTAAGACTTAAATAGTTTTCTGGTTATTAGTATCTGATTTTTCACGTGATGTATTTTGCTCGTACACTGTTGTATTAGCTTTTTCTTGCCTGTACTGTAAGCATGTATCGATATCTAAATTGCATGTTTTATTTCTTTCCTCTACAACTCTGCAACCTGCTGCGCTCTGCATGGAATCTTTCGGACTGCGCTCTTGGACTTGCTTGGACCCTTCTTGAGGATCTACATTTCTCTATGGTGGTATAGTTACTGGAGACTAGGCTAGGCCACGCGGAGAGTAAGAGATTGAATGCGGAGTGTGAATTACAGGACTTGTTGCAACACAATACTGTGCTTGAAGGTGATTTGACGGCTGTGAAGCGACAGCTGGAAGAGGCGCAGAGGGCGTTGGAGTTGCGTTAGTATTACTATTACATTGTAATTTTTTGTATAGAAATTATTTGCTTGTGAATATTGCGTGAACTATAAACTGTAATGCCTTTTAATGTATTATACTTACCTATTATGTCAAACTTTTGAACATCTGAAGAGGGTATATATTCTTTGTTAGATTTTTTAACTGGCTGTATCTTTTTTTAAGAGATTTTTCATTCAATGTCTTTTTCGAGTCGGTAAATACGCAAGTAGTATATGTAAAACAAAAAAGTTAATGTATGGCATGTATAATAAATGAACAGCAATCTATCGCTTATACAGAGACATCACGGCTAGTAACATGCGCTGGGGAGGCAGCACTCGAGGTCGCAACTGGAGCCCTAACTTCATTCGAGAATGGTCAGGCTCGAGACACTGTGGGCACAGCTGCTGAACTGGCAGCTAAGGCGTTAGACGAGCTCGCCAGACATACCGAAGTGTCAGGGAACGAGGAGTCGGTAGCGAGGTCGGCCATCGCCGCCGCACATAACACTGCGCAGCTGTCCGCGTATGTCGCTGATGTGTCCAATGTGTCCACTGACTTGGCGCTAGCTGAAAGTAAGTATAAAAAACGTGTCCTGCCTCAGTACTTTACAGTTATTTCCTTAGGGAATATAAATTATGGAAAAAAAATTATATAGAGGCTCTAGAGACCTAATTTCCTTATGTGTTCTAGATTTATATCAACAAATAAATATAGCATAACCTTGGCTAGTGTGTAAAATATTGTTATTCGAATCTATAACTGTGATAGTTCAAGGTTGAGTCGTAACCTTTTAAACTGTACACTGTAGATACCTTACTCGTACTTTTAGTCGTCACAACTGCAATCCTTCATTTCCCTACAGAACTGAACACCGAATGCCGTTCAATGTTGACGGCCACAAAGGAATGCCTCGAGTCTATCAAGACTGGGTCTGTAGTAAGCTCGCATTGCTCCGACGCGCGGAGTCGAGTGCGAAGCTTGATGACTGCTGCTTCAGCGGCTGATAGGCTGAACAGTGGAGCCAGGAGTGTGGATGATGAGCTCGCTGATATGGATAGAGCTATTGAAGAAGCCGCGTCGCAGATTGAGGTCAGTTTGCATTGAGTAATAGACTTGAATATAAAGTGGTTTTGATTGTCTTTCCATCCAGTGTAATGGCCGCCTACATGCCCAATGCCAAAGTTTTCATGATTCCGTTGTGAGAGAGAGACGAAGTTATACAGGACGAATAGCATAACTTCTTTTTCACAATGAAACCATGATAGCATTGACACGTCATAATCTAATGGCGAATTTGCTATGTTACTTTGCGATCCAGGAGGAGATTCAATGTGGCTGAGAAAACTGTTACTACTCTGCTTATTTTCATTAGAAATAGATTCTTAATCAATTATTTGACATTCGGTTATTCACTATTCTTGTATCGATGAAAACGATCGTCGTTCACCTGGAACGAGGCCTTCCAACGCAATGTCTTCCGGTTCGCGGTCGCCTCTCCAGAACTTTTCGGCCCCTTCGGCCATCCGTTCTGCGAGCAATGTGAGTGTGTAAGGCTTGCCTTACAGAACTCCATCTACTACGATCCTAACAACACACTCCTTTTTAGCCAATTTTTCAACATCTCTATGAATTCCACAGAACATGTTAGCAGCGACCCGAGCCGGCGGTTCAGGGGTCAAACTGGAAGTAAACGGCAAGATCCTCGACGCTTGCACCACTCTAATGGGAGCCGTCAAGATACTGGTCCAGGACGCTCGCAAGCTTCAGAATGAACTGGGCGACCCCAAGACTCGCCAGAAGATGTACAGGAAGAACCCACAGTGGTCCGAGGGACTTATCTCAGCGGCTAAGGCTGTTGTTTTTGCTGCTAAACTGCTAGTGTATGTATTTTAAAAGCATAACCCTCCTTTTGGCTTCGCCATAGTCGGGTAAAAATAACTTTCATGAGGGCAGAAGGATGTTGTTTTGTGATGTAAGATTAAAATAATTGATGTTTTTAACAACCGTGTATTTAGTGAAGGCTGAAAAATGGGACCCCAAGATTTGGAATGTAGCTTTGTTTTGGTTTGCTGTTGAAACATTTTATTTTTGTTTTACATGTTTTCAGTATTATTGCTTTGTAATTTCCTCACTTAAAAAAAATCGTGAGTACTGTTGTTTTACCACTCTAGTGGGTAAGTGTATTCAAATACTATGGACTACAAAATTCACGGTAGTGGTGGTTATAAGTTTCTTGGCACATTGTGTTTGCAACTTTGTCACGAAAACAATAGACAGAACTTATAAAACGGTTTAATATTTTTTTAGTTTTTTTGAAACACTTGTAGTTTTATAATTGTTTATGGATTTTCTTACATGCGTAGTGGTACTGCGTTTCCGTTTTTCATTGCTTGACTGTAACATTTCACGAGCTGACTATTCAGGCAGATGTCTAAGGACCCCTTCACACTAGCGTTTGTCCAGCGCAAGCGTTCGATGAACATATACGCGGCGTCTCTGCTGGGGCACATAAGTATAATATTCACAGGGAATCTTTGTGTATCTGAAGTTGGCTCTGTCAACCATTACGCAAGAAACAGTTTGTCATCGAGTATACTGCATAGAGTAAGCGAGATATGATGATGTGACAAATGTAGGCGAGTGAAAGAGACAGTTATTCAATGCTATCTTCACTTTCAATATTGACACAAAAATAGCTACTGCGCAGGGTCTTGCAGCCAATTCAGAGACACAAAGATCCGTTGTGAATATTATACGCGTACTCATGCACTACTCACTCACTCATCTCGCACACCCGCGACGCTGTTAATATAATACCGAAACGACGACGAAATTGTGTGGCGTCTGCGCCGCGCCAGCGCAGCGTTCTTAACTGCAGAGGAAACGCCGCGACAACGCGACTCTTGCGTCGCGATGACGTGGCGTCTGCGCTGCGCATACGTGCATCGAACGCCTATGCTGGACAAACGCTAGTGTGAAGGGGGTCTATAGCAAACCTACGAGCACACAAACCGTAAATATTCAATGACAATAACGCCGATTCCTTTGTGCAGTCATTCTAAAAAAAAAACCGGCGGCACATTAATAAAAAAATCTTGATTTGACACTTCTTTTGGAAAATGGAGGTTTTGAATTAAGAATTTGTTAATCAGTAGGTATTTAAATTAATCCCTAAGATTCAAAAGTGTTTTAAATAACCCATATTCTGTAATACAGGACATCAGCAGACGAGGCAGTGGGTGCCTCCGGTCAAGTCGAAGGGGTATCAGCTGCAGCTCACGAGGTAGCCGGCAGTACTGCTCAGCTAGTGGCCGCGTCTCGTGCGCGCGCGCCGCCCGAGTCGCCCGCACTGGCGCGCCTCACGCAAGCCAGCAGATCTGTCGCCGCGGCTACTGGCGCGCTAGTCGCCGCTGTTAAAGCGGGCTCTGCACTTGTGCTCGAACAAGGTATGTTAGCAGTACTCCTGCTTAGATCTTTAATGCGGCCAGTTGATGCAACGACACATGTCTATTGAGCTCATGGCCCTAATGTGACGTGCGAACATCTTGATTCAACGACCCCAGATTGTATCTCATCAAACTGACACAGATATTAGCATTATTTTGCTTGACTCACCTATGACATAACATCACACCTGTTGTCTCCGAAGGTCATTGATTTTATTGATTACTAGCTTTGCCCGCGGCTTCGCTCCCCTCACCTACCTAGCTACCCACCCTACCTAACTTTGTTTTTAAACCTGCCCTTTATTCTGTCGACCAAAAAAGTCATTGTTGAGTTTTAGCGCGACTAACAAACATCAATTGATTTATATATATAGATAGATGTTCAAGGAGAAATAGGTTTCAGAAACTGATCTTTAGATATTAGCAGCAGCCAGTTTTATAATTTCTGTTATAAAATAGTTTGACAATCTAAAAAGAATCTTTTTCTACCAACAGAAGCGTTAGATACGTCAGCACTATCGCTGACGGCCACTCGCCGTCTCGAGATGGAGAGTAAAGTGCGCTCGCTCAAGTTGGAGACAGCGCTGGACGCCGAGCGCGCTCGCCTCGCCGCGCTGCGCAAGAGACATTACCAGCTGGCGCAGATGGAAGAGGTCTGTATAGTACTACTCGGTCAAAATAACTGTGCACTTGGCGCTGTGACGTCACTCTGACGTTCGACTCTCGCTATTGGCACACGAGGCGAACGCGGGGCGCCGCGCGGGGAGGCGGGAGTGGGGTCCATGACAGTCCATGTGCCTAGTTATTTTGTACATGTTGTATAGTAGGCATCGTGCAAAATGTTTAACACTAACAGAACAAAAGAAATGTCCAATTTGACATATCTATGTCCCAGACTGTACGACAGTTTCGTCTAAATCATAATAAAAAAATGCTCCAAATTATAACTATCTCATCCGACATCTTAAACCTTTTGTTACAGAATGGAAACATGGAAAATGGCAAAGATTGAACGAATGCAAAATAACAAAATTGAAAGCAACCATCAGCTGCTACGGTTGCTAAACATTTTAGTAAGGTTTTGATTAGTTCCCGAACTTTATTCTTATTTTGAAGACATTTTGTACTCGCATTTTTATACTTCATATTATACAACGAATTTTTACTGTCTTGCTTGCCGATTGCTCATTTACCTATAGTTACAGACGAGAGAAAACGTCTTCCTTAGGGATGACAATCAATAATTTTACAGTTTACTGTATAACTATATAGCATTGTAATTCGATTAATAATTCAACACTAGGCGCTTATTTGCCAACTAAAACTAATCTTTAGATATGGAATTCATTCTAAATGTTAACTGTCCACTTAGAAATACCGGTAGCAACTTATGAATACGTAGCCAGTAGATGTAATTAACACTTTAGAAATCCACAAACAAAGGAGACTACAAGCAGCCTGTTCATTCTAAGTGTAAACGAGTCACAATGTCTATTAACCTTGGCTTGCCTGCAACTGTGACGAACTGAGATTATAGTACTACGGTTAACACATTGCACTTATTTTAGTAACCCAAAATTAACGATAAATTTCAATGATTAAAACGTACCTATTTGGCCGAGGTTCGTAGAAATTGTAAGTAGTAGGTGTATGCATGTCAACCTTAGTGTCTTTATAGTAAACGACTGAGGCATGCGTCAGGCCCGACATGCCTTTAAACTGGTCTGATCCCCACGAAGGAGTCCGCATGATCACGAGACTATAAGCTTTAAGCAAAGAGACTAAGGTAAGAAATTGTGAATTGTCTATGTACCTTTATGTATAGATATTTTATTACTGATTATGTTAGTTAATATACAATGTGCTATGACATGCGTATTGTTTGTACGAGTAGCCGAGTGTGTCATGCACATTCCGATACAATTTTTGTGTAGTTTAGCCCAGTAAGCGTGTGATCACAATATGAAGCCCTTAGGATATCAATAATGTTAGCCTTTACTTTCTAAGTGTACCTAATTGATTTATATAAATATACTAATGAATAGAATCAAAAAGATAATCGCCTGCACGGCTCATTTGTATTATTTATTCCTTATGTTTTACATTTAATAATAAAATATATACATATGAAACAAACTATTTGTTTTATTTAAAACCAGTTTGAATAATAAACATGGTTCTAATCTGAAGGATGTAGGTCGTACCTCCTTATACGGCGAATGCAATGACACGAAGTGACCCCATGCAGAATATACGCAGCGGCCAACGAGAGGAAGGTCGTATCAATAATTACGATCTAGACAATAATATCAGCCTTTATCTTAGACTAGCTGTGCCCGCGGCTTCGCTCCCGTCAACGGCCTACCCTACCTACATACATTACCTACTATTTAAAGAATTAGCGAAATTGGTAAAGCCGTTCTCAAGTTATAGTGTGACAGGAGAAATAGGGGTTAATTTTTTTTATATAGACTAGCTGTTCCACGCAGCTTCGCTCCCGTCAACTGCAAGCTACACCTACCCTACATACATGATTGCATAACTGAAACCGTTTACGCAGCGCACGCAACGGAATTAGTAATATTCTTTCCCGTTTTTGCAACATTTTTCATTTATGCTCCGCTCCTATTGGTCGTAGCGTGATGTTATATAGCCTATAACCTGATTCGATAAATGGACCATCTAACACAAAAATAATTTTTCAATTCCAACCAGTAGTTTCTGAGATTACCCCCTACATACAAACTTACAAATTTTACCTCTTTATAATATTATTATTATATTATTAGTATAGATGCACTGACTGACTGCCCCGTTGGATGCTAACAAACGCGCAGGTTCCATATGCAGTAGGTGTGGTGTCTCCTTCTGATAAAGAATTATTATTAGACTGTTATCTATTCAACTAAGATATCGTACATTTACGAAACAATCGGTAAACATCGTCGGCTTACGGCGAGTTTAGCGAGCAGCGATAATGCCACCATCTGTCATGGTAATCACTACCAGCAGCCTTATTGCGTAATGAATTCGGCAAGGCAAAGAGTATGCAATATAGACCAATCACGAGATGAAAGACGCAATGTGGATTGCCGTCTATGTGGTTGCTCGATTTTTCGTATCTCTGCCTTGACGAATTAATTACGCAATAAGGCTGCAGGTGAATTACGAGATGAAAGACGCAATGTGGATTGCCGTCTATGTGGTTGCTCGATTTTTCATACTCTGCCTTGACGAATTAATTACGCAATAAGGCTGCAGGTGAATTAAGGTTATTGAATAATTATGGACGGAATAAAACAAACTGATAGCTTACACATATTCCATATATTCGCTGTATTACTAGAAACTAAACACAAAAAGCATGGCGACGAGTTGATTACACAGTTTAATAAAATACTTCCTGTGGACAGGCTGGAGACAATACAATACCAAATTAGAATATTTAATTATAATTATACAACAACTAATAGTGTTCTTACAGAATTCAGCATAACTACAGAGAATACTTGAGTTGTGGAATGCTAGTTCATAACTTGCGATTATTGCACTTAAATTAATAACAAACAAATACAATTAAAGAAAAAGGAATAATAAAAAGTGAGATAATTATGCATTTGCCGACAACGTATTCAACATAATACTCCTTAAACAGATCACACACATCACTAACCAGCACTTCGTATTTGTGCAACATTACATGCTATCATCTAAAGTTGATTGATACATGATGCTTAAGTAAAGAAAATACATAACAATAAAATTAGGCCAATTATGTCGATGATACAATCATTATCACTATCATACAACTGTTATGCATACTAATTTTGGTGCAAGAAGCCAGTTACCATTCACTTTATGAAATACATCTGTTATCAAAATCTTAAGACGATGGTAAAACCCTCGAAAATTTAGCACCACATGTTGGCTTCTCACTATATTTAAATACTGAATTCAATTTGCAATCAATATACAAACGCAAATTTTACAACCTTGGTCTTTTCAATGCTATAAGTAAAAATAAATGAGCAGTAGAATTTGTTCATTAGATTGAGTTTATTACATTGATTGAGATATAGACATGTACAATTGACAAAGTTGCATTTGATTCTGTTTGACGGTTATTAAATACGGCACAATACCTATAAATATGTATAAGTAGTAATACAATCCTAGAAAGTAAATACAACTGGCATAATACACATTTAAATGGCGAAAGATTGACATTGGTAAGATATGACACTAAAGAGAGATTTGGGGAGCAAGGGACCTTGCAAATGATATTTAAGAGTTGAGTGGTGATAGTGGCGGAGGGATCAACACAGCGGGGGCTCATCCCACTTCAGGTGCTTCTCAGGAGTCAGGTGGACGATCCGGACATGGACAGCTTGGCACTTTTCAAACTTAGGAGGGATTGGACAGAGTCGGTATATTACTTCATCACCTGGTAATGGAACATATTCGCCTTCGATACTGTGAAAAATATAATGAAATGTCTATGTTTAAAAATGCAATAGCACATCAAATGAAAGTAGAAATCAATGGTATTTACATAAAGATGACTGACTATTTATTTTTATTTCAATAATATATCTCATCATTGTTATTATTTCAAGTCTGTTTTTTTCTTGTTGTAATTTGGCGTGGTGGCCCAATGGCTAAGACCTCGCTTCTTGTACTTGAGGTTGTGGGTTCAAACCCGGGCAAGTACCAACGTGACCATTTCGAATTTATATGTACTTTCTGAGTTTATCTTGGACATCACAGGCAATGGTGAAGGAAAACAAAACCTGCAACCTTGCCTCATAATGAATTCAAGACAAAGGGCAAAGAGTATGAAAAATCAACCAATTACTTGCGAGATAAAATACGCAATGTGGATCCGTCTATGTGATTTGGTTGATTTTTCATACTTTTGGGCCTTTGCCTTGCCGAAATCTTTATGTGATAAGGCTGCGGGACCTTTATAGTTACTGTAAGTCTGAGCCAAGTCAGAGGCCTGTGGGGTTCCCAGTAGAAGCTTAATTAACTCTTGACACCAGAGGTGGCCACATCCTCACACGAAAAGAAGATTTCTTGTTGTGCCAATTGCTAAACTCTTGCCACTGCCAACAATTGTCATGCTAATCACAAAGGCAAAATTATTTGTATGCTATTGTTTCCTAAAGAATGCACCTTTTGTTTATTCAATTCTTTATAAAGAGCACAGTATGCACATGTGTCATGAAACGTAAATTCTAAAAGTGAAATAATCGTTTATCGAGCCAAACTTATTAATTTTAGTAATTTTATATGAGAGATATGTAAAAAAAGATGTTAAAACATGATAGCTTAATGTTTCAATAATGAAGTTTAAGCAAATAAAACTTTTATCACCATCTAGGAACACATGTCAACAATAAATACAAACTGAGAACACCCACAATTGACCTCCAAAATGTGCTAACACATACAGTGTAAATATATCTATTATCAGCTTCAAATTGGAACAAAGCTTGTATAACCAGTACCTAATAAATGGATGAGTTAATTTATTAATGCTCACATGCTGCACTGAAGTTGTTTGTGTTTCCTGAGCCAATTTTTGTGCTATACTACTTTTTTAATGGTCTACATTCATCATGTCTGTAAACAAAGTCTTGGAAAACATTTTTTTTGTTGTTTATGGCATGCATGATGACATATTAAAATTAATGAGTTTTATTTCGTGGAATCATAGAATTTGCGAATACTTGTGAACTGTTTTTTATTCATCAAGGTTAACAGGTAAGTATGTACCCAAACAGTAATAAAAGAATATTTACCTACACAATGAATGAATCTGCATATATATGATAACATATAACATATATTATGAAAATTAAAATATACTCACTCGGAGATATGTACAAATATATCTTCGCCGCCTCTTTCTGGGGTTACAAAACCATGACCCTTTGCTCGGCAAAAAGATTTAATTTTACCACTTTCTATCGGATTTCCTAGAGCCCTTTCTGACCTAAAATAAAACGGAATTCAATTAAGCTCCTATAGTTGCTTTAATAATCAATATTTTATAGCAAATTCATTATTAATAGCGAACGACACCAATAAGAATAACTTACGTCGAAGCTGTTCGGTTCCGCCGCGTAATTATTGGGCTCGGCAACTGTAGATGTGAATTGTTTGTTTTATTAGGAGAATCATCACTGTTGAATCCGTAATCATTGGACATGATTACAATATACAAATTGTTTTCCCCGAAATAAATTATAAACAAGAAGAATTCCACAAGAAGAGAAGAAAAACAAAATGTCAGTCAGTCTCCCGTTGCTTTGCTTGTGTGTAACGTCAAGACATTAAGACAAAACGTCAAATAAAAAGATATTTCGTTCAGAAACATGTAGTACACTGAGTTGAGAAATTGGTTTATCAGCTCTCGCCTTTTTTATTATTAAAACACAATCGTTTGTAATAAATTTTAACTGAAGAACTGAACACCTCATTCTGGCAACGGTTAAAAAGAACTTCAAACTTCTTCTAGGTCATGACACTGTAGGGTTTCTGATAAGGGCATTCCACAATAGGGCCATTGTGAAATGGGTTCGTGCGTGGTCCCAGGCAGTGTCAGTCCTACTTATTTCGAGCAAAAACGGATGCCAAGCTGTTTTACTACGCTGCCCTTTTTTGTGTGATTTTTGGCCACGTCTGGTGTTAGAGTAAATTAAGCCACCTCTGGGAAACCTACAGGCTTCCGAGTTTTCTATTTCAGACTTACATTAACTAAACTATATAACTTCAGATTTCTTCATGATGTTTTCCTTCACCGTTGCCTGTGAGGTCCAAGATAAACTTAGAAAGTACATATGAACTTGAAAGTCTCATTGGTACTTGCCCGGATTTTAACCCACGACCTCAAGCAGGAGTGGCGAAATCTTAGCCACTGGGCCACCACGACTTCATCAAAATCATAACAAATAATAATAATGATTGATTTGTCTTTGGGACCTTGAGTCGCGAGCGCTGCACAATCTTTGTTTCTGGAAATTATTCGACGAATGGCTTGGATAGTTGCTGTGCCATTATGCTGGAATTGGGTCAGGTAATAATAAAACAGTTGAGTTAGTGAGTTGATCATTTATTACAACATCTACTGTACATTCACATGTTTATTATTGCGTAATGTCACTCATTCAATTTAATATACATTTCATATCCATAGGATTGCTAGTAGATATGGTCAACCATAAGGATGTCAAATTAATTTTATATTTTACATAGTTACTACAAATAAAATTTAAACTTTTTATCACAACAAGTACTTAGTAACTTTATTACTTTAACATATATAAATAAATACTTTAAATCTTTAATCATGATAAATATCACGCTAAATAGGGGTTTATAGTACATATGTTAGCTAACAGCTGTAAAGTATAGCGCCTACATAGTTCTAGCTTCATCTCGCGTATCAACCTAACATTAAACAGAATGATAAAATAACGTTGCTTCTATTTTTCTATAATCGTGTCGGGACAAACTCTTTTTTCGGCCGGTAGAGGTAATTTGATTTTCGGTATCGGTATTCCTTCCCAGTCTCCCTGAAAAATAAAATAAAGGTGTTTATTTAGAGGTTTGGTTTTTAAAATGAAATGAAACACGTAAAAATAAATTTAATTGCCATGGTTTTGGCTTTCTTTAAAAGACATTCTTAAACATGATTTCAGGTGTACGTTACCCCAACAGGAAAGTGGCTCCTGGAGTGATATGAGTGGAACGTATAATTAGAGCGTAATCTGCTGTGAATGTGCTCTACATAAAAAACTTGTGCGTGTCGTCGTTTTTGAAAAAAACGGAAAAAACTATTCCTGCTAGGGTAACGTTGTTCCAACAGGAAAATTCTAAACGAATGATCGGAGTGAGAAATATTGTGCATGAGCAGAGAGCTTACAGTTGTGCAAGAATGTGCGCTGAAAATATAATAAGTGCGTAATCAGGTTTTCGAGATATTGCATTTCCTGCTGGGGTAACGTTTTGCAGAATCGTGTATCTCTGAAACTATTGTATGTGCGCCTGTAGACTAAATATACACGAGTAGCTCTTGATTTGTGCGTATTTGTGCCGGAATTGGATTTAAGAAAATATTTATAGTTTTCAAGAAATCGCACTTTTTTGAAAACCCGAAAAAAAAATCACAGCGCCTAAATGAGAAAACTTATAAGCTCGCTCAAAACTGTATTCAGTCCATCTTGACGCTTGTATTAACCATAAAAAGATTCAAAAGTATACATGCTTTCGTTAACGAATAATATTGCTAAAAGTCAAAACGACGGTGTCATAACTTTGACGGCAAAATACAAGAAACCGGCTCAACCCAAGTAGGTAGGTGTAAAGCACAAATAAGAACGTTTAGTCAAAAATATATAATGAAAATATTCAGCTTGGAATGTTTCGCATTAAGTAGATTTAAACAAAAAACGAAACATGTAAACAAAGGCTGGTTATCCAACCAAATTCTAATGACTACGAAAAAGCGACGGATTCATACATATTGATGACCTTCTTAATTGGACGTATTAAATCTAAGCTGTTGTCCGTACAGTCGCGTTCAAACGTTTGGTGATTTGACCTAATTTTGGGGGATAATTAAAAAATACATTAAATGCACCTTGTGACCATAACAAATGAAAGAGCTTGTTGATGTAGAAATTATTATTAGTCTTCTCTAAATTATGTTTCTTAAAGTAATTATGGCATCAAATCACAGATCAAATTACAAATCTATTAATCTAAAATTAATCATCTCAAACAATTTTTAGGGTTCCGTACCCAAAGGGTAAAAACGGGACCCTATTACTAAGACTCCGCGATCCGTCTGTCTGTCTCTCCGTCTGTCACCAGGCTGTATCTCATGAACCGTGATAGTTAGACAGTTGAAATTTTCACAGATGATGTATTTTTGTTGCCGCTATAACAACAAATACTAAAAACAGAATAAAAATAGTATATTATGCAACTAGTGAATAAAAGACGGTTTTAAAGCGAGGGCCATAGATGAATCACGAGTAAGTGAAGGATTCTAACAACTGAATCACGACCGTAGGGAGTGATTCATGATGATTGAATCACGAGCATATCGAGTGATTCAAGTCTTAGAATCCTGAGCGACGCGAGTGACTCATGGCCCTCGATATAAATCCGTGTTATTCAAGAGTTGCATAATTTCATACCATGACAAAGAGAAAAAGAAAGATTTAAGCGAAAAGCACAATGAGTATAATAAATAAATGTTTTATTACCTTCAAAATTTACAAAAAATTTGAAAACTCAGGGTTTCACATTTTTTGTAAATTGAAGCTGAGCTAGGTAACAGCATCTGTGTTTCAGGGGCTAGTGACTACCTCCGTTACGTTACATAATTATAATTAATTAAACACCAATGCAATTAATATTAGAATTACAATCCAAATAAGTATACACTAAACATCCCAGACTAAAATCAAAATCAAGAAAATCATTATTGAAATCCTAAATATCCGAACTGAAAATTAAATCGATGAAGAAGTTTGAAAGTCGAATATTCTTTGCACAAGGAGTTTGTATCGATTTGTTGTTATTTTTGCATTGAGATGGACGTCGAATATATATTGGTGCGTTCTAAATTCAAACACTAAAACAGTGAGTAAAAGTGCTTTTTATTCACTGTTTTCAGTGTATAAAATAAGCTTTTTAGAGGGGGAATGGTATAAGAATATTTAAGTGGTGCTCCCATACAACAAACGTGATTTTTTTGTCTTTTTTTGCGATAATGGTACGGAACCCTTCGTGCGCGAGTGCGACTCGCACTTGGCCGGTTTTTATTAAAAACAACCACCATCAAATTTTTGGTCTTTAAAATATATTTTTTTACTAATATTATAAAGGCAAATTAAAATGTCTGGATATGTCCACAAAATTCTGAATGTATTTTAATGAAAGTTGGAATAAAGAAGATAGCTTATACCTTGGCACTACTTTCCTAATGTTCTTACGTAATCAAGTGCCAAGTTACGGAAACAGCTAGTAGAATGTAATCCAATAATAAGTTAATTATTTTACTACTTTTCTACCTCAGTGTACTCAGGCACAACACGTTTCAACCGATTCGTGAGTAAAGTTAAGAAGGTCATCGTTATGTATGAATCCGTCGCTTTTTTGTAGTCATTCGAATTTGGTCGGATAACCAGCCGTTGTTTACATGTTTAGTTTTGTGTTTAAATCTACTTAATGCGAAACATTCCAAGCTGAATATTTTCACTATATATTTTTGACTAAACGCTCTTATTTGTGCTTTACACCTACCATCTTGGGTTGAGCCGGTTTCTCGTATTTTGCCGTCAAAGTTATGACACCGTCGTTTTGACTTTTAGCAATATTATTCGATAACGCAAGCATGTATACTTTTGAATCTTTTTATGGTTAATACAAGCGTCAAGATGGACTGAATACAGTTTTCAGCGAGCTTATAAGTTTTCTCATTTAGGCGCTGTGATTTTTTTTCGGGTTTTCAAAAAAGTGCGATTTCTTGAAACCTATAAATAATTTCTTAAATCTGATTCCGGCACAAATACGCATAAATCAAGAGCTACTCGTGTATGTTTATTCTACAGGCGCACATACAATAGTTTCAGAGATACACGATTCTGCAAAACGTTACCCCAGCAGGAAATGCAATATCTCGAAAACCTGATTACGCACTTATTATATTTTCAGCGCACATTCTTGCACAACTATAAGCTCTCTGCCCATGCACAATATTTCTCACTCCGATCATTCGTTTAGAATTTTCCGGTTGGAACAACGTTACCCTAGCAGGAATCGTTATTTCCGTTTTTTTTCAAAAACGACGACACGCACATGTTTTTTATGTAGCGCACATTCACAGCAGATTACGCTCTAATTATACGTTCCACTCATATCACTCCAGGAGCCACTTTCCTGTTGGGGTAACGTACACTGATTTCAGGCGTATGGGCGCCACGGATGGCTCGAATGAAGCGTAATCGGGAAGTCCAATTTTCGACCACTTTATTGTTAAATTAATAAATTTATAATTAGAACAAGATGAAAAAACTTCAATTGGAGCCATCACGAATATGTTACGGTGGCAAGACACAAAGCCAATATCACATCGATTTAATTTTAACTTGGATGGATTTAATTTTAATGGATTCAGTTTTTAATTTAATTTTTATGAATATACTTTTACTTGGAATGGATTATAAAAAGCAGTAGGTAGAAGACAGGCAGCGAAGGCTTAAAGTTGCTGCCCACAAGGTACCGACGACCAAGTACTTAACTATTGCGGGAATTCGGTGAAAGACTGCAGTGCAATACCTTTTTGGAAACACTTGAGAGTGGCCAATGTCCAGCAGTAGATAGATGTCTTTCGACATAGGTACTGAAACTCTAATTTCCACCGATACCCACCTGGAATCGACTGCCATCGGACTTGTTGCACTGCATCGACATAGGGGACTCTGTGTAGAGAGCATGCAGGGCGTTGGCGCGCAGGTGTGTCCACGGCTTTATAGCCAGGTAGTTCGCTCGAGGTGCTGCCTTGTATGAGATCGACATGTTATCCCAACTGAAAAGGATGATGAATTTCATTGTAATTTATCGTCATGTCATGATAACTGCGCATATTTCAGGCATAGATCTTCGTAAATAAATCTATAATAATATAATATCTCTAATATATAAAATTCTCGTGTCACAGTTTTCGTTGCCATACTCCTCCGAAACGGCTTGACCGATTTTGATGTAATTTTTTGTGCTTATCCGGTATCTATGAGAATCGGCCAACATCTATTTTTCATCCCATCATTGTTTGTTTGTACCGAATAGGCTCCGAAACTACTGGATCGATTTGAAAAATTCTTTCACCAATAGAAAGCTACTTTATTCCTGAGTGACATAGGCTATTTTTAACACGCTTTTATTAGCTTGGTATGTATCTATGTATCAATGTAACGGAATCTTTGAACGTGATTTTCACCCCCTTCAAAACGTGGGATTGATTTGAAACTTTGCACACTTATCAAGGACGATGACAATGCAATAATTTAGTCAAAGTCAAAGTCAAAAATATTTATTCAACTAGGCCAATAAGCGGCACTTTTGAACGTCAAACAAAAATTAAAATAAAAATTTACAAGTAATGAAAGTTGATTCTACTGGGCGCGTTTAAATAGTTTGTCCCATTAGCCTTACCAAGATCTTCAGGATTAGCGACTTTTCAGTTCTATTTACCATTAAAGCGTGTTTTTTAGTTTTTAGAACTACAATTTATTATTTAATCCCGAAATTGGGTCCTGTGGGGTGGTCCACGGGAGCGAAGCCGCGGGCAACAGCTAGTACCTAAATAATAAAAATTGAGCTTCATCACATCTGAGAAATTACAGCAATTAGTCCTTTAAATGCCTTAACTTTCTAGTCAAAATAAAACTAGAATATTTTAGTATAAATAGGAAAATATAAAACGAAATGTATACCTGCGCTCAGAGGCGTAGTTAGGATGAGGAAGGTAGGGCTAAATCGCCAAAGATTAATAAAAAAAAAAGAAGTAAAACTATTTCATACTGCTGTTCTATAGTTGCGATATTAGCGGAGAATCAGCTTTACGAAGAGATACTGGATGTTCGAACGTGTACCTATATCCACAAGCTAAAACGTCATCCTAAAGAAATCTGAAGAGGTGCTTGAATTTATTGTGCAGTACGGGGATGAAACGTATTTCCAAATCTGCGGCTTTTAATACAAATTCTGTTTAAAATTGCAGTATCCATAACAAGTTGTGAACGATCGTTTTGCAGAGCGAGAAGAAACTGATAAAATTGATTTAGAAAATATTATCGATTTATTTGCGTCGTCGCAGAAGGCCAGGAATGTGCATATTATATATACAAATGCACAGGTCATTATAAGAAAAGAAAATAAATATTTAATGTTTTTTACTAAGATCTATGATTGTTTTATTTACCTATTGTAACTAAAGCTTTTGCCCGCGACTTCGTCAGAAGGTATTTCATGCTGCTGCCGGCTACAGTCGGCTACGGAATCACACACTTAGGGTCTATACAATCTATAAGCGATGGCGATGGTCGAACGAAATGCCAAAATATAAGGGATTGATCACGTGACAGTTCGATAGGGCTTGGCAATGCCTTAAACTTTTAACGTTTCTCTAATCGCTGTCGCGATGTTTTAGTTGATAAATTGTCTAAAGCTTAGTAATACTATTACTGCTCACCGCTTCTCAAACTTGAAGTAGCTCTCAAGCGCCGCATTGGACGCTGCACTCTTGCACACTTCTAGTTGCGTGGCGGTGTAGTGTATATAGTTGACGCATATTTCGTCTGTGACGTAATGTTACTGTGTTATAACTCACCGCTTCTCAAACTTGAAGTAGCTCTCAAGCGCCGCATTGGACACTGCACTCTTGCACACTTCTAGTTGCGTGATGGGGTAGTAGTGCATATAGTTAACGCATATCTCGTCTGTGACATAATGTTACTGTGTTATAACTCACCGCTTCTCAAACTTGAAGTAGCTCTCAAGCGCCGCATTGGACACTGCACTCTTGCACACTTCTAGTTGCGTGGCGGGGTAGTAGTGCATATAGTTGACGCATATCTCGTCTGCGACGTAATGTTACTGTGTTATAACTCACCGCTTCTCAAACTTGAAGTAGCTCTCAAGCGCCGCATTGGACACTGCACTCTTGCACACTTCTAGTTGCGTGATGGGGTAGTAGTGCATATAGTTAACGCATATCTCGTCTGTGACATAATGTTACTGTGTTATAACTCACCGCTTCTCAAACTTGAAGTAGCTCTCAAGCGCCGCATTGGACACTGCACTCTTGCACACTTCTAGTTGCGTGGCGGTGTAGTGTATATAGTTGACGCATATTTCATCTGTGACGTAATGTTACTGTGTTATAACTCACCGCTTCTCAAACTTGAAGTAGCTCTCAAGCGCCGCATTGGACACTGCACTCTTGCACACTTCTAGTTGCGTGGCGGTGTAGTGTATATAGTTGACGCATATTTCGTCTGTGACGTAATGTTACTGTGTTATAACTCACCGCTTCTCAAACTTGAAGTAGCTCTCAAGCGCCGCATTGGACACTGCACTCTTGCACACTTCTAGTTGCGTGGCGGGGTAGTAGTGCATATAGTTGACGCACATCTCGTCTGTGATGGCATGGCCGCCGATCGTTGCGTTGTCCTTATCTTCCGTGTTGTAGATGCAGGTCGTTTCAAGATAGTCACCCTGTAGGCAAAATTACTTTGAATCAACAAGACTTTTTGTGGCTTAGGGTGCCTTCGGATTCGCATCTGGCGTTGGTAGACGACTTGCGTTGACGCTACGTCGCTGTGTCACAGTGTTAGCAGTGCGTTTGCGCAGCGTATACGTTTGACGAACTCAAAGATGCCTTAGAACTAAAAGATGTTATGAAACAATCCTATGTACCTTTGCGTTATGTGACGTTCTAATAAATATACATATTAATAAAGTCTAGTGTAGAGTCTATTTAAGTATAGTCTGAAGCAGTTCAAGATTGTCCTGTGCCTCTAAAATTACGCCTTCCACTAAATATTTCATTGACTAAAAAGGCATGATGTGAAATACCAAAACTATAACTATCGTCACTTACTGGCAGAACTTTAACAGGTCGATGCAAGATCCTGATCTCCTGGAAATGCGTGGAGTAGTGCAAGTCTTTATTGAGGTAAGGTAGTTCCACGCCTTGCCGCGAGTGTCTCGTCCAGACCGCCACGCCGGTCAAATGAGTGTGCAGCTGACTGCCGAACACTACGATACCATCGGAGGGGAGCCCCTAGAATTAGATTGGGTGGCTATTAAAATAAACAAAATATTATTCAGTCCAGTTTATTGCAGTCCTTTCTGAAAACATTAATGGCAGATCTATTTATAGTACTGCGTTGCTGCAACGGCAGCCGAATTGCGCAAGTGAATTCGGCAAGGCGAAGGGTTTGACCGATCACATGCGAGATGAATGACGCAATGTGGATTTCCGACGGTTTGATTGGTCGATTGTTAGCGGTCAAACCCTTTGCGTTGCCGTATTCACTTACGTAATACGGCTGCAGGATGCTGAAACTCTTCCAAATGCGTTTTCGAAAGAGACTTTCTCATACATCTCTCAAGTATAAGTGACAAAATAAATGATACCTGAGAGATGATATAAAGTTGTGCTCCATTGGTATAGTTGCTGCAAGGCTTTCCAGTGTGAGGATAAACAAATAAATAACAATACTTACACATTTTTCGTTACCATTTGTTCCGATAAAATTTTATTAGACAAAAAAAATATACATCCAAATTGAGAACCTTCTCCTTTTTAGGAAGCCGGTTAAAACAATTCACATACACACAGTCGGTGTTCCTGTTTTCGAAATTGTATAAATGATAAACAGACATGCGATTGCACGTACCCGAGAGATTTTCTGTCATTTATTGAAGATTTCTGTTGTATATCTTCGAAGTTCTATATCAGATCTTCACCAAATTTAAATGGGACCAATTTAGGAACATACTCTTTCAAACAAAAAAATAATTTTCTAAATCGGTCCACAATTGACGGCGAAATCGGTGAATATACACAAAATAAAAACAAACAATGTCGAACATAGAACCTCCTGCTATTTGGAAATGCGTTTAAAAGTCCTCCAACCTCTAAACCTCTAGGCAAAAAGTTTGCTGTCCAGGCAGAAAATATTGGATCTATTGAAAAAAAAATGTTCTCAGTCTTATAATCTTTCAAAATTTATGGTCGAAACTAACTATCAATACTCTAAATTAATTACCATCCACCATTGAACTCATAACATACCACGCCAGTACACTGTGGGATGCAGTAAGCCGTCAGCGGGAAAGCCTTCTGCCTGCCAGGGATAGCCATTTTGTCCGTGTACTCCAACCCCAGTTCCATAATGGCGGCATCGAACTTACGTCTTTGTCCCGTTACGTGGAGGATTATACCTGAGCTGTCTACCCAATCTGGAAACAAATTTTTAGAGGTAATTACAAAAATCTAAACCACTTATATGTTTAAAGTGATTCGAAAAAAAAAAGTTTAACTAAAAAGTTGAAAATAAAAAAAGTTAATGAAATCAAAAATCCCGACTCTGGTCCGTCGACCCGATCTGGTTTTGGTCAGCCAGCTCGCGAATATGTATCCTCCGACTGCACAGCAAGATTTTCTTCTTATTTACATCTTTTTAGTTCTATTTTGAAGCAGTCGGGTTTTTGATTTTATTAACTTTTTTTTTAAATATCTATACAATATAGAATTTTATTGACTGCACAAAAAGGTACACATTTCCGTACGATAATTGGAATAAATTCCGCGGGGTGTATTTGAAATCTCTAACTGAAATGTGTACCTATGCTGCCCGGTGTGAGCTGGCCCATAGTACTCGTATTAGTTTATATCAGTTAGTTGAGATTTCAAAACCTGTAAAACGCCTAAGATAGGGCTAAAGATTAGCCGACTAGTGGACGTTAACTTTCATTGTACTAATTGATTTTCAGTTACACATAGTAGCTACTTATGAAACTGTCTTTCGGTCCTTAATCTTCAAACGACAAATATACAGCAAAAGATTCATAAATACCTCGCTTCGCATAAAAATGTCTTATATTTTACCACTCGGTCAAATAACTCGGCATTTCAAATGTCAAACGACCCCACTTCCGCCTACCCGCGCGGCACCCCGCGTTCGCCTCGTGAGCCAATAGAGAGAGTCGAACTTATGGCCGTACCCTGACCAATAAATCAGCATGCGATATGAGCATTCCTATTGGCCTAGCGGCACTGGTGGCGCATGAATAACGGTAGTGAATACGCCCAGATTTTAGAATAAAATCTTTATAAAATCGAGGTCATATAAAATGGTCTTTTGAAAAAAATAAAACTTACAAAATGTTCGTTATCAAATTGTCTATCCATTAGTGTTAGTATAAAAAATAATTAATAAATACTTTACGAGGAGATGCATGTTATCAATAATTATTTCATATTTTTATGGTTTTGTTGGAAGGAGATTAGTGACACATACACATCTTTAAAAAAAAGTGTACTACAATTTTAGAATTAACATTATGTAGAAATTTTATGTATTTTTATTAATTGATATTTCTTTTTAAATATAGAGTAGATAGCTCTTAAAAACTGCACAAAATTCGACTAGCGCGGCGTTTTGCTCGGGGACGCGCCTTAAGAGTGACATTGACATTACGGGTGCTCAGTTATTTTGATCGTGCTGTACGTTCTTTCTATCCCCGCTGTAAGACATTAGACTGAGTTAATCGTTAATACGAAGATTGTGTTCATACCTGATTTCATTTCCGGATTATTGTAGTGTACTTCAAGCATAATGTATTTGTTAACATTTGGTCCTCCAAGAGGCAATCCAGCTTCCTTTGGGTATATAAATGGAGGAGCGCCCATAGCCCATGCTGCTTTCACCTAAAAATATAAACGTCCAAACTTTGTTTCTGCATCAGTCTGGTTCGAAGTGGCGCAAGAAAAGAGTGTATGAAAAGATATGGAGGTCTTTGCCCAGCAGTGGGACATACCAAGCAAAAAAAATGTTTTTTTGTGGAAAATGTAGTAGGTTTAATAGTCGCTGTGACTATTAAACCAACTACATTTACCACAAATACACCTTTTTTTTGGTTTAATAGTCGCTGTGACTATTAAACCTACTACATTTACCACAAATACACCTTTTTTTTGCTTTGATCTTTGTGTCTGAAGTTGGCGCTGCCAACCATTGCGCAAGAAACAGTTTGTCATCGAATAAACTGCACAGAGTAATCGAGATAGTACGATGCAACAAACGTAAGCGAGTGAAAGAGACAGTTATACAATGCTATCTTCCCTTTCAACATTTACAAAAAATAGCTACTGCGCAGGGTCTTGCAGCCTTTATTAAAGCAAGGGTGAACTGACGTCTTCTGGGCTCGGTCGTTCTATCGCTTACCATCAGGCGAGATCGTCGTGTTCATAAAGATATAAGAAAAATATGTCTAAAAGATATCCACTTAATACATAAACTTTTTTTTTTTTTTTAATTTTACATTATTTAAACAAAGGAAACAAAAGCAAAGAAAAATACTGTTGTGTTAACTTAACACCCTTAGGTAGTCGGCTTACCTTTGAACATGTTTGAGTGATTTCAGGTCGGTTTGGAGCGAAACAGTTTCCTTCATACAGTGGTATCTCCTTCTTGGGATCGGCATCGCAGTGAAACACTTCCATATGATGAACCAAGCCTTCGTTGCCCTTGGAAATCGTGGATTCAAACTGGAATTTTTTAAAGTTAAAAACTAAATCGAAAGTTAAAATAACCAGGCCTTAGGGCAAGATGCACAGAACTGACTTTTAATTGTTTGCTAAATAAAGTAGACAATCATCATCAATCAATCATCACCAATCAATCAATCAATACTACATATAATAAATCTGTAGAAAAGTCGTTTTTGTACATCGAAAATATTTCCAAACAAAATAGCCAGGGTGTTAAAGGATAACCAACAGAACCTATTTCCAGCATTTTTGGCATTTTTGTCTGTTTATCTGTTTATATGTGCACGCATCACGTAAAATGTACGAAACCAATGTAGATAATTTTATACATAAAAATAGTGCGTAACTTGAAGTATTACTTAGTTTTTGTTTCATCGCAATCGGTTCTCTCTATCAAAAGTTAGATGAATTTAAAATGTTCAAGAAGAAAAATTATCACAACACACGCAATTCAGATACTCTGACAGTTGAACTCGATATTCGATAGATGGCGTTGTGTATTTGAAGTCAGTTTTCTGAATGGAGGTGTTAAGATTCTCCGCGAAAGAATGATGACCCTAAAAAAATATTGTAATTTAGTAGGTAGATAAGGGTAGTCAGGACGATGAGTAGGGTAGGTAGTCAGTTGACGGGAGCGAAGCCGCGGGCACAGCTAGTTATGAATATGAACTTATTTTTTTTTGTCAATAATTTTTATGAAACGTTAGCTCACACCCAGTTACACGAATATGAAGAGTTTTTGCTTGATAATAAGGTTTTTATACGCTACTTACTTAGCAAAATAAAGTCAACGTGCGTTCTGTGAATCAAATTTTAATTTTAAAAAAACTAGGTCCTTTGAAAATTTCCTCAGTCTTCTGGGTCATAAAGAATGTATTGGATGACCTACTTGACAATTTGTCACATTAATTCTGCGATAATTTTGAGCTGAGAAACTCGGGGTAAAAGTTTATTATGCAATGTCAAATTAACCTATTATTGAGGTGAAGTTATGCCAACTTATTTAATTTAACCTTTTAATGCCTTTTATTAAAATCATTCTCCTACATACTCACTTCAATAATATGATGAACTTTCTTCGTAATAAAATCAGGAAGCTTAACCACCTGGCACCAATAAGTGGTGTCACCGCCTGGTACTTTCAAGTTCTTATTAGTGACACGTAGCTGGTAAGCGTCGCCGACCCTCTGCTGGCCTATAGGAGTGAAGAGACGGACCCTGATGAAGCCATGGTCTTGGGACGGGGTGCAGGTTAAGCAGAGTCCTTTGGACGAGAATAGTTTGTCGTTGCCGTGGGCCCATACTACGTGGACTGTCCCTTCCTGCGAAAGAAATCGTGCTAAATGTTCTGAATTTAACATACCAGCACCCTTATTGCGTAACACTTTCTACTACAGGGTGTAATGGAAAGGTGTGAACAACTTGTTCTTCAATTCTCAAAAAAATAAAATTGTATCTCTTATATAAATTTTGGTCAGCTGATGACAACTTTGTATGAAAACCTAAAATAAAACGTGTTTCGTTTAAAAATGAAAACGGAATCTATACTAATATTATAAAACTGAAGAGTTTGTGATTTTGAACGCGCTTGTAGCGCCCCTGCTTACTTGATAAGTTTGTTTGTTTACATTTAAGCAGGCGCTACATATACGAATTACGACGGCACATGACGTCAGTCGTTCGCCCACACTCATACAGTTCAGTTAGGTCTTATAATAGTTTAGAGTAAATTTAATTATGTATTTTTTGTAAGTGTTAAGAGATAATAATATAGTACAGACTTTCGAAAAAGGAGGAGGTTCTATGTTCGACTTCTAGTATGTTTTTTTTTTTTTATGTATGTTCACCGATATCTCCGTCAATTGTGGACCGATTTTGAAAATTCTTTTTTTGTTTGAAAGAGTATGTGCCGAAATTGGTCCCATTTTAATTTACAACAGAACTCTTCAATAAATAACAGAAAGTCTCTCGGGACTGCTGCAATCGCATGTCTGTGTATTGTTTATACCATTTCATAACATAACATCACGCCAGTACGCTCTTAAGGGGTAAACAGATCTCTCATTTGATCGGTTTTGTTCAAGTTTCATGATATTCGCGTAATCTATTCTGGCGTTATAGGAAACTTACTAAACAACTTGCCTATTAGGTAGGTACAACTAAAAAGTGAAAATAAAAAACTTTTTTTACAAAAAAATACTACCGACTTCCAAATAAGAAAACTACAAAGTGAAAAATAACTTTATTTTTGGAAGTCGGTGTCCGTAACGCAAAAAAATGGTACCTACGAAAGACACCGACTTCCAAAAATAAAGTTATTTTTCACTTTGTAGTTTTCTTATTTGGAAGTCGGTAGTATTTTTTTGTAAAAAAGTTTTTTAATTAACTACAAACAAATAAATAAATTTCAATAGGTTCCGCAACCTCCATTGAAAAGGTCCTCCGACCAGTCGGGTACGTGTGGGCTTAACTACAAACAAATAAATAAATTTCAATAGGTTCCGCAACCTCCATTGAAAAGGTACTAAGACCAGTCGGGTACGTGTGGGCTACACTGCCCGGTGGTTATTGTTGTTATCGTGTTGTTGCATTTTTGTTGTGTGTGTTCAAATCGCGTGGAGTACCTTGACGATGTAAGATTTGTGTGACGTAGGTGTTTTTTCGTAGTTCGTATGTAATGGCATCGCTTCGATGCCGCTACAAATTAATCTGTATGCAGATTTTAGTAAGTCGTTTACTTACCTCAATAATATAGTCGTCATCATCACAGGTATCGAGAAACCGCTCAAACACCAAGCTCTGGGCCTCCGGGTCCACATAGAACGAGTCGCAGTCTTGTTTAGCATCCCGCATCAATTTACTTTGCTCATTCGCATGCATGTCCTACGGAATAATACGAAAAAGACAAGTAATCTAGAAAGGGTATTTTAAACTTAAACAGACATAAAAAACCGGCCAAGTGCGAGTCGGACTCGCGCACGAAGGGTTCCGTACCATTATCGCAAAAAACGGCAAAAAAAAACACGTTTGTTGTATGGGAGCCCCAATTAAATATTAATTTAATTCTGTTTTTAGTACTCGTATATGTTGTTATAGCGGCAACAGAAATACAGCATCTGTGAAAATTTCAGCTGCCTAGCTATCACGGTCCATTAAATACAGCTTGGTGACAGACGGGCAGACAGACAGACAGATGGATCGCGGAGTCTCAGTAATAGGGTCCCGTTTTTACCCTTTGGGTACGGAACCCTAAAAACCGGCCAAGTGCATATCTGACTTCGCACATTTAGAGTTCCATACCAAACCGCAAAACCAAGTTGGTTTTAATAGGAAAAATAAGAAGATTTATCAATGTATTTGTATTTGTTAATAAAATATACGTAATTTTCATAGGTCTAAAGGAAGTTAAAATATTCTTCAGAACAAAATTTAGAAAAAAAAAGTTGACTTTGTTGCCTTCTCATTCCTTTGTTTCCCAATATTTATTAAAATAAAATAAAAAAACCGGCCAAACGGGAGTCGGACTCGCGCACGAAGGGTTCCGTACCCAGGGTGGCGTCAACTATGTATGAATGGGGACACCCTTTAAACTTCATTTTATTTATTTTTTGGCATTTTTCCTTTATTTGTGCTGTAAGACCTTACTTTTTGCCAAATTTCGTGATTCTAGGTCAACGGGAACAACCATATAGGTTTTGGACCCAAAACCTATAGGGTACATCCGGTTGACCTAGAATTGTCAATTTTGGTTAAAATCAAGGTCGTTTACAGCACAAGTAAAGGGAAAATTCCGAAAAATAAAAGTTGAAAATTAAGGTAAATTTTGGTATGTACTTACAAGTTTTCGCAAAAACCTTGATTTTTATAAACATACGAACTATAGACCACAGTATCTGGTATAAATTTCAACTTGCTAGGTCCACCCGTTGCTGAGAAAATCGGTGGTGACACACGGACAAACAGACGGACAATAGAGTGATCTTATAAGGGTTCCTTTTTTACCTTTTGAGGTACGGAACCCTAAAAATACAGCACTTATTTTCCTTTTAAAAACTTTTTTTGATAATTTGTATGGCTTTGGGTCAACAACATTATTATACTGTGAAAATTTGAAGAATGTTATGTGTGTATGTTTGGTTGTAAAACCTGTGTGACAGACAGACAGACGGACACGTGAGTGACAGCAATAGGGCTCCGTTTGGACCCTTCGGCTACGGCACCCTAATTAAACAGAAAAAAATCACGGTCTTTTTAACTCAAACAATCACGGCTGTTTTTTTTACCCGAAGAACTAGGCAGAGGCTTATCTTATTTTTGTCATTTCCTCGTTTCGGCAGATGTTCAAATATAAAGTATCTTGCTTTTGCCAGCGGCTTCGCCCACGTGGATGTCGGGCATTATCCCAAGGGAATATACTGCTAGGATTAAAAGCCTATGTGCTATTCCAGACTATAATCTATCCTTGTGCCGAATTTCATCCAAATCTGCGCAGCCGTTCTGGCGTGACTGAGTAACGAACGTCCAGCCATCCATCGAAATTTTGCGTGAAAGAGTAACAAACACAAACACACATTCTCACAAACTTTCGCCTTTTATTAGTGTGATTAAAATAAAATATTAGTTTAGTCAAATAAAATCAAATAATATTTAAACCACAAAGATATTCCACACATATACAGTAACATTAAAATAAGAATGTACGGCTAGAAGTTTGTACATAAAGGACTTTCTGCATCCGAACTAGGCGCACGGTAAAGATATCTAATCTTTACCGTACGAGGCGGCAGCCTGTATCTCGGATTGCAGTAGGAAGTAGGATTAATAATTACCTCAAAATGATGTTTTCCTTTATAATCAGTCCAAAATAGGCAGACATCGGAGTTATTCAAGCTTCCTCTATCAGAGAACCCTAGAGCGAACCAGTAGAATGTTGGAGCTTTTTCAGAGATCACTATTTGGAACTGAATTTTCCGCAAGGTGTAATAAATTCGCCATTTCAGTAGAAATGCGCCGTTAGGGTCCAGTACTGACTCACTTTCAGCTATCTGATGGTCTGGTAGGAACAACACAATAACATTATAAAAAAACTTCCTCATTTCAGCCGAAAGACGTCCACTGCTGGACATAGGCCTCCCCCAAGTGTCGCCATATCGATCGGCCCAGTGCGTCTCACATCCAGTGGATTCCCGTAGCCTTAACCAGGTCATCGTTCCACCCAGAAAGAGGCCTGGTGAAGGAAAACATCGTGAGGAAACCGGCATGTCCTAGAACCAAAAATTCTAAGACATGTGACATCCACCAACCCGCACTGCCCTGATTAAGGCCCATTCCCTCTCTCAGAGAGAGGAGGCCTGTGTCCCAGTAGTGGGCACATTAAAAAGGCTGATGACGAATAAAATCTACGCTACTTTTGGTGGTGCCACCAATGGGAAAAAAGGGGAGTAGAAATTATATGTGGCACCTAGATCCATCACTATGCCTAGCCTTTTCTTCGATCAGCTTCCAGTCTAACCGGATGCAGCTGAGTATCAGTACTTTACATAGGGCGACTGCGCATCTGACCTCCACAACCCAGTAACTGGGTGATAAGATACCCCTTTCCGTCAGATTGCCTGACTTCTATTGATTATCCGTAACCACTTTCAAAGATATACAATGTACAAATGATATCCGGGGCCAACGACTCAACGAGCTTGCCGAGGCACGGTGGAATCTCAGCATGTTAAGATGGTCACCCATCTACGGACCGACCTCTGTGCTAGACCTTGAAAATCGGCCCGTGCGTCTGTTATTATTTAGCCACAAGCTCCTGGGATGTAGCACGTAGATTCGCTTACACAATAAAATAAGGTGATATGTGGCAAGTGGCAATTCCCTTCCCATTAAAAAAAAAGCATAAAGCTGCACCCTCATTGCGTATCCGAGAAATTTCGGTGAGAAGTAGCCGTAGTACTTCCTGTTGGAGAGGTTATGCACTGTATCCGAAGTCCATCCGTCTGAAATCAGTACATTTCCAAATCGGATGGAACTCGGATCTCGGATTCGGATATAAATCGGATGCAGTGCGTAAACACCCCTTACGCTGTCGAGTAGACGAATTTGTGAACATTATGAAGCAAGGAAAGCATTTCGTGCGCAATTTTTTTTGGTCTACAGACTTTGGTATTTTCCAACACATTCAAACTTTATAGGAATCGAACCCAGGAACTTGTACCTATGCTCGGTGCTGTACCCAAAAAGAAAATTAAAATAAGTATAAAAAAACATTACTTACCACCATTCTTATTAATAGTATAAGAAAAATGCGAACACACAAACAACGACAATATCGTAACTATACACTTAAGAGCCATCTTGAACCACTGCACATTTGCTAGAACATCACTTTTGGGCTGGTCTGCTTAGCTCCGCAAGCCGAGAGACAATGAGCTGATCCTTGAGGTTCCCGCTATGTCTGTGGGATATATAGCTATGCAGACTTATTTGAGGGAACTGTCGGTATGTCGGGTGTGGTACAGTCGAGTGGAACAAGCGAAAGGCTTTGTACAGATGGGGATATAATATTTTTTCCTAAAACTTCATATCATAAGTTTGTTACGTTCTTTTTCATAAAATATAAAGACTGATTTACTCTTTCCGACTGGCAGTGAGAGAGATGATTCTTGAATCATAGAAAAGTTAAAAGTACAAAGTTTAAAAGTGAGAAATGGACTTTCTTTTTTGGCTTATCAGATTTAGATAAAGCAAAAGTTTGAGGCAAAGGCTAAGATTTTTTAGAGCGTCTACGGAGTAAACTTTATGTAGAGGGTAAGAATTACTTTTTTTTTTCGAGACAATTTAGTTCTCTAGAGCAGCCCCTCTAAGCGACATTATGATATCTAGATTCCTCTTGGAAAATCCAAACCTTTTATTTAATTTTCTGAATTCATTTTAATATTACAAAAAAAAAATGGACAAATTCAGGTGTCTAAACTAGTCTCTAGCTTTAAACCCTACGTGACAATATGTACAGAGAACCCATATTATATTTATAAATACGAATACTTATTGAAATGTTCCCGACGCTTCGCCGCAGGAATGCACCGCTGTCGGCGTTATATTAAATTCCTACAGGAATGGCGCGCCCTCCCGAGATGAGGTCGCGCAGATTAACATTTTATTTAATTATGGTTAGCTAGGCTGTGGTGGAAAACCGTTTAGAATAGTTATTTATGCTACAAGTGCGGCAATCATCTTACGTACGTGTATCATACAACATTTTACTATGCATTGTGCGAGGAAATAAAAAAATATATCTGAACCAAGCAAGAAATTAATAAAATGGCGGGCTTATTCAAGCGCGCTTAGCATTTCCACAGATTAAGGGTACACTAGTCGAATTCTTCCATACAAACGTAGTCTAGGGATTATTCCACTGTTTGACAATGTACGTTCAAAATAAAAAGTGATATCAATTTGTCTCATCATTATCTAGCCCTGTATGGAAGCAAAAAAAGTAAAAAAATAAAATATTTGAAAGTTATGACGTTAAAAATTTAAATAATACAGGAAAGTTAAAAGCACTAGTAAAAAAAGTGACACTTTCCGCACAGTTTGGCTGCTTGGAAAACGCTTTTTATCATAGGTTCTAGGAGATATTTTTGAGAACGTTGGTATTCTAATCTCAAATTGATGTTCAGATTTTTTTACATTGATTGCCGCTAATATTAAATTGTGACTTGCCTTGTTCACGTAAATTGGCCTTCTGGTATCTTCGAGGAACTTGTACTGTTTTAGACCTAACAATTAGCTTAATGTAGCAGTTTTGTATGTTGTTGAATAGGTAGCTCCACCTACGTCCTACTAAATGATTTTTTTTCTTACCTACTCCCTTATAATCTTGTTTCTTGGACGTAGGTACCTAGTTGCTAATTATGGTCTGTCTGACACAATTCAGTATATGCCTCAGAATATTTTTATAAATTTAATTAGGAGGTATAAGATTTTTTTTCTTTCTCTAAATGGATCTTGATGATGCCGCCACACCTGTGGAAGTGGCAGCTGCTATTGCCGAGGTAGGACGCTATACACCCGAAGATTTCAAAGTGGGTGAAATTCGTCGTTCACGTATTTTTCTGGGGCACGTCTGGGTCATGCATTTTTCTGGGGCATGCGCTTAGGTTGGACGTTGATAAGGACTAAAGATGTGCAGGATGTGCTTTCGTTACTTCGAGTCCGGCCACGTCCTCTCCCAGTGCACTGGAGTAGTTGACCGGAGCACCCAGTGTTATGCTTGTGGAGTAGCTCATAAAGCGAGAGATTTCACATCGCCGACCATGCGGTGTCCGTTGTGTGCGGACCTGGGTCTTCCAGCAGATCACCGGCTGGGAGGCCAAAGATGTTCTCCGCGCCAGAAGTGTGCCTCGCTTGCCCCCGCCACATCGCAAGGATCAACGCCAGCAACATTGGATCCAGACCCTTCGGAGAAAATGGACACCTCACCTTCCCAGCCCAGCAAAATCTGTTTCTGCAAACTATTGTGGAGTGGTCGGTTACCTTGGCAGTGGTAACTAAGATAGTGTGGCTACACTATCTTAGGGATCATATTCGCTGTTGCCGGGATACCGTGGAATCCGTTAGAGGTTACGAAGTCACTTCCCTCCTCATCTAAATTGGCTGCAGCTCTTCTTAAGGAATACTTTACTAAAGACATACCAACCTTTAAATTTAAACCAATATGCATTGATACAATTAAAAACGCGTTCAAAAATCTCAATATAAAAAACACTGAAGACTTATGGGGGATATCCGTTAGGGTTCTTGGAGATATTATTGACTCAGGGATATTCAATCAATGTTTGGACAGCGGCACGTTTCCTGACTTGATGAAACACAGTAAAGTAGTACCAATTTTCAAATTAGGCTGTAAGAGCGATCCCTCTAATTATAGACCTATATCCGTGCTACCAGCATTGAGTAAAATCTATGAAAAAATCATGCTGGACCAGATGTTGTATCATTTCAATTCAAATGGGATCCTGCATAGTCAGCAGTTTGGTTTCACGAAAGGTAGGTCGACAACGGACGCGGGAGTAAAACTCATCAGCCATATCTTGGAATCTTGGGAGAAGTCCCAGGATGCCATTGGCATTTTCTGTGATCTGTCAAAAGCGTTCGACTGCGTCAACCACAACACACTGATTTGTAAGTTACAACACTACGGAATTCGAGGACAAGCTGCTGATCTTGTGCTTTCCTATTTATCAAACAGACAGCAAAAAGTAAATATTAATGGGGCGACGTCCTCCGGGTCTCTAGTCAAAATGGGCGTGCCCCAAGGTTCAATTCTTGGCCCTTTCCTTTTTCTTGTTTACATTAATGATCTCCCTTTTATGATGGCCAAATTATCGGATATAATTCTATTTGCTGATGATACTTCGCAAATTTTTTAAATAGATAGGAAAGATACGGATGTCTTACATGTCAACGAAAGTCTAATTGTTCTCTCGGAATGGTTCGCAGCTAACAATCTTATACTGAATGCGAAAAAAACAAAATGTCTAAAGTTCTCTTTACCAAATGTACCTCAACGTGACCTAAATCTAAATCTTGACGGCAAAAATCTTGAAATAATAACGGAAACTGTATTCTTGGGGATTACTATCGATTCAAAATTGCAGTGGGGCGCGCACATTAGAACTCTTTCGGGCAGTTTAAGTTCGGCTGCCTATGCAGTAAGGAAGATAAGGCAGTTAACCGATGTAGCCACAGCTAGACTAGTATACTATGCTTATTTCCACAGTATTATGTCTTATGGCATTCTGCTGTGGGGGTCAGCAGCAGACGTTGACTCAATTTTTATCTTACAAAAGAGGGCAATCCGCGCGATCTATAAAATGGGTCCTCGCGAGTCCCTCCAAGAAAAATTTAAAGAGATCGATATACTGACTCCACCTTCACTTTATATTTTGGAATGTATTTTGTATGTCCGCAAAAATCGAGGGCTTTTCAAAACTAGAAGTGACTTCCATAATTTAAATACACGCAGTAACTACGAAAACTAACAAGTCTTTTCTTATAAACAGTATACGCTTTTATAACAGGTTGCCTAAGTCAGTTATAGAACTGACCGATGGAAAGTTCAAAAACTACATCAAACGTGTCCTTATTAAAAAAGCATATTATAAAATCAAGGACTACGTTGAAGATAAAAATTTTGGCTTTGACACCCTCTGCGTATGCGGCTTCCCTGGTAACTCATAAACGGCACAAATATATGGATATCTCTAACTATTCTCAATCTCATTTTTTTCTCTTTTAATTAGACTTTTTACAATATTTTTCAATCATCATTATAGCCCTTTGCTAAGAATAGTTACAGCACTGATAACAGTATTTGTGCCACATGTTACATTTAGTGTTATGTTTTTTTTTTTACCTTTGTATAGATTCTTTTACCGATTGTGAATGTGTGAACATTGTAGGCTTTCTAGATTTCTAGATGATTGTTAACATTTGTTTTTTTTCATTTCGTACATTATTTTTTTTGTTTGTTTTTTTTGTTTGTTAATTTCGTACGACTTATTGTCGGGCCTACGTTGTCCCCCCATATCCAAGTACTAATGCTGTAACATGGAAATATTGTAAACACAAATATTTTTAAAAGAGTAACCATGGAGTTTCTTGCCGGTTCTTCTCCATAGGAAACGACTAACCCGAACCGTGCACCTTTTGTCGACGTTTTATAAGTGCCCATGTAGGCCTAAGTAAAATAAAAAATAAATATTTTCATTTTGAATCTGTCACTGTTTATTGGGTAGGTGGAAGCGGTGGGCCTCACTATGGGCGGGTAGCTGTGGAATAGTATTATGTGGAATTATTGTATTTGTTGCTGTGGAATGTGGATCTCTGGCCGTGGTGGGCTGCTACGTGTCTCCTAATATTTCCCTCTCCGAATTTGAAGGACGGGGTTGCGAACTGTATTTGGTACAAATGCTCTACCCGTCCGGTGCTCGCCCTGCGTGACGCTCAGAGCTTGAGGGAACACCCGGAATAAGCCGAGGGGGCGCGTGGTACAAGACTGGGCGGCGTTGCTTGTCGTTTGATTTTTAATCGGGGGTCCGTGTCCACGTGCATTTGGTGGCAGGGGGAGTCAGTACTTCAGTATTGGATCTCTTATGGGACACTCTTGTGTCCCGCATGGTGTCGGAATGGAGGATAGCGGAGGAGATGGTCACACACCCCGACCATCGCCACATCGTCTTTGATATGATACTGATCCGTTCCGGTAGCCTGAGCCGTCCAGATTCTAGCCCACCGGCGCGGCGTTGGGCCCTCAAATGGCTCAATCGAGACATTCTCATTGCAGCTGGCCAGAAGATGTTCGTTTCCAGGGCATTTCGCCTAATGCGGAAGAAGAGACAGCTTGGTTCCGGGACAGCGTGATTTCGATTTATCACCCGACGCAGAAGACAGCCAAGAGCTACGGAAGAAAAATAGCCAGAACCTACAGAGCATAGAGGGAGGCGACCATGGAACTCCAACAAGCCATCTCGGATGCCAGATCAAGGTCTTGGAGAACTGAACAGCGATCTATGGGGGTGATCGTATAAGGTGGTCATGGTTAAATTACGTCCATGGGTCCCTCCCATCACGGAAACCATGGATACAGGTCTGCTGGAGAGAATAGTAAACACGATCTTTCCAGTAGCCACATGGAAAGTCCTTCATCACTCTTTCGGACTGGACTGAAGAGTTGGCGGTGACTGAAGCACCTGCACCACCAGCCGCCGTGCTGAGCGTGGGTTTTGGCTATGGCTGCTCTGAGGGACCGCATAAGACAGTTGTTCAGCAACTGTCTTCGTGTGGGCGTGTTCCCCTCCGACTGGAAGGAGGCTGAACTGGTCTTGTTGAGGAAAGTAGACAAGGACTGACTCTGCATATGGGCCCATTTGCCTGCTTGACGAGGTTCCCAATCAATTCGAAAGAATAATTGCAGGAAGACTCGTAGAGCAATCGTCGCGGAATGGTCATGACCTCGCCGATTGCCAGTATGGCTGCCGACAGCAGCGTTCTTCAGTGGATGCGATGCTACGCGGCCGCTCGTTGTCAGAACAGATAGTGTCCCTGGGTGGGGTTGGCATTGGCGTAAGTCTGGATATCGTCAACGCCTTTAACCCTGCCCTGGGATGCCGCATGAATGGATTAGGGTGGCACTATAATAGTAAATCACATAGTGCCTCCTAACCTGCAGTGCATCGTCAAGGCTTACTTCTGCGACCGGCACATTGTCTACGTGGGCCGGGATGGTAGCGTATATCGGAGGGAGATTACGTCCATGGGTCCCTGCCGTCACGCAAACCATAAATACAGGTCTGCTGGAGAGTGTAGTAAACACGCTCTTTCCATTAGCACTCTGGGCCTCAGATTCAGTTTCTCCGGTAGGCCATGGTTGAGCGCTTGAACCTGTGGTTGGAGGCAGTATCCGAATGGGGCGATGCCAATCTAGTCAGTTACATTACTGCTAAGACCTCCGTTTTTCCACAAAAAAAGAGCCTATTCCACCTGACTCCATCTTTCCATGGTGTAATCATGCCGATAACGGACCATCTCGACATTAAAATCGACCCTCAATTTTGGTCCATTCATTGAGGCAAAGGCTCAGTTCGCTGCAAAAAAGTTGAGGATCCTTGCAAAGGTGAGACTGTAATTCACGCCTGAACAGCTGCTCAACTTGTATAACCGCAAGCTCGGACATACGGAATACTGCTCTCACCTCTGGGACGGATCTGCCAAACACCAACTTGATGCACTTGAGTCGATTGACAAACGGGCCAAGAAGCTTATCGGCATCGATGCACTGGTCGCCTCAAAGCTCCAGAGCCTTGAACATCGAAGCCGAGTTGCCAGCCTGTAGGTTTTTTATCGCTTCAATTTCGGGGAGTGTGCGATGCAACTGCACAATTTGACGCCTAGCCGTTTCTATCATTGGACAACAAGACGTACGGCAATGCATCACCGGTACATTGTGGACATTCCACCCATATACGTTCAAAGATTTTTGCTATTCGCTTTCATTGTGCGCACAGCTAAGGAGTGCAATTCCCTGCCCTGCCTGAGTCTTTGTTTCCTGATAGCTACAACCTAAAGAGTCTTTAAGTCAAGAGTAAATAAGTTAATTCTAGGCATTTCTAGGCAAGCGTGATTCACCTTAGACCACATAATTGATTACCACCAGGCGAGATAGTGGCCCAACGCGAGCCTATGGCTAAATAAAAATAAAAAATGTGTGGGGTTCCGCAAGGGTCGGTTTTAAATCCTCTTTTGTGGGATCTCGCATATGATGCGGTCCTGCGTGTTGACCTTCGCTCGGCGTTAATATCGTTTATTACGCAGACAACACCCTGGTGTTGGCCGGCGGGGACACTTACAACGAGACCTAGCTTGATTTTGTAGTTTTTTTTTCATAGATAATAAGTAGGCATAAAGTACTGGTATTGTTTCTTACTTACTCCCTTATAATCTTGTTTCTTGGACGTACCTAGTTGCCAATAATGGTATCATTATCATATCAGCCGAAATACGTCCACTGCTGGACATAGGCCTCACCCAAGCGTCGCCACATTGACCGGTCCCGTGCGTCTCGCAACCAGCGGATCCCCGCAACCGTCACCAGGTCATCGGTCCACCTAGTGGGAGGCCTTCCAATGCAACGTCTTCCGGTTCGCGGTCGCCACTCCAGAACCTTTCTGCCCCATCGGCCATCCGTTCTGCGAGCAATGTGCCCTGCCCACTGCCACTTAAGCTTGGCAATTCCTCGGGCTATGTCGGCAACCCTGGTTGTCTTGCGGATTCGACGGTTAACCTCTTTCTCGAAGTTGGCCCTACCCAACTGGATCGTTTGTCCCAGGTAGACATAGTCACCCACAACTTCGAGTGTAGAGTCTCCGACCTTGATAGGAGTGGTTGTAACATGGGCATTCAACATCACCTTGATTTTGTCCATGTTCATTCTAAGACCCACTCTTTCGGAAGCTCTACTGAGGTCATCGAGCATTGTACTGAGGTCCTCCACGGTCTCAGACATAACCTATATCGTCGGCAAACCGAAGCTGAGTGATGTACTCGCCATTGACTTTGATACCTAGCCCTCTCCAGTCCAGAACCTTGAAGACATCCTCCAGTGCAGCGTAAACAGCTTCGGAGATATGACGTCTCCCTGTCTCACACCTCGCTGCAGAAGGACGGGTCCGAGGTCTGATCCTGAAGTCGAACTGACATGGTGGCGTTTTTGTACAAACACTTCAACACTTCGATGTACCGGTAGTCAATTTGGCACCGTTGGAGAGACTGCAGTACAGCCCAAGTCTCGATCGAATCGCAGGCTTTCTCGTAGTCCACAAACGCTAAACAGAGAGGCAGGTTGTACTCTTCGGTCTTCTGTATAACCTGCCGCAGCGTATGTATGTGGTCTACGGTGCTGAAGCCTTTACGAAATCCGGTTTGTTCGGGAGGCTGGAAATCGTCAAACCGTCGCGCTAGACGATTCGTGATGACTCTTGAAAACACCTTGTAGACATGGCTAACAAATGTGATGGGCCTATAGTTTTTCAGTAGGGAATTGTCACCCTTCTCGAAGAAGAGTACCACCACATCCCTGTACTATGCCTGTGGCGTTTTCCCTTCGAGTATGACGGAATCAAACAGCTTCTGAAGGGCCTTAAGTATTGGTTTTCCACCCGCCTTCAGCAGTTCGGCCGTAATTCCGTCGTCACCCGGTGCCTTGTTGTTCTTAAGCTGTTTCAGAGCCATCCTTATCTCATACAGGCTGACGTCGGGTATGTCTTCGGTATAGTGTCGGGTCAATCTAGCTCTAGGGTCATTCGCTAGATTCGCGACGGGTTTACTGGTTGACGTGTACAACAGCCCATAGAATCTCTCGATCTCCCTCATAAGTTCCGGTTTGGCGGATACGATCCTGCCATCATCGGTCTCCAGTTTCGTGAACTGCTCTGCCCAATAGACAGATCTCTTGCAAAGACCTTGGAGCCCTTATTCCGCTCAATCGCGTCTTTAATACGCTCAGTATTAAAGCGGCGGAGGTTGCTTTTCAAGGACTTTGAGATCCGTCTATTTAGCTGCCGGTATTTCAACGCATCGTCTGAAGACTGTGGGATCATCTCACGCCTCTCCTCCATGAGCTTGAGAGTAGGATCAGAGAGCTTTTTGTTCCCATCTGTACGACGAGTCTTGAAAAACTTCGACCCGACCGTATGGACAGCTTCCACAAACCCATCGCTGTAATTGACCACGGAGGTTCCCAGGCACTGGAAACGATTCTGGAGTTCGAGCTGAAAGTTCTCAGGGTTTTGGACCTGGACATGTGCTGGACGGAGCGTGGACTTCATCAGTCGAGACCTTTCAAGCTTAACATTAATGTTCAATGTGCATCTCACCATGCGGTGATCGCTCCCGGTTTCACCGAATTGATCACAGATACATCTTTGATCATTTGCTTCTTGGTTGACATGATGAAGTCGATCTCGTTTTTAGTCACATCATCGGGGCTTTGCCAGGTCCACTTCCTGTGCTCACGCTTTCTGAAGAAGGAGTTCATCATGTAGAGGCCATCTTTTTCCATAAAACTGGCCAGTAGGTGACCCCGGTGGTTCCGACGTCCAACATTCCGTTCCGCTACAGTAGCCCAGGGTAGACGGGCTGCCGGGCACTCGGGGCCGTTTTATCTGTGTGCTATTCATTTTTGAGGCAGGCGGGTTGGCGATCGCAGTTTGTTGTTAAAGTGCACAGAGAACGCTGCTGCCCATTCTCTGGTGTGTCCCTTAGTCGCCTCTTACGACACCCACGGGAAGATATGGGATATCTGATCCAATTTAGTATATGCCTAGTAAATCTTAAAATTTTAACTGAACATAAGTACCTTTTTCTTTCCTCATTCTTTCCTGAAGACTGCTAAAAGGGTTTTATTTATAAAAGATACGTGTTATTTCAAAAAAAGGTGTTATAGAGATAAAAATGAGACAAAATGTATCATAATTAAACATTTAATTACAATAAATAACCTATGCTATCCAACATTAGTATCATTAGTTTCCTTCATGTCTACATCATTCACAGCCTCGCTAGTCTCTTTACTTTGTACTGTCGTTTCATTCTCAGCAGCTTCGGATTTCACTGATTTCTCTTCAACCGGTACCTCCGATTCCATACTTTGTATTTTCGTTTCTTTATCAGCAGTTTCGGATTTCGCTGATGTCTCTTCAACCGGTTCCTCCGCTTTCATACTTTGTATTATCATTTCATTATCAGCAGCTTCGGTTTTTGCTGATTTCTCTTTAACCGGTTCCTTCTGCGAAAAAGAATGATTTATTCAGATACATTGTAAAAAAATAGTAGTGCTATAGTGATAGTGTATAGTTCTCGCCAAACTTCTTGGCGCAGTAGCACAAATAATATAATACTAGCATACAGATGCCTCATCCCATACGAAGAAACCGTGCCGACGTAACTAGCGTTTTTCGTCTGATTAAGATGATTATTTTTATAAGTACTTCGATCGCGTTCGGTTCCATTCCACGGCTATATATGGTGATAGCAGCGACTTGCAAGTAAAAGGAGTTTCTCGGTTCGTTACTATTTTTCACTTTAAATACAGTGAGGATTAGTTTTATAGTACATTTATGCACATTTTTAGTTTCATTGTACCAAAATGTGTACAAATACAAATTTAAAAAATCGAGTGGGATGTCTCAGGAATTTAAAACCGCGCCATCTGTTGGAATCAATTTTAAATGATCCGTTCAAATAATCTTTCTAATGTGAATTAAGAGACTAATATAACATAATTTCTGCTTAGGAGAGTTGATTAAAAAAGAACATCAAATTTTTATAACCAATTCTAGATTTTTTTTATTTTACACAATACTACAACAAGTTGATGCATATTGCGCCATCTAGTCTCATTTATTTGAACCATATTTTCTTTGTTAGCGCTGAGACCCCGTGGTAGTAGTAAGTCTAATATTAAAACAGCACCGATCCGTGCCTTGTGCATCGGATAGCAAAGTTCAGGGCGGCCCAGAAGTTTGGTGAGAACTAAAATAAGAAGATAGTGTATGGAGGAGTTCCAAAAGAAATGGCGAATGACAAGAAAAACAAAACTCTTTTTGGTGGTTTTTACGCGCCGACGACTGAGGCGATGGCGAAGAAGTTTACAACATTTTTGACAACTTTATTTATGTTTTACATTTTATTATTTTCTGTAGGAGTCCCAATAAATACTTTATCTTCGTCTCCTCTTATTAATTAAACTGGCATCTTACCACGCTCTCAAACAATATGACCAACATATTAATGTTCTCACAAACCAAACATGTGGATCTCGGCACAAACTGACCGGCAAGAAGGGGATCCTCTCAACGTTTTAGAAGAGAATGGGTGATCCTAACTCTCTTTCAAACAGGCCACCTCCACATGTTTGGTCTGCGGAAACATATAGACCGGCACAGCTCGTACCAGCAAGAAGGGGGCTCCTCTCAATGTCTTTATAGATGGATGGGTGATCTTACCTCTCTCTCAAACAATATGCCTAGTTCGACATGTTTGGTTTGGGAGAACATATTGATAGCCGGCACTGCTTATACTGGCAAGAACTCTTACTCTTAACGTCTTACAAGAGGATGGGTGATCTTACCACCCTGTCAAACAGTATGCCAGCTTCACATGTTTGGTCTCTGGGAATATATCGACAGGAACAGCTCTGACCAGCAAAAAGAGTTTCCTCTCAATATATTTGTAAATGAACGGGTAATCTTACCTCTCTCTCAAACAATATGGCCAGTTCCACATGTTTGGTCTGCGGGAACATATCGACCGGCACAGCTCGTACAGGTAAGAAGGGAGCCCCTCTCAATGTCTTTGTAGATGGACGGGCGAGGTCTACGAAGTTCTTGACAGCTGATGAGGGGCTACATGAGATGTAGACCAGACGCTTGACCTTCTGACTGTTACGGAGTTGGGTTACGGCGCGCATGTCTGTGAGAACAGAAAGGGGAAGAATTGTTGACAGTGAAGATAGTTCTATTTTTTTTTTGCAAGTGGCTAATCTTATCTACCTGATCAGTCAGTTCAAATAATCTGTTGTCAATATAATACTAATATTTTATAAACTGGAATTAAACTTACTTCATTTAGAAGCTCGCTTCAAACTTCAAATTTTGAAGTGCTCATTAAGGTTTGTCTGCTAATTTTAGTTATTACAAGCTTTTTATTAACTTGCAATATATGTATGTATGTTTGTGAGTTCGGGTCAAATCTTGCAACTCAATTTTAAAGCAGTTATCCTCAACCGATTGAGATGAAATTTTGCATAGATGTTTGGTTTGAAACACAACACCTGTATTTCGCGAAATTAGGCAAAGGTTTTAAAAACAACTACATTTTATATTTTTCAACACACTTGCTCATAAAGTGGCTCTAATTTCACCGCAATTAGGCATACAATGACACCTGTAATCAAACTGTGACTTTTTCATTGCTATTATTCACAAGTGAGTTATAGTTTTTTTTTTTTAATGGTTTTCTGCCTTCATTTTAAATACTTTTAAATTAAACTAATTTTAAAAGTGTCACAAATCAATCCAATGAAAATTAATAAAATAAGTCATTAATTCTAATCCAGTTAAAATTGAAGTATTTTCAATGTAATAAAATGTAACACTGTTAATCAATTAAAAGTGTCCCATTCGACATTAATCCCTTTCTATTCCTGTCATGGAAGTAGTACTTACTATATCCATAACATAATATGGGTAGTAATTACTATTTCCATGATATCCATTAAATACATAAAATGTGGCATAGCTTCTAGTCAAACAATGCAGCAAAATGCTAGTACCTAACATATTGCTTGCTCATTTCATGCAACGTACGTGTTTAATAAATAAAACTTGACCTCAAATATAACTTTTGCTTCTCTGAAATAAAGAAAACTTGAAATGCCCGATTTTGTCCGTGGCTAAAACGCTATCCGCGAAAATCTAAAAAAAAAAAGTAACCTCATTGTTTTAGTCTACGGCCGATCGCCATTTTTAGATGTGCGCGCATAGGAAAACTGATTAATTTACCCCGCCATTGCGAACATTTTTTCACAACTCGTTTTTACTGTTGAAATGATTTTTTAGTATTTTCTTCAAAAGTGTGTTGAAAAACGTCGTATGATACGCGTGTGTATTGATGATTACCGTCCTCGGCTCTCTTAAGACCCTCACCTAAAGGCTCGGGTCTCAATGGCGCCTCAGCGGTAATCACCAACATTACGCACTTGTACCATAATGTACTATAATGCAATACTTAGTGTTTTATCTATGCACCTAGTCACCTACCATAGAAATATGTTTTTTTGTATCAAATAAACCAATCTACTTTATTTTTCTTCTTATTAAATGTTTATGTAATGATATTGGTTTGGTTGATCAATACATAAATGATAATAAGTAATAATTAATTCATACATAATTCTCTCATTGTGTATTAGGCTATGAATAAATAAATTGATTTGAATAATGCATATGTAATGTAACACAAATCACTTACGTAGTCCAGCCCTGGGTGGGTCCACAATAGCGATGATGTCTTCCCCAGTAGCCCTCGCGAGGACTGACGGCAGGATGTCCTCCGCCTTGCCCGTGAAGAACTCGCAGTTTTCTATGTTGTTCAGCTCGGCGTTAGATTTAGCATCCTTCACAGCTTCCGCTATCATTTCCAAGCCTAATACTCTGCCGCAATGCTGGAAAAGTATTAAGAATTGAATAATATAATAGCTTGGCTGTATTTTTCGAAAGAGATTTAAGTTATTTTTATGCCTCATGTGTTGCAAATAGTTCGCGTCTTACGCGAACTATTTGTCAGCCTTCTAATCCGAACTCCTGGATGCTGTTGGAAGCAGTTTGCCCAACCCAGAGATTGTACCCAGATGTACCTACAAGTTAATACAGTTAAAAGGGCTGCACTGAGTTGACTTTTACTTTGAGATGTAAATAGGTGTAAGTATTTGGCAACAAAAAAATATGAGTGGAGATTGTACCCAGATGTACCTACAAGTTAATGCAGTTAAAAGGGTTGCACTGAGTTGACTTTTACTTTGAGATGTAAATAGGTGTAAGTATTTGGCAACAAAAAAATATGAGTGGAGATTGTACCCAGATGTACCTACAAGTTAATACAGTTAAAAGGGCTGCACTGAGTTGACTTTTACTTTGAGATGTAAATAGGTGTAAGTATTTGGCAACAAAAAAATATGAGTGGAGATTGTACCCAGATGTACCTACAAGTTAATGCAGTTAAAAGGGTTGCACTGAGTTGACTTTTACTTTGAGATGTAAATAGGTGTAAGTATTTGGCAACAAAAAAATATGAGTGGAGATTGTACCCAGATGTACCTACAAGTTAATACAGTTAAAAGGGCTGCACTGAGTTGACTTTTACTTTGAGATGTAAATAGGTGTAAGTATTTGGCAACAAAAAAATATGAGTGGAGATTGTACCCAGATGTACCTACAAGTTAATGCAGTTAAAAGGGTTGCACTGAGTTGACTTTTACTTTGAGATGTAAATAGGTGTAAGTATTTGGCAACAAAAAAATATGAGTGGAGATTGTACCCAGATGTACCTACAAGTTAATGCAGTTAAAAGGGTTGCACTGAGTTGACTTTTACTTTGAGATGTGAATATGTAGGTAATATTTGCCAACAAAAAATAATGAGTGAATTTCTTAGATCAATCGTTTCCAATTTTAATTAGAAGGTATTTAGGGTGATTTGCGATAAAAACCCAAACTCGACATACACCAATTATGTGATTTAAGTGAATAATTTTACATTAGGTCTGTTATTAAACTGACTTGTGTAAGAATTAATGCTCGAGCAATTTTAACAGATCCCTAGAAACGTAAGATTGAAATTTTGCTTCACTTTCGATCTGTTAATTTTTATTATTTTTAATGACGTCGCTTGGACCACATTTATGACCACATAGTTTTTTTTAGTTGTAGTTGTCAAAACATGTAGGCTGATTTCGAGAAAAATTGTCAGAACTTACAAGCTGTAAGTACGAGAGTTCATGACCAAAATTTTTGTCTCATCCTTTTACGGCATTCTGATTACAAAAACACTGATTTCATAAATTGCCGCGTTCCGTCTAACCTGACCGCATTTTTTAAATTTCATAATCATAAAATTACCGAGATGTTTCTAAATCTGTCTTGTCTTGTATTTTCAGACACCAGTAGCGATAGCGTCACACGAACCCAGAAGACCATTTCAGAACATTAAAAAGTGAGGCAAAAACCCATACCCATAGCAAATCGTCTGAATATCGTTTTCAAGCGAACATTGGTTAGTTAACAAAAAATAATTTTTCAGAAGAAAGTGTGAGCATTCTATGTGTTGAAATCATTTTGAAGCGACTACGAAACATGATTTTCGTTTTTGAATAGAATAGAATAAAATTTATTTGCATAAAAACATGGTATAGAAGAAGGTACTTAACATTATAAGCGTGCAAATTTTTCGTGCATACAATATAGTTTATATTTGGAGTTATAGGTGACATTTAAGAAAACAATCTTTTGGTAATCTCCGCAACCATACAAAAGATTTTAAAAAAATTGGAAAAGAAATGAGACAGGTCGGTTACATTCTTTATAATTTTTGCAAAATGCGCTCCGGCAACTTGTGAAAAACTTTTTCATAACAAAATAACGAAACCTATGTATATTTTTAATATCAGACATATTGTAATAAAACCTTCTGTTTATTTATTTTTGACATAGTAGAAAAGATCTCCCATAACACTGACTTTTTGGCCGGTACTACCCACCTAGCCCGGTTCAGATTCATCTAATCTAGCGATTTTATACGGTTTTAACCGTAAAACAATTTGACATGGTTTTGGTCGTGGGCACTCGTATTATAAAGGCGAAAGTCTGTGAGTGTGTTTGTATGTTTATTACTTCTTCACGCTCAAACGGCTGGAACAATTTTGATGAAATTTTGTGTGAAGGTTGCCAACATCCTGGATTAACACATAGGATACTTTTTATCCCGGGAATATGTTCCCTCGGGATAATTTTCGATTTTCACGCAGGAGAAGCCGCTAGCAGAAGCTAGTAAAGGTATAAAGCTTACCTCAGCAAAGCAAAGTCCAATAGTGCCAGTCCCACAGCATATATCGACGACCGTGGAGTCTTTTTGCACCTGACTCATCTCGATAGCGCTTCGGTACAACACATCGGCGCCCGCCGTGTTCACCTGCAAACAAATTTGAAACATAATACGTAGACTTGTGAGATCCTGGTGAAGAAGAACACCTTAAATGTTAGTAGGACTTTTACACAGCACTGGTGGCAAACGATCCTAAGTGTTCTAATATCCTTAGCGCCAACGGCTCATTTCAGCTGCTGTCTACTTTTGAAGTCAACGTAGAAATGGCCGTAACCTTCAGAGCTGCCAAGCAGAAAAACGATCGATGGTAATCGCCTGGTGTTTTTACCTCAGGCACCTAACATCGCTTTTATATATTAGGAAAAGCTTACAACACTAATCTTATTTGCAATTAATAACAAACTATACTGCATTTCATGCAAATTCTATTATCTTAGATCTTATTAAAACATATACAAGGTAATCCACTCAAAGTTACCTGGAAGAAAGCCTCGGGCGATATCCTGAATTGTTTCCCAAGAATTGTGTCAACAATGTGTGTGGAGCCTAATAGATGAATTGGTTTTGGTGCGTCTTCGCCAACCCGTCTGAAAAAAACATATTAGTTAATAAAATTATATTCAATCAAACTTAGCTTCGTAAATATTTAATCAATGTTTTAAACTTACTTTTTAACAATAAGTTCGAAGTACAAAGATTCGATCCCACATGCCAATGCTTCCTCTGAATTAAAATGGTCTTTTAAATCCTTCTTGATTTCATCAAGTTCAGTTTCTGTCAGTGCCTTGAAACAGAAAAAAATAAGTAGGAATGCTGACAAAACGCTTAGGGACGAAATTCCCAAAACAATCAATAGGCTCTGTTTTCTGATAAAGCAGTTCAGCGCCCCCTTTTTGTGTATTCAACAGTATATGCAATACTAGGCAATACTGAATTTAAGAATACAGCCTTTGACTTCAACGCCTCTTGAAGAGGCTAAAAAGCAAATTACTATCAAAGAAACTTATATGAATAATCAAAAATATATGTGTATTAGTGTATATGTAAGTATATACATTTTCGTGTACAAGTTGTTATTTTTAGATATTATTTTGTACCCTATCACAACATTGTCCTATCAATATCCTACCAAAGGTTGACTGGTAGAGAATGCCTTGTGGCATTAAGTCCGCCTATGTACCACTTTTGAACATGAAGTTTAAATAAATAAAAAATGGTACAGTTTTAATGCAAAATAAACACATCTAAGCTCTCTTCTTCTCCTAAGACTTCGGATCCGCTTCTCGACCCCGACAAACCAAATTTAAAACCTCCGGCTCCGATAAACCACCTCCATAACATCCCTACTTTGATCTTTCAATAAAGTTACGCAGTAAGGCAGCAGGAAATACACAGAGCTCATTTGTTATGTGACCACCAGCAAGTTTTTCTCTTGTTTTTCATTCAATCCCTAAAATTCATATTAAAATATCAACTTACCTGTGGATGCATCACCACTATCAGCATGACTTCCCCAGTCGAAGTAGAGTTTCGCACAGTAAGATACCTCCAATAACCAGTGTAGTCTGCTGGGTTGAACGGTGCCAACTTCGATTTGCGCACAAACTCTTGGAATAGCTGAAATGCAGCTCAATTAATACAACATTACAATGTTTAAAATGAATTTATGGATACTTAAATTATAGGTGGCGATTTGCGAGGATTTTTCCAGCGAGGCGATCAGGCAACTTACTGCTTGCTTAAGGCCTACGCACACCGGGACGGAATGGCAGAGGATTTTGCCACCGGTCACACTAGCCTCTAAGATACTGTAGCATTCCGGCGGCCTACCAAGACATCTCGCGACGTGCCGCGGCATGCAGTGTCACTTCGATGATTTAGCTAATATAAGATTGCAAATGTAGTGTGTGCATAGACTCCCGCTTGCAATGCCTCACCCCGCTGCATGTCACGGTATACTTGCATACCGCAGTGCGCTGCGGCATCCTACCGCGGTATCCCAGCGCGCTCTCCAATGCCGTGTCATAAATCCCTTTCTTTGTTATGTCTTATTTCTACTAGATAAGTTAGAATGTCTTTTTGGTGAAAATTTAAATCCTCTGCCATCCATCCCGGTGTGAGTAGGCTCCTAGACGCAGCAGCGCTACTTTGTGCGTTAGAAGAGCGACTGGTGCAGCAAGAGCAAATAAGCGAGTGCACAATGTTATAAAGTAGCGGCTTACATGTTGCACACATGCCAAGAATTGCCTATGAAAATGACCTGAGTGTTAAGCCACACAGAAAAACTAAATGAGATGAACTACGTTGTATAGGCAGTCATTGGAACACAGCACAGATTGAAAAGTGACAGTAAGAAGTTTATAGATGTACTTGATGTGTATCATATGGAATAAATCTTATAAAAATACTGGGATACATGCCAGTGTATTAGAAAACTATATTTTCAAAATTTAAGTACCTACATAACACAAAGGCTTAAGGTACCCCTAGTCGACGGCACGAACTATTTTGCGAGCGAGGTTAAAATGCATGCTATCTTATCCGACAACACGTGCGAAAGAGATAGATGCTGTGATGAGCAGTAAGAAGTTAGTTCGCGTACGAATTAGTACTTTTGCAAGTTTGTAGCAAAATGGATGATGATTTAGGACGAAAACGAGCGCGCGAAATTTTATAAACAGACCTTTGGCAGTCTAGATATCATGAAAAAACGACTAAATGTATTTTTTCAAAATAAAATTATTTGCATTGTTGAACTACTAATCTATCCCTGTATGGAGGCCGTTTTTCAATTTTCTTTCTTCTTATGGTATTTATTTCCGCCCAAAGATGCGTTAAAATTTGTAGTGAAATATGGAACTTTCGACGCTCATAACTTTCAAATATATATTTTTCTACTTTTTTGTTTCCTTACAGGGCTAGATAATGATGAGACAAATTGATATCATTTTTTATTTTGAGCGTACACGTCAAACAGTGGCGTCAAATAATCACCAGGCTACGTTTGTATGGAAGAATGATCGACTAGTGTAACCTTAAGGTAAAAAGAAACTAAATGCTCACCAAGACAGCCTTCTTGCTCTGCTCAGAGATATGGATCATTCCTTCCACTGGACCAACAGCAACAGTTCCCGTAACATAACTGCCCAGTCTGAACCCAACAGTGGGCAACTTGGACTCCTCATCAAACCCAACAGTGAACTCGCACTTGTTTCTATAACCTTTGGTTACAGGAGACTTCTCTATAGGCTTCAGCTCAAAAGTTAGACCATCATGTTCTTTCCTTTTAGATTCAATCTTGTGACGGCTACTTTTGCCTATTTTCCATAATTCATTGTCGAACTTCATTAGAATATTTCTGATATCTTTTTCTTTCTGTTGTAACTGTAACCAAAATAGAAGCTGTTTAGCAAAAAAAAATTTTCTTTTTAATCTGAGAATACACATGTCTTGAACAATAGCGTGCAAGTAGGATGTAGGCCATTACAACTTCTGGGAGATTATTATGGACTTGATGAGCTCAGGGCATCAGACAAAGGGCAATGGAGAGGGGTATGCTCGGAGATTCCGCATGATTAAATCAGAAATAAAGACGAGAGAATTAAGAAATCTGTGGTTTATTAAGATGAAGTTTGAATGACAAGAACAAAGGAAAATTGTTATGTCATTTGCACAAGATACTGGTTGGTGTAAGTGTCCCAGCTTGAATAATGATGTAAATGATTACAAACACTCAATATACCTGATCCTCATACTTCATAGTCCAGAAAGGAGTGGTGGCATCCTTCAGCCTCTCTTCTTGACTCCTACTAGGTTCTTCTTTCTTTTTCTTAATGTCTGTAACATCCTCATCTAGCTTCCTCTTTCTGACTAGAGGATCTGGAGCTGGCTTTGCTTCTTCTGCTATTAATTTTTTTCCTGAGAACATATAAAACAGTAGGTAGTGATCATAATGTGTTTTCAGTAGTTAGGCTTCTCAATTCAGAATTTGGAGTTTGTGTCAAATCCCAAAAATTAAAGTTGTTAAAGTAGTTTGAATTTTTTTTTGTATTTCATGTGTCTTTGATTAAACATTAAAAAAGGTGCATACTAGAGTCTCATGCTCATGGTCACACACTCACACACCAGTCTTCAAAAATATTAAGTATAATGTCCACTCCTGAAGTTATTTTATCTATCTTATCTATATTATTTATATCTATAAAAGCGAAAGGTGACTGACTGACTGACTCACTGACTGATCAATCAACGCACAGCCAAAACTGCTAAGCCTAGAAACATGAAATTTGGCAGAAAGGTTTCTCAACTGACGTAAGTGTGCACTAAGAAAGGATTTTTGGAAATTCCACCCCTAAGGGGGGTAAAAAGGGGGTTGAAAGTTTGTATGAAAAATCTAATTCCTTCGGCAAAATTCTTGAAAGTTAGCACAAATAGTGTTTTAAGTAAATGACAAAGATTGACATTATTAGTTTTTCGAAACTACTCCCAAAAGATGATTTAGAAGATGTTAATTTGTTTGAAGAATCTTATATCTTGGGTAAATAAACATGAAACTTGACATAAATACAAACCTCAATAAACAATAAAAACGTCATTTTTAATAATAAGACTGAAGGTTGTCATTATTAGTTTTTTCAACTACCCCCAAAAGACGATTTAGGGGGTATTAAAGTGTTTTTGAAAAAACATATTCCTTGGGTTAATGAATCAGAAAATTGACATAAATACCAAACTAAGGAAACAATAAAGGTTGTCATTATAAGTTTTTCGAAACTAAATCAAGCTGAGAATCTTACTGGACAGGGTTTCGTTTTTGACGTAGGGTTCTAGGGGGGCAATTCAACCTTTAAGGAGGTGAAAAGGGTCAACATTAATTTGTATGAAAAATGTAATTCCTTGGTGAAAAGTTAATAATCAAAATTAACATAAACCATTATTAAACCCCCCACCCCCAGATAGGGTTAGGGATGTTAAAGTTTTTTTTGTGGAATCTCACTGCGCAATCTGACTAACATAAACGAAAAATAAAAAAGAGAAGGAAAGAGTGAATAGCATATTATTTAGGTTGTTCAAAAAGGGGTTGATAAGTTTTTAGGGGAGGACTTTGCTTTACCGCCAGGTAACCCAAAATTTATTATTCTTTAAATCAAATTGTCCCAATCCAATAAAAGCCTGTATATCTACGATATCTATTTTTTATTGTTATGGTAATAGCTTATTTTTGGTCGTCTTCACTAACTGCATATAAGAAAATCATTTATAGGATAAACGAAATCACGCGAACGAAGTCGCGGGCGGAGTGCTAGTATATATGTATAATAGTAAAAAAAGTTAGGTAGTAGCCCACTATACCATGGTATGGTACCACAATTTTGAAATATAGTAAAAAAAATATAAATTTGTCTCTACCTTTCCATGAATAGCCATTGAGTGCTTCAATAGCTTTCTTGCGCTCTTCTTCGTTTTGGAAGCATGCATACAACCAGTGACTTCCATGTTTAGGTCTCTTGATCTTGCTTGTTTTCAGCCCCAGTTTTTGATTCATCAGTTTTTTCAATTCCTGAGTAAAATACCCATATTTTAGTTTTATATTTAGTAGCTAAATACCGGTATATTTTTTATAAATATAAAAAAAATACCACACTCAATGTTTTATATGTTTTTGCATAATCAACATCATGTTACGCATGTATTTTGAATAAGTTTTAAAGAGTCTGTTGGGCGTTATTCACACTATTGTGATTATTAAAAAATACTTTATATTGATGGCTCCTATGTATAAGGGCCAATGTGCAAATTGACAACCTTTCAATAGAGGCTCTCAAAGTTTCAATTTGACATATTTTTTACATGCTTCAACTGATGTTTGTGAAACTTTGCATAGTTACTATGACACATATGTTCGTTATTTTAGCTAAATCTATTTATTTGTACACATATAAGTTTTTAAATTAATGTAGCCTTTATACGTGATTTTTTTAATTTTAATTTGAATGAATAAACTAGTAAAAAGGCCAAAGTGTCACTTTGGACGATTTACTTGGCATAAATTAATTTTAAAGATAATGTGTATTTCAACATTTTTACTGATCCTAATGTATAAAAAATATTTAAAATAAATAAATAACTTAAATAAACAATAATAACATAATTATTTCTTGACATATTTCACATTGACACTTATACATTATCTAAGTTGGTGGTTATAATATTCTCAACCCTCAGTTAGGTCACAAAAATAAAAACAAATAAAACCATTTGACTTATTTTTTTTTTTTGTAATGAATTATTGCAGTTTCTGTAATTAAATAATCAATACTTAATGTTAAAAACCCTCCCGAAGTCACATTGAACTTGATCAATAAGTTTTTTAATGTAGATACCTCAACCTATACCCTATTCGCTGCAGCAAAATATATAAGGTAAACAAACAAGCGTCAAACGGTTATAACCAACTAATTTTAAAAATACCCACTTAAAATATACACATTTTCAAAAACAAAACAAAATCACCCATTGTCATCATAATCACTAGTAATAATCATTGAATCTAATACCTTTATACAAGCAATTCTTGTATAATTATCATCATCAATATCATCATCATCATCATCAATATCATCAATACATATAATAAATGTGTAGAAAAATATTTTTTGTACATCGAAAAAAAAAACAAAAAAAATAGCCGGGGTGTTAAAGGATAACCGTTGTTCCAGCATTTTTGTCTGTTTGTCTGTTTATTTGTGCACGCATCACGTGAAATTTACGAAACCAATGTAGATAACTTTTATACATAAAAATTGTTCGTAACTTGAAGAATTACTTAGTGTTTGTTTCATCGCAATCGGTTCACTCTATCAAAAATTAGATGAATTTAAAGTGTTCAAGAAGTAAAATTATCACAGCTCACGCAATTTAGTTACTCGGACAGTTGAACTCGCTATTCGATAGATGGCGTTGTGCATTTAAAGTCATTTTCTGAATCGCGTTGTTAAGATTCTACGCGAAAGAATGACACTCGAGAAAAAAAAAATTGGTATGTAGTATGTATATATTTGTGTATATAGAATATATATACTCTGAAACGGCTATAACGATTTTCATGAAATTTAGTATGCAAGGGGTTTCGGGGGCGATAAATCGATCTAGCTACGTTTCATTTTTAGAAAAAATTGTTTTCTCTATTTTCACCCGAGCAGAGCTCAGTCTTCCAGATACTTAACATTACTTGCCACAAAATTTTCGTAATACTCAAGATAAACTGGTGGGATAATATTTTTGCGACATAAATCAATTAAGAATTTTGTTTTTGGATGGATGTTTTGGTAACAACTGATTGAAATTTAGTTTTAAGAGTATTTCCATAGATCCATTAGCCATTTGTCTTCTCGTCGTAACAGAAAGACCAGAAACCCTAATTTGGTTTTCAAAATCATCGTAAGATTGATCAAATTTGTAAAACAGGATGTATGTTTCATGTTTACTGACACTAACTTTTCCCGCCGAATTATAGTCCAGTTAAAACAAGCATTTGCTTGCATCTTTTTGAAGTCGAAAGTCATGTTTTGAGATACATCTATAACATTATAAGGAACTCGTTTTACTTTAGCACGCAGTTGTGGCATGTATGGAATCGCCCTCATTTTATGTATGTTCTTTTTCAAGGAAAGTATATTTAATATTAATACTAAGCTGTTCAGCTGCATAAAGGTACATAAAAAAGATCATTCTATTTCTATTTTGGTTAGTACAATAATCTGACCAAAGTCTAAAGTCATCACAACCTTCGTTAGTCTTAAGTTTGATAATATTGTATACACTGCTAGCTATTTCATTCGAGCCCTTCATAGCTATTTGTTAATTCCACAAGTAGCAGGTACCAACCAAATTACCAACATTAACCATGGATAAATTATGAACTTTCTTTCAGTTGCTTGCAATAATAAAATAAACTAATTCGACACTAGGAGCCAGCCACACCTTTTGTGAATCAAATGTAACACAATATATTTTAGGATTATTTTGTGAGTCATGTTTTTCGTTCTGTTTTAAAGATCTAGTCAAATTTTTGTTTTTATTTGACAATACACTTTGCATGGGACCGGTCAATGTGGCGACACTAAGAAGCTTATGTTTAGCAGTGGACGTCTTTCGGCTGAAATTATGATGATTATTATTTGACAAAAAAGATAATTGTAAACATACAGCAATGCCGTAAAACTTGGGTAGTCCACGCAGTTCAATTTTAAACTTTTCCGAAGAGAACCCTCCTCGGTCTAAATAAGCATATTCCTCTTCAACTGTGTCTTCCACTTCAACTTTCTCTTCCTTTTTAATTATTACTCCATTTTCTTCAGCCATTGTAAAGTTTAAAACGAAATCAAATTATCTAGAACTTTTTACTTTCGCAATGTTTTGCGTATTTTGAGGTTACTTTATCTTATGTCAACTTATTTGAACTTATGTCTTTAGGCATGGGCAAAAAATATCGATATATTTAAATACAAATATCGATATATATCGAGGATATTTTTAATCACGATAGATCGATATTTATTTTAGAGTATCGAATTCGTATCAATTTCGAAATTTTTCGTCGGTGATCCATGGGCCAATTGAAATTTGACCAATTGGTCTATGGTGAAAATTACCGTGAAGGTGAATCTGACAGTACCCGACAGTAGAAAACGTTTGACAAGCGAGCACATCAAACAATGCTCCGAATGTTCATATCTGATGACTACTGGTACTGGTTGGATTAAATTGTATATAATTGTTCAGGCTGGAGCATAAAAAATACAATTTTCTTCATGTCTATTCTTTTGTACGAATTTTAATGATTTGGGAATATGTATGCATAATCATGCGAAAACTGACGATATATCAATATTTTCACTCGATAATTATCGATACTATTTAAAAATATAGATACGTTAATATCTATATATTTTTTTCACTTGCCCATCCCTATATGAGTTCTAGATAGAGTTCTCTGACATAATTTGTGTTGACCATATGAGGTGTCGCTGGATTCGTCTCTGTGGGAGTGACATAGGCTATAATTTATTTTTAAATAGGGCCACCTCCCCCCCTAATAAAAGGGGGCGATAATATTATATTGATAAACATAAATTATAAAAAAGCCGACCAAAACTTCGTTTGTCACCGCTGGCAGCACCCAAAGAAAATTTTTACTCTAGCGAGAAGAATAACGACTTCATACAAATTTTACGAGAAAATATTTCCTTACCGACCGGCGCCCTCTGTATTCCGCCCACGGAAACAAGAGATTAGAGGCAATGGCGGGAATTTCAAAATTCAATGATTGTATAATTACTTTGTATTGCATTTTATGCTAAAGTATAGTGCGGTTATCGATAGTTCTCAACATTTTTTAAGATGTAAACAGAATCACTATCAATAAACTTGTGCAGTGTACTTGTGCATAAAATGCTAAAATTGATATTTAAAGAGTAGTCAAATAAAACCAAGATTAGTACTTTGACACTTTTATTTAGTATTATTTATTAAAACCAAATATTCATTTAGACAACATATATTATGACTGATTTCAGTTTAATGAAATAAATATAGAAATGGACATACCGTTTGTCTGCCTTCAACTAAAATAATTCACTTATTATTTTGGTTGAAGGCAGACAAACCTGACATTTCTGTTTTCTGTTTCTGACTAAGGCGCCATGCAAAATATCATCCGTTAGTAAAACAAGGCGTTAAAATAATAAATAGGTAAAGGAAGGTGAAGATCCGCACATGTAACAGGTTCTAGTGTTTTCTTTCTGCGAACTCATCGCGAAATTAAACACAAAATCAAACAAGAGTCGCTAACTCACACCACAACACCGAGTCCGTTATCTCACAAATACACACTTAATTTCACCAAAACAAAGCCAAGCTCGACTCAAATTTACTGAACGTAGGTAGAATTAAATGGAACTAGTTTATTTATTACGTAATACAAGATAAAATATGCACCAGCGGCGGCAGAATTTTTCTTGTAACGTCAACGTCAAAATCAATATGTCATGCCGACGTTAGTGTTGCCACACAAAATCCCACATATTTATATATTTTTATCAATCAAATATGATCAATTTCTTACTAAAAAATATGTGTTTGGCGTCAGAATAATAGTAAAAAGTATTTTCAAGGGCGAGTGACTTCACAAAACCAATTAATAAGGAGAATATGAATTTGTATTTTTAGTGGCAACATTATATAAATGTATATATTCATCTCTTTTACTCAGATATTGTGTCTCTGTCTTTTTTTTATACCCCAATACATGATATTCGTAGAACGAAGTTGACCGACCCTGGCAGCACCTCATAATAAATAATGTTTAAAATATATCTAAAGATAGCTTGATCTCTGCGACGTATGTCAAACTGACGTATAAGTGTTATTGTTAGCCTGTCAAGCGCTTTTTTTTTGTCTTTGCGAAGTTTGCATTAGCCAATGACAAAGGTAGGGAAACCAAGGATATAAAAATAAAAAATTGGAGAATTTGAAATGGGTAAAGGATTGGTTTCTATATAAATAAATACATATAATTACAATACATATATTTACAGTACATATAGGAACAATTATAGTTTGATATCATTAATATCAATAAATCTGGCTAATATGCTTTATACATCTGCATCGTTAAAATGTAGTAAACAAATAATAGAGGTAGGAAATGGGATATGGATCGCCAGGAGTTGAGAGGTAAAAGCAGATTTATCATACAATGTACAGAAAAAAAATATGTGGTTCAAGTCCCCGTACTCTCCACTGTCAAGCGCTATTGTTACTGTATTGATACTGACAGCTGTCACAGAGATCAAGCTATTATTTATGAAGTAGGTATACTTGTTTTATCCTCTTTTCAGTTAATTATTTTTCAGCAGTCGGGTTTTTTGTTTTATAGTCATTTGTTTTTTTAATTAGGCTCGCGCGCGGTTTATCAGCCAGTCACTGGATCAATACAATGTTCCCGTGTGGTCCGAAATAGAAAATTATAATCGCTCATTAGCCATTCACCTCATACATTCGTCGTAATCGATTTTTTTTGGGTTCCGTACCCAAAGGGTAAAAACGGGACCCTATTACTAAGACTCCGCGATCCGTCTGTCTGTCTGTCTGTCCGTCTGTCACCAGGCCTGTCTCATGAACCGTGATAGCTAGACAGCTGACATTTTCACAGATGATGTATTTCTGTTGCCGCTATGACAACAAATACTAAAAACAGAATAAAATTAATATTTAAGTGGGGCTCCCATACAACAAACGTGATTGTTGTGCCTATTGTGATAATGGTACGGAACCCTTCGTGCGCGAGTCCGACTCACACTTGGCCGGATTTTTTTTTTACCCTTTTCTAGACGTATTGACTACTGTCAACGATTTATTTGTGTTCCAGTCACTGACTTATGTTCCAGTCATGTTTCAGTTTGTTACATCAAAAATCATCATTTCATCAATCATTGATTCTTCTATCTCCGTCACACTTCAACAAACGTCAACACATGTCATAATTTTCAGTAGGTATTTTAAAATGTACTCTGTGGTCATAATCCGTGGGTCTCTGGTAGGTCTTATGGTATGTATGTAAATAAATAAACGTAACGTTCTTGTTCTTAATTGCACTTACTTTTTAGGGTTCCGTACCCAAGGGTAAAAACGGGACCCTATTACTAAGACTTCGCGATCCGTCTGTCACCAGGCTGTATCTCATGAACCGTGATACCTAGACAGCTGAAATTTTCACAGATGATGTATTTCTGTTGTCGCAATAACAACAAATACTAAAAACAGAATAAAATAAATATTTGAGTGGGACTCCCATACAACAAACGTGATTTTTTTGCCGTTTTTTGCGATAATGTAACGGAACCCTTCGTGCGAGAGTAGAGGGTGATAAAAAGTAGACCCCAGTCCAGTCCACCTCGGGCGTAACACTATTTTAAGTTCGAGTGACGTACTATTAACAAACACTCATTTTTAAAAAAAAGTTAATAAAAAAATAAAAAATCATCCTCTGTCGGAGGATACATCTATCCTCCGACTGCACAGCATGATTTTCTTCTTGTTTACGACTTTTTAATTCGCTTTTGAAGCAGTCTGGTTATTTGTTCTTTTTTTATTTATAACTTTTTAGGTATTTATTTTTTAAGATAGGATAGGTGGACCCTTTTTCCGCACTTAGACTCGCATTTGGTCCGTTGTACGTGCAGGCCTCCTCTCTGTGAGAGGGAATGGACCGTAATCCACCACGCGGGCCCAGTGCATGTTAGTGGATGTCACATGTCTTCGAATTTTTGGTTCTAACACATGCCGGTTTCCTCACGATGTTTTCCTTCACCGTTTTGAGAGCAGTGGTGATGAAATAATTTACACAAAGTAAAGCGCCTGCCTGGGTTCGAACCTACGACCTACAATTTGTAAGTCGCGGCTATTACCACTAAGCCACCACTGCTCTATTTTTTAAGATTTAGGTACATTTAAACATATAAGTGTTATATATTTTTTGAAATCACCTCTTAAAACCCTTTATTTTGATAGACCACACGATGGGTTTGGAAGAACACAAAATTTTAATTCCCCACAATATGGCGCCCAAAATCCGCAATTTTTCTATTTTCCAATTTTAATGTAGTCATGAGTCTGTGTCACTCGCAGGGTTAGACGAATCGATTGACGTATGACTCATCAAAATCGGCCAACGCGTTTGGTCTCTAGAACGCCACATAGGAACAAATATACATACATAGGTACATACATACTTACATACATAGACTGATAAACATATTACCCTCCTTCGGCAGTCGGGTAAATAGTTGTTTGCCTCAACAGATAAACATTCTACTATTTAATCTTTATAGTGTTTTGTTTTGGTTTTTTTAAATTATTTTTTAATTATATCTCTAAGTACAAATCGATACTGATTCATATACCGGACTGGATCCCTGGACCCTCGGGATTTAAACAACCAAAATTTAACGGTGTAGGTACAGAAGACTTAGAAGATTAGGTAGGTACTAGTAGGTACTAGGAAATAGTCCTTACGGTGATCAGATATAGCTTTGGCCCATAGTACCTATATGATTTGCTGGGTTTTTAACAGTTGGGAGCAATAATTTATTTCCAGATTTTTATATAAGTTCTTGTAAACCAAATAAACAAGTGAAATTAAACAAGTGATATATTTTTAAGATAATATACAGTAAATAAAGTTTAAAATAAATTAGTAATCATTATTCACAATAGATTTTGAAAATTGTAGGTACAAAAGGTTAATCTAGTTACATGGAAGTACAATAGCTAGTCACGACATTAGAATAGCACAATATGAGTATAAAGTCTATATTTTATAACTAATTACAGGCCTACCGTATAACTGTGATTTTGCCTGAGGTAGCTGTGCCCCTGAATAAAAAGTTGTAAATACGAGCTTATGTGACGTAACCACTCACGCCCCTCCTGCGTCACGCGCGAAGCTAGTTACCTCGGCACTGTCTCAGTTAACCGGTACGCCTCTATGGAAACGAATTTTTATATAATTTAAAAATAACCTCTCGAATTACAAACGACATTTAATGTAGATACTTTGTAATTCGAGAGCCCACAACGAATACAAATAGTATCAAATTTTAAAATGTTTTGATAACATTTTCTGATAATGAAAGAGTTTCTTGCGCAGTATTTTTAACCATTTAACGAGAGCCTCGTGATATGTCGGCCTAGGTTCTTGGCAACCAGGCTTTTGGCCCCTCTTGAGTTGTTTTAAAATCAGTGTGGTGCTGTTTTTCTCGCTAGTTTTTACTAGCGATCTATTCTACACATAAATAAGCGTAGTATTTCATATATCTATATGTGCCTCTACATATTATTGCGTCCTAATACTCAAGTAAATAACAACATACAGATACGACTTAGGAGTCTTGACCTCGAAACAAGGCTGGGTTCAGATACTCATGCCATACCTTGCATAAGGAAGGACAGGCTTTTAAAAAGATGTCACAATACAATATTTATTTGAAATTAGCCTCACAATAACATGGTTAATAGATTTAATCATAATCTCATATTAAATTGTATCTAGCATAGCAATACAATGGACTACCTCGTTGTCATAGAGGACTATTTTCGACGAGGCCAAGACTGTTATTTTCCATGAAAATAAACAAATGAAAAAAGCTCATATCACACAGGAATTAAAGTGCCAACTCTTTTAATTAAAGAGTTTTTTTTTTTTTAGAATCGTATTTAAACTAAATATTATATCAAACACAAGGCCTCCTGGTTTATATTATTGGAAAATGGAAAAGGTACACCAATATAAGTTTACAACAAGTAAATTCACAGATATAAATCTAACGAGATAACGCAAGTCCCTCCATTTGTATGAAAACCAAGCGTGCCACCTTTTCACACAAAATTTAAAAACAAAACTGACCAATGATAGAAAACATTTCCAATGCCTCGGCCATCTTTTTCTATAGTCTTTACAGCTCAATATGGCATAATAGGGCATTTTCTAGATTTCAGTGGATTTCCGGTACCGATAATGCTAAATGAAAAGCTCAAAGTACGATGTCATTGATAGTAATTATACTCCGTTTTTTGACAGGCGAAGTACATACAATCGCGTCATCTAGTTAGATTTATATCTGTGTGTAAATTATACTATTCTAACTTTATAACCCTTTGATCCAGTTGGGCTGCGCTGTATACCAACAAATGTATACAAAAAGAAATAATGATTTGTTTAAAAGAGAAACAGGTTGGTTACACGTCCAAACTTGTAGCACATTCTTAAAAGCTTTCGAAGCTTCTATAGAAAGTATGCTTAAATGGCGACTGTAAAGTGCGCTACTCGCTGCGCAGCAACTCACCTCGAAGTTCTAGCCGCCTTTAAGTTTCAAACATACTATAGCGTGGTACTTCCCAACAAGGATCAAGCCTAGTTTAACTGCTAAGTGGTCCCATTCTTTACAAACATATTCTTAAGTGCATCTTTGTCCTGATCCTCCTTTTCTTTCCGTAATTTCTTTATGTATTCCAGTTCTTTATCGACTGTGGCGGCCATGGACGGATTCAGCGACTTCAACCTTTTGAAGTCGTCTTCAGCATTGTCAGGATTCCATGCACCAATGTGTGCCTTACCTCTTCGAAATAGTGCCTTTTCGTTATCTAGAATGTAATGATATAAATTAACAAATAAATATTTCCAAAAAGATACAAAAAACAAACCAAGATTATTTTTTTTAAGTCAAGCAGGTACCTTTGTCAAATTCGAGGACAGTGTTACAATGTTCTATGACAGCATAATATTCTCCATTCAACAGTTTACACTGAGCATAGTTGAGTAGTATGGGTATTTTTATTTTATTCAAATCCACCCATTCTTCATCGCCTTTCCTTTCCCTGCAAATAATTAGATTAGATGAGTTTAAAGCAAACACAGAAATTTAATACCCTTGCTTTAAAATGTATGTTCAAAGTAACATTATAACAACGCAAAATTTACATTAAAAAGTACAGTTAAAATACCCTCAACCAAAATATACCAGGTTAATTTTCAATCACCAGCCAAAAAAAAACGGCCGTTCTGTACATTTTTCCGAGTTAATGCGGGCAAAAATGTACCGAACGTCTGATTATTTTTTCTTTTTAGCATTCTGTACCCAAAGGGTAAAAACGGGACCCTATTACTAAGACTCCTTGATCCGTCTGCCTGTCTGTCACCAGGCTGTATCTCACGAACCGTGATAGCTAGACAGCTGAAATTTTCACAGATGATGTATTTCTACTAAAAACAGAATAAAATTAATATTTAAGTGGGGCTCCCATACAATAAATGTGATTTTTTTGCCGTTTTTTACGATAATGGTACGGAACCCTTCGTGCGCGAGTCCGACTCGCACTTGGCCGGTTTTTTGGGATTTGATTTTTGCATGAACCGTGCTTTGATTGATGCCTAATTCATGGAAAAACATTTTGCTGGTCATTGGAAATTAATTAATTATCATTAATTATTGGTATATTCAAATAATTACTTTTGCACAACATGTAAAATTACCCTCACCCAAAATATACAGGATGGTGGTACTTTATGACCTACTGCAAATAGCCCCAAATTTCGGCCCTTTTCGTTTGATCCACGATTTTCGACCCAACCTGTATATTTAAATAATTACCCTTGCCCAAGATGTATATTAAAAAAATATCCCTGGCGAAAATGTATATAAAAATAATTACTCTTGCCCAAAATGCAGAGTTTTATTTCTCAATTATTTACCTGATCATAAGCTGTTCACAAATAGCTAAAGCCTCGTTGTATGCTTCCTCTGCCTCTTTGTACTTCTTCTGAACATACAGCTTGTTACCTTTCTCTCTCAGTGTTGGTATAAAGTCTATCCGTTGTTGCGCATTCAACTGCCACAACTCTTTCTCATACTCATCTGATCTTTCCACTTTCAGGACTTCTATAAAAGGGCACAGAAAAAAAGAAAAAAAGCTAATTGGTTATTTCTGCATAAGATAAGATAAAAGATTGTTTATTTGTAAAACATGAGTGTCTAATAAAAATTGTAGTTCATACTGCAAGGTGCAACATCTTTTATTTTGATTGCAAATGCATGAGATAGATTAAACATTTAGTAAAATTGGTTATTACAAGCTTTTAGTTGCTAGCAATGTTTATAGGAGTAGGCACAAATTGGCATTTTTTTATATGTGAAGTGTTCCTAGTTCTGACTAACTGAAACCAAATTGTAATCAATGACAATCAACCTTAGCATCTAAATTCTAATCAATTGATATGATATCAGTGGAGTGGCCCTATTTCATTGATTAATTTCAATACATAGGCTGGTTTATGTTCCATTGGCTACCTTACAGAATAATATAATGGTGATGAGATTGAGAATTCCATAACAAAAATATTCCTATGTGTAAACATAGGTTGTAAATTCCTTTCATTTTATTTTCTGATACAATATTTTGTATACTGTTTCCAAACATTTAATTTTGTTTAAAAAGTAAGACTAAAATTACATGAAAATATAGCTCAATGAGTTAAATTACTCAATTATTTTCAATGTCGGTTGAATTTAAATATCAAGCACAAAAGCTTTCTCTTTTCTATAGTTTTAGTCCTGCAGCAATAGGCATCATGTTATTTATTTTAAACTTGCTTTACTTTCCTGGATTATTTAATACAGGCATGATTCTAAACCAACTAGGGCATGCATTCTGTAATTAACTGGCAGGATCTAACTTGATCTACATGGAAGTAGATACCTGAACCGCCACAGAACCCAGGTAGGATGGTGTAACTCTAACCTTGCAAAATGGACCTACCTCGACGGAACAGCGGCAGGGTGTGCATGTAGTACCGAGTCACAAACCATACACCACCTCCTGCCCTGTCCTCTGTGCCCCAAAACATGCAACCAGGGTGATCTATGTGCTGCTACAGATGAGGCCGTGGAGGGGGCTAAGTTTTGGGCCAAACAAATTTGACTGACTGTTGTGCCAGCAACACGGAGATGAAGATAAGCCTTGTTGATTTTACGGTTTAAAATGCTTAATTAGAGTAATAAGGGCGAAAGATGACCAACTGAATTTCATGGTATGATGTCTATATTAGGTAAAAGGATAAATCTTACCTATAATAAATTCCAGATCACATGGGTTCTTCATCAAACCATCTAAGTCTGGATGGCCCAGGCCTTCAGTATGGAGTGTCATCGTACAGGAATGCTTTATCCTTTTGGGGTCCTGTCCCAACTCCCTCAGGGTTTTTGATATGAATGGGTAACTGAATACTAGCTGTAGATACAAGCACAATGGATGTTAGGAAATCATTATACAAAGAAAATACAATAATAAAATAACATAAAGATAACCTGTTTTCAACCTTTATTGGGTTCATCTATGAGTTTTAAATTATTATTTTCTTCAAAAAGATCCAAATATACTTATTCTATACTTAGGAAAACTAGCAATGTTAATTATGTATAACAATCTCTTACCTCCTTCTGAACCTTAAAGCTGGACACTTCCCCAACGGCCATCATCTTGACTATAGTTTCCCAACACTCCAGCTTGAATTTATGTCCTATCACCAAAACCATGGGTTCCTTCTTCCCTATCTTTCGGCTATCATCCAGAAGGACCCTCTCTTTCCCAAGCATCCATGTTTGGAAATGGAAATGTACCTGTGTTGATAAAGCGTCAGTTTTTAGTAAAATTGTTTACTTGTATAAGTAAACAATTTTAAGTGTAAAATAGTTTTAGATAAAGTAAATAATGATTTTACCTTACTGCCATTTGCAATGGGAATATATTTCTGTCCGGCATAAATTAAACTTTTGACAATAGGAGCGGTTTGAGACATTTCATTAAATTATTAGGGTACAATTTATGAATGAAATTTGTTTTTCATCACATCACAACTTCTCGAACTAAATTAAATTGAATGAATTCTCTTCTCTCTCTCTCATTGACTGACATTGACAAACAAACAATGACTTGAATGACTTTTTCTAACTCAATGGCCTATGGCCACTGACCTCTAACATACAAGTACGCTGGACTTCATAATACCTATCGATGACAAAATGAAGACATTTGATTTTCGTCATTTTGGCGCTGATAGCAACGTGACTTAACGTGAGAGTCCATGGTGGTCCATGGAACTAATATTAGAGATGGGACACAGGCTTCGGTAAAAAAATACGTGAGAATAATTTAATAAGTAAGAGAAAAAAAATACCTAGTTATTTTTATTGTAATTCATTTTTAAGTAATAGAAAGATTGCTTTAAAGGTTAACTGAAAAATATTTTCAGTCGTATTGCAAGCTATAAACTAGTGGATAGCGTGCTACTAAAGTTATAGCGTATTACTGTCAGATTAGTGAGATTTAAATATGGGGATAGGCTAACAACTTATCCTTAAAACTAGTATATTTGAGCGAGTATCTCCTTGCTCAAGTACACAAGTTAGTTAATAGTTCGGATTCACTCGGTTGGCGCCCATCGGATTCGTAAAGAGAACATTCTACAATAATTATACTATAATATTAATGCTTTTCTGACTGTAGAATTTATTTTGACATTGGGATTTATTTGTTATTACTTTTTTTTTATTTTTCTGTTGACATTTGTAATTTAATGATATTGAATTAAATTAATTTATGACAATCATAATAATCATCATATTTGCACGCCATAATTCGTGGCAAACATGTCTGAACCTGTGTTTTTTTCTTTATATTATCCTGCATGCATGTAATTATATTCTTGTATGTGTACACATGAATAAATATGATACAAATAAATAAATATGAATATGAATATATCATTCATACAAATATTTGCGTACGTATTTCTCGCTCTCATCGCTGAGATCCTGTCTCTGTAGAGTTAAGGTGCAAATAAGAGTGACATCGCATTCCAGCGAGGTGAAGTCTTAGTTTCAACTCTGTTTCAGATGCAGATATAAATTGTTTGACTTCAAAACATCATCAATCATCATCAATATCAATACATAGGTATAATAAAACTGTAGAAAAGTAATTTTTGTACAACGAAAATATTTCCAAAAAAAATAGCCAGGGTGTTAAAGGATAACCAACAGAACCTATTTCCAGCATTTTTGGAAAGTTTTGTCTGTTTGTCTGTTTATTTGTGCACGCATCACGTAAAATGTACGAAACCAATGTAGATAACTTTTACACATAAAAATTGTGCAGAAGAATTACTTAGTTTTAGTTTCATCGCAATCGGTTTACTCTATCAAAAGTTACATGCATTTAAAGTGTTCAAGAAGTAAAATTATCACAACACACGCAATTCAGATACTCGGACAGTTGAACTCGATATTCGATAGATGGCGTTGTGCATTTGAAGTCTAATGACTATAGAAAAATAATTGGTAGGTAGGTAAGTAGGGTAGGTAGGAGGGTAAGTAGGGTAGGGTTGGCATAAAGATGACGGGAGCGAAGCCGCGGGCAAAGCTAGTTTGTTAATAAAATTATAATTATCGTGATATTAACCCAGAATTAATTCCAGGCACAGGAACGAGGTGATTGATACAAGAAGAGAGGGCCTGTGCTCAGCAGCGGGCGAAGTCGGACTGTGGAATTGTGGATGATCATGATGATTCCAGAATTTACACATTGCTTTTGAACATATTATTACTGATTATTAGGCATTCATATAACATTCATGACCAATACCATTATGAGATATTTAGTTACAACATACTACGCGGAGACAATACAGTAGATGAGTGTAATTAAAAAATACCACTAATACTGATACCTATATTAGTTACAATATTATAATATTTCCAGGCGAATATATTAGTATTACTTAATCTTGAGAAATATCGGTATTAACCTATCTCTAAATGTGTCAATTTTAGTTCCTGAGACCCTCGAGCGGGGCGCTATGAATCGGCAAAAAAAACAACTGTCATTTCATCTAATATAATTAGTCCAGGGTACTTGTATGTTAGAGGTCAGTGCCTATGGCAAAGAGTAAAGACTAAAGAAAGGTAGCTCAATGGTCTGCATCACAGTTAACTAGAAGTCGTCTCATAGTTAGAATAGAAAACTGTCGTCTACATGACATCGACATGACAGCTAAAGGTAAGAATGTTGCTAGTACCTATTGCAAGAATTAAGTACAAATAATCAAAAAGTCTATACTATTATTAATAGTATCGCCATACCAATATAATAAATTCAAAAATAACTCCGTCTATCTGATTGTCCGTAACATTTTCACACCAACCATAATAAAGAAATTTAATATAGAAATAGAATAGGATTTGGCAAGGTTCAATCAAAGGACACTTTATCAACATACCACACGGGTAAAGCTTCCTAGACTCTGGCTATTATAACTCTGCAGAATTCCCCTAATAAGTTTTGTATGTTTGTTTTTACATCTGCCACTTTCGTGGTACTTGAGCTGTCAGATTGCTTACGCTGTACATTGTTTTTCACAAATCCAATTAGAAAAATGGTTAGACATATTAGAAGTAGATTGTGGGCGTTATTATATTACATGTTATGTTAATTCCAAGATGTGAAGGAACAAAACGATGTCGTTGTTAGCTTTAAACGAAAATGTTTACAAGATATCGCAACGTTGATGTGTACGTCGAGCTAATGATATTGATATTTCACCTTTTTGTTTTTTGCATAATAGATTATTTAACTAAGAATATTATTTAGAATACTCATACGCCTGTTCATGTTGTTTACAAGAAGATCGTATCAAATTACGGCATCATGAAACAAAACAACAAACTTTGTGGTTTTGCAGTAATCACAAACTGAGAAAACGGTAACTCACAGTGATAAAACTGTATCAAATCCACACTGAATCATACTAAAGTATTCTTTACCAGGAGTGAATCAGAAAATAAACAAAATAGCCTAGAAATATATATTCTACCAAAAAAAAATTACAATTTTCGTAGTACAGACGGTGTTACCTTCCCCAAATTTTAGGTTGCCCACATTGTTTGGATAATGTAGAGTTATAATAGCCAAAGTCTAATTACTACAGGTCAAAATAACTGCACTTCGTACATCAAGCGACCACACTCCCGCATACCAGCCGCCGCGCGCCTCACTTTCGCCTCGTGGGCTCATAGCGAGAGTTGAACGTCAGAGTGAAATTGACAGCTTCAAGTGCACAGATATTTTGACCATGTAATAGTAGTGTTATAATGTTATTATAACCAGTGCCAGTGTTTACATAAAAAATATTAAACGACGGAAGTCAAACAATCTTATTTCAAAACTTCGATTCGGTAAGTTGATGAGCTTGTAATTTTAAATAAGAAATTATGATAATTTGGTTCGTTAGAAAATACTACACAACAGCATTGCTACTATACTTTTCGATCAAGTTACGATTACATTATCATTTACAGTAAATAGATTGAAAAGTGATGTGCCAACTCGGGATAAACATGACTCGAGTTAACCCGAGTTGAAATTCACATAACTCGAGTTGAACTCGAGTTAGCAGAACGAAGCTAAGTTAGAAGAAATTAGATAAAAACCACTTATTTCATATGTATTTGACAGATAAATTGGATAACTTCCTCTAGAATTGTCGAGATGAGGCAAAACACTGAGGGAAATGGAAGGAATGGGGGAGGCCTTTGCCCAGGGGTGGGGCAAAACAGGTTAAGAAAAAGAAATTAACATTAGTAGACTTATACCCTATTCGCTGGGGGAAAACTTTTTAGGGTTCCGTGCCCAAAAGGTAAAAACGGGACCCTATTACTAAGACTCCACGATCCGTCTGTCTGTCTAAAACAGAATAAAATAAATATTTAAGTGGGGCTCCCATACAACAAACGTGATTTTTTTGTCGTTGTTTGTGGTAATGGTACGGAACCCTACGTGCGCGAGTCCGACTCGCACTTTTTGTAAACAAACACACGTGAAACCCGACTAATTTTCAAAAGACAACCTTACAGCGCAAAATAGGTACTTTTTAAGCATTCTTTAATTTGTTATCTAAATAGTTCCGAACTCCTGGCTTTCGAGATGCTTTTTAATTTTAATGTTTTGTAATAGTTAAAATATTTGACATGTGTGTATTTGGTTGTTCTATGATATATTTTATTTTAGATTTTAGTGATAGCAACTCGAGTTCGGAAGAATACCACTCGAGTCAACTCGAGTTAAGCGCAACTCGAGTTAGTAACTCGAGTTGCACATCTCTAGATTGAATTGAATGACATGACACAGTCGCGAAAAACCGTAAACCAGTGATGGTAATAGAATACCATCTCTATATGTTTCTTTCCGGTTATAGTTCTTCGTTCTCTGCCGTTCTCACTCTTTTCATTCGTGTCATATTTTCAAGCGAAAATTATAGTTTTAGGAAATTGTAGAATTTACAATTTTGTTAGCGTTTAATTAGTTAATCAAATATTTAAGTTTACAGTATTACTGTTTCTAGTTAATTATAAGCTAATATGGCTGATTTTCTGGAGTCTGAAGCGGAGGAAAGCGAGGTTAGTAAAAAAGTTCATGGAGCTTGTGTTCGTGAAATGGGATTACGATTGCGTAGTTTCTTACGATGCTTTTGCTTGATTGTAGGTTGATTCTGAAGACGAACAGCCAGCGGAGCGCAAGAAGCCAAAGCGCAAAGCTGCCGTACAAAGTGACGATGAGGATGAGGACGAAGAAGGTATTGTTGACATCGTGCACTTTCTCTTGCATTACAGTCATTTTTATCATTTGGTAAACATAATTGCGTGACTCCGCAGTGATAATGTTTATAGATGCCTTTTATGCAGCTCTTCTATTCAGTGGAGATCATTTACAATAACTAAGTAATGTGGCCTAAATTTGCAGAAACCAATTTGACACACTTTTATTACCATGTGACTAAACAAATTTACAGCTATTTCGAATGTTCTAAGTCGAAAACATAGCGTTTTCTTTGCACATATTATTTAGCAAAGTCTTCTGTATAGATTTTCTTAGTAATGTTTTTACAGATCATTTGATCATTATTTGCCACTTTGCTCTTAGCTAATCGTGAGTGTTTATCAACAGTTTTTTTGTTATAAACTGTTATACCTCAACTTTTAAGCAAAACTGATGCAATATAAAGTCAAAGAAATGTGTAATAGACTGCAAACTTATCATTATAGGAAGATAAACAAAATGATCATAACCATTACATTAACTCACAACTAACTACTATGTGATACAGTTATAATTAAAATTATTCACACATATAATTTCTGTGTACGGTTTAAATTATTTATTTTCATACAACAACAAAACTAAAAATGTGTTATGCCTCAACTACGTAAAGTATTTGTAGTTTATTAAGTAAAAAAAAACCTAAAAAACAAAAAAATATTAAGTTTACAGTAAATTGTTACAAATTGCAAAAAACAGCAAATTTTTAAAAGGACTATAACTTATTAATTTAACACATTTCTTTTAGATGATGAAGAGCGTCTTCGAGAAGAGCTAAAAGACTTGATAGATGATGCTCCTATAGAGGAGTCAGGGAGTGATGGGGAGGATTCAGACGCTAGTGCAGGACCAAAGAAAAGAAAGAAAAGCGATGATGAACTGGATGACAGATTAGAAGATGAGGATTATGATCTAATTGAAGAGAATCTAGGTGTCAAAGTTGCAAGAGTAAGTACTGTTAAAGAGTATAAAAAAACATTCTCGAAGTCAAAGCATTTTTTCAATTGAACTATTTAAGTACTGACTTCTAATTGTAAAGGAGTTGGTCTTTATATTTTTAAATGTGTGTTTTATCTAAAAACACATTGTTGATGTATGTTTATTGTTATAGACTTTATTCACTTCCATTAACATATCAAAAAAATTATATAAAAAAAAATAACTTTACTTAGCCCCGAAGGATATTCCATTATTTTGATTACACAAGTTGTACAATTTTCCTAAACAACTAACAATAGATTGATACAATGTATTGTATGCCAACAGAACAAATTCAAGCGTCTGCGTAGATTAGAGGATGATGACAGCGACAATGAAGGGAATGATGACCCTGAGCTTGAGAGGGAAGTAATTGCTGAGAAGTTGTTTGTGGGAGGATCTGATGAGGTAAGTCATAATTATTGCAAAAACAGGAGCTGATGACTGGATCGGCTTTAATAAATAATAAAATATATTTGCTTTTTTCCTTCATCCGGCGTAATTACAGACACAATAGAAAAACAATTAAACAGAATCCTTATAAGATCACTCACCAGTTGATGGATTTGTAATCTAAATGTTGGCAAGCCTACCAACAAGATGTTTTTTTTTACCAATCATTTCAAATTACAAGTACATATACAAAAGATGAAGCTAGATGATGTCCCTAAGCAAGACATTTGCCTGAATTTTGGAGGTCTAGTCTGTAGATTTGCTAATTATCAGGATTCAGCTACTGATAATCCAAAGATCTTATATGGTTAGTCTGTTTAAAATACTCTGCTTGATTCTTTATTAATAAGTGTTTATCTTTAGGAGGACGAAAACCGCTCAGAGTCAGCCGCGCCACGCGGTGAGGCTGAATATGATGATGACAATGAGGATCTGGAGTCTGATGCAGATGACTTCATCGTGGATGATGACGGCAGACCCATTGCTGAGCGCAAGAAGAAGAGGAAGCCTATATTCACTGATGCGTAAGTATGAATGATGGAACTTATATATCTAAAAAGCTTGGGTCAGCATCAGGACGCCAATACTACGCAGACCATAAAAATACCGACGAAAAATTCCAGTCCAGAATCACATACTGAATCCATGGATTTTTTTTCGCGTTGGTGTCAGACACACTGTTTAATTTATAGAACCCCTATTTTCATAAATTATGTCTTCATTCATGACATGATAAGGCAAGTTGAAAATCTACAATCGATAACGCTAGTAGAAAACGAATCAATGTATGGGAATGACACATCTGAACGTTAAAGAAAGAAAGAAGAAAGAGATTCGATACGAAAAGTTTGTAACTTGGCTATTTCTGACGCCTGCCCAGGCGTCAGAAATACGCGCGCTTGTCTCGGAGCGCCGGAATAAAAGAAAGACTTTGTATAAACATGCTTATAAATAACAGCTTGTTGTTAATTTCTGCTTCCGCTTTCCTCTTAAGTTTCAACAACAATAACAAGGACCAAAACTTCAACTGTTGCTATAAAACAAGTTCGATTTCTTGTACAAAGCCAAACTTGTGAGCCAGTTATTTTATTATGGGTTTTATTCAAAGTATTGTAAAGTTCTTAATTAAAAAAAAAACTAATTGACAAAAAAAATTAAACCAATTTCCAAAACAAAACACTACAAAGCGATAAATAACTTTATTTTCGGAAGTCGGTGCCTCAGCTGGTCCCATTTAAATTGAAAAAAAAAATTCACTCCTAAAAATAGAAACAGGATGTTCTATTCTAGAGTATATTTTCATTTTATCCCGGGAATAAGTTCCCTTGGGATATTTTTTGACATTAACGCGGGCGAAGTCGCTGGCAGACGCTAGTCGGTTCATAATTGCCGGAGTAATCGCGTAGAAAACATACACAAACATACAGTCTAATTGAGAACCTCCTGGTTTTTGAAATCAGTAAAAAATTGTCGTATCTGTAATAGGACTCTGTCAAAATAAGTTTGAAATAAAACAATGGCTTGATTGTTTTTGTTTTATTAAACCTTGGTAATGGACGATCAAACTTATTTTGTTTGTAATAAGACTGCAAAAGTTTTAATAATAATAACATCTGTGCAGGTCCCTACAAGAAGGTCAAGACATATTCGGTGTTGACTTCGATTATGACGATTTTGAGAAGTACGGAGAGGAGGATTATGAAGATGAGGAAGAGGAGGATCTTGATGAATACTTAGAAGATGAAGAAGAAGAGGGTAAGTTTCTATAAATTAAAAAAAATTAGTTCTTATTTGCTAATATGCTATGTACATAATTTCTTAGATTTTCCTTCAACTCTTCATACCTTGATATGACGTAAATTGAAGATATTGATGCTAATAATATAAATAAGACTTCCGATTTTTCAATAAATCACGCATGGATGTCGAGTTGCGGATACCAGCCCGACATACATTTCATTCTTATGGTGCTCCCACACCGCTGTTCAAAAATGTTTACAAACATTAGTAAACTTTTTCTAGACAGACATTTTCCTAACATTTGTCAGTAAATGTAGTGTTAGAAAATGTTTGTAAACATTTTTGAACAGCGGTGTGGGAGCACCATTACTTATACATGCATACAAATTATTACACACCTATACAAGACTTATGTATCGTTTACGTCGGTCTGGTGTAGCCAATGTTGTCCTAAAAACATTAATAACGGTTTTCTTATTCAGGCGAAAAACGTAGAACAAAGAAGGGCAAACCCAAACGGCCGAGCAAGAAATCTATATTCGAGATTTACGAGCCCAGCGAGTTGAAGAGAAGCCACTTCACTGATTTGGATAATGAGGTTTGTAAAAAACATTGTCAAAACACGAAAAATATTTGTACCACACATTTTAAATCTTTTAACACTATCAAATAATAAGGCCCGATTGCACGATGGCTAGCGCTTTTTGTAATAGGTTAGAACCTAACATAACATTCCGACTCTATTTAATTCATAATATTTGAGACACAATTGTCTTTGTAGAAAAATACGCCATGTCTACAGCATGCATTTTGCTTTGTTACTTGTTTGTTGAAGTGGTTCCTTATAATTGTTGTAAAACACTAAAGCCCAGTTGCGCCGAAACCTTAACTCAGAGTTAGTTGCTAACAAGGGGCACTAGAAATTTCTTCCTGTATCATGGGTGAGTTTACAAACATATAAACTCACATACACAATACTCAGAGCTAGAACAACTATCTGTAGGTCATACTAATATTTATTCCGTGCAGGAATCGAACCCGCGACACGTAGCGCAGCAGTCAATCGCTCAACCACTGCGCCGACCGTGCGCCCTTTATACTGGATGGTGCAAGTGGGCCTAAGTACAATTTTGTGGTACAAACATTTATTGTGACCACAACAGCAATATTTTCGTTAGAACTCATCATTACACTATTAAGGACGCTATTACATTTTTCTACAAATAACAGTGCTTTTCAGGTACCATTTTAATGTATAAGCAATCACAGATGTGAAGATATCATGGTCTTAATTTAAAGATAATATATTCAGCTCCAGATTGGCATCAGAAAAATTGTATGACATCATACAAAATTTTCGCACAAATACGTTTTTCCCAACACAATAATCGCAAAAACATTAAAAAAGTAGGGTCCGAATAGGTCCCAGTTTAGGTAAATTTACAGCATATTTTATCTTCAAAATTAAAGGAAATCACGATATATATAGTACTTTGCAGGTTCAGCTAATTATTTTTTACCTAAATCATTATATTTTTAAATTATTAGCTAAAATAAAAACACTTGCCGACTTCTTCATACATTTTGCTCTAAGGGTTCATCATACCGCGCTCAGAAGCGCTCGTGGAAGGACGGGCGTATCGCTCTGTCGCAAAAAATAAATACGATAAAAGTAACAGAAAGATTGTAGTGTGCATGCGTGTGAGTACCGCCACGCGTCGTTTGTCGTGATCAAAAGAAGTTGATATTTTATCGTACCGAAATAAAAGTATGTTTGAGTTTCCTATTATTATGAATGTGATTTAGGAATTATGTTGGGTAAGATCGGGATTTGGATAGGTGGTGTTAAGCAGTTGTTGACAAGGTTGACAAATGGATGGGTCGGTTTAAGCAGCTCTTAGTAAGGTTAAGATTTGGATGGTTAAGGTCAAGCTGTCGGCGGTGAAGTTTAGAAGTGGATGGGTGGGAGGAGGGGTTATGATTTTAATCGATTTGTATGTAGGTATGTATGTATGACGAATACGGGGCAAAACCAAAAATGGCGCCGAAAAAAATTAGATAAATTTTCGTCATGGGTGTCATTTTCATGGATTTTGGGGTCGCTTAGATCGAATATGGGGTCAAAACCAAAATACAAGATGGCGCCGACGAAAATTTGACATATTTTTGTCATGGGTGTCATTTTCATGGTTTTTGGGGTCGTTTATATCGAATATGTGGTCAAAAACAAAATACAAGATACGAGCCGATAAAAAAATTACAACTTTTCGTCATGGATGTCATTTTCATGGTTTTTGGGGTGGCTTAGATCGAATACGGGTTCAAAATCAAAATACAAGATGGCGCCGACGAAAATTTGACATCTTTTTGTCATGGGTGTCATTTTCATGGTTTTTGGGGTGGCTTAGATCGAATATGGGGTCAAAACCAAAATACAAGATGGCGTCGACGAAAATTTGACATCTTTTTGTCATGGGTGTCATTTTCATGGTTTTTAGAGTCGCTTATATCGAATATATGGTCAAAACCAAAATACAAGATGGAGCCGATAAAAAAATGACAACTTTTCGTTATGGATGTAATTTTAATGGAGTTTTGGGGTCGCTTATATCAAATACGGGATCAAAATCAAAATACAAGATGGTGCCAACGAAAATGTGACATCTTTTCGTCATGGGAGTCATTTATGGTTTTTGGGGTCGCTTATATCGAATATGGGGTCAGAACCAAAATACAAGATGGCGCCGAAAAAAATTAGACATATTTTCGTCATGTGTGTCATTTTCATGGATTTTGGGGTCACCCATATCGAAAACGGGGTCAAAACAAAAATACAAGATGGCGCCGACGTAAATTTGACATCTTTTCGTCATGGGTGTAATTTTCATGATATTTAGGGTTTTTAGAAATTAATATGAGGTTATAACCAAAACCCAAGATACCGCCGATAAAAGTTGACAAATTTTCGTCATGGATTTCATTTTAATGGAGTTTTGGGGTCGCTTATATCAAATACGGGGTCAAAATCAAAACACAAGATGAGAGATATCTTTTCGACATGGGTGTCATTTTCATGGTTTTTGGGTAGTACATCATTAGCTGCTGCTCATTATGTAATGCTCCAAAAAAAATTGGATAATAATATTTTATCTACACTGACAACGTAATGTTCCAATTATGAATTCAAAAAATATTGTATAAACATGTACTTTATATTCGTGGATAGGTAAAATAAAAAAATAAAAACCATTACAGTGCAACATTTTCCTTTGATCTTCAAACAACTGCATCATAATAGTACATTATGGTACAAGTGTGCAATGTTGGTGATTACCGCTGAGGCGCCATTGAGACCCGAGCCGTAGGTGAGGGTCTTAAGAGAGCCGAGGACGGTAATCATCAATACACACGTGTATCATACGACGTTTTTCAACACACTTGTGAAGAAAATAAAACTAAAAATCATTTTCAACAGTAAAAACGAGTTGTAATTTTTTTTCGCAATGGCGGGCAAAATTAATCAGTTTTCCTATGCGCGCGCATTTAATAATAGCGATCGGCCATAGACTAAAAGAATGAGGTTTCTTTTTTTTTTGGCTTTTCATGGATAGTGTTTTAGCCACGTACTGAATAGGAAATTTAAATTTTTCTTAATTACAGAGCAAATAAAATTTATTTTTGAGTGAAAGTTTTATTTATTAAGCACGTACAAGTTGAAATTATCTATTTAAATACGAAGTTGCATGAAATGAGCAAGCAATAGGTACATTAATTTATTTACAATGCATGTCCTCGAAAAGAGCGTTTTCCAAGCAGCCAAACTGTGCGGAAAGTGTCACTTTTTTTTACTAGTGCTTTTTACTTTCCTGTACTTTTTTAATTTTAACTCCAACTTCAGCCCGCCGCATAGAGTTTTTATTATTTGAGAAAAGTTTTTAAAATTAGTTAAGTACAGGTTATCATTCATATAAAAGGTAAAACAAAACTAATACCTCATTTAAGGCGTTTTTAATCACTCTAGATTTAGATTTTGATCAATAAATTAATTTTAAATATTCATAAAATATGTTTGGCAGAATGAATATTTTGGTCGTGCCTTTTTGCGTTACGACTTGACAGCTATGTGCACATGCGCAGTAGAACTATGAACTATTAGTTATTCTGTGGATATGCTGAGCGCCCTTGAATAAGCGCCATTTTATTAATTTCTTGCTTGGTTCAGATATATTTTTTTATTTCCTCGCACAGTGCATAGTAAAATGTTGTAAGATACACGTGCGTAAGATGATTTCCGACTCGTGTCGATTTATCCACTCACTCGCTTCGCTCGCTCGTGAATAAAATACCACTCATCGGAAATCACCTACTTCCCGCACTTGTAGCATAAATAACTATTGTACTATTGAGCACGATCTTTTTTGTATCGAAACTTTTTTAAGAACAAAGCAACTAAACCAATAAATTAAAAAAAGACTATAACTCACTTGTAAATAATAGCAATGAAAAATTCACAGTTTGATAACAGGTATAATTATGTGCCTAATTGCGGTGAAATTAGAGCCACTTTATGAGCAAGTGTGTTGAAAAATGACTTTTTAATTTTTACAGCACACTTTTACTTTTTAATTTATTGGGTTTATGGGCTCCTCGACTTACTATCGAAAAGTAGTGTCATGTCTATGGAGGCACCCGATGCGCTATCATGCGCAATGAGAATCAAAATTGATCGCCATACCACATATTTTTCCGTTTCCACTTTTCTTTTATTTCAAATTTAAGAGTGTAGATAAAGTAGTGTTTGCAACGGCATATAATTAGGTATCAAAACACGAGCGTCGGTTTATCACATGAGGCGAAGCCGAATGTGATAATACTAACACGCGAGCATCAACCCCTATTATATGACCATTGCATAAACTACTATTATATGTTCCATGTAATGCAGAATGTTCAAGTCATTTTTTTATCCTAGTGACCGGCAATTATTTCGTTTTAGGTATCTACTTATATCACGTGGCGTTTTTTTTAAATACCTACTTATTACAACAAAGAGAAAAATATTGGGTATACTAAATACATCTGTTTACCCCCTAAAACCGTACAAGCGTGATATTATATTATGGTATGGTGAAAACAACACATAAACATACGATCACAGTAATCGCAGGTCATTTGCTGTTTGTTATTGAAGAGTTACATTTTTATTTTTTTTTATTTTTTTTATAGTCTTTTTTTTATAGTAGGCTCGCGTTTGACCACTATCTCGCCTGATGTTAAGCGATTTTCTATCTCCGAAGATCTTTATCAGATCCTAATATATTACACAATAAAACCTTCCCTGATAACACATACATTTATCGACGAAAACCCAATCAATATCGGATCAGTAGTTTTTAAGAAAATAGCAGATACAAACGGGTCGAATAAATATAGAACATCCTTTTTTTGAAGTCGGTTGAAAATAATAACCAACTTTTTACGACGAAGGTTTGTAACAGTTACCAAATGCATTTTCAAAGTGACAACTAACCTTCATGAATCAACTTCAATAAAATTAAAAAATAATATCAAGGACCAACATTATTTGAGTGATGTATAAAATCGAGCGCTCAGTAGTTTCAATGTGTGCGTACGCGAAATGTTGCTGTGTGCGACTAGATACCTAAATTTGAGTTCGTCGAAAATGTAACAGCGTCCTTAACTTTAAAACTTTCGCGTTTCATAATCGAAAACATCGCGTTAAATTACCGTGATATATTGTTCATCATTACACTGCCTGTAACTACCTCTGCCTCCAACAGATTCGTAAAACAGACGTGCCCGAGCGCATGCAAACCCGCGAGGTACCTATCACGCCCGTAGAGGAAGGCAGCACAGAACTAGAGGATGAGGCTGAGTGGATATACAAGCAGGCCTTCTTGAAGCCGCCAGTGTCCAAACCAGACGCGCAAGAAGCTAGGGAGAGGTCCCGCAGGTTTGTTTATAAATATACTAGCTTTTTTTGCAGGTACAATCAAATCTAATGGTGGCTCTGAACATTCCGAGTCGCTGCGCAGTAGCATATTCATGTCACAGGTTGGAAAAGTGAACCTGTGTTTTCACTCATTTCGTGGTTGTTTTGTTCTCACGGTTATCTTTCATTATTTTGTGTCAAATTGTCTATGTCAGACTCTGTGCCATAAATTAGGTGCATGCAAAAAATTACGTCTATCTGTGGCTCCTTGGCTGTGTAAAGGAAGGACAACCTTCTATTCACACATTTGACAGTTGTAACTACAAATGCAAATAACAATATTCATTTTTACAGGGGAAACAGCACAATTACAAAGATCCGTCAAGCACTAGACTTCATGCGGAACCAAACACTGGAAGTGCCTTTCATAGCGTTCTACCGTAAGGAGTATGTTCAGCCGGAGCTCAGTATCAACGACCTGTGGAAGGTCTACAAGTACGATGCTAAGGTATGCCAACAAAAATCAAGTCAAACTTACACATTTATATTAGCAAGTTTGCATCATTCGTCATTCAATTCACCTCACGCCCTACAAACCTGTTAATATTAATTTAGATATACAGATAGGATAGTCTTAATTATGTACACCTTAAAGTTACAGAGAAATAAAGGAAACATTACAGAGTGGTGACACAATTAGAAGGCAAAGGAATGTTTTTTTTTTTTTTTTTTGACATTGCTGTTTTCGTATACTACTCAGCAAACTCTTAGATTTGATACCCATATCATGGCAGTGCACAAAAAATAACTAGGCCGCCATCTTGGGCCGTCCGCCATATTAGATTTAGAATAACGTTGCTTAGCTAAACCATGCATTGTCGTCCAAACTAAACGTGTATGCAAAATTTCGTCTTAATCGGTGGAGGATAACTGCTTTATAATTCAGTTGCAAGATTTGACTCGAAGACATTTACATACATACAATGCAAGTTAATTAAAAGCTTGTAAAAAAAAACATCGCCCTGTATAAATTCTTAAAACTTTTCAAGCATTTCATGAGCACGCGTCAATCTTTAATGTCAATTAGCTTCTGCCCGCGGCTTCGCCCGCGTGCAAAGATAAAAAAAGGTTCCGATCGCCACCAAACTTTAGGATTACCCGCTGGGTCAATCTAAAGATTGTCTGAAAATTACATTAAAATTGGTCCAGTCGTTTCGGAGTCTATCAGGATCATACATACATACATACTTTCTCTTTTATATATATAGAAGATTAATATAGTTAATCAATCAGAATCAAGCATTTCCGCTGCTCACACTTTTTCTACTGACACTTTTTCTACGCCCAGTGGTGCCAACTGAAGCAACGCAAAGAGAATCTTCTGAAGTTGTTCGAGAACATGCGCGACTACCAACTGGACATTGTGATGCAGACCCCCGACGCGCCCATCCCAGACAACATGAGGATCGTCAAGGATGAGGATATTGATAGGTATGGTAGAGTTAAAGAGGAAATTTTATAGGAATAGTTGCAAGGGTAGAAAAAACACGTATGCGTGAAAATCAATGTAACTGGCTCAAAATCTAGCTGCCCAAGACGCTGAAGCAGCCAATGCAGCAGTCAATGGTGAATTATTTCACTAACCAACAGCTTCCTCTAAAATAAACTAACTATACTGACCTTTTACCCAACCCAATGTAAATTAAATTTTACTGTTTACTATGTAATTTTTACCTTTTTTACTAATCGAACTATAGCCCAAAGACATGAAATAACTCTCAGCTTGATCTGATTTCAGTCACTTAAGTTTTTTGTTCTTCTAGCAGTAAATAGTAAAGAAAGATGTACTCCCCAGGTTGAAGAACGTGCAGACTCCCGAAGAACTTCGTGACGTGCACACTCACTTCCTGCTTTACTACTCCACGGATCTGCCCGAGATGCAGAAGGTACAGCGCAATAAAGAGAGGAAGAGAAACCTAGAGGAGAGAAAGTGAGTGTACTCATTTTATAAGCATAGTTATTAAGATTTAAACATTATGCCAATGACATAAAAGTTACAGGATGTGGCCTAGTGATTTGCAAATACCTTGAAAGTAAGACAGTAGGAAAACTTCCTTGAGATTGTGTTTGCTGATAGAAACAATCTAGGAGTTTGATACGTATTTTGACTTTATCCATTTGCAGATAAAGTTCATATTCAATTAAGAAGCGAAGTCATAGTGTGGTCTGTGCATCAACTATTACATTTTCTATACTTATTCTCTAGGCGACAAGCACGTGAAGAAGCTGATAGGAACGGCGAAGACCCTGAAGAAGCCGCTGTGGCAGTGGAAGCCGCCGAACCTGATGAGGAAGAGGTCTCGGAGGTCAAGTACGCAGTGAGGTCCGGACCTTATGAGTTGTGCAGGAAAGCGGGCATTGGTGAGTGACAATGTTTATTTTTGTGAATTGGTATAATTCTCTTGTCGCTGCTGTCTGCTGATGTTGTAAATGTAACGCAGCCCAGGGCAGCGCAGGGTTTAAAGTGAGAAGTTCAAATATACTGTCGGTTGTAGACATACACAAATGTACCGGATGTTGTTCTATGTTAGAGGGTTTGGTTTCCACACTTAGTCCTTCGGATGGACCATTGTGCGTCGGCCATGGCGGCTGTTTGGTGGTTATTCCAACCAGCCCACCTCCCTCCAGAAGTTGATTAGAGCTCCTGCTTTCCTCAGAACGTCTGTGTAAGATCAGGGTGACCCGAGGGTTTTTGTTCTTATCTGGGTTACACCTGTACATTCAAAAAGAACATGCGCAACGGTTTCCTCAGCCTCCATGCATGCCCTGCACCGAGGACTGTCCGTTATGCCTATTGTGTGGAAGTGTTTATTAAGTGAGCAGTGTCCTGTGATGGTCCCCGTCACCTAGCGCAGGGCATTCCTGTCCAGGCGTAGAAGACGCCTGGGGAGTATACTGTCCCAGGATGGCAAAGCCTCTTTGGACTGCCTGCAGCCCGTTGTCGAGGTCCACCGGTTCTCTGCCTGTGTCTGGGTGAATTCTTGTAGCCACCTGCGTAATTGGTTGAAAGGGAAGGGTACAATCGGTTCGGGTCCATAGACCGCTGTACCGGATTTTGTAGAACGACTTGCGTGAGCTCCTTTGTAATTTATAAGACTGTTACAATAATCAAGGTAACTTTTCAATGTTACCAGTATTTACACTGCTATTGCACGGGGTCTCAGCGCTAAGATAGAACATTGAAGTCTCCCTAGATGGCGTGATATGCACCGATTTGTTATTGCATTGTTTGTAAAATTAAAATTTTCTAGAATTGAACATAAAAATAGTTGTTCTTGTTTCATCAACTCTTCTAAGCACAAAATTATGAAATATTTCGCTCTTATATATTTATATCATTTTTCAAAGATTATAAGAACGGTCCATTTAAAATTGATGCCTATAGATGGCGCGGTTTTAAATTTCTGAGGCATTCCACTCGATTGTTTATATTTGTATTATAACCCATTTTGGTGCAATGAAACCACGGAGCTCACAACCAGTGGAGAGAGCGTGCGGAGGCTACCGCGGGCGCCAAACGTATGCAATAAATAAAAATAAATAAATAAATTCTTTATTTCACCAAAAGCCATCACAATACAAGAATCAAAAACAATAGTATAATAAGGCTTATAAACTAGGACACAATAATTTTAATTCCCTGACTCCTAAACTAGGTTATGTGCCTGTGTCTTAGGAGTCAATATCAATCTCATGCGGCGAAATTTTGGTCAGTCGCAGCATTTGTAGGCTAAACGCACGAACGTCATGCGCTTCCGTCTTTAATACAAATAAAACGAAAAGTAATGGCTAGTTTTGCAATTAAATGGTGTGAAAAGTGTACTACTACTTCAAGTTACACAAAAGATTGAATAACATTTCACAGTTATGTGGTTTTCTACTCCATTTAATCAATTTCATTAAGTAAAATCAAATATATTTATTTCTGGATGGTTCGCTTTGCTGTCTCTTTCTCGTACACTGATTTGCACATTAGCAGTTGTCTCTTTTATTTCTCGATAGTGCTGTTTGCAGCATCACGACAATTATATCGATATGTAAGGCTTGCTTTTATAAAAATAATAAGAACTGCAGCTGTGTACGTTCTTTTGTTTGTTATTGTCTAGCCCGTATTTCCCTTATCATAAATGTTTATTATACGTACCGAAGATTCTAAGAAATTCGTTTTTTTGTTTGTCTGTATCCCAAAGAAATGCTTATAGACTAAATAATAAGTTAAAAAATAAGTATTACTTACTTATTGTTTAACTTCTTAGTACTAACTATAAAATAAAATAAAAACAATATCGATATCGTTAAATAAAATTATCGATATCGATTTTGTTTTTATAACTTTTTTGGAATCCCTAGAGAATCAGTTGTCATTTGGTTGTCAATCTGTCACCCAATCACAGCGGGGGAAGGTTACCTCTGCCCCCGCTGTTTCTTGGTGACTTCGATTTAGAACAAAAACGTACCGATGCTCTCTCCACTGGTTTCGTGCTCCGTGAATGAAACTGTAAAAACGTGCAAAAATACTATAAAACAAATCGTCACTGTATTTAAAGAAAAAATATTCACGAACCGAGTAAACCCTTTTACTTGCAAGTTGCTGCTAACACTATCTATCTATCGCTGTGGAACGGAACAGAACGCGATCGATGTACAAAAAATAATAAGATATTCAGAAGAAAAACGCTAGTTACGCTTTATGTTATCTGTGGCTATTGGTTCCCTTCAGTTTTCACTGAGTCATTTCTAAAGTGGAAAAAGCACCCCTTTTCAGCCCTTCCCACTTTAATTGTACATATAGCTAAAGAGTGGAATTCCCAGCTGAATTCTTTGTTTTCTGATAGCTACAACCTGGGGATATTTAAGTCAAGACCAAGAGTGAATAGGTACTTATAGGCAAGCGTGCTAAACCGTCGACCACATCATCGCTTACCTTGCGCATCGCTACGCTTTTTAATGTTGAGCTCGTATTTATACAGAGCCGCTGGTGAAGAAGTTCGGTCTGACACCGGAGCAGTTTGCTGAGAACGTCCGCGATAACTACCAGCGACACGAGGTGGAACAGCAACCTGTCCCGCCGCTTGAAGCCGCAGCAGAATACGTAAGTCATTTCTACTTCTATACTACTTCGAGGGGCTGAGAGTGGCTAAACAACAACAGCCGCACGGGTCGATCTTCAAGGTTAAGCAACGCTTGCCGAGGTCGATCCGTGGATCTTTATATAGCGACATTTTTATTTTTTTAATTGGAACAAAAACACATACAATTACATGAATTGTGTAGGGAAATGGCCGCATTAGTGAGACTGTGTCGCAGCCACTAACCTCCAGAAGGAAGACGACATTCCTCCATGCCTCGAAAAGCAAGTAAAGCCGTTGGTCTCGAATGTCATTTGACGTTCTTTGACAGTCGTTACGGGTAGTCGGTAGCCTGAAATCTGGCACCAGTCTTGCCAAGGGGTATTGTATTACCCAGTCACTGGGTTGTGATGGTCAGATAGGCAGTTACTCCATGTAAAATTATTGTATCGAGATGAATCCGGTTAGACTTGAAACCAACCTCAATTAATTTGAGAAAAAGGCTAGGCTGGTTGATTTTCTACTTCTACACATTAATTTTATTATTTCAATTTATTTTGAGTCTCTGAGTAGTATATGTTTTGCTTCTATCGGCATCAATCTCACTTCCTTTTTAGGTATACAATTTTTCACGAAATAATGTTGTTGTGAGGCAATTTTTAGGGTTCCGTACCCAAAGGGTAAAAATGGGACCCTATTAGTGAGACTCCACGATCCGTCTATCTGTCTGTCTGTCCGTCTGTCACCAGGCTGTATCTCATGAACCGTGACAGCTAGACAGTTGAAATTTTCACAGATGATGTATTTCTGTTGCCGCTATAACAACAAATACTAAAAACAGCATAAAACACATATTTAAGTGGGGCGCCCATACAACAAACGTGATTTTCTTGCCGTTTTTTGCGATAGTGGCACGGAACCCTTCGTGCGCGAGTCCGACTCGCATTTGGCCAGTTTTTGAGTTCCGTGTGAATCTGTGAGCAAAGATAGTCTGCAGAAGCGTTTTAAGTGTGTCCTGATACAATTATTGTTATAATTTGTTATGCTAAGGCACACTTGCGATAAAGACTTAACTCAGAGTTAGTTTTTAACACGAGGTTAAATAAGAAATCATCATCATTTCAACCGAAAGACATAGGCCTCCCTTTATAAATAAGAAATAAGTCATTCATAATTGGCTGTGTTAGGTACTAGCTTGGAGTTAGTAAGGTAACCTGCACCCTAGGTCAGCAAGGAGGCCTTATTAGCATTGGATAAAAATTAAATTATGTTAAGGAGACTGGTGGTTTTATTTGGCTGCAGAATAGTGCCTTACTCAATATTCAATTAATTTTAAGAATAGAATATTGTTTTTTCTATTGCAAATGAACAAAAAACTTAAAGTAACAAACTTATTTCTCCCACCTAGATTGGTTCAATCGGCTCAGCTCAGGAAGTGGTACGCCGCGCAGTATACATGTGTGGCGTGCAACTAGCTCGCGAGCCTATGTTGCGAGCCACCTTGCGGGACGCGTTGCGCGACCGTGCTACACTCACTGTGAAGCCTACACAAAGAGGACTGAAGGAGATCGACGAGAACCACCCGTGTTTCGGGTATGTTGTTGTAACTTAGGTTGTTGCATGTAATGTTACGAGATAAAAGAGATTGTGATTGACTTATAAGGGTACAAAAAATAATTAAGTTTTTCCAATTGGCCAATAATTTTTACCTAATTCTAAACTTTTTCCTAACTGTCTCTTTCTCGCCAATAACCTCGAGATATCTTTTCTGTGGACACAGTATGAAATACCTGAAAAAGAAGCCGGTACGAGACCTCACAGGCGACCAGTTCCTGAAGCTGACGATGGCTTCGGAAGACAAACTGTTGGAGATCAACATTAGTGAAAATATTGAAGGGAACACCACTATTAGCTATCTGGAAGAGCTCAAACAACTTTATCAGAAGGTATTTTGATGGAATACTGTAAATAAGATGCCCATATCGAAGCATAGTTCATCGACGTAAATATTCATGTGATTGTGATAAATTCTTTGTTTGTAAACAAAGTCTCGAAGTCTCAATTTTATGGTGTACAATAAAGTATATTCTATTCTATTCTTCTCGAAACTGCGAATATGTACAATCTGCACATCGTATCTTATGGGAGTGTATTCTTTGGCAGAATGAACGCAATTTTATGTTTAATAATGTACAGGCTGCATCAGGAGTTGTTTACTGAAACTAGAACAAATTTCCGTGCGTTCAAGCGTTTTTGCCATATCTATTATTGGAAACAAATATAGCAGCTCACAATGTAGGACACATTAATATTAATGTTAATTTTTATCCGTGGTGCTAGGCAACTGGGCTCATCCCAGTTGTAAACGACCCTTCGTGCCTATTGGCCTTGTTTGTTCTGTCTCCTGCTTGATATGGCGGGCAGTGAAAATTTGTACTTTTTCCTACTCCTCCGTTATTATTTTCTGATTAATTTCGTTGCGGGATCCAAGACAGTTAAATTCATTCTCCGGGACTTCGTCGAGCTTCATTGCCTCGGCGCTTTTCTGGTGGTCGCCACTGTTGATTCTGGCTTTCAGGAGTTGCAGTGGTTTGGGAATAGTGCGGTGGGATTGTTCCAAAAATGTCTCGAAACCTTTGTATTCTATTCTTTTCTAAGCCGCCCTATAATGTAATAGAAAAATACAGATACAAGCGTTTTCAGGCACCTTTTTTTTTTGCTTAACTACGCGTGAGCCTAGTGGGTACGTTCACACAGATCATCCGTGTATCCCGTCCAGGATCGTTTTTAACGTATCCGTCGCTACTGGAGGTTATGTTCACACCGCATTTACGGTACCGTTTTAACGGATCCGTCGCTACTGGGGGTAATGTGCACACCACATTTCGCTGTGTTTTCCGAATCCCCGTGGCATGCCTCGCGTGGCTTCGATCCGTTTTACGGATCATAAACTCGCTCATACAGCTACCTACGCCATTGCCGAATAAAAACATATACGGTAGTGGACCCGTAAAACGGACTGCTGTATATTTTATTGGATAGGTATTTTTACTGGATCTGGGATACTGTCATGTGTGTGAACTCGCTCATACAACTACATACCTACGTTAGCGCCAAATAAAAACGTATACGATAAAGCGGACCTCTGTGTGAATGAGCACTTACTCAGGGTGCATCCAGTACATAAGTGATAAATGCCTTACCTAGAATTAAATAAATAAATAAATAGTATCCCCATCCAAGATCCTTGACACGTCATAATAAGATCAATAAATATAATTCTAACTAACTAAACGCCAGCTTATGAACAAACTGATTTTTTTCGTAGGACGAGTTTGCAGCCACAGTAGAAGCGTGGAACGATTTGCGAGCCGAAGCTGTCACCATAGCTCTCACTAAAATCGTGATGCCAGAATTACGGAGAGAGCTACAGGCTGTGTTGCTGCAGGAGTCTAAAGAATATATACTTAAGTGAGTTCACTCATACATAGTAGAAACTTAGGCTCGGATATTTAATCCGTAGTTCTCAACCAATGGTTAAATTATGCTAACCAATGGTTTCAAAATTCGTTAAAACGCGTTTATTCATCAATTGTTAGTCTAACAAATTATTAACTCTATGATTTATTTGACCGTTCGTGATGCTGAAAATTGGCAAAAATACGCATTTTAGAGAAATCTGAAACCAATGGTTAGCATATTAAACCATCGGTTGAATTAACTACTGATCAAAAAACTGAGCCTTAGATGGTCAACTTGACAGACACGTGTTGAAAACTTTGAACAATCTTTTTGGCAGGTTTTTAGACTGGTTTTATTCTGAGATTTACTACTAGTTACATAATAAGACACCAGCGCGCCAAGCCATGCGCATCGGAAAGCCTACGTTCACCCCGGCCAAAAAGATTGCAGATTACTGAACCTCTGTTTGTTGAAAACACTGATTTAAGTTCTTATTCGTGTCTTTAAAGAAGGTTTGCTGACGTTTTTTTTTCTTTTTTGTAGATGTTGTCGCCGTCAGTTGTATGACTGGCTGAAGGTGGCTCCGTATGAATCCAGGGTGTCTGATGATGATGACGAGGAGTGGTCAGACTCTAATGGTAAGTTCACTCACTGTTCATCTTTACATACATTTTCATCTAGGATATGTAAACTCCAGAGAGCTTGTAAACAAAACTGATGTGTAGTTAGTAGTTTTTTACTTGTTTTCTAGATATTAATGCAAAATATTGGAATTTGATAATGACTTATTGTTGGTGCACATAATTAAGAACTGGACGTTGTTCCGGATCTGGTTGTTTATTTATGTGAGTTTAAATGTTTGTAAATGCACCCACGATACAGGCGAATTTCCTAGAGCGGGGCAACGTTTAGCAAAAGTATTATTACGAGTTATGCAGGCACCGTCTAACCCGACTCGGCTAGGCAGCGTTCGGGCAGTTACGCGGTATCTCCTCGTCCAACTTACCACAGTGTCTCAAGACGAAAGTCTATGACTAGTGTGTGTTGCCAGTGATGACATATGGCTCTGAGACGTGGTCGCTTACAATGGGCCTTATCAGAAAGCTTACAGTCACTCAAAGGGCAATGGAGAGGGCTATGCTCGGAGATTCCTTGCGTGATCGAATCAGAAATGTAGAGATCCGCAAGAGAACCAGGGTTACAGACATAGCCCGAAGAATTGCTAAACTTAAGTGGCAGTGGGCAGGGCACATTGCTCGCAGAACGGATGGCCGATGGGGCAGAAAAGTTCTGGAGTGGCGACCGCGAACCGGAAGACGTTGCGTAGGAAGGCCTCCCACCAGGTGGACCGATGACCTGGGGGGTTACCATAAGCTCTTAGAGCGTATCAATTTGATATCGAGAAAGTGACAGATGTATACAATTCAGATACATCTGTCCCTTATTCGATCTCAAATTGATAACGCTCTAAGAGCTATGATCACCCCCCTGGTGAAGGTTGTGGGGATCCACTGGTTGCGAGACGCTCGGGACCGGTCAATGTGGCGACGCTTGGGGGAGGCCTATGTCCAGCAGTGGACGTCTTTCGGCTGATATGATGATGATGATGATGACGCAGGCATACGGACTCTAGGGCCAAAACATTGATTAAGGTATCTTGTAAACATGTTCACTATAAGTACTAACTATAGTATTTCTAAGTTCTTTCTTTACTAACCATTGTACCGAGATGTAAGCCCGAAATAAAGAATTTGAATGTTTCTCACAGGTCTCAGAGTAATGTCGATCGCATACGTGCCGGACAGGCAGCACAGTGCGTTCACCTGCGTCGTGGGAGGAGGCGGCGAGCTGGCGGACCACCTGCGCCTGCCCTACCTGCTGTGCCGGCGCAACGCCTGGGACGCGCTCGAGAGACAGAACAAGGAGGCTGACATGACCGCACTGCGCAGGTAACCTAGAGAACAAAGTTCCTGCCTAAGTTTTTTTTAAATGCATTTTTCATGTTAATAGTAGTGCCTTATTGATTTTATGCTCTGCAATTGCTTGTAACAATGAATCCCTGACTTCTAGAGTCATTTTATTTATCCACCAGTCTCAACCTTTGGGTGTTGTCGGTCTCACCGCGGGTGTTCGCTGGATGCGAGAATCACAAGACTGATCGATGTGGCGACGCCTATAGTGGAGGCCTTTGTACAGCATTAGACGTCTTTCGGCAGAAATGATGAATATCGTCGGTCTACAGGTCAATCGCTTTCAGACGAAGTTAATAATTTTAGCATTACATAGAATTTTATCAGTGGGGCAAACGTCCATACTAAAGTTGGCCACCCCTTCATTTAATTAAATTAGTATCATCATTTTTCTGCCGTCGTCCTAAGTTTCTCGGGGTTGGCGTAAAACGTTTTCTTATTCTATATCATCCTGTCAACCGTCACGCTATCACTAACGCCGTTTTCTTCCATTTCACTCCTCAAATCCTAGTCTATAAAATTTGTATAAGTGTTAGAGTCTGGCAAACGAAAGTAGACACTGGAATTATTTGCAAACTTTTTATATGGCAATGATAAACTAATGCCAACCCCAATTTTCCGTATGACGCTACTAAAAGTTGATACTTTGTTTTAATTCGTAATCACTATTTATATTTTTGTAAAATAAAAATCTCTATTTAATCATTTAAATAGTTTCATTATTAATGTACAAAACAACAATTCCTGTGACTCTTATGAATCTTTTGACATGAAAGTCTTAGATTAAGATTTTGATTGACAGTGAATTAACCAAAATTAGTATAGAATACTGTTGCTTTTTTTTATTCAGATTGATATATCTAAAGTATTACCTACCTAAATGTACCTACAGTATTTTTATTCAGACGAAATAATATCAATAATTCTAAAGTATCAAATTAGGTTATGCCAGGTATTGCATACTAGTTTTTGGGGTTGCTATGCTGATATTTTAAATTTGCCGCGCTTTTTCAGTCTCTACTTTCGTTTGCCAGACTCTATAAATGTTGTTGGAATTGATACAAATTTTACGTGCATTTTATTAGTAGTGACCAATTAAAAACAAAAAACTGGATTAAACATGCTCTAATAGTTTTAACAAGGAATTATTCTTCACAGATTCATATTACGCAAGAAGCCACACGTCATAGTTATCGGCGGAGAGTCCCGAGAAGCTCTCAACGTGAAGGCAGACGTATCGGACTGCGTACAACTACTTGTAGAAGACGAGCAGTTCCCCAGGATACCCATAGAGATCGCTGAAAATCACATCAGCAAGATGTACAGTAACAGTATAAAGGGACGGGTATGTAAAATTGTATTTTCAATAAAAAAACAAGCAAAATCGGACTATATACAAGCCTCAAAATTTTATAGTACACACAAAAAGTATAATTACAATATTTTAACTGGAATTTAGTTTTCTAACGGAAAACCTGTATGCTATAGTAATTAATAGCTTTTTTAACACTTAATTGATTGTATAATAATAAAGACTCCATGCCATATTGTTTTTTTCACCAGTCTATATATTCTCAATTTTTTTGAAATTATCTTAGAGTTTTAAAAACAGAAATTTATGTGGTCACTTTGGTGTCTTCAAAAAACTTCAAAAGATTTCCAGAAACTAGGAATTTCTCAATCCAAACTTTTGCTTTAGGGATTTATCTATTATTTCCGTCACATCTAGCTATTTGTTTGTTGCTTATGATTGAAAGGAAATTTCTTTTATCTTGTCCACAGCACGATTTCAGAGAATACCCTGACATACTCCGTCAAGCTATTTGCCAAGCGCGTTTACTGCAAGACCCGCTGATGGAAATATCACAACTATGCGGTCCAGACGAGGAAATACTCTGCCTTAGATACCATTCCCTACAAGACCAAATCACTAAAGAGGAATTACTCGAAGGCATAGAACTAGAATTTGTAAACAGAGTTAATGAAGTAGGTGTGGATGTCAACGAAGCAGTGTTAACAGGCCGAGGGACAGAACTTCTCCAATTCGTCTGCGGCCTAGGGCCAAGAAAAGCACAGGCACTAATAAAACTGTTTAAGCAAACAAACCAGAAACTTGAAAACAGAACACAACTTGTCACAGTCTGCCACATGGGTCCAAAAGTGTTCATCAACTGTTCTGGTTTCATCAAAATTGATACTAGCAGTCTTGGTGATAGTACAGAAGCTTACATAGAAGTGTTGGATGGCTCCCGAGTGCATCCGGAAACGTACGAATGGGCCCGAAAGATGGCCGTCGATGCACTTGAGTACGAAGACGAAGACGCAAATCCAGCGGGCGCTTTAGAAGAGATCCTAGAAGCTCCCGAACGATTGAAAGATTTAGATTTGGATGCGTTTGCTGAAGAGTTAGAACGACAAGGTTTTGGCAACAAGAGCATTACGTTGTACGATATTAGAGAAGAATTGAACTCTAGGTATAAGGATCTTAGGGTTGCTTACCGCTCAGTAACACCCGAGGAACTATTCGATATTCTCACTAAAGAAACGCCTGAGACTTTGTATAGAGGCAAGATGGTGTTGGCGTCGGTAGTTGGTATTAGTCATAGGAAGCCTCAGAGAGAGATGTTGGACCAAGCCAATCCCGTGAGGAACGATGAGACTGGACTGTGGGAGTGCCCCTTCTGCCACAAAAATGATTTCCCTGAGCTTTCTGAGGTTAGTTAATTTGCTTACTTTTCTGTGTTTGAATTTTGAATTATTCAGGCTTGCGTTAGTCAATGCAGTTTAAGCCTTATCGCAACGACATAAACCACATGACGCGCGTTTGTGATATTTTCTGCAATTAATTCCAGTTCATTGCTGGCATTACTTCTTAGCATCTAATATTACAATCTTACATGAGCCGATCATGTGCTTTATTTCTAATCCAAAGCATATTTTGTTCCTCTCCAATAACCTATTTTCGGTCAACAGGTATGGAACCATTTCGACGCCGGCGCATGCCCGGGTCAAGCCACCGGCGTGCGCATCCGGCTCGACAACGGTCTATCCGGCTACATTCACATCAAGAACTTATCTGACAAACACGTGGCCGACCCGACCGAACGCGTCCGGATCGGTCAGACCGTTCACTGTAGGGTACTCAAGATAGATGTTGAGAGGTTCTCAGTTGATTGCTCGTCTAAGTCATCCGACTTGTTAGATAAAAATAGTGAATGGAGGTGAGTTTTGAATTGATTATTATGTTATTGTAATGTTATCTTACTTCTTACTAATGTATTAAATGTGAAAGTTTGGCTGTTTGTTACTTAATCACGTTAGAATGGCTGAACGGACCTAGATGAAATTTCAGTCAGAGATAGATTTTAGTCTGGAATAGCACATAGGCTCGGAAAAATGTACAGTTCCCGTGAGAAAACTTCCGACTTTCAAGCGGGCGAAGCCGCTGTCAGAAGTTAGTTAAGAACCATAAATTCGAAGACACGTGGCATCCACCAACTAGGTTCACGTGGTGTATTATGGCCCATTCCCTCTCACAGACAGGAGCCCTGTGTCTCAGCATTGGAAACAATATAGGCTAATTTTGCTTATGTAATTAAGGGTCTAAACTCTAAATAAAAATAACTGCAAGCGAGCTTCAAAGCTGCAGTTTTTGTGCAATCATGACTGAATTGACACTACCGACCGTTTTCCGCCTTATTATATACCGGTCATCCATCTGTTCAAAATATCGCTGTTATGAACAAAAGCTTTTTAGCCCAAAAATATGCTTACACTAGTGTTCGCGACGAAGCGTCATCAACCATACTAAATGGTTCATAGAAATTGAAGTTTGTATGTGTAGACATGTCTGCTTACCACGGCGCGCCACCTGATACTAAAATGAATTTTAGAGGCACGTTTATATTTATACTAAAATTTTACCTACATTTTTTGAGATAGTAGTATAATGTTTTTAGTGTTTGTCAGTATGTTATAGGGTTCAATAGTTCACCCTTAACAGAGTAAAATCGTTAGAAAGCATACTGATAAGAGTTATCATAGTAAAAAACATAAATTTCTGTCATACGATACGTCTGTGCTCGACGACGGATTAGTTCCGAATGAACCGTGAGAGGGAACCACACGATATATATAGTTTTGGTGGTTTTCGAAAATATTATAGTAATTAAAATCATGTTTTTAAGGGCTTATCCTATGTACTGGACATGAAATCAGTACATAATGATGAAACTATGTGAAGACCACATAGTTTCTGCTATGTAAATAGGAATATTGACTTGATATCTCAAACACCAAATATATGGTTTTAGGTCATTTTAGGGTATATGGGGGACCTAGACCGAGACAGGAAGCCTATATACACCTCATAGTTAGCGTAGTCTTTTATATAAAGCCCATTTACTTGAGATATCAAGTCAGTATATAATAGAAAAACTGCTGTTTAACTGGTTTTGGCAATCGCTTACGGTTTTAGGTGCCCTAAGTACCTAGAAACATATAGGTGTACTGGTAAAAGTACTACCATTGGAAAGCTTGCTAAAAGGGCTTCCAGGCGGTTTCTAGATGGGAAGAATCGCTTGGATAGTCAACGAGATAAGCAGTCGTGAAAAATGTAAACAACGTAAAACGTTGAAATTTGTAGACCCTTCAGGTGGAATAACTCCATGAAGGGAATAGATGTACTCATGGTATAAGTACTTTCGGATGGCTTGCTGGACTAGCTACCAAGCCATCACTTTGGAGCGAAAATCGCTCAAGTAGTTTAAGTACAATTCCGGAAAATAGGTTTCTGGAAATGTAATTTTAGCCAGTTTTTGGCATTCCCCGAGACTATACACCCCTGGGAATTCCGAAAATAAGGAATTTTTGGGGACCTCCCGATGGCCCGTTGAACGCACCATCGTGTCGTCCCAATCTTATTAGTGTTTTTATATCTAATTTCTCTGATAGCTGGGCGCAAAGAAAGTGACCGGCTATCAAATTTGTACATATCAAGGCACCTTATGTGCATATGACCTAGATAGACTTACATAAACACTAGAAATGTAAAGTGTGGTCTATTGGCTACCAGAATCCCCATAATAGGCGGTGATTGTCTGGTTAGCCTAAGTAGGAAGTCCTAAAGTCGGTGAAATGACTTAGGAATTTATAGATTCATTACATAAGGGATGATATCCCATAGAAGATTCCCGAAAATAAGCTTTTTCTAGACGTCAACAGACAGCCTGCTATTGGCACCAGCAGGTCAACCCAACCTATAGATATCCTTAGGCTAGGTTGAAAACTATTAAGGTTTTAACTGGGAAATAAAGGGAATTGTCCTTTTATTTCATGGAAATAGTCTAGGGAAGCTATCAATACCTGGAAATTAGGTATATTGATTAGATACATAGATAGGGGGCGTTGCTGTGTTACAGTACGAAGGAATCCAGCTATTGATAGCACCATGGAAGGGGTGCGGTAACCCTATTTACCAAATATGTATAAGGGTTTTTTACATAAATAAAAATTATTTTCGGCGAGAATTTGCGGGGCTCTCAATAATGGCACGATGCGAGGGTATAAAGAACCCCCGGGCCCAAAATAGAATTTGTAGTCATCCAAAGCTAGTCGCTTGTACTTGTCTTAGTAAATAAGAAGTAATTCTTATATAGAATCAAGTCTCAGAAATTGTTGAGAGCCCTAGAATCGTGCCGTGTACTGAATAACTTAGTGTTTCATTTAATTCATCGACTTCAACCCTTATGAAGACATCCCTTTTCGATCCTGTCGAGCTGAACCTCGGAACCTGGACACCAGGAGTGCTGATCCAGAAGTAGGCAACCCGGAATCTGGAAATAACTCAAGTACAGCCAACACATCGTTGAATCGTTAGAGTCGATTTGCAACCCTACGTCACTGCTGCAGCTAGGCATCCAAGAACCTTTGTTTTCGTTGATGTGGATGGGGCGTTCAGCGGCAATGGCCAGAAGGTTTACGCCCTTCTTTTCTCGGGGCCAATGAACACGCTACGTCCTGCACATTTAATGGTCCTTCGAGCCGGATTTTGGAGCCTGGAGAGCCCCAGGACGTCGGGAACAGTAGATCCAGAAAAAACAACTGGGTGCCTGCATATTAAGTCGGCTACGTGCAACACAACGTTGACCCGTTCGAGCCGAAATTCGAAGTCTGGAGCGCCCCAGGACGTCAGGAAGAAACAGTGGTGGAATTAATTTTTCGAATTTTGGAGAAATTAATTTCACAAATAAACCAAAAATCGACGTGCACTGCAGGGAACAAGTCCTACGTGCCCTATTTGCCGCTGGATCCAAGAGGTAAAATTCTGGAGACAGTTATTGAAAATACCCTATTTTTTCAATAATTGTAAGAAAATAGAAGAAATTTTCTGTGAGCCGCAAAATGCTGTATGAAGACAGATGCGCATCCTTGAAGCCCCAAGAATAGTTCCTGAAGACTTATCGCTGAAAACTACCCTATGTTATCAGTGATTTGTTCTAGAACTGAACGCTTGTTTATTCAACCAAGAATACTCGTTCAGAAGATTGGATTACGTCTTTGACGCGGAAGAATAGTTCCTGAAGACTTATCGCTGAAAACTACCCTTATGTTTTTAGCGATTTGTTTAAAAAACGAGCGCCCGTCAGAAAAATACAAGACGTGCGTTTAGAAGGCTGATGTGCATCCTTGATGATTGAAGAATAATTCCTGAAGCCTTATGACTGAAAACAACCCCTATGTTTTCAGGAAAATTTTGAAGACTGAATTTTCGTCAGTGAATGGAAGAAACGTACTCTGAAGACTTAGATACGTTTCGGATGTACTGACTATGCGGTTCCTGAAGCACTATCACTGAAAATAACTTTGACGTTTCGGTGATTTATTTGAGGATTGAGTTTTCTTCAATCAAGCAAGATACGTGCTCTGAAGATTGATGCACGGCTCTGATGCTTTGGACAAGCAGTTCATGAAGCATCACCACCGAAAAGTAACCTTGACTTTTCGGTGATTTAGAATTTGATTGAATTATAGTCAATCAAATAGAACATACACGTTTATGGGAAAAATAAACTTGTATAGCAAATGCCTGAAGTTTCCTGAAGACTTATCACTGACCGTAAGTTTTTAGTGATTTTTTATTTGAAGATTGAATTATAGTCAATCGAAGTGGAGGTTAACTTCTGGAGATCGTCGGTTTGAACGCTGAAGCCCGGAACTGGGACTTATCTTTGAAAACTAACTTCGAGTTTTCAAAAGAAAATATTTCAACAACAATGCCGATAACCAGATCCAAAGGCAAGACGCCGGAGGCATGGACCGTGGAGTTGGATCAGCCAGTTGGCATCAGACATGAGCTGCCGCCGTGTTCACCTTCCACAACCGAAGGGACCGAGCCGTCGGACGAGCAGCGCCATCTAGCGCCTCAAACTGAAAGCACTCCGACGCATCAACCAATAGAAACTGATCAAGCGGTTTCTACCAGAGTAACCAGATTAGAAGGAGCTTCAGACACAACATTGAAACCTTCTCAGAAAGAGAAGATTTCCGAAGAAGACAGACGTACAGCGATGCCGATGACTACCCGGGGTGACGCCCGTATCGAACATAGCCGTCCGCCGTCAACTAGAGTGACTCGGTCACGAAAAAACATAGACAAAGCTCGCGAAGACTTACTCAAAATTAAGTTGGAGCTTGCACAACTGGCACTTCAGAGAGCGGAGGAAGAGGGTTCCGAAGCTGAATACTTGGATGACAGAAACTCGAATGACGAGTACGTGCGTTCATGGCTAGAAGAGGCACCAGAACCTCAGCCTGAGAAGGAGGATAACGTCGTTGAAGGGGGAACCAGAAATTCTATGCATAGACCCCTGACTGCGGCCGCCACCAAATCGCAAATAGAAGGTCAGCATCCTAAGGAGAGAGAAGTGCGAAAGCCTCCAGTTGCAGCGTCAGCTGAGGGTACAGGAGGTCAGAGGGATAGTCTCCGTCCATTCTTGACGGAGTTGACGTCCGCTATAGCGTCGCTAGCCGACAGGAAAATAGAACAGCGGGACCAACCGAACCCCTCTGCGTCGAAATTCGTCATGACATTGCCGAATTTCAATGGTTCTCATACTGAATGGCTATCATTTCGGGCCATATATGAGACAACTCGAGCGTACTTTACGGACATCGAGAATACAGCGAGGCTGAGGAGAAGCTTACATGGACGTGCAATGGAAACCGTCAGCTCAGAACTCATCGGACATGCCAGGCCCGATGACATCATGAAGGAACTCGAGCTGCAGTTCGGCCGTCCAGACTCCATAGCGCAAGCTGAAACAGATAGATTACGCGGACTGCCGCGCTGCAGTGAGTCACCAAGAGACATCTGCGCGTTTGCAAGTCGCGTAAGAGGTGCTGTAATCACGCTCCGCGCGTTAAAAAAGGGTCATTACCTTATGAACGCGGAGCTTATGCGATTGTTAACAGAGAAGTTACCCAATTCGCTACGAGCACAATGGTACCGATCATATTCGGAGAAGTACCAATCGGTGCCAGATATTTCATTGTTCAGTAATTTTATATCTGAACAGGCACACTTCTGTAGTCCATTCGCCCCACCCGAAGGCATCGCTTCGGCCGAGGCGAACACCAACAGACGCGTCACACAAAGGACGCATATAGCTACGGACCAACCGGTAGGAAAATGCCGTGTTTGCGACGTGGGACATCACTACGCCACTGGATGTGCACAATTCAGGGGCGTAGCTGTCGAGAAAAGATGGGAGCTAGCGAAAAAACACAATCTATGTTATCGCTGCCTTCAACATCGACGAGGCAACCACACTTGTAAGAGAAAACAGTGTGGCCAAGACGGGTGCAGAGATACGCACCATCGGCTTCTTCATAGGAAGAAGCAACAGCAGAGGGAAGCCAACAAGAAGCCCGATGTTCCTGAATCCCGCAAGGATCCTCAGGAAACGGTGGCCAGTTTCGGGTCACCATCGAGCCAGGCGTACCTCAAGATAGTGCCGGTCCGGGTAATCGGACCGGCGGGAGAGGTAGCAACATACGCTCTCCTAGGCGATGGGTCCACCGTTTCGCTGATGGATGAAGACATCGCGAGGCAAGTCGGGGCAGAGGGCCCTGTGGACCCGCTCAAGATCGGTGCGATAGGCAACACCATGCTCACCACCCCATGCTCAAGAAGAGTCAAGGTGACGCTGGTTAGCCCGCAAGAGAGAAGGGTACAATTCAAAGCACGTACTATACCTAAACTCAGCTTGGCAAAACAAACAGTGAGCGATAGAGTTGTCGCACGCTGCAAGCATTTAACCGACTTGAGAAAAGAGTTGATGTACAACAATGGCGTGCCAAAAATACTCGTCGGCCAAGACAACTGGCATTTGTTATTGGCCAGCGAGATTCGCAGAGGTCCAAGACACCAACCAATTGCGTCACTTACAGCAATGGGTTGGACACTACATGGCGCGCATAGTAGTTTACTACGACAACAAGTACATCATGTCAATAGAATAACAACTGATGACAATTTGGATCATCAGTTGCGCGAACATTTCGCCATAGAATCGTTGTGCATAAACCCACAGCGACCCGCCTCTGACCCAGCAAGAAGGGCAGAGGACATTTTGAATCGATCAACTGTCCAATTAGAGAATGGACACATCGAAACCGCCATGCTTTGGCGTAATGAGCATGCTGAGATGCCAGATAGCTTTGAGACAGCTCTGAAGAGGCTCGTCTCAACAGAAAAGAAGCTGGACAAGAACCAGGAACTTCTAAGAAGATACTCAGACCAGATGGACTCGCTAATTGCGAAAGGGTACGCTGAAAGGGCACCCGCAATTAGCACGCCGGGCAAAACTTGGTACCTCCCACACTTCGATGTCTTCAACCCAATGAAGCCAGACAAACTTCGCATCGTACATGACGCTGCCGCCAAATCGAGAGGAATGTCACTGAATGACTTCCTGTTAACTGGGCCCGACCTATTACAGTCGCTGCCAGGCGTAATGATGCGGTTTCGCCGCCACTGCGTCGCAATAACCGGTGACATAGCGGAGATGTTCATGCAAGTGAAGGTGCGGAGCCAAGACCGAGACGCGCTTCGCTACCTGTGGAGGGGAAACCGCAGAGAAGGAGCGCCAGAAGAATATAGAATGACGTCCATCATTTTCGGCGCAGCCAGTTCGCCTTGCACAGCAATTTTTGCAAAGAACTGGAACGCAAACAAATATATAGAGAAGCACCCTGAAGCTGTGGATGCTATACTACGTAGTCATTATATGGATGACTACCTAGATAGTTATAGAACTATCGAGAAGGCGGCAGAAGTCGCTAGTATGGTGCGAAAAATACACCTACAGGCGAGGTTTGAACTCAAGAAATGGGTTTCAAATAGCTCGCAGCTCCTAGAAAAAATGGACCCATCGCATATACAAACTGAGATGGTATCCATTGGAGATATAGATACGTCGGAAAAGATACTCGGCCTCATATGGAGGCCAGGCGAAGACACGCTGGGTTTCAACCTCACACTCGCGCGTCTGCCTGAGGGTATCTTGGACCGAGAGGCGCCCACCAAGCGAGAGGCGCTCAGAATAGTAGCGTCGCTATACGACCCACTCGGACTCGCCTCACCAGTAACCATCAAGGCGAAGCAAATATTGCAAGAAGCATGGCGGCGAGGCGTCGACTGGGATCAGAGGCTAGATGTTGACCTATCATTACAATGGAAAATTTGGGTACAACATTTACGCCAACTAAAAAACGTTAGCGTGCCAAGATGCTATCCTGGATATAGCGACGCTATAGAAATGCAGGTGCATGTGTTCACTGATGCAAGCGAGATGGCATATGCTACCGCTATATACTGGCGGGCCACGACCGTGGAAGGCAAGCACTTAATAAGCCTTGTTATGGCGAAAGCGCGGGTGGCCCCACTGAAACTGCTTTCGATACCGAGACTCGAACTTCAGGCCGCGGTATTGGGAACCCGCGTAGCCGCAGCAGTGATGAGTGAACACGACTGCAAGCCCACGTCAGTAACGTATTGGTCAGATAGCAAGACCGTACTGACCTGGATTAGAAGAGGAGCGAGAGTATACAAACCTTTCGTTGTCACAGAAGGGGACAAGAAGAGCTTCATAGAAGCCGTTCCAGAGCCAAGCAGATTCTCCAGATGGGAGCGACTGCTTCGTGCGACCGCCACAGTTCTGCGTTTTATATCTCTTTGCAAAAATAGAACAGAGATAACGTCCTATAAACGGACGAGAAAAAACGCTGAAAAGGACCCAGACTGGCGCAAGAAGCCCGCTGTACCTGCACAGAAGCAGAAGCAGGCATGCAGAGCACCAACCCAGGTCAACAGACAAATCATAGAAGCAGAATTTCTCCAAGAAGCTGAGAAAATACTTGTCCAGGTCGCACAACAACAATCGTTCGCTTCAGAGTTAGCGAATGTTGAAGAAATAAATAAAAATAGCTCGCTGCGACCTTTACAAATTCAGGTCGTCGACGGCGTGCTGCGACTAAGAAGTCGCATAGCAGCTACGCAAGAGGTAGCTGAAGAAGTGATGCGCCCGCCTATATTACATGGCGACCATTACATAACGCAGTTGTACATAGACTGGACACATCGCAGTCTACAACATAGTGGCACCGAACTCACAATTAATGAGGTACGGCAGCACTACTGGGTCGTGAAGATGCGACCAACAGCGAAGAAGGTGATAGCAAGATGCCTGCATTGCCGTATACGCAAGGCACAGCCACCAGTACCTGCGACCGGCGACCACCCGAAAACGCGCCTCGCTCACCATAAGAGGCCGTTTACATATACCGGGCTCGACTATTTCGGCCCGCTATCCGTCACCGTCGGTCGGCAGCATCAGAAGAGATACGTAGCACTATTTACGTGTCTCACATCAAGGGCGGTGCACCTTGAAATCGCCGCCAGCCTTAGCGCAGACTCCGCCATATTGGCGCTGCGCCGATTCGCCGCACGCAGAGGATGCCCAGCTGAGATACACTCAGACAATGGCACCAACATGCACGGCGCCGACAGAGAGCTGCGAGACGCCTTCAAAACAGAGGCAAGTCGTAGAGGCATCGTATGGCGCTTCATAACGCCATCAGCGCCATTCATGGGAGGCGCCTGGGAGCGCCTAGTTCGTTGTGTAAAAAACACACTATACAATGTACTTACAGAAAAACACCCCACCGAAGAGGTGTTGTCCACACTGATTTGTGAGGCAGAGTACATTGTAAATAGCCGACCATTGACACACGTGTCGGTAGATGGTGATGATGATGAATCCATCACACCGAATCACCTCTTGCTCGGTGGGTCAGCCAGACTACCTACACCTGGCACGTTCACCGAGCAAGATATAGACAGCAGGAAAATATGGCGACGATCACAGATCCTCGCTGATATGTTCTGGAGTCGCTGGGTCAGAGAGTACCTGCCGGAGCTCCAAAACCGGCGGGAGCCACATAGTAGTGGGCCCAGATTTAAAGTGGGTGACCCTGTCCTGATAGCCGACGGCCAGCTGCCCCGCAATACGTGGCCGCGAGGCCGCATTGTGGCCGTGTATCCAGGAATCGACGGAGAAATCCGGACCGCTGAGGTACGCACGCTTGGCGGTACCTTGAAGCGTCCGGTGAAGAAACTCGTCCCACTGCCCCAGTAACCAGAGATGCCGGAGCGGCGACCGTCCTCTCGGTGGGCCTGGCCGGCAGCCGAGAAATGCCGTCCGTCGCTCACCGAAGGAATGCAGCGCCGCGCCGACAACACTTCGAGTCGACACAGCGAGTCGACACAGCACTGCACGGCGGGAGATATGTTCGCGACGAAGCGTCATCAACCATACTAAATGGTTCATAGAAATTGAAGTTTGTATGTGTAGACATGTCTGCTTACCACGGCGCGCCACCTGATACTAAAATGAATTTTAGAGGCACGTTTATATTTATACTAAAATTTTACCTACATTTTTTGAGATAGTAGTATAATGTTTTTAGTGTTTGTCAGTATGTTATAGGGTTCAATAGTTCACCCTTAACAGAGTAAAATCGTTAGAAAGCATACTGATAAGAGTTATCATAGTAAAAAACATAAATTTCTGTCATACGATACGTCTGTGCTCGACGACGGATTAGTTCCGAATGAACCGTGAGAGGGAACCACACGATATATATAGTTTTGGTGGTTTTCGAAAATATTATAGTAATTAAAATCATGTTTTTAAGGGCTTATCCTATGTACTGGACATGAAATCAGTACATAATGATGAAACTATGTGAAGACCACATAGTTTCTGCTATGTAAATAGGAATATTGACTTGATATCTCAAACACCAAATATATGGTTTTAGGTCATTTTAGGGTATATGGGGGACCTAGACCGAGACAGGAAGCCTATATACACCTCATAGTTAGCGTAGTCTTTTATATAAAGCCCATTTACTTGAGATATCAAGTCAGTATATAATAGAAAAACTGCTGTTTAACTGGTTTTGGCAATCGCTTACGGTTTTAGGTGCCCTAAGTACCTAGAAACATATAGGTGTACTGGTAAAAGTACTACCATTGGAAAGCTTGCTAAAAGGGCTTCCAGGCGGTTTCTAGATGGGAAGAATCGCTTGGATAGTCAACGAGATAAGCAGTCGTGAAAAATGTAAACAACGTAAAACGTTGAAATTTGTAGACCCTTCAGGTGGAATAACTCCATGAAGGGAATAGATGTACTCATGGTATAAGTACTTTCGGATGGCTTGCTGGACTAGCTACCAAGCCATCACTTTGGAGCGAAAATCGCTCAAGTAGTTTAAGTACAATTCCGGAAAATAGGTTTCTGGAAATGTAATTTTAGCCAGTTTTTGGCATTCCCCGAGACTATACACCCCTGGGAATTCCGAAAATAAGGAATTTTTGGGGACCTCCCGATGGCCCGTTGAACGCACCATCGTGTCGTCCCAATCTTATTAGTGTTTTTATATCTAATTTCTCCGATAGCTGGGCGCAAAGAAAGTGACCGGCTATCAAATTTGTACATATCAAGGCACCTTATGTGCATATGACCTAGATAGACTTACATAAACACTAGAAATGTAAAGTGTGGTCTATTGGCTACCAGAATCCCCATAATAGGCGGTGATTGTCTGGTTAGCCTAAGTAGGAAGTCCTAAAGTCGGTGAAATGACTTAGGAATTTATAGATTCATTACATAAGGGATGATATCCCATAGAAGATTCCCGAAAATAAGCTTTTTCTAGACGTCAACAGACAGCCTGCTATTGGCACCAGCAGGTCAACCCAACCTATAGATATCCTTAGGCTAGGTTGAAAACTATTAAGGTTTTAACTGGGAAATAAAGGGAATTGTCCTTTTATTTCATGGAAATAGTCTAGGGAAGCTATCAATACCTGGAAATTAGGTATATTGATTAGATACATAGATAGGGGGCGTTGCTGTGTTACAGTACGAAGGAATCCAGCTATTGATAGCACCATGGAAGGGGTGCGGTAACCCTATTTACCAAATATGTATAAGGGTTTTTTACATAAATAAAAATTATTTTCGGCGAGAATTTGCGGGGCTCTCAATAATGGCACGATGCGAGGGTATAAAGAACCCCCGGGCCCAAAATAGAATTTGTAGTCATCCAAAGCTAGTCGCTTGTACTTGTCTTAGTAAATAAGAAGTAATTCTTATATAGAATCAAGTCTCAGAAATTGTTGAGAGCCCTAGAATCGTGCCGTGTACTGAATAACTTAGTGTTTCATTTAATTCATCGACTTCAACCCTTATGAAGACATCCCTTTTCGATCCTGTCGAGCTGAACCTCGGAACCTGGACACCAGGAGTGCTGATCCAGAAGTAGGCAACCCGGAATCTGGAAATAACTCAAGTACAGCCAACACATCGTTGAATCGTTAGAGTCGATTTGCAACCCTACGTCACTGCTGCAGCTAGGCATCCAAGAACCTTTGTTTTCGTTGATGTGGATGGGGCGTTCAGCGGCAATGGCCAGAAGGTTTACGCCCTTCTTTTCTCGGGGCCAATGAACACGCTACGTCCTGCACAACTAGTAATTTGGTACTACAAACAAGGCGCAATTGCCTTTATATCAAACGAAACAAGCGTTTGATTCGAACACATTCACTAACCTTTCCATACTTTCAGACCGCCAAAAGACCCATACTACGACCAAGAAACCGAAGACAAAGACCTTCGTAAGGAGAAAGAGGCCAAACAAACTAAAGAACGAATGCAGTATGTGAAGAGAGTTATTGTGCACCCGGCCTTCCATAATATATCCTTTGCGGAGGCCGAGAAACTGATGGACAAGATGGCGCAGGGAGAGGTCATTGTCAGGCCGAGTAGTAAGGTGTGTACCACGTAACCACAAATAATATTATACTAGCTTACAGATGCCTTCCCCATACAAAGAAACCGTGTCGACGTAACTGGCGTTTTTCGTCTGATTAAGCTGATTATTTTTCTAAAAACATCGATCTCGTTCGGTTCCATTCCACGCATATAAATGGTTTTAGCAGCGACTTGCAAGTAAAAGAAAATTGAGTGGATTCCTTAGAAATTTAAAACCGCGGCATCTATTGGAATCAATTTTAATTGATCCATTCAAATAATTTTTGAAATGTGAATTAAGAGCCTTGTTGTATTCCTTAATTTTGTGCTTAGGAAAGTAAATTAAACAAGAACATATTTTTTATGATCGTCTCTAGAAAATCTTTATATCACAAAACTCAATAACAAATCGAAGCTTATCACGCCATCTAGTGCAATTTATTTGAACCAAATTTACTTTCTTCGTGTTGGGTGACGCCCGTGATGTAACTGCATTTTCGTGACACTTGTATCATCAACAACACAATAGTTATTTATGCTACAAGTGCGGGAAGTAGGTGATTTCCGATGAGTGGCATTTTTATTCACGAGCGAGCGAAGCGAGTGAGTGGATAAATCGACACGAGTCGGAAATCATCTTACGCACGTGTATCATACAACATTTTACTATGCATTGTGCGAGGAAATAAAAAAATATATCTGAACCAAGCAAGAAATTAATAAAATGGCGCTTATTCAAGGGCGCTCAGCATATCCACAGATTAACTAATAGTTCATAGTTCTACTGCGCATGTGCAATAGCTGTCACGTCATAACGCAAAAAGGCACGAGCAAAATATTAATTCTGCCAAACATATTTAATGAATAATTAAAATTAATTTATTGATCAAAATCTAAATCTAGAGTAATTAAAAACGCCTTAAATGACGTATTAGTTTTGTTTTACTTTTTATATGAATGATAACCTGTACTTAACTAATTTTAAAACTTTTCTCAAATAATAAAAACTCTATGCGGCGGGCTGACGTTGGAGTTAAAAATTAAAAAAGTACAGGAAAGTAAAAAGCACTAGTAAAAAAAAGTGACACTTTCCGCACAGTTTGGCTGCTTGGAAAACGCTCTTTTCGAGGACATGCATTGTAAAATAATTTATAAGTATCATCATCGGCCTTTAACTGTAGGACAAAAGCCTGGAGCGGCTTTTGCACGCCATTTAAAGCAATCATTGACTACTCTCATTGGACTTGTAAAATAATAAGAAATGATGATAAAATATAAAATTGTTCCAGGGTTCGGATCATCTCACTGTTACCTGGAAAGTCGCAGAAGGCATTTATCAACACATTGACGTGCGGGAAGAAGGGAAGGAAAATGCCTTCTCATTAGGTATGTACAAAGTTAATGAATTTTAATGAGTATAATGAGTAGTAAGTGTGTAATGAGTAGTGTATCGAAATAGAAGGTATACTTTACATGTTCCTTTTTCGCAGGTCGAAGTTTATGGATCCAAGGTTCAGAATTTGAGGACCTCGACGAAATCATCGCGCGTCACGTGACGCCCATGGCGGGCCACGCGCGCGACCTCATCAACTACAAGTACTACAAGCCGCTGCTGGGCATGCGCGACAAGGCCGAAGAGATCCTCAAGGAGGAGAAGTCGCGCAACTCCAACAAGATCCACTACGTCATATCCGCCTCCAAGAACTACCCCGGGCGTTTCCTGCTGTCGTACCTGCCGCGCGCGCGAGTCACGCACGAGTACGTGTCCATCACGCCCGACGGCTACAAGTACCGCCAGCGTACATTTGACTCGCTGCCCGGCCTGCTGCGCTGGTTCAAGGAGCACTTCCGGGAGCCTCCGCCTGTAGCTACACCAGCCGCCCGCACGCCCGCGCGCACGCCGCACATGACGTCCGCCTACCACACGCCGGCTGGCCACACGCCCGCCTTCCACACTCCCGCGCACACGCCCGGCCCCGCCTACATCAACACGCCCTACACGCCGTCGGCGCAGACGCCCTACATGACGCCGTTCGCCACCACGCCGCGCCAGCCCGAGTTCCTGGCGCCCGCACGGCCGCGCCCCGTGCCCGCCGCCTACTCCGAGCCAGCCGACTGGCAGAAGGCGGCCGAGGACTGGATGCGCCGCAACAACCGCGAGGCGTCCGCCACGCCGCGTGCACCCACCACGCCACGTGCGCCGCGCACACCGCGCGACCACCACTCGCACGGGCGCACGCCGCACGCGCACACGCCGCACGCGCACACGCCGCACTCGTCGGGCCGCTCGTCGCGTGCGCACTCCCTGCGCTCCACGCCGCACACCAACACGTCGCCGCGCAGCATGTCGCTGGGCGACGCCACGCCGCTGTACGATGAGAACTAGCGCGGTGTGCGGTGTGCCTGCTGGCGACAGTATCATGCCCGAGCGGCGTCTCGGCTCGAGGACGTATACAGTTTATTGCTAACGTTATGCCCCCTGTTACGTTTCCACACCTGTATAAACTCCCTCGTATATTTAGTTCCGAACTAGGCCTCGTTCACTAGGTAGATGATAGTCAATCGGCCGGCCGGCGGAGCGCGAGTCTCCCGGCCGAGCCAGTAGATAGCTAGAATCCGTTTATGATGTATATTGAGAGTTTTGACTGTGTACTCCTGTTATCGTGCCGACCTTGGTCGAAGTACGGAGCCCAAGCTTGATGGCGTCTCGACAAACATTGAAGATGTAATGATATTTTATAACCCGAGCGTGTTGTGTCCGCTGTTTTGAAATTATGTCAACCTTATTTACATTTGTGTGTAAATAATTACAGGAATACGTAGCCAATCGATTTATTTTTAAATCTATACCAAGGATGTTGGTAGTTAGGTTCATGACAATGGAAAATATTTATTGTTAAGACTGCTTTCATATGATGGTCAGATACATAAATGATCTTTAACCGAACAATGAATTAACCCTAGACAGATGTTCAGCGTAAAAATGACGCATGCACTTATTTGCTGTTTTATTTGGAGAATTGAAAATGTTTTTTTATAAATACTTAAATGAAATGACAATTGTAACAGTTATATAGTAATATGTTCTTTTCTATATTTTAACTAAAACACGAACATAACTATGTACTTTTTAACAACGAATATAATTATTATTGGTAATTTCATTCTAACTCTATCTGAAACCGCTTAGACATAAGTCTATTAGTTGCTCTTTATTCCCATACACCATGATGCATTTGTATTCCTTGTCCTTAATATGCAGAGGCAATTTATAATACCTTTTTAGTTACTAGTTCTACTATGAAAGAATCTTCCGTGTCAGTATGCACGTCTTCCTCATTTTCATGGTCTCCCACACCACCACTTTCACTGTCTTCACTAACAGATTCTAGGATTTCCTAAACGTGTCAGTTGCTATATTTCTAAAGAGAGAGCAATATTTTGATAACATATGCGTCATTTTTACATACAACACGGTCACAATAACTGTGCACATGGACTGTCATCGACCTCACTCCCGCCTCCACGCGCGGCGCGTTCTCCTCGTGCGCCAATAGCGAGAGTCGAACGTCCGAGTGACGTCACAGCATCAAGTGCACAGTTATTTCGACCGAGTAGTAGATTAATATCTTTCTAGGGTTACTAAGGTAAACTCGTTATATTATATATGGCAATATTGTAATGTTTTACGCTTTTGGTATTATGTTGTTGCCTAACCTTATTTGAAAGCAAATAGTGTAATTTATTGTCCTTATAAAAAACACAGTGGTGTGATGTTATGTGTTGTAAAAAGAAATTAAAGCATATACGACTCAAATAGCAATAATGTAAAGTCGCTATTTCATGAATGATAATTTTGTCAGAAACGCAAACTTCACAGGAACGGCCTTAGCTATGGTTAGTGAGTGAGCAATGGGATCTTTTATAATTTATTGACGAAATTACTCTTGGAAAATAATAAAAATTATGACCATCCAAAAATGCAGTTTTCTTTCAATCGTACATGTATACCAATGCTTTTATACAACTTTTCTCTATAGTAAAAGACTGGCACTCCGCCCGCAAACGCGTGATTTCGTTTATCCTATGAATGAATGATTTTCTTATATGCAGTTAGTGAAGGCGACCAAAAATAAGCTATTGTTAAATCAATAAACCGGCCAAGTGCGAGTCGGACTCGCGCACGAAGGGTTCCGTACCAGTATCGCAAAAAGCGGCAAAAAACACGTTTGTTGAATGGGAGCCCCACTTAAATATTACTTTTATTCTGTTTTTAGTACCTATTTGTTGTTATAGTGGCAACAGAAATACATCATCTGTGAAAATTTCAACTGTCGAGCTATTTCGGTTCATGAGATACAGCCTGGTGACAGACAGTAAGACGGATCGCGGAGTCTCAGTAATAGGGTCCCGTTTTTAACCTTTTGGTACGGATTCCTAAAACATGGGGTATCGTAGATATGTAGGGTTTATTGGTTTGAGACGATTCGTTATTTGACTTAAAGAATTAAAAATTTTAGGTTACCGCCACAAAAGAAAAGCCTACCCTAAATACTTAATAACCCCTTTTTGCCCCGTTGAGGGTCGAGTTTTGAACGACCCAAATAAGTTATTCATTGTTTTCTCTTTTTTATTTTCCGTTTATCTTAATCAGATCGCGCAGTTAGAGTAAGTAATAGTGTGAGTGTATGCGTGCGTGAGTGTGCATAGAGAAAATAAAACTAAGTTATTGAGTGTGTATAATTGTGTGAGTGTAGATTCTATATTAGTTAAATTCGATTGCCTGCAAATAGATATAAGTTTAGGTTTCAGTTAGGTTAAGGCCTAGGCTTAGTTTAGCCGCATATTGTAAAATTATCAAAACACGCGCAATTCAGCTACTCGGACAGTTGAACTCAATATTCGATAGATGGCGTTGTGCATTTGAAGTCATTTTCTGAATGGCGGTGTTAAGATTCTCCGCGGAAGAATGATGACTATAGAAAAAAAAATTGGCAGGTAGGTACGTAAGGTAGGCAGGAAGGTAAGTAGGGTAGGGTTGGCAGACAGATGATGGGAGCGAAGCCGCGGGCAGGGCACAGCTAGTTGCAAACTAAATCGCATGGGATTGTTAACTATTTCTTTTCAATAATATCTACATGCTTACTTATATTTTTAACTAAATTGAAATGATCTGTTTAGGTACATTATGTCGAAAATTTATAATCTCGCAAAAGATTAATAAAAAACGTACGGTTACGATGTTTGCAATAATCCAGTGATAAATACAAAATATAAACGATGATATTATTATTATAATAAAAATAGAATACGAAGTAGATATCTACTTTTTACCCGACTACGGCGACTACGGTGAAGCCAAAAGGAAGGTTATGATTATTTCTTTCTGCTTACTCTGCACCTTAGCTACATTAACAGCTGCTGTTCTAAAATCACAGGATGTGTTGGTTGAACACTATTCTTCTATTAACTAAGTGGGCTGTGGAGAGTCACCAAGATCATTGCTCTAGTATAATTGGTTGAGATTGCTTGAGTAGCTCAGCATGTACCTAGGTAGTTCAGTCAGTAAAAGACCCGTGGTCGCGCATCGCGCGTGCGCTCTTTCTTTTTTTTAATCGCATTTTGCGCCAGTAAAAAGTAATAGTTTAGTGAATTAAACCAAAATTGTTTTTATAATAATATTTTAAGATTGTTTAATTGGCCTATCCAAAGACCTTAATTTGGTATGTAACTTTTTTTATAATACTAACAATATTATAAAAAAATTATGTAACATACCCGCGGGCTTAATATGTAAGAAACAGCAATCAGCTATTAACGCACGATCAACAAATTATCAACACTTCAATACATATAATAAATCTGTAGAAAAGTAATTTTTGTACATCGAAAATATCATAATCATCAATATCATCATCATCAATCAATCACCATCATCAATCATCATCAATATCATCATCATCAATATATACATACATATAATAAATCTGTAGAAAAGTAATTTTTGTACATCGAAAATATTTCGAAAAAAAATAGCCAGGGTGTTAAAGGATAACCAACAGAACACATTTCCAACATCTTTGAAATTTTTGTCTGTTTATTTGTGCACGCATCACGTGAAATGTACGAGACCAATGTAGATAGATTTTATACATAAAACTTGTGCGTAACTTGAAGAATTACTTAGTTTTTGTTTCATCGCAATCGGTTCACTCTATCAAAAGTTAGATGAATTTAAAGTGTTCAAGAAGTAAAATTATCACAACACACGCAATCCAGATACTCGGACAGTTGAACTCGATATTCGATAGATGGCGTTGTGCATTTGAAGTAATTTTCTGAATGGCGGTGTTAAGATTATCCGCGAAAGAATGATGGAAATCCCTAGAAAAAAAAATTGGTTGGTAGGTAGGTAGGGTATAGTAGGGTAGGCAGGAAGGTATGTAGGGTAGGGTTGGCAGACAGATGACGGGAGCAAAGCCGAGGGCACAGCTAGTTATGTCATAAAAATCGGAATAATCTACAGTGTAGATACGGTATGTCCTACAAAATCGTTTGTTAATCGTGTGAAATGCACTTATTTCTAAAAAAAAACGCCAAAAACTCTTAAACTTCTGTATTGAAGAGCAATTATTGCGCAAAAATCGCTATCGTTTTGCTCTTGCAAGGTACTTACGTAATAAGTCTGCCGATCAACTAAAAGGTGCTTCTGTAACTAGGCACCCTGGGTGGATCTTAGTAAGTACCTTACGGGTGGGAACTGTGCTGGCCTGGCGACAACTGTGCTAACTGGACTGTGTTTAGCATAATATCACAAAATAAGCTAGGCATAAACACTAATCTCTTTGACCATTAATAAGTTTCGCCTCATCTGTTCAACCGGTTTTCAGATACTTATCTAATTCCTAGGTAGGCATCTCACCTCTTGCATGATACAAAGAGTAATCTAATTTATTCAACGGTCGATGAAAATTGTTAGCAGTTTTTTCGAATTGATTTTTAATGAAGCTTCTACGACTATTCAGTTTTTAACTGATGTCAGTGACCTGTTGAGTAGGTAGGTAGTGTTTATCTGTAAGACCTCGGCCAAGTGCAAGCGAATGTTAGCCTGTTAAACCACTATTTAACTTGCCACAACAATGCTACGATTCGTTCGCTACATAGGTACATGACATGGTACGGCTTGCTACGTCAATGCTCAGTACGCCTCGCTACGTTTACGTAGCCGAGCTACATATTAACTTAGTGAGCAGTATTCCTGCCTATCGTTTTGAATCAAATCGTTTTTTTTGTCTATGTGGTAATTATAATCATAAAAAGCTTGAAAACCTGCTAATAACCAATTTTAACTTATAACTTGTACTACTCAGATTACAAAACAGTTGTACAATAATTTGTTCTGTTGTTTGGTCTATCCACACATATCAGGGCCGTGGACGGACCGTGCCCCGTCAGGGGCTCAAAAATATCGTTGTGTACATTTTATATGAACTCGTTCACACACGTCCGTGCACGGGCTGTGCACGGGCCAGTGACGGAGCTTCAATGACTGGGCCCGTCCCTATCACGTCCCGGGCACGGCCCTGATATGTGTGGATAGACCTTTATTGTAATACCCTTACCCAGTAAGAGTTTTTGTGTTCAGTGCATAGAGGTTCAGTGTTAGAAAAGCAGTCACGTAAAATACTGGTATTTGGCTGAATACGGGTGGACTGGAAGCCGACCTCAACATGTTTCGGGAAATGCTAGGCTGACGATGAGTTACAGTAGGTGAGAGATATCTATCTGAACTTGCTGTGGAATAGTGCCTTTATCGTGCGTAAAACGAAGAAGATGTTTTAACGCATCGCATCGCATCGCAGTTATGTGTGGGAGCCCTAAGTTGAGCAAGATTACCTTGAATTTCGTCAAACCTGTCGTTAAGACGACATACATTAATTATTTATTTTTTACCGACTTCAAAAAAACGGAGGTAATCAATTCACACGAATGTATATAAAGTATTGTTGGAATTGCACAATATTCACATATGTTACTCTATGTGGGCACACGTGTGCCAATACAAATATCATAGGTGTATGTTTGTATGCATGTAATGTAGGTAACTATGCTTATCCACGCATTTCTCTGAAACTACTTACCGGATCATGCACATTCTTTTTTTATTGGATTAGTTTGGTATTTCTCAATTTAGGGCATAGAGCAAGTTTCATCAAAATCGGTCCACCAGTTTTCAAGAAATGGAGCATACAACCGAACTCACAAATGTGTAAATTAGGTCATTGTGTATTTTTGGTTCAATCCTTTAGGTACCTACCTTACTATAGAATTTGCTCATTTTTAGTGATGCTTTACTAAAACTAAAAAGAGAGAATAAAAACTTAAAAAAGTGACATCACTAAAAAACAAAAAAGTGCAAAATAACTTTTGTTTTGGAAGTCGGTGTTGAAAAACGATAAAAATAGAAGTACCGACTAAGACACCGGCTTCCGAAACGAAAGTTATTTTGCACTTTTTTACCATTTCAAAAAAAACGGCGGTAATCAATTCGACACGTATGTTATATTTTTGGAATAGCACAATAATCACATATATGTTACTCTATGTGGGCTTCTTAACAAGTGTGCCAAACATAAGTGAATCTCTGTATGTCTATATGTTTGCCCCGCATTTCTCCGAAACTACTTATCGGATCGTGAAAATTCTTTTTTTATTGGATTAGGTATCTTTCACCTTAGGGAATAGTGCAAGTTTCATCAAAATCGGTCGACCAGATTTCAAGACATGAAAAAAAAGTGATAAGGTGTTTAATCACATAAAAAAATGTTACAAGTTAAATATGATCTCTGCCAAACTGCAAAGCAGTTTGTTGGCAGATGTAGCTCCTTTTTTGTATATAATATTAACATATATTTTTTACAATGAGACCTTGACAAAATGTATTAAGGAGGTACTTGTGTATTTTATTTTTAAAGGATGCTTTTGTGATACAACTGTTTATATCTAAAGGTAGGTCATTAAAAATGGTTGGGACTTAAAAATGTCTACACCTTCTTCCATAATAATTATTAAAAGTGGGCACTACAAATCGTCTCATTTTCGTTATTATTCCAAATCGTTTCATTATTATTCCTTTGAGATCTTGTATAATATTGGTTTTAAATTAATTGCTACATTCTACAATACTGTTTTTTTTTAAATACAATACTATACATATAACTTATTTTTGGAATGTAAAATTAATTTTACATTCCAAATATAAGTCTTCGTAAATATACAATGCATATCATGCATATGGAACTTATCTACAACCGAACTCCTTAGCGACAAACAGCACAAATTTATAAATTGGGTCATTATGTGTATTTTGTCAATCCTTTAGGTCTTTAGGGCCTATAGAAATTACTCATTTTTAGTGATGGTGTACTAAAACTAAAAAGAGAGAAATAAAATTTTATTCGCAAAGTGCAAAAGCAGTCTTTGGCAGTTCTATATTTATCGTTTTTCAACACCGACTTCCGAAACGAAAGTTATTTTGCACTTTTTTGTGATTTGCTTTTGAAGTCGGTTTATTTTATAAGATCGACGCCCGAAGCCCATCTTTCAAAACCAGCATCACGGTGAGATGTTTTGGACAGAATAATCAAAGTAGGTAAAGGATTTATTATGGATTATGGAGATTAGCTTGAGTGAAACTAAAGGAAAATTACGTCGCAAAGCATGGTTATTTAGGATTCTTGAAGAATGATATAATCACAGAACAAAAAAAACTCCTGTGGATATAATAATACGAGGGCAGTTTGATACTTCCGTGACTTTTTGAAAAAATAAAATATCTAGCACGCATTGCGATTATAATTCACGCGAAATTAATTCGCGCGATTTTTTGTCCGCGTACTGAATTCAACTAACACGCACTGCGGATAAAATTTCGCGCGATTTTTGTCTCCTTCTACCTGTTCATAGAGTTCAAAATATTCGCGCGAATTTAATCCTCGCCACGGTGCGGTGGATTCTGTGGCAAAACACGGATTTCTTGCAATATTATTTCCGCGCGATTTTTTTTCTGCAATGCGTGCTGCTTCATACAATTCCATAGGTCGCAGAATGTGCGAAAAAAATTCGCGCGGATTATAATCGCAGTGCGTGCTAAGCCTAAGACATAGCACGCACTGCGATTATATTTCGCGCGAATTTTTGTCCGCTTACTGAATTTAACTAACACGCACTGCGGATAAAATTTCGCGCGATTTTTCTCTCCTTCTACCTGTTCATAGAGTTCAAAATATTCGCGCGAATTTAATCCGTGCCGCAGTGCGGTGGATTCTGTGGCAAAACACGGATTTCTTGCGATATTATTTCCGCGCGATTTTTTTTCTGCAATGCGTGCTGCTTCATACAATTCCATAAGTCGCAGAATGTGCGGAAAAAAAACGCGCGAATAAAAATCGCAGTGCGTGTTGAAACACATTTTATTCACACACCAAAAAGCAGTTTTCAACACACTTGCTCATAAAGTGGCTCTAATTTCACCGCAATTAGGCACATAATGATACCTGTTATCAAACTGCGACTTTTTCATTGCTATTATTCACAAGTGAGTTATAGAGTTTTTTTTTTTAATTTATTGGTTGTGTTGCTTTGTTCTTAAAAAAGTTTCGATACAAAAAAGATCGTGCTCAATAGTACATATAAATTAATGTACCTATTGCTTGCTCATTTCATGCAACTTCGTATTTAAATAGATAATTTCAACTTGTACGTGCTTAATAAATAAAACTTTCACTCAAATATAAATTTTATTTGCTCTGTAATTATGAAAAATTTAAATTCCCTATTTTGTACGTGGCTAAAACACTATCCACGAAAAGCCAAATAAAAAGGAAACCTCATTCTTTTAATCAATGGCCGATCGCCATTTTTAGGGTTCCGTACCCAAAGGGTAAAAACGGGACCCTATTACTAAGACTTCACGATCCGTCTGTCTGTCTGTCTGTCCGTCTGTCACCAGGCTGTATCTCATGAACCGTGATAGCTAGACAGTTGAAATTTTCACAGATGATGTATTTCTATTGCCGCTATAACAACAAATACTAAAAATATAATAAAATTAATATTTAAGGGGGGCTCCCATACAACAAACGTGTTTTTTTGCCGTTTTTTGCTCGATATTAATAACGGCAGCAGGTAAACGCTTGAAATATTCACAGAATATTTAGTTGTATATTCACTTCAAAAAATAATAATTATTAAATTAAAATAAAATAAATTAAGGGGGCTCCCCTACAACGCACGTGATTTTTTTGCCGTTTTTTGCGATAATGGTGCAGAAGCCTTCGTGCGCGAAGAAAAACATAGACATATTAGTAGGTACATTAAACCAAATAAAAACATTGGAAATACAACTGAAATGTTATTATGGAGAAATATTAAGCGCTATTCCTCTCTCCTAGACACTGACTGTATCTAGAATGTTACTGTGCCCGACCGGGTCCATAATTGTTTCAGTAATAGTACATTACTGCAGAATCCAGTAAGTAAGCCTTCCTGGCCAAGTATGAGTTATATACGAGGCCAGGATGGCTTTCTTACTGGTTGAGGCTTGTATAATGCTTTTTTTTTATTTGAATTAATCAAAAATGAAAGAAAGTTTAACAACAAATTCGTTTAATTATTATTGAAGGTTACATTCATATTAGGGCAATTACTGATAGATATTGTGATCGATTTACCGGGGGCATTTATATTTGTTTGTTGTACATCTTGATTAACGGACTCAAAAATATATCTATCTCATAAAATGTCATACCAAAAAGAGAGATAGATATATATTTGGATATATATTTTTACTAAATGGTATCGATATCTGAAAACAGTTTTCGATATCGATATGCAAACTGTAAATCGGTTACATAAACGTTTATGAAAAAAACCGAAAACGCCCATCTATAGACAGTAGGTCATCCTCTTTAGATCTGCTTAGAAAAAAAACATAGTACCAGCCAGACACAGATTAGAGTTTAGCCATTATAATATGGTTATAGGATCCCTCCTATTTTTTTATCAATAAATGTTTTCAAGGTAAAACGTGTTTTAAGTGGTTAGACGAGTACTTATCTGAAAACAAAAGTATTACTTAGGTTAGGCATATCAATGTGTGCCAAGAGCAACCATGTAATTTGTGACACGTGAATTTAGGAGTTTTAACATAAAACTTGTCTAGTTTTTGTTAACATGTAGGGATTGTTTTGAGCGCGAGTTTGACCACGTCAGAATGTAGTAACAACAACAAGTCATCACGCCTAGGAATTCCCCGAAGATTATGCAGGGGTGACACCACCATATTTCAACAATTATGTTTAAGTAAATGTTTTTTTTTTTGATTTGACATTTGTCATAGATTGGTAGATCGCTTCATGTTCACCTATACACTATACAGGTTGGCCAAAAAGTCGTGGCTCAAACTCAACTAGGGGTAAGATGGGGCCATCAGCTGCAAAAAATTGTTCTACGGGAGGTCCTTAAGGTCAACCCCTGCAGAGTTATAATTTATTTTGTGTTTAAATTAATTTTGTATTGTTCACAATCGTTATTTTGTTCTTTCGTCTCTAGAAAGATATTAGATACACTCATGGCCATGTGTTATACTTTTTCAGAATACTTATTTAATGCTCCAAAACTTGTAATACAGGGTCACTTTTCGGTAGAGTATTTTTTTTTTCACAGTGGGGTCCGAAGTAAATAAAAAGTTATGACTTGATAAAAAAAACAACGTAAAACTTAATGTTATCTTCAACACACCCAATAAACAAAAAAAGCACAAATCCAGACTCCTGAGAAATTCCTGATGGAAGAAGACAACAACCAATAAGATTCTGCTAGCTAGACCCTCAAATCGAACCTCTCGGGATACCAAATTGTTTATAAGAATTCAACTTTTTCTGTCCCGTGAATTCAACAAACAAAACAGCTGTGAAGCATGTATCAAGCGACTACCGTCACATTTGATTGCAGGAAACTGGTAATTGTCAAGAGAGAAACTAGCAATTTTTCTATTATGTGGGCAGTTGGCCACAACTGCGATGTCTGAAGATCGAGCACAAATCTGTTGCCAGTTGCAATCATCTAGTGTGGCTGCGTACCACATTATTACATACTTAAACCTATTTATACCATCACCGCACTTTATTGATGCGGGCAAATCTATATAAAAATATCAGATTTTACTCTTCATATTAAAAGCGATTCTTCAACTCTGAACATAGTTCTTTTTTTAACCGACTTTCGAAAAAGGAGGAGGTTCTATGTTCGACTTCTTGTATGTTTTTTTTTTTTTTTTTTTTTTTTTTTTTTTATGTATGTTCACCGATATCTCCGTCAATTGTGGACCGATTTTGAAAATTCTTTTTTTGTTTGAAAGAGTATGTTCCGAAATTGGTCCCATTTTAATTTAGTGAAGATCTCATGAAGAACTTCGAAGATATACAACAGAACTCTTCAATAAATAACGGCAAATCTCTCGGGACTGCTGCAATCGCATGTCTGTTTATTGTTTATACCATTTCATAACATAACATCACGCCAGTACGCTATTAAGTGGTATGCAGATCTGTCATTTCACTGATTATGTTTTGAGTTTCATGTTATTCGGGTAATCTATTCTGCCGTTACAGGTACTTACTACACAACTTGCCTATAGGTACAACTAAAAAGGGTAAAATAAAAAAACTTTTTTGCAAAAAAATACTACCGACTTCCAAATAAAAAACTACAAAGTGAAAAATAACTTTATTTTTGGAAGTCGGTGTCAATATCGCAATGAATTGGTAACTACAAAAGACACCGACTTCCAGAAATAAAGTTATTTTTCACTTTGTAGTTTTTTATTTGGAAGTCGGTAGTATTTTTTTGCAAAAAAGTTTTTTTTTATTGCTTTGGTTTTGCAAATCATTCAATGACTTCACCCGCTCTGGGTGAGGCGGGAGGGCGTGTCTGACTTTTACTGACTAAAACCCACCCGTGTTCCTACTGTTGCTTGTGCTAGGGTCGCGGTAATTCTTTTTCAAAATTTTCAGCGACCCAGACAGGCATCGGCCCTCGCGGACCCCATCAGTTTTTGCTGACTCCCTTTGAGGCGCGCGTGGAACATTACGCACCGTCGACTCGGGTCAGGACCAGGCCGGACGGCGAGCTACCTATTACTCGCCGTCCGCAAGCCCGCGCCTACGGTGGCCGGGAATCGGCTTGCGACTCCTGACGCCCGTACCATGGCCTGAACCAGGGCCGCATTCGAGAGGTCGCCATCGCCGATCGGCTCCACGTGGACACGGCGGAGCTCCGCCCAAGCGGAGCAGACTTACACCATATGCTCCACCGTGTCCTCCGGGCGATCCACACAATGGTGGCACCCGGGCGTTTCCTCTCGCCTAATCCTGAACAGGAACCTCCTGAAAAAGCCGTGTCCGGTGAGGACCTGCGTCAGGCGGAAGGTGAGGACGCCGTGGCGCCACACAAGCCACTCCTAAAAGAGGGGCATTATCGCCGCAATTATGGCATTCCCATTCAGCTCTGACCCTGAGAGCTCAACTGCTTAAATAAGCAGAATAGCAAGTAAGAAAACAGAGTGTTTGGCTTGCAATTCTGAACTCTAATGCCGCTGCCGCTGAGTCTATTAATGAGTCCTTTATACTTTCACACTCCTTCCGAGTACGGAGTACCTAAGCCAAGGACTAGGTGCCATTAGCACGTAGTTGCATAGTCTATAAATTTTATACCCTAGCTGGTGGTGATCATACTTCATAGGATGACCTGCGATATATCACCAAAAAGCTTTTTTGTTGTCCAAGACCGAAGCAATATAAACTATTTATTCTTGCTTATATAGGAAGGTCAATTACAGTTGATGACCATTTAGCTAAATAACTATAATTTTAGTAATGTCCGTGTACCCGTCTAATGCATTGAAGACGAACCTTGACGCTGTATAGGTATCTATTTAAACTCTATGATAATAAAAAGGTTACATTACTGTTAATACAAAATGTGCTGTTATTATTGTGTCTTTAGATTTATTTTGCTAGTTTTTGCTAACAAGATACATACTTGAAGACTATACTAATAGATCTCTCATTAGTGATTCTTAAAGAAAATAATACAATAACATGCAAATAAATGACAGGTTCTCTGAGTATCGATAAGGTTTGTTCTAATAATAATTCTAATTAACATAATTTATGCGTGATGGGTTCCTCTATGAATGAAGTAGAGTTTCCGTATGGCCATAAGGTTACACTAGTCAACGGCACGAACTACTTTGTGCGCGGGGTTAAAATGCCTACTATCTCATCCGACAACTCGTGCGAAAGAGATAGATGCTGTGATGAGCACTAAGAAGCTAGTTCGCGTACGAATTAGCACTTTTGCAAGTTTGTAGCGAAATGGATGATGATTTAGGGCGAAAACGAGCGCGCGAAATTTTATAAACAGACCTTTGGGAGTCTAGATATAATGAAAAACGACTAAATGTATATTTTAAAAATAAAATTATTTGCATTGTTGAACTACTAATCTATCCCTGTATGGAGGCCGTTTTGCAATTTTCCTTCTTCTTGTGGTATTCATTGCCGCCCAAAGATGCGTTAAAATTAGTGTTGAAATATGGAAGGACTACGTTTGTATGGAAGAATTATCGACTAGTGTAACCTTAACAACACTGGCAGCGTCTATTTTAGGAGAGGGAGATCGCCAATGATATGCAGAGTGTAACGGAAAGGTGCCATCATATTTTAAAGACTCCTTCTGTCCAAATGCTCATCACTTTCTAAGGAAATCCAAAATTCCATACAAAAACACGTCACGTAACCAAAATTTGTATGGAAGATACAACTTCTTTTTGAGAATTGCCTCCTCTCCCCCTTCCCCTCGCCTTTTGTCAAACAGGCTGTATCATTATTAGGTAGACTAATAGCAAGTTCTAAGTCCGGTTGGTAAATTATTAAAATGTATTGTAATATTTTCCGGCCTTCTAATAAAAACGGCGTTAATTTTATGAATGTGTCGGCAAAAACTGGTATTTCAGTTTTTTATATTATCCATTGGGTTAAATGTCACCATGTACAGTCCACCGCGCATGACTGTGATGGCCCGCAACACTGCACTACGAAATCGCCCTTACTACAACGGCCTTAAGTAGCTTGTCAAATTATTCCCGATGATGTGGTTGACTGTACCGTAAAAAGTGTAGATAATATATCATTGCTAGTTTTTGTAGATTTTCTAGTTACCTTTTAAGTAAATGAAATAACTCAAATAAAAAGTGACACTATCTCAAGGTCGTGTTTATCTAAAATAAAAAAATTGAAAAAAATTGTGTTTATTTAAATTTATTCATTGTCCAACTTATTATTAATTTTAATATCGATCAAAATAGATTTATATTATTAGTAGGTAGGATATTATTCAGCTGTGATTAGGGATTTATCCAGACATGTCCGGACATTTGGCCTCCAGGGGGGTAACCATAAGCTCTTAGAGCGGTATCAATTTGATATCGAATAAGGGACAGATGTATCTGACTTGTATACATCTGTCACTTACTCGATATCAAATTGATACCGCTCTAAGACCTTATGGTCACCCCCCTGTCCGGACTTTCTCCGGCCTTCTAATTTGTCCGGATTTTTCGTTTTGATGACTTTATTTTTCATACGACCACGGCTATCATATAAGCATGTTTTATTGTTTCATAATTTACAGATCGCGATTTTTTTGTAGTTAGGTTTTAGATTTTAAATTTTTTTTTTGGTACTAAAATGTCTGCATTTTTTTTAAGTCCTGCTTTTTGACAGGACTTTTTTATTTTAGAAATGTTTACTCTAGCCTGTGTTCTACTTTGTATAAGGAGATATTCTGCTGCATCCGTTCAGACAGAAACACTCAATGTGGTAGGGGTCGCGGTCGGTCGGACTGTTCAAATCCTGCAAAAAACACACTTGCAAAAAAAAAATCGGGCACCTAAGGAAATTTACATTCTAAGGTCGATATGAGTTAATGAAATGAAATTTAATTGTTTGACATAGTCTGTATACTTAATCCTGTAAATTAATACGCGTGAAGTGAATACTGGCAATTTAAAAAAAAAAAGATTAATTCTACAAAACCGATGTACACGGCCAAACAATAAGTGGTCGGCAATAAAGACAAGGAGATTTTTTTACTTTTTTAAATTAAATTAAGTTACAAATGTAAAAACCTAATAACGAGTGTGACCTCCTCTTACCAAAATTACAGACGGAATCCTTCTGAGCATGCTTTCCACGATGTTTTTAATAACGTATTAAGGAATACGTTCCCACTGTTCTGAAATTACTCTTTTTAGCTCCCTGATGTTTTGTGGAGCAGGTTGCACTGATCTTACCCGTCTCTTTCGAACATCCCAGACATGCTTAATTGGATTGAGGTCAGGACTTCGTGCTGGCCAATCTAAACAATGAATCCCAACTTCTTACATGTACGCTTCCACGTTGCCAGAACGGTGCGGGCGAGCATTGTCGTCCAAAAAAATGGAATCTTCCCCAAGTGCAGTCAATTCGGGTTGTGCATATGGAATTCGAACTTTTATTATGTACCATGTAATGTTCCATTTTCTGTGGAAACTAACTCCGTACGCTCCGTCGAATTAATAGCTGCCCAAAACATAACGGAGCTTCCGCCATAAGGAGTGATTTCTTCGAAACACACTTCTGCATAGCGTTCCCGTGGTCTTCGCAGCACTCGCCGGCGTCGGTCCTCTCCACACAAAGAGTTTCTAGCTTCATCAGAAAACAATACTTTATTCCAGTCCATTAAGCACAGTTTCGAGCAAACTGAAGTCGAGCAACACGCTGCTCACGGAGTAATTTAGGGCCCCGAGCCGGGCGGTAACTCCTGATATTGGCAGCCAAAAGCTTCCTCCTGACCGTCCACAAGCTAACTTCTACTCCTCTTACTTCTTCAAGGCTCTTCTTCAGGTCCACACTTGACGCCTTACGATTCCGCAACGCCTGACTACACTAAAAAGCGGTCATCTCTTGGTTCTGTGCATCGTTTTCATCCCGAACCGGGACTTCTTTTGACCGAACCGGGCTCTTAAACACATTTGTTGATTCCACTGTGTAGCTTGTACTACTTGTTCTTCGAGATTGGCAGATTACGGCATCACAAAACAATCTTGATCAAACGACTTAAAAATACGCGTTGAAAAATAGCAGTTATGAAATATTGATTTATATTAGGAAGTTTTGCTCTAAAATTATTTTTATAAATACATATTAAAACTATAATATAATGTTATTTATTCAGGTCTATAATTAAGTTCTTGATCATCAAACAAGTTATGCAAAGTTGAGCGGATTTCACGTGCTTTAAATAGTTATTTAGTATCAATTTAGTGAGTCCGTGGAATAATATAAATAATCTTTTCTTTTTTACCCGACTGCCGAAGGAAGGTAATGTTTTTATCAGTCTATGTATGTATGCATGTTTGTTCCTGTGTGGCGTTCTAGAGATCAAACGCGTTGGCCGATTTTGATGATTCTTACTTCAATCGATAAGTCTTAACCTTGCGAGTGTCACTAGTGTGTGTAGTGTCACATTAAGGTGCCGATTCCCTTGAGTAGCTGATTTTAAATTGAGAATCACGTCTAAACGGCTAGTCGTAATTTTTTGGAAAAATATATGTTACATTAGACCATTTTCTTAATAATTTGATCTAAGACAATTTTGAGTTTTATTTGTATAACATAGTGTAATTAATTTCTAAAGTTAAGTCTAAAACGGACAAAATCACGAAAATCACACCAAAACCGCTGAGCGTATTTTATTGAAATCGACACCATCTCAAAGACAATTTAATTATCTACATTTTGATCAGAGAGTTTTTTTTAAAGTCATAGAATAATAAGGAAAGTACAAAAAACTACTAAATTTTCGGTCGCGCGGGTGTGAAACGGAGGATACATCTGGTTTTGGTCAGCCAGCTCGCGAATACGAATCATTCGACTGCACAGCATGATTTTCTTCATATTTATGTCTTTAAAGGGTTTTCGATGTTTTCAATTAACTTTTTTTATTCTAAATTCGAGTTACTGCTACAACAAATTCTTTTTAATTTAATTTCAATTAGACTAGCTTCTGCCTGCGGCTTCTCCCGCCTAAATACTGTTTTATCATCCTAAGGGAATACAAACTATCCTATGTATTGCCCAGGGTCTCAAACTATATCTATGCCAAATTGCATCTAAATCGGTTCAGTAGATCCGGAGATTACCACCTACAACCTCACAAACTCACAAAAAAAAAAAAAAAAAAAAAGATTAATCAACACAATATGTTTTGCTTTTTGTTTCGCACTTTCCGTCAAGGCCAAAGTCAGTTTGAAGGACCTGGGGGGATAAGGGACAGATGTATCTGACGTGTATACATCTGTTACTTCATCATCATCATCCACAGCCCGACCTCGCCCACTGCTGAGCATAGGCCTCTCTCTTCTTGTACCAATCACCACGTTCCCGTGCCAACCTCATCCAGGTTCTACCCGCAATGGCAACAATGTCATCTGCCCATCTCGCCGCTGGACGACCAATACTTCTTCTTCCAGTCCTTGGACGCCATTCAGTCACCACCTTACTCCACCTATCATCAACGCGCCTTGCCAGGTGTCCATCTGTCACTTACTCGATCTCAAATTGATACCGCCCTATGGTCACCCCCCTGCACTCGACTCAGCCGCCATGACAACGGAAAAGTCCGTCAATATAATATTATAACGAGCTATTCTTACTTACCTTTTTTACAGACTTAAAAAAAAGAAGGTAATTAATTCCACACATATGTATGTAATATTATTGGAATTACACAATATTCAGGGCTTCTAAATAAGTGTGCCAAATTTCATAAGTGTATGTTTGTTTGTATATTTATCCACGCAATTCTCCGTAACTTCTTTATTGGAGTATCTCTCAACTTAGGGCACAGCGCAAGTTTCATCAAAATCGGTTAAGCAGTTTTCAAGATATGGAACATACAACCGAACTCCTTAGCGACAACACGAATGTGTAAATTAAGTTATTATGGGTATTTTGTCAATCTTTTAGGTACAGGTAAGAAGACTTTGCTCACTTTATAGTGATAGTAGGGTACTAAAGCTAAACCAGACCACATACTGACTGCTGCGGCAGGGTAGGTATACAGAAGACCGAAGAGTACAACCTGCCTCTCTGCTTAGCGTTTGTGGACTACGAGAAAGCCTTCGATTCGATCGAGACTTGGGCTGTACTGCAGTCTCTCCAACGGTGCCAGATCAAATACCGGTACATCGAGATGTTGAAGTGTTTGAACAAAAACGCCACTAAGTAATTCAGTCTTCAGGATCAGACAACGGAATCTATCCTTCTCCAGCGCGATGTGAGACAGGGAGACGTCATATCGCCGAAACTGTTTACTGCTGCGCTGGAGGATGTCTTCAAGGTTCTGGAATGGATTAGGCATCAACGTTAATGGCGAGTACATCATTCACCTTCGGTTTGCCGCCGATAAAGTGGTCATGGCTGAGACCATGGAGGACCGCAGTACAATGCTTGACGAACTCAGTAGAGCTTCCGAAACAGTGGGTCTTAAAATGAACATGGACATAACCAAGGTCATGGTGAATGCCCATATAACACCCACTGCTATCAAGATCGGAGATAGGGCACATTGCTCGCAGAACGGATGGCCGATGGGGCCAAAAAGTTCTGGAATGACGACCGTGAACCGGAAGACGAAGAGAATCTAAGCATACACATCTAAAAAGACATATAAATGAGTTATAAAGGGTTTAGCGGTGACAGCGTGTTGTATAAAAGCGTTCGACAACACAATTTTGCTCTATAAGCTTATAGGGCCAAAATGACCCATAAACAAAGGATGTAAACGTTTACTACACCAGTTTACACAACCGTCATAGTATGTGCTATAGCAAGCGCTAATATCATTAGTACATAATAATACTGCTCTATAAAATTGTTAAAAATGCTTTTATTCATCTGATTTGCGTAGTAAAGGTTAACTACACTAACGAACTGCTATAATCGTTTCGTTTTATCAATGATGAACACTCAACTATAAGGCGGCCTTGTCGTATTGAGGATATTCGGATCGTTGCTATATATAGTACTTAGTACGTTAGTAGTTACAAAAAACTCTACAATGGACAGATTTTTAGGGTTCCGTACCCAAAGGGTAAAAACGGGACCCTATTACTAAGACTCCGCGGTCCGTCTGTCTGTCTGTCTGCCTCATGAACCATGATAGCTAGACAGTTGAGATTTTCACAGATGATGTATTTCTGTTGCCGCTATAACAACAAATACTAAAAACAGAATAAATTAAATATTTAAGTGGGGCTCCCTTACAACAAACGAGATTTTTTTGCCGTATTTTTGCGATAATGGTACCGAACCCTTCGTGCGCGAGTCCGCCTCGCACTTGGCCGGTTTTTTAGATGTAGCTTAGTTCCAGATTGTTACTACGTAAAGTAACTGTACTTTATTTGTTTAGAGATGGCTATTATAGTTTTACTAATAAGCATATCACACAAACACTTTTTTAGAGCAAAATTGTTGTGTAGTGACTTTTCAGTTTCATGACAGAGTATATGATTCTTCAATAACACAAAAACGACACGTTAAAGTGGATAAATGTTGCTATTGAATGACAACTATGTCCTGAAAAAGATTTTTTTTATCTCACTTTTACAACCAACATTTCGACATTTTTATTCGGCGTGCTATAATGGCGATTAAAACTCGAAGTCCCATTATTTGTTTTTTTTTTTTGTGAAAACTCAAATATACAAGGGGGGCACGTAAAATTTATGATAAATCTAACCATAGTTTATCCGTAAAATTGCGGTCGCACATCATTTCACACTCTATAAATAAATATGATAATTAAATTAAAAAATTATTCAATACAAATTGCTTCAATCCCTTTATAAAAATTAAATACATACGAGAATATTTTGTTAAGTCTCTACTCTCTCATGATATAAGAATAAATGGTGAGTGAGGTAAAGGAAACATAAACACTCGTATGGTATGAAAAAGTATCAACGGCACGAACTATTTTGTGCGCGGGGTTAAAATGCATTTTATATCAACCGATAACACGTGCGGAAGAGATAGATGCTGTTATGAGCAGTAGGAAGCTAGTTCGCGTAAGAATACAAACTTTTGCAAATTTGTAGCGAAATGGATAATGATTTAGGACGAAACCGAGCGTGCGAAATTTTATAAACAGACCTTTGGCAGTCTAGATATCATGAAAAAACGACTAAATATATCTGTTCAAAATAAATTTATTTGCATTGTTGAACTACTAATCTATCCCTGTATGGAGGCCGTTTTGCAATTTTCCGTCTTCTTATGGTATTTATTTGCGCCCAAAATTTTAATTTAAATTTAATTTTTATTTATTTTTTAAATTTTTGTGTCGAAATTTGGAACTATCGACGCTCATAATTTTCATTTTTTTTTACTTTTTTGCTTCCATAAAGGGCTAGATAATGATGAGACAAATTGATATCACTTTTTATTTTGAACGTACATCGTCAAACATTGGAATAATCCCTAGACTACGTTTGTATGGAAGAATTTTCGACTAGTGTATCCTTAAAGGTGTTTATTAACCAGTACATCACTATTTTGTGACCCGTGCACTGTTACATAGCGTGTATATGACTGATTTGTCATGTGTTGTTACACATGACAAATCAGTTGTTAATGGTTCGTTTTATCAGTGAATGGAGAAATAAATGCGACACTTTCGAATAAAATACACCTTCTTTGGGGTTTTATATGAATAAAAACACTGTTTCCTAAAACGTTCTATGGCTTATACAACTAGTTTTTGTTTCTTGGGTTACTAGGTGGACCGATGATCTGGTTTAGGTTGCGTGAATCCGCGAGAGGCACGGGATCCGTCAATGTGGCGACGCATTGGGGAGGCAGTCGGTGTTGAAAAACAGATAAAAACAAATCTTTGTCTTTGGTGAGTACCAAAGACAAAGATTTCCAAAACGAAAGTTTTTTACGCATTTTAGTGTTTTGCTATAGAAGTCGGTTTATTTTTTGTGAAAAAGTAAAACCGACTTCAAAAAAAGGAGGAGGTTCTTTTTACCACTTTAATTAAGATAAATATCAACATATTGTGTTATGTACTTACTATAATTGAATAAATTTGTACGCCTCGCTAGGCAAAACATGTCAGTGCGAAATAAAATAAAGTACTTATATTAAACATCCTGCATACGCCTATTGATGTGAATTGATATCTCTACCTTGTATTGTTGTCGTGTGTAGTGTACGATCAACTCTTAGCGGAGCGGCTACTGGATGGACGTCTTCGGGGAGGTAATGAAAGATGCAGCTCACCACGGTAAGTAGTCCTCTTTATTTCGGATATTATTATTAATACGGTAGATACAGTATGCATGTCGTATGTCCTTGGCTTGCTAGCTGGCGACGGAAGAGGAAGTGCCTTTACTAGAGATGTGACACATGTCATTACTATTTAGTGATGTATCACTTAACATACCTAACATGATGCATCGAGGTGGAGTCAAGACAGACATCGAGGTGGAGACACAGATATGACTTGGAATATTAAATTATTACAATTTATTTATTATTTAGTTATTTATTAATTCGTTTATCCTCACACTGAAACGCCTTGCAGCAATTACACAAATGGAGCACAATCTTATAATAAACTCACTATAAGTCCGGGTTTCCTCACGATGTTTTGCTTCACCGTTGTCAGCGATATCCAAGATAAACTTAGAAAGTACATATGAATTGAAAAAGTCACATTGGTACTTGCTCGGATTCAAACCCACGACCTCAAGCACGAGAGCCGATGTTTTAGCATCTGGACATCCAAATAACCAATCCCACGCAATAAAAAAAAGTTAGTTGATAGTTTGGACTATTTTTAGCTATAATTGGCCATATTAGTGAATGACTGAAGCCGTTACTATGGTATTTACAAAGAAGCCATTTATCTTAATGACGTAAAACTTAAGGCCGTACCCTGACCAAAAAATCAGCATGAGATATGAGTATTCCTACAAGCCTAGCGGCACTGGTGGCGCATGAATTACGGTAGTGAATACGCCCAGATTTTAGAATAAAATCTTTATAAAATCGAATATTGGTCTTTTGAAAAAAATAAAACTTACAAAATGTTCGTTATCAAATTGTCTATCCATTAGTGTTAGTATAAAAAAAATAATTGATGAACACTTTACGAGGAGATGCATGTTATCAATAATTATTTCACATTTTTATGGTTTTGTTGGAAGCAGATTAGTAAAACATATACCTCTTTAAAAAAAAAGTGTACTACCATTTTAGAATCAACATTATGTAGAAATTAAATGTATTTTTATTAATTGATATTCCTTTTTAAATAAAGAGTAGATAGCTCTTAAAAACTGCACAAAAACGACTAGCGCGGCGTTTTGCTCGGGGAGGCGCCTTAAGTTGTGAGTCGTTCATGTGACAATGGGTTTGAAACGTGCTAGTTTTAATGATATGTTCACACCGTTTAAATAGAAGTACTCAACGTATAGAGAAGAATAGGAGGCTTAGTTCAATATAAGAGCTTGTACTATTATTTCTTCTGTGCTAAGAGTATCTTTTGGATGATTTCTGATGATTTTAGTTAGTCACTACAGAGTTTGCAGGCGCACGGGTAAACTTTCGGGCTAAAGGTATTTATATGTGCGTGAAATCATTATTTGATTTAACCGGTTGTGTGCCGTAATTATAAAGCCAATAACGTCTCGCGTAGATCGCCGTTTTAGGCACTCGAGGGGTTAATTTTTCTATTTTTATTATAAAACTAGCTGACCCGGCAAACTTTGTTTTGCCATAAAAACACTTACCCTACACCTACCCTACACCTACCCTACACCTACCCTACACCTACCCTAAGCCTACCCTACACCTACCCTACACCTACCCTACACCTACCCTACACCTACCCTACACCTACCCTACACCTACCCTACACCTACCCTACACCTACCCTACACCTACCCTACACCTACCCTACACCTACCCTACACCTACCCTACACCTACCCTACACCTACCCTACACCTACCCTACACCTACCCTACACCTACCCTACACCTACCCTACACCTACCCTACACCTACCCTACACCTACCCTACACCTACCCTACACCTACCCTACACCTACCCTACACCTACCCTACACCTACCCTACACCTACCCTACACCTACCCTACACCTACCCTACACCTACCCTACACCTACCCTACACCTACCCTACACCTACCCTACACCTACCCTACACCTACCCTACACCTACCCTACACCTACCCTACACCTACCCTACACCTACCCTACACCTACCCTACACCTACCCTACACCTACCCTACACCTACCCTACACCTACCCTACACCTACCCTACACCTACCCTACACCTACCCTACACCTACCCTACACCTACCCTACACCTACCCTACACCTACCCTACACCTACCCTACACCTACCCTACACCTACCCTACACCTACCCTACACCTACCCTACACCTACCCTACACCTACCCTACACCTACCCTACACCTACCCTACACCTACCCTACACCTACCCTACACCTACCCTACACCTACCCTACACCTACCCTACACCTACCCTACACCTACCCTACACCTACCCTACACCTACCCTACACCTACCCTACACCTACCCTACACCTACCCTACACCTACCCTACACCTACCCTACACCTACCCTACACCTACCCTACACCTACCCTACACCTACCCTACACCTACCCTACACCTACCCTACACCTACCCTACACCTACCCTACACCTACCCTACACCTACCCTACACCTACCCTACACCTACCCTACACCTACCCTACACCTACCCTACACCTACCCTACACCTACCCTACACCTACCCTACACCTACCCTACACCTACCCTACACCTACCCTACACCTACCCTACACCTACCCTACACCTACCCTACACCTACCCTACACCTACCCTACACCTACCCTACACCTACCCTACACCTACCCTACACCTACCCTACACCTACCCTACACCTACCCTACACCTACCCTACACCTACCCTACACCTACCCTACACCTACCCTACACCTGCCCTACCCTTTTTTCCCCATTTTTTTTGTTTTTAAACCTTCCCTGTATTCTGTCGAACAAAACAAAAAAAGAATTATCCAAATCGGCCCAACCATTCTCGAGTTTTAATCAGACTAACGAACAACAATTCATTTTTATTTATATATATATTATAATCTAAAACATTCTGTTGACAACTTATAAGTAAGTTGTCAATTTGACCATTAACCTTCTTATTCTTAAAAATGTTACGATATCCGGTTAAATTTACATTAGGCTTTAATTTGTTCATTTCCTTTCTAATTCTATAAAACCGGCCAAGTGCGAGTCTGACTCACCAACAGAGAGTTCCGTATAAACAGCTACATTCATCAAAATAAATAGATAACATTACTAACCTTCATAAACAATGAAAGCACCGAACATTGCTCTAACAAAGGTACAAAATTAACTTTGCTATTCAAAAATTGCTGTCCCATATATCAATATCCAAATATTTACTTTTCCAAGTACATTTTATAAGTTACCATTTCCGTTCGGAGGCGATAAAGTACAGTATCATCTAACATATGATTACGCTGGATGACCTGCACCTGATCCGAAAGTCGTTGGGCCGAAACGTTGACGGCTGGCTCAAGCATCTGAAACAAAGAGAGCATCCGGATACGGTATGCGGTCAGGTTGTTTCCTCCCTCTGTAGCACCAAAGTATGCGCGCATGAAATTTTCGCCATCTCATGCGCTGCACACTTCCGCCGGGTGCTGGGACCCTATCAGAGACCGGTAAACCTCGAGGTCCTAAGCGGTCGACTATTACTCATAATCTTGTAAAGCCTACCTACTTAGCTGTGACAGTTTTCCTTTTAATTTCATTATACAGGCTGGAAAAAAATCAATGAGCCCTGAAGGCAATACCACTATAAATCCTTAAGATAGATTATTTTACTGAAAGGTAACATTCCTTTATTTTTAAAAAGAAACAAAACTGCATTAACAGATTCCTCAAGAACCTTACCTAAGCCGGAAATCAAACCACCTAAAAAAAAACACTCTATTTTACTTCACTAGTCGATACAGTTAATGAATTTCTTCAAGAAAAATTAGGCCTTACACTCGTTTGTCGTACAAGACATTCATAAAATCTAATACTTAGTACACAAGGGCTTTAATCAACATAGCCTAGACTAGAATTTTTCACTTTCAATAATTAAAATACACGTTTTAATTAATAAAATAATATATTTTTTCAACAAGACAGTGCTCCTGTTCACAATAGTAGAATTTCCAGGGCTTACCTTAAGACGACGACTAACGCCAACGACCTTGAGGGAACAAAACGCGCACTCGTTTCACACACGCGCGACCCAAAATTTAGTAGTTTTTTGTACTTTCCTTATTAATCTATGACTTTAAAAAAAAGCCTCAGATCAAAATGTAGATAATTAAATTATCTTTGAGATGGTGTTGATTTAATTAAAATACGCCTAGCGGTTTTGGTGTGATTGTCGTGTTTTTGTCCGTTTTAGACATAACTTTACAAATTAATTACACTATGTTATACAAATAAAACTCAAAATTTGCTTAGATCAAATTATTAAGAAAATAATTTAATATAACATATATTTTTTTCAAAGAATTACGACTAGCCATTTAGATGTGATTTTAAAATCAGCTACTCAAGGGAATCGGAAATCGCCTTAAATAAAATTTCATAGTCTGTAGGTACAAACGGGACGATTAGATGGACTGCAAGAAGTCCAGACCTGACGCATCTGGATAATTTTTTAGGGGGCGTATAAAATACTACAGTCTCTAAAAGAGAGGTTGAGCTAGAAAATGTTATTAGGAGCATACACCACAACAGTTGGCTTATCAGTTTAATCCAACTACAGATAATATAATACTAGCATAATCCGACAAAATTTGTGTGTCCGTAACGAGGGGTACCATCTCGACCAAGTTATCAATGATGAAATCTATTAATTTCTTTACATATAGATAAAAGTATATACAGTGTATAAAATACTTAATTAACTAAGACTAAGTGAGTAGTTTTTGGTTTAAGTGTATATTTTTGTAACATATACACTTAAACCAAAAACTACTCACTAACTAAACCTAAAAATATACTAAACTAAAATATGGCGTCGAAAATCTCCTCCACATCGTTGTCCACTGGTAATGTGCCCAAAAGACTGGCAGCATTGCCACGTTGTATGGCAATGCTTATTCTCTGACCAAGGTAAAAGCCACGCGGTTAGGTTACGCGAACTGTCAACTAGGCGTTTGAAAGTTCTTTAAACAAAGCGTTACAAATATTTTTTCAACACACATAAAGTGGCTCTAATTTCACCGCAATTAGGCATATAGTGATACTTGTAATCAAACTGTGACTTTTTCATTGCTATTATTCACAAGTGAGTTATAGTTTTTTTTAATGGTTTCCTGCCTTCATTGTAAATACTTTTAAATTAAAATAATTTTAAAAGTGTCACAAATCAATCCAATGAAAATTAATAAAGAAGTCATTAATTCTAATCCAGTTAAAATTTAAGTATTTTCAATATAATAAAATGTAATACTGTTAATCAATTAAAAGTGTCCCATTCGACATTAATCCCTTTCTATTCCTGTCATGGAAGTAATACTTACTACATCCATAACATGATATGGGTAGTAATTACTATTTCCATGATATCCATTAAATATATAACATGTGGCATAGCTTCTAGTCTAACAATTCAGGAAAATGCTAGAACCTAACATATTGCTTGCTCATTTCATGCAACTTCGTATTCAACTAGATAATTTCAACTTGTACGTGTTTAATAAATAAAACTTGCCCTCAAATGTAACTTTTGTTTCTCTGCAATAAAGAAAACTTGAAATTCCCCATTTTGTACGTGGCTAAAACGCTATCCGCGATAAAGCTAAAAAAAAGTAAACTCATTGTTTTAGTCTATGGCCGATCGCCATTGTTAGATGCGCGCGCATAGGAAAACTGATTAATTTACCCCGCCATTGCGAAAAATTTTTCACAACTCGTTTTCACTGTTGAAAATGATTTTTTAGTATTATTTTCTTCACAAGTGTGGGCCAAGAAACTCATCGGTAATGAGGCACTGGTCAAGTCAAAGCTCCAGAGCCTTGAACATCGTCGCCGAGTTGCCAGTTTGTCGGTATTTTATCGGTTACATTTCGGGGAGTGTGCGATGGAATTACATGATTTAATTCCGCCCAGCCCGTTCCATCATCGGACTACCAGACGTACGGCGATGCGTCATCGGTACATGGTGGACATCCCACCCATACGCACAAAACGTTTTGGGGACACTTTTATTATGCGTACAGCTAAAGAGTGGAATTCCCTGCCGGAATCTGTGTTTCCCGATAGCTACAATCTAGGGGTCTTTAAGTCAAGAGTGAATAGGTTTCTTCTAGGCAAGCGTGCTCTATCGTCGACCACATCATCGCTTACCATCAGGTGAGATAGTGGTCAAGCGCAAGCCTATAGATAATAATAAAAAAAAAAAGTGTGTTGAAAAACGTCGTATGATACACGTGTGTATTGATGATTACCTTCCTCGGCTCTCTTAAGACCCTCTCCTAAAGGCTCGGGTCTCAATGACGCCTCAGCGGTAATCACCAACATTACGCACTTGTACCATAATGTACTATTATATTATTTTAAACTTATCAGTATTTTTTTTAAAGTGTAACAAACTTGTAATTTTAAGTAGTTCAAGTATCAATGTCTTGCTAGGTAATCATTTCCTTTCATGTGTACGTGTCCTTCATATTAGAATTGATGATAAAATAAAATTATTGTTAGATTTCATGATCTTTTTTGTTTCTAAAACCAAATGTTGTTTAGAGAGATTTTATCCTGAAAAATAATCCTATCGATTAGTATAGTAACATAGCGAGTGTGAATGCAGTTTTGTTTCTTTTTAAAAATAAAGGAATGTTTCCTTTAAGTAAAATAGTCTTTTTTTTTAAAGAATTTAAAGTGGTTACTATAACTGCAGTGAAATTTTTCACATATCCAAAAGCTTCGGATCCCTGAATCGAAAATGGTTTTCACAGACCCGTAATATTTTCGAATGGCCTATCCAACGATACCCTACACCATGGGGCAAACGAGCAAAAAAAAACATCCCCACTTTAAGTGTACAGGTAGGTAGGTAAGTAACAGGTTAAACATTTTTTCATGACTTTATTTTACCACTTTGTCGGCGAGATATCCATGCCAAAATATAGCTTCTAGTACTTAGAGTCTCTGATCTAAGCTGTGGACGGACGGACTGACAGACGGACATGGCGAATCTATAAGGGTTCCTTTGTTGACTACGGAACCCTAAGAATGTGGCGATTTCCAGTTGAATTTTTATATTAATTTAATTCGCAAGTTCAACCCCCGGTTCTGTATAGATAAGCATATACCTAGTTACTTTGACAACATCCGTTATATTTATTTATTTAAATGTTTCTCTTCCTACTTTAAGGATTTATTTTGGTAACTTCCTTTGATGTTTCCCGCTTAATATTAATAATTTTTACATCCGCTGTCAACTTTATCTTTATGTGCTTGTTATTTTCTGTGTATATAAATCGATGTAATGGGATTAGAAGATCACTCTTTCTGTGCCCATGGAATAAACGCCCTGAACTGAAGTAAGCCGGTTGAGTAAGTTGCCATTTACTATCACTGTGAATTGTTATTGTGTTTAAATATTGGTGCAAATCATTCATTATTAATATTATTATGTGTGCATTCAACAACTATGGCGATCATGTGCCGATATAATTATACGTTCACAAGTTTGGGTGTAAGTGCAACATGCCTAAAGTCTTCGCCAGATAAAAAAAAAAAAGGTCATTGATCCGACTTGTATAAATAAGTAATTACGTAACTTGAAAAGATGATTTTTTGTTTATGGAGATATTTCGATAATTTTGGTCTCAAAATAAACGTATAGGCGTAAAACCATTTTATCCGTTAAAACCACGTATTTATGAGATATTAACTCATTACTGAAAATAATGGTTATAATTTGATATAAGGGTTTCATTAAACAAGTAAGTATGTACCTACCTAAATAAATACGATTCAACATGGTTTTGACCAAAAGGTTTGTAACTCATGCAAAGGGTCAAGGACGCCCCTTACCGCGATACGTTTGTTTTGATCGTGTGCGACACCGTCTTTAAATTTGTTTAGTTTTCGTTCTGAAATATTGGAATACATTGGTAGACAGGCGTTAACAACTTTTATTTGTTTGTTATCTGACGGTGAATTTAGGGACTACAGAATGTTGAGATGGATGTGCGGAGTGACTAGAATGGATAAAGTGAGAAATGAGTATATTACAGGAAGTTTGAAAGTGGCGCCAGTGACAGAAAAGTTGAAAGGAACCCGTCCTGGTATGGTCATCTGATGAGGAGGGATGAAACGCATGTTACTAAAAGAGTTATGAATATAAATTTGGATGGATGGAGAGGGAGGGGACGGTTAAAGAAAATATGGATGGACTGTGTGAGGAGTGATATGAAAGAAAAGGGAGTCAGTGATAGCATGACGGGGGACAGGACGGTATGGAAGAAGAAAACGTGTTGTGCCAACCCCAAGTAACATGGGACAAGGGCAGGAAGATGATGATGATGATGATGAGCTACAGGATAATTGGAGTGTCAGTAATGACAAAAGTCTCCAGCTGGTCTGTAGGTAAGTATTTCTGTCTAAACAGAGCAAACATAAGATTAAACTGATTAATTTCTAATCGCTCTATTTAAGATTTGGCCGACGATCATGATGACATTTAACACCAGAAAAGGTTAAGTGCGACACTGAAAACTTACCTATTAAATTAATTTTGTAGTATCGCAATAAAAACCTTAACTAAAAAGTATGCAAGATGAATATGCACAAAAGTTTTTGTTTAAAATATTTTAATAGTTTTTCATTTTTTAGATTTAAGGTTTAAATCTGGTATGTTTTTATAATTGAAGAATAAAAACAGGGCTCAACTTCAGTGCGTAACCATGTCTACTTTAGGAGCTTTATATTTTTTACGTATATAACTTTTATTAGAGAACACTTTCACAAAGTTCAAGTCTGGAAGCCGAAAAATATCTAAATTTTTAATAATTTAGGTCGAATCTATTCCAAAACTGAATCGGGGCACCCAGATTGCATGTAGTCTTTTGGCTACTACACCTAGAGTGTATATAAAAACCGGAGGCGTGATGGGAGAGCAACCTTTACGGAGCTCACCTCAATAGCTTCGGCTTGCTGGTCACCTCGGGCACCCAGCCTTAGCCGCTACGGCTCGCACAGGTGCCTATGCTTTGTTATGAAAGGGCGAAGGGGTTGCACATCCCGCAGCGCCGGCGACGATGCAGACGCAACTTTAGTGTTTTGAGGTCAGGTTACAATAACTTTTTTTTTCTCAAGAATGGAGGTGGAGGTGGATGTGGGAGAGGGGACACACCCCCTTGAGAGAATTAGATGCTCAATGGGTTAATTGAGTAAAATTTGTATATAGGGGCAAAACCTACACTCGATACAATATCGATATGACAGCGGCACAGATTTTGTACTGATATATGTCTTTAGAGATGTATCTATAGCATACTCGGCTACACTGGTACAAAAGATAACATAAACAATAGTACATTATGGTACAAGTGTGCAATGTTGGTGATTACCGCTGAGGCGCCATTGAGACCCGAGCCGTAGGTGAGGGTCTTAAGAGAGCCGAGGACGGTAATCATCAATACACACGTGTATCATACGACGTTTTTCAACACACTTGTGAAGAAAATAATACAAAAAAAACATTTTTAACAGTAAGAACGAGTTGTGAAATTTTTTTCACAATGGCGGGCAAAATTAATCAGTTTTCCTATGCGCGCGCATCTAACAATTGCAATCGGCCATAGACTAAAAGAATGAAGTTTCTGTTTTTTTGGCTTTTCGTGGATAGTGTTTTAGCCACGTACAAAATAGAGAATTTAAATTTTTCTTAATTACAGAGCAAATAAAATTTATATTTGAGTGAAAGTTTTATTTATTAAGCACGTACAAGTGGAAATTAATACGAAGTTGCAAGAAATGAGCAAGCAATAGGTACATTAATTTATTTGTACTACTATTGAGCACGATCTTTTTTGTATCGAAACTTTTTTAAGAACAAAGCAACTCAACCTATAAATTAAAAAAAAAAAACTATAACTCACTAGTGAATAATAGCAATGAAAAAGTCACAGTTTGATAACAGGTATCATTATGTGCCTAATTGCGGTGAAATTAGAGCCACTTTATGAGCAAGTGTGTTGAAAAAGTATAACTATCTCTTTTTGCTTATGACGTTATCTGTTAGTGCGAAAGTGAATACCGATATAGAAATTGCGTCCTAAATAAGTTCCGTCTAGGTAAACAAAGTCTCTGGGGTGCACAGTTATTTTGACCGAGCAGTAGGTACTCTTGTATTGTAATGCGTAGACTTCAAAGATCGAACTCACGAGCTCTAATTCGGCTGTACAACCGACACCGTCGCCATTGGGGTATTCCGCTTCTTAATTTACGTCTTCTGTTAAAGAATAAGGTCAAGGTGAGCCGTATCTTCCGCATTTAAACACAAATGCCAGTTTAGCAGATTAGAGAGATAACACAAATGCGCTTTTTACACAAATCTAACGTAAATTATGTTGAAACTAGCTTAACGATTTTTTGATGAATACGGCCAGAATAAATTATTATGACTATAAAAAAATAATACGGTGTGCTTTTTATTTAAGGTTACACTAGTCGAAAATTCTTCCATACAAACGTAGTCTAGGGATTATTCCACTGTTTGACGATGTACGTTCAAAATAAAAAGTGATATCAATTTGTCTCATCATTATCTAGCCCTGTATGGAAGCAAAAAAGTAAAAAATTAAAATATTTGAAAGTTATGAGCGTCGAAAGTTCCACATTCCGACACCAATTTTAACGCATTTTTGGGCGCGAATAAATACCATAAGAAGACGGAAAATTGCAAAACGGCCTCCATACAGGGATATATTAGTAGTTCAACAATGCAAATAATTTTATTTTAAACAGATAGATTTTGTAGTTTTTTCATGATATCTAGACTGCCAAAGTCAAAGTTAGAGTGAACAGGCTTCTTCTGGGTAAGCTCACTCCATCGTCGACTCTGTCTCTGTCACCTCTGACCTAGACTAGAGTCAAGAGCAAACCCATCTCGAATAAAAAAAAAAAAAAAACGTCTGTTTATAAAATTTCGCGCGCTCGGTTTCGTCCTAAATCATTATCCATTTCGCTACAAATTTGCAAAAGTGTGTATTCGTACGCGAACTAGCTTCCTACTGCTCATCACAGCATCTATCTCTTCCGCACGTTTTGTCGGTTGATATAAAATGCATTTTAACCCCGCGCACAAAATAGTTCGTGCCGTTGACTAGTCAGTATTTGGACTAGGTATTCCCAAGATTTAATATTGGTCAATTTTATTTGTCTTATGTAAATTGAAAACGGTGTAACTAGGCAGGTAATTTAGGTTGTATCTTGAAATATTATGTCAAATAATTCTGTTGATCGCACTAGGTGAACCGATTTTGATGATTATTTTTTATTTGAAAGCTGGTGCTTCTCGTGTAGTCCCATTTAAATTTGGTGAAGATCTGATGAAGAACTTCGGAGATATAGAACATACAAGTAACTCTTCAATAAACAACGGCAAATCTCTCGGGATTGCTGCAATCGCATGTCTGTTATTGTTTACGTTTACGCCATTTCATAACATAACATCACGCCGGTACACTCTAAAGGGGTACGCAGATGTGTACTAAGATGTGTGTGTTCACCATGGTACACACATATGTGGTGACATAAGAAAGAGAACTTGAACATAACCGGTGAGTTATGTTCAAGGTTTATGTTATTTGGGTAATCTATTCTGGCCTACCTTTGAGCAAATAGGTAATTTACGATAGAACTTGCGCATTAGGTATCACAAATAAAAAGTGAAAAATAAAAAACTTTCTACAAAAAAATACAAACAACTTCCAAAAAACACTACAAAGTGAAAAATAACTTCAATTTCGGCAGTCGTAGTTAAAAAACGAAGAAATAAAAACAGGAACACCGACCTCCTAAATTGAAGTTATTTTTCCCTTTGTAGTGTTTCTTTTGGAAGTCGGTTGTAATTTTACCCGGCTGCAAGGAAAGGGTTTTGTTTTTCGCGCGTATCTTGTATGTATGTAATATTCTTTATTACCTCGTATCTTTCAAACCACTTGACAGATTTTTATAATTAAGACATCGTTAGATAGGTCTTGGCCGCCCAAGTGTTCTTAGATAAGTGACGTTGAAAAAAAGAAACATGGCGGATTTTGGGCGCCATATTGTAGGGGTTGCAATTTTTTCTTCAAATCCCATCGAGTTTGGTATCAAAATGAAGGGTTTTCAGAGGTGATTACGAAAATATATATCACTTATATGTTTAAAGTCATTAAAAAAAAGTATAACTAAAAAGTTGTAAATAAAAAAAGTCAATAATAAAATCAAAAATCCCGACTGCTTCAAAAGCGAACTAAAAAGATGTAAACAAGAAGAAAATCTTGCTGTGCAGTCGGAGGATACATAATCGCGAGCTGGCTGACCAAAACCAGATGTATCCTCCGATCTGCACTGCAAGATTTTCGTCTTGTTTACTACAACTACAATTATAGGAACTAAGACAGCAACCTTGTTGGCACATCATAATCAGGGTTCCGTACCCAAAAGGTAAAAATGGGACCCTATAACTAAAACTCCGCGGTCCGTCTGTCTGTCTATCTGTCACCAGGCTGTATCTCATGAATATAAGCTATAGGCAGTTGTTATTTTCACAGATGATGTATTTCTGTTGCCGCTATAACAACAAATACTAAAATAAAAACAGAATAAAATAAATATTTAAGTGGGGCTCCCATACAGCAAACGTGATTGTTTTTGCTGTTTTTGCGATAATGGTACGGAACCCTTCGTGCGCGAGTCCGACTCGCATTTGGCCGGTTTTTTTAATACACGTGTCGATGATTTAATGGCTGTTAATAAGTGATAATGTGATTGATTTTAAATGTCGGTCAATTAAATAATTGCAAAAACGCAACTGCTTAACCACTTCGTGTAGTCGTGGTTATGTGTTGTTTTCCGAGTATGATTTCCTGGTTGATTAAGGGTTAAAATAATAATAATAATAAATGTTTTCTTTTTTGTATGTGTTTTGTAAAAATATTAAAAAAAGTAACAAATAGGAAAAAAAATAAAGGACTTAATAATAAATGCTAGTAGGGTAAATCTTGAGTGTAATGGTGGTAGGTTTCTTGATTTGAAATAATTTAATTGCGATTTTGTGTGTTGTGCTGTCTTTTGTGTGATCTTCTATCTTGACCGTATTTCCAGGATGTCCTAATAGCCGTAGTATACCTCTCCACTCTTCAAGCACCTCCGTATATGTTGTCCCCTTGACGCTACGTCACTAAAGTCAGCGTGACTCTAAAATCAGCCTTAGTCGTTCAATTTTCTTCTCATCCTGTTTTTACGAATAGTGTGTCTACATTTATTTTTCAGATTTCCTTTTCGCGGGTCTGCTGGTAGAAATTTCTTAAGAAATAAGCTACTGCTTTGTACTCTGTCTTGATGTGTTGTATTTATGTATTATACGGTGTGTACATTCATTATTAAAGAAACAAAAGAAATAAATTATTCTTGCAAGATGTAAAACTGCAAATACTTATACATAACTTTAAGGTTACACTAGTCGAAAATTCTTCCATACAAACGTAGTCTAGGGATTATTCCACTGTTTGACGATGTACGTTCAAATAAAAAGTGATATCAATTTGTCTCATCATTATTTAGCCCTCTATGGAAGCATAAAAGTAAAAAAAGAAAATATTTGAAAGTTATGACCGTCGAAAGTTCCATTTTTCGACACTAATTTAAACGCATTTTTGGGCGTGAATAAATACCATAAGAAGACGGATAATTGCAAAACAGCCTCAATACAGGGATAGATTAGTAGTTCAACAATGCAAACAATTTTATTTTGAACAGATAGATTTAGTCTTTTTTTCATGATATCTAGACTGCCAAAGGTCTGTTAATAAAATATCGCGCGCTCGGTTTCGCTACAAATTTGCAAAAGTGTGTATTCGTACGAGAACTAGCTTCCTACTGCTCATCACAGCATCTATCTCTTCCGCTCGTGTTGTCGGTTGATATAAAATGCATTTTAACCCCGCGCACAAAATAGTTCGTGCCGTCAACTAGTGTACCCTTAAATACAATGAAGTCCCATCCAAATTCGATATTTTTCAAATGTATCTGTGCCTTTTGAGAAAAATGCGTTTACCATCTCACGCGATGTATTATAAACTAACGGTGCAACAATCCGGTCACATATATATTCATGCATACCTTCCCACCATTTTGAAATATAATATATTAGTAGGTGACGGTCTGAACAATGCGCGGGTCTAACTCGGCCAGAGATGGCTCAAGACAGAGGTCTGGAAGGGAAGGCCCAGCCGTGGAACATAAATTAGGCTAGAAAAAATAAAATAGGTTACTTGAAGAAAGGAACCGCGTTGTTGAGCTTAAGGCGCCGATTCCCTTGAGTACCTGATTTTAAAATGAGAATCACGTCTAAATGGCTCGTCGTAATTCTTTGAAAAAAATATATGTTATATTAGACTATTTTCTTAATAATTTGATCTAAGCAAATTTTGAGTTTTATTTGTATAACAGTGTAATTAATTTGAAAAGTTATGTCTAAAACAGACAAAAACACGATAATCACACCAAAACCGCTGAGCGTATTGTAATGAAATTGACACCATCTCAAAGACAATTTAATTATCTACATTTTGATCTGAAGTTTTTTTTTTTTAAAAGTCATAGAATAATAAGAAAAGTACAAAAAACTACAAAATTTTGGGTCGCGCGGGTGTCAAATGAGTGCGCGTTTTGTTCCCTCAAGGTCGTTGGCGTTAGTCGTCGTCTTAAGGCCTAAATGGTTATAAAAAGTTCTGATTATCAATTAAGAAAAGCTTTTTATCTGGCCTACATACATTTTATCTTTCCTACTATGTAACCATGGACATGTAAACTTGGTTTAAATGTTGGTAAATAGTAATTAAGGCTTATCTTTGGATTAGCGTCTTACCAAGCGTACTTTAAACATTATTATCCTTGTTAATATAATCTGTAATACAAACCAGAAAAGTCAATAAGATGTTGGTTTGTTTAATAAGTTTATAATCTGCTTACATATGCTGAGGGGTTGTGGGCATTCAAATAAGAAATAGAACAATTATTTATCTAAATATTAGTAAGTATTGTTAATTGTGTTCCTTGGCTGAATACTATCATATAGTCAATCAGTCCTTAGAATTATCGAAAACAATCCTGCGTTTATGACACACAGGGATAGCTATTCGCATAAGCCACAGTCACAGGGATAGCTATTTGCTTAAGATACACGGGGATAGCTATAGCGGCAGAATATTGTACACTTGTAATTTTTATTTTTGTTTTAAAAAAACGTTGCCCCTCATTAGGAATTTCCCCTGTATCGTGGGTGTGTTTACAAACATATAAATTCACATACACAAACACCCAGAGCCGGAACAACTTTTTCTAGATCATACAAATAATTGTTCCGTGCGGGAATCGATCCCGCGATACGCAGCGCAGCAGTCAATCGCTCAACCACTGCGCCAACCGTGCGCCCAAAAGTAATAAGTGAAAAACTTTAATCTATAAGCCGACCGCTTAACTGAGATCTTTCCTAAGGTAGACTGCAGTGGCTCCTCCGACATCCTCCTTCAAATGACTATCTAGAGCCTGCAGAATAGCTCCCTGCTCCCTGGAAATCTTTAAATCGACTTAGTCGGGTGAGCCGCCGTAGGCACAATTTAGATGGGGTAGGGGTACTCTAATGACCGCGTGTGATCGCGGAGATACGTCCCAAACAATGCCTCACTTCTTGGTCTCGGTTGTGCTCTCTGTGCAATTACACCTGCACCTTGAAATACCTTTGTGAGGCAAATGATAATGCTGCATGCTGTCGAAGTGGGTTAGTTTTGGATAAAGGTTTTTTTTTTCTATAGTCTCGCGCTTGAGCACTATCTCACCTGATGGTAAGCGATGATATGGTCGACGGTGAAGCACGCTTGCCTAGAAAAAACCCATTCATTCTTGTCTTAAAAACCCCTAGATTGTAGCTATCGGGCAACAAAGACTCGGGCAAGGAATTCCACTCCTTAGCTGTGCGCATAATAAAAGTGTCCTCAAAACGTTTTGTGCGTATGGGTGGGATGTCCACCATGTACTGATGACGCATCGCCGTACGTCTGGTAGTCCGATGATGGAACGGGCTGGGCGGAATCAAATCATGCCATTCCATCGCACTCTCCCCGAAATTAACCGATAAAAACCGACAAGCTGGCAACTCGGGGACGATGTTCAAGTCTCCGGAGCTTTGACTTGACCAGTGCTTCATTGCCGATGAGTTTCTTGGCCCGCTTTTCAATCGACTCTCGTGCATCTAGCTGGTATTTGGCAGATCCGTCCCAGAGATGAGAACAGGGAGATGACCATAAGCTCTTAGAGCGGTATCAATTTGAGATCGAATAAGGGACAGATGTATCTGACTTGTATACATCTGTCACTTACTCGATGTCAAATTGATACCGCTCTAAGAGCTTATGGTCATCTCCCTGTACTCCATGCACGATCGAACTTGCGCTTGATACAAGTTGAGCAGCTTTTCCAGCGTGAATTACCTTCTCACCTTCGCAAGGATCCCCAACTTTTTGGCAGCCAGCCTTTGCCTCAATGCAGCCCCGTGGGTCAGCTAGTACCATAATAATACGAGTATGCTGTTTTGTTATGCTGGTCCTCTAAAAATAATAAGGTCCATTTCTACATTATCAAATATGTATTTTCGTCTGGAAATCGAACTTAGGACAAAGATAAATTCTATAAATCTGGATCATTAGGGCCTTTGTTTCCTCCTTATCATATTGTTGTTAGTTTTAATTTATTACAAATATTATTAACGATATAAAGCAAACCTTGTAAACAGCTAATTATGTACGTAGTTCAAAGTTACAAAATTTAAGATTTCCGTATTCCCCAGATGATTAGATCATCATTTTTAAACATCTGCAAATAACTCCTCAATTCACCTTAACTTATTCTTCTAACTTCTTTAATTCTTATCGACATATTACTGAGTGTATATTGCAAGACGCTTATCTTGGGTTCTGGGTCTGCCGCATCCAAACTTTGCGTACTACTTGGACCACGTCACAGTCTGTTTTGTGGCTACTTTTCCCATCTACAAACTGGTGAAAATACATCCCCTAGAGCCCCCCTCTAGGGGGATAATAATAATACATCCCCTAGAGGGGGGAGGGGGTGTGTAAAAGTTTGTAATGATTTCCGATTGATTATTATAAAAACAACAGATATTTAAAAAAAACCCCTTCAATCGATGACATTGAAATAACTTGTTGTGTTTTATGAATTTTATTCACTTAACAACGAATCGTCTTGCATGAAGAGATGAATGTAAATGTTGTTGAATGACGAAGAAATTTATCCATAGTGTCATTAGTCTTCTGAGAAAGAAGTAACGGGTGCTAATGATAGCGTGACAGTTGACAGGAGAGAATTGGAGAAAAGATGCACAGACCTCAAGTAACAAGGACAGGAAAAGAATGATGTTTCTGCATTTTTGACGCAAATGTGTGTACATAACTGGTTTTTCCTGGTATGCTCATGTGATAAGGAGGGATGAAACGCATTATACTAAAAGAGTAATGAATGTAAATGTGGATGGATGGAGAGGAATGGGACGGCCAAAGAAAAGATGGATGGACTGTGTGAGGAGTGATATGAAAGAAAAGGGAGTCAGTGATAGCGTGACGGGGGACAGGACGGTATGGAATAAGAAAACGTGTTGCGCAACTTGGGGTCGACCAAGTAACATGGGACAAGGGCAGGCAGATGATGATGTGTATACATAACTGGGAAGGTGGATAACAGAAATGTGATTGAAATAAATAACAAAACATACATTAAAAGAGACCTTACGATTATTTATAGAATACCATTCATTGCCGGCAACTGTTGCAGTACAAATGATTGATGAAGTGCAGATATCATAGACTGCAAGTGTTTCAAATCCTTATTTGACTTGGCCGTCCATGTAGAGTTCTAAATCGCCAAGTGTATATTAGATTTAACCATATTCTTCACATCTGATATTAATATTACGAAGAACCTTTTAAGCAACATTGACGATGCGATGTCACTTTCCTTGTATCCAGCAGATAAGCAATAAGGAAAGACGGCAGTTATAATGACCCAGTCTAAGGTTGACACAGAGGAAGTATCCGCCTGATAAACGAGCACTTCCTGAAATAATTCCAAAGATGTCCAACCTAAGGTTGACTTTTAAATAATTTAAGAACATATCGAGGCAAACTCACGTAATTTTGTACAGTAAGATGCATCTAATGGTTTGCCAGATGATTTATTTAGGAAATCGTTTCCGTAAACATTGAAAAGTCTTAAAAAATAATCGAGTATTGACGTCACGAATACATAAATAGAAGGTTGTATTAACATTAAATTTGATGATTAAAGCGATTGATATTTGATGATAAATCATTATTGGCATTGATATCTCGCTAACTACCAATCATCTGTATTCAACTGTTCTAAGCTAGAGGAAACCGGCATGTCCTACAACCAAAAATTCGAAGACATGTGACATCCACCAACCCGCACTGGGCCCGCGTGGTGGATAACGGCCCATTCCCTCTCACAGAGAGGAGGCCTGTATCCCAGTAGTGGGAACATTAATAGGATGATGATGTGATTTGTGATTGGAAGCTAGAACCAAGGGCATTTCAAAGATTGTAGAGAAAACATTGTAAGTAGGCATCCGTAAAATTCTTTTATCCGTAAAACTACATTGAGAAGCGTAAATACCCAATGGTTAAAATAATATAGGTGTTAATAGGCTGATATTTTTATGTTTAGGATAATTTAGCCACCTACAGCAAACCTTGTTTTCTGGTAAAAAGCAATGTTATTCAAGAAAAGTTCCGTAAGTATTTGCTACGAAAAAGGTACTCGATATAGCCTAAGTTAAGTAAGTTTTAACGGTATCTGCATCTAGAATCTTTTGGTTTTGAGTTGGTGGTTCAGAATCATAATGTCTATGATTATAATAGACGTACATGATCATCATCATCATAATTTTAATCGAAAGAAGCCCCACAGTTGGACACGGGTCTCTTCAATTCAATTTATTCAGATACAATATACATTGTGTTCGAAATTTTTACATCATAAAACATAACATTAAAAGTAAACACTAAGCTTTAATTAAATACATTAAATTAACATAATAAATAACATGCAAACATAAGTATAATAATAATACGATTATAATTAATTAATTGGCAATTGACATCACAAAACAACACAAACCTGTAATTCATCTACTGAGTATAAACATTTTTCCAAAAGAAATACTTTAAGCTTTGCTTTGAAAGAGCCTGTGTACAAAATGCTTTTCAAGTCATGAGGTAATCTATTAAACGCTTTAACGGCCTGATATTGTGGACTATGTTTAACAATCTAAAATTGAGGTACTATTTTATTTCCAAAGTCTTTCCTTCGTGTATTTTCCCTTATCTGCCTATTTTCGTCTGTTTCATAGTTATATATGTATTTTTTAAAGGTGTTTAATAGAACTAATATGTATAGGCTAGGGACTGTTAGAATGCCAAGTTGTTTAAACAATGGTCTACAGCTCTCCCATTGGGGAATGCGGACAATAGTACGAATCGCCCTTTTTTGTAAGACAAATGCTCTCTGACAGTTATAGAGATAGCTGTTGCCCCAAAACTGTATGCTATACCTTAATTTGGACTCGTTCAGGGCATAATACACCATCTTAAGATGTGTAACGCTAACCTCGTCCCTTAGGATTCTTAAAGCATAGCAAGCAGATGACAATGATGAATCCAGTGCCGCTAGTTCTCTTTTCCAATTTAAAAGTTCATCTATATAAATGCCAAGAAACTTAACTTCCTTAACGAGCTCAATTTTAACTCGATCCAGTTCAATAATCATTTTATCTTCTAAAGGTCGCCGCATCGGCCGGTCTTCTATACAGCGGATTTGCGTCGTCTTCACCAGGTCGGCAATCTACTTGTGGGACCTTCCAAACTATGGCTTCCAGACGGTTCTCACTCCAAAAACCTTTCGGCCCCATCGAATATACATTGCCCTACCCACAGTCACTTAATTTTGCCAATTCTTCGGACATCTTCGGATACCGTGGTTCTCCTGTCAATTTCTTCATTTTTATTCGATCACGCAGGCAAACTCGGAGAGGAGGAGCTCTCTCCGTTTTTTATAATTAAGACATCGTTAGATAGGTCTTGGCCGCCGTTAAAAAAAAATGGCGGCTTTTGGGCGCCATATTGCAGGGGTTGCAATTTTTTTTTCCTTTGATACCCATTGAGTGGGGTATCGAAATGAGGGGTTTTTAGAGGTGATTACAAAAATATATACCACTTATATGATTAGTCATTCGAAAAAAAAAATTGACTAAGTTATAAATAAAAAAAGTTAATAAATTCAAAAACCCGACTGCTTAAAAAGCAAACTAAAAAGATGTAAACAAGAAGAAAATCTTGCTGTGCAGTCGGAGGATACATCTGGTTTTGGTCAGCCAGCTCGCGAATATGTATCCTCCGACTGCACAGCAAGATTTTCTTCATATTTACATTTTTTAGTTCGCTTTTTAACACGCTTTTATTAGCTTGGTACTCGTATTATTTATATATTTATATGTTTTATTTGACAAATATCTGTGCAGGCCTGGCTTTTGTAGTAGGAAGTCCTGTATCACAGGAGCCAGTCCTCTCCAAAAACTATACAAAAGGAGCATGATAGACAGAAAATATAAAAAAAAAAATAATATGACAGATAAAGCATACACACATTATTAGATATACAAACTAAGATTAAAACGGGAAATTGATATCCTTCAAATTAAAACATAGATAAAAAAAGATAAACATTAAATAAATTAGAATTATTAGCATTTTCAGAAACGTTATTTTCACCCCTTTCAAAACGTCGGATTAATTTGAAACTTTGCACACTTATCAAGGACCGATGACAAAACAAACTTAAAAAAACTCAAAAAGAAATGTGTTATTTTTTATATAAATAAAAAAAAAACATATAAAAAAAAAACCTGCCAAGTGCGAGTCGGACTCGCGCACGAAGGGTTCCGTACCATTATCGCAAAAAACGGCAAAAATATCACGTTTGTTGTATAGGAGCTTGGCTGGGATTTATTTTATTCTGTTTTTAGTATTTGTTGTTATAGCGGCAACAGAAATACATCATCTGTGAAAATTTCAACTGCCTAGCTATCATGGTCTATGAGATACAGCCTGGTGACAGACGGACAGACAGACAGACAGATAGACAGACAGACAAACAGACAGACAGACGGATCGCGGAGTCTCAGTAATAGGGTCCCGTTTTTACCCTTTGGGTATGGAACCCTAAAAACTATTAAAACACGCTCAAACTATCCATCGGCTTAACGTGCTTTCCGATACACGAAGGAGTCTCGGTATTTTATCGATGGTCACCCATTTACGGACCGACCTTTACATGTGTTGCTTAACCTTGAATATCGACCTGTGTGGCTGTTGGTACCTCTAAAATACATAAAGTACCAACAAACACCTTGGAAATACACATTGCCCCTTTGCCCTTTTGTGAACTTCAATTAATTCTTGTTTTAGGTGCCTTTGAAGATTTGCCTTCTTCAAAAGATTGTTCTTCTAATTTATATAGAATTCTCACGTGCCAGCAATCTTCTACGACAGGAGATGAGTAATTAGGTAATTACGTAATTGTGTTTAGGCTTTGTTTTTCCTGTATCTATAATTACACGTGTGAAAAGAACAGTCATAACAATTGACTTCAGATGCGGATAATAGGGTCTCTGTTGTTCTGATTACCTTTTGTTCTGAGTTGCATTTATACCTACTAGTGCAGTTGATAAAATTTTAATAGCTCATACGACATACAGGTTGACGGTGGTCACTAAGGTTCTGTGAAAATCATATCTAGTTGATTAAAAACTGTATTTTTAATAGCCATTTTCCTTTTGCTGACAGAACACCATATCTTTTAAAACACGACTTAATTGCCCTAGTTTTTCTGGCAATGACCTGGTCGCTCTTACTTTAGCAATTGGTTTAAAGTCCGTTCAGGCACCAGGTTAAGAGTCCCTACAAGTTTCACGAGTTAAATACAGAAAACAGCTACTTTTTCAGCGCAAATTTCTCAATAACTACAAGATATATGATAAAAACATAATGACAAAAATAAAAACGACACAGTTCCGTCGTCTACAAGCCCTTGAGCGAAACTCAGTAAACTCACAGAGTACATTTTAATATACGCGAAACTGACTGCCTCGCGCGAGCGCAACGGTTTAGAAGGCAATGTTTAGACAATTTATTAAAATAAAATAAGATATATAAGAATAATAAAAAAGAACCAAAGAATACTGCAACAAGCATGATTAAACATCTCCCTCATTCAACAGTAATTCTGCATCTACAATGCGACCAATGTATGATGCTAATAACATTTAGACGAGTAGATCTAATCTAAAATAAAAAACAAATAAATCAAAAATGTTGTAGAATTGACATCAAATCTTCCGCAACAAAGTCGCAAAACTAAAACGTGTTGAAGATCAGATATACAAATAATAGAAATCACTACAAGCATACCTACTTGTTTTAAGATGATGATGCAAATTAAAAGGGATTTAACAGATTTTAATCTTTGATAAACCGACTCGGATTATGACGTAGATTGTAGATTCATTCTAAAATTCCCAGTTAATTGTAAACATAACAAAAAAAAAAAACATCAGTTACAATAAATGTTATAACAGAGTTTTTTTTTGTTATGAATACAATTAACTGGGAACTATGGTTAGCATCGTGCACACGAAGGTAAAGGAAAAAATATGTTTTGATTGACTTCATAATACAATTACAATTGCCGGTGCATGTTTGATGTTATCGAGGAGTAAACTTTAAACTTATTGTTAGTTGGGCCACGACATTACCGGACGAGTTAGTGGAGAATATATAAAACTTGGCAGATGTAGAGATTGGAATAAAAGATGACAAAGACCTTTCTAAGTAATAACACAAAATAAAAAGTGCACCGCCGCTGACTTAGTTTGTGGCAGTAACTGCTGTAACTAGTGTAACTAGGTTCAAGGCCGTCTTAACTCATGGAGGAGGGAAGAGGCTGGCACACCCGCGTTCGGGGCCCTTTTGGAGAGCTAAAAATTAGAATTAATATTTGTTTCGGGATATTTACCATGTATATTTAGGTTTTTGCTTAGAGCTCGATATTTAATGTGATCATGGCGCTTGTAACGGTGCCGAAATATCGAGCTCTCAGCAAAAATCTAAATATACATGGTAAATATCCCGAAACAAATATTATATCTAATGATTGTGACCACGTCAGCTTAAGAGCTAAAAATTGTCCAAGAGAGTATCGGACCACAGTTGGTATAGTACATTGTTTTTTGATCTCATGTATTTTGGGGACGGCCCAATGAACAGCAGTGCTATTCTCTAAGGATACAGCTTTGAGCGCAGTGCTGGTGCCAGCGACGAATCTAAGTTTGGTATTCGCTAAGCCGCGAATAGCGACACTAGCGCTCTAAGCTGTGACGGCCGTGAGTTAGAACTACTCAATGTCGAGCAAGTTGACAGTTCTTCATACATTTTGGTATTCCGTAAGAAAAAACAGCGTCGAAGACGCTCGCAGCCTGGCTTACAGCCTCGTATTTATCTGTCAAATCCAAAAGCCACTATTTTTGCGCGTAACGTAATTCTTCTTGGATTTTAATCTAACTAATAATATAGGTAAATGTGAAAGTTTGGATGGGAAGTTTTGTTGGTTTAAATGTTTGTGGATGTATGTTTGTTACTCAATCACGCCAGTGTTACATACTCTTTGAATCACGCCAGAACGGCACTGGATGAAATTCTGCATAGAGATAGATTATAGCTAGGTAAAGGAATAGCATAAGGGATACTTTTCTTCCCAATATAATGTAACCTTGGGATAAGAAAACACTTTTCACGTGTTTGAAGCCACTGGCAGAAGCTAATAAAATATTGTATTAAAAAGTTTTTTTACCAGCTTACCAGTTTGTTAGCTTGGTTAACTAAAGCTACATATATTAGAAGAAGCTAAGAAAATTAATGATTTTAACAGAGCTCGACAGGCGAGAGAATTAGCAACGTTGATAACAATATCCTGGGATAGAGACACTTTATCCATAGTTACCTTCAGGCTTTAATAACATACCTAGGTATTGGAAAACGACTTAGCTCTTAGCGTACAGGCGTTTTAAATATTTAATGTGAATTTTAATTTATATATTATGTAACTAGCTGTTGCCTGCAACTACGTCTGCGTAGCATTAGTATTTCGAATAGGCATTTTTTTATTTCAAGAAAAAAAATTTTAGGTTTGTGGGCCGCCTTACTAGAGATATTATTAATTCATCATACAAACTTAAGGAAGATTTCCATGATAAAAATTATACTATGAAGGACATAGGATAGTTACCTACGGTCTCAAACTGTTTCCATAGGTACCATCAGCGGTTTAAGCGTGAAAAGATAACAGACAGTTACTTTTGCATGTATTATATTAGTATGGATTGCATAGGTTAACTAGTAGGATCTTTAATTAAAATTATATGTCATAAATATATTTAAATAATATTTGTTGTGATGTGAATCATGTTTATTGGTCCGGCTTCATCATCATCATATACGTCTAATGACGTCCACTGCTGGACATAGGCCTCCACCAAGCGTCGCCACAATGACCGGTCGCGTGCATCTCGCATCCAGCGGAACACCGCAACCTTCACAGGTTCCTTCCAGCTAGATACTCAATCTTAATAGGCCAAATTCTTGTTTGTACAAGCAAAATTGTGCATTAAGACTGCAAAACAGATTAATATGTTTATTATGGAAAATAATTAGACATAATATACATATTGACTAATAAAAAAAACTCAAAATGTTAAAACTCAGATTTATTTATTGAACTATTTTCCAGTAATAGAATTTTATTCTATAAATATCTTCAGTGTATCTCCATTTGCCTTTGTGAAGGTTGTTGTGAAATGAGCATTGGATTAGATGGCCTCATACCGTTAGCAAACGACGCCTGCGAGGAGCTGTGAACATAAAAATGCAATAAATTACTATTAGAGGTAAAAAAATATGCAGGATACTATGTATAACAGCATCACTCTCTCTTTCTGAAGGAACAGATATTATAGGGAGACACATAGTATTGCTGGTTAATTGATTTTTTGGCTACTTTTAAAAACACCAACAACTTGGTCCAACCTGGGAATGAAAAGTGAGAACACTATTTAATTATCTAGAGCTTCTTACACTGCACCAACCAACAATCCATGAAGAGGCAATTGAGGCATCTCTGCTTTGAGGCACTGCAAGTGATCTAGCCCCATCTAGCCTCAAAGTGTAATACGAAATATAAACAAATTATAACATACCTAGTAAGACTTTTCTAAAAAACTTCATTACTTGTTTTGTGTTCGGCTAGTTTTCCATTGTCATATTGTTCTTACGCCAAGATAGCCCTGGTTTTACATCCTGCAAATTTATTTCAACGCAGTACTATCATATTTGATCTAAAGATAAACATATTATACCTACTTCAACTTCACTTTTTTGGAGAACAATAATATTGTCACTGTACCTAAGTATATTAAAATACTTACATTTCACACAGTCACACAACTATGTTAAAATCATATTTGTAAATAGTTTTAAATAAAAACAAACAACAAATTATCAAACAAAGAAAATTCGGTTGCGATTTTGCGTGTTGGTTGTGGCAGCGTCACAGCGCGTTGCTTTTACTTACGAAATAGGCAAAGAAATTGTCATTCAGCCTTAAGATGCAATAATAAAAATACATTAGTTAAACTATTATAACTATGAAATCGTTTGTAGTTTCACTCTATTACTTAAAATACTTAAAAATAGACCTATATTATACATTTTAAGGCCATAAAACTCTCAGTCGAGATTTATCGATTGTAATTTAAAGAATTTGTTTCAAGCCCTAATTCGTCTACGAAATTATGACGGGAGATGTCAGTCTACAGTTCGTCGACGACCATAACCGCGCTAGAGAATACCGATTGAATCAGCGCTGCACGATCGGTCGATCTCGAGACTGTCTCGAAGACGAGCTCGTCGACGAGCACAGCCAAGAAACTGTCTCTTAGAGAATAGCATGGCAGGTGCGCCTGCGCCTTGTGTTCACTGTTCATAGTAAAGACAGAACTCACAGAACTGACTAGGTGCTAGAATGAGCGTGGTGTTTTTCTTGTTTGCTGAGCGACGCGATGGCCGTTTTTCAACATTCGTATCGATGTATAGTGATGTTCATATAGCGCGCACTTTCCCAATTCGTTTTTTTATTGTATTTGATGTTAATTGTATTATTCGATTTTTTCGGTTGGTTAAGTTCATAACGCTTCTGACTTTCCTGTGCCCTAGTTTGCTATATACGAACATAAGTCATAAGTAATTTATTTCGGAACAACATACATTGTGTATAAATTAAAAAAAAAAAAACATAAAGTAGGTAGTAGCTACCTACCCATTAAAACATTACAATTATTAAAAAAAGAAACATGTCAAAGATAATAAAAAGAAATAAACAAATAATAAGTCACATATTACATTATAAATTCAATAAAATAATAATCCACATTTCATTTAATATAATTAATTATAGACAAATAAAAACAAAAGGAAAAAAAAATATAATAATCAAATTATTATAAAAGGATCAATTGCATTACATCTAATTTTCTATGAAACAACACTTTATTTACAGTATTGAAGGATTGTCTATTCAAATTGTTTTGCATAATTACAGTATTATTAAATAGAATATGTGAAGGTACTTAATACTATTGTCATAGTTTTCCAGTACTTACTTGACCATATAGAACTTCATGACTATTACAAACTTTTTAGGGTTCCGTACCCAAAGGGCAAAAACGGGACCCTATTACTAAGACTCCGCGATCCGTCTGTCTGTCTGTCCGTCTATCACCAGGCTGTATCTCATGAACCGTGATAGCTAGACAGCTGAAATTTTCACAGATGATGTATTTCTGTAGCCGCTATAACAACAAATACGAGTACTAAAAACAGAATTAAACTAATATTTAATTGGGGCTCCCATACAACAAACGTGTTTTTTTGCCGTTTTTTGCGATAATGGTACGGAACACTTCGTGCGCGAGTCCCACTCGCACTTGGCCGGTTTTTCTTATAAAAGGAAACAAAACAGCCATAAAACAATTTTTTCTCAAACATGCTTGGAAATTTGAGTATTATTTTGACAACCTTCTTCGAGATAAATCGAAATGGCTGTACTGGCCACATGCGAGCAGCGGCCGGCAAAAGTTTAGCGGCCAAATAAATTCCATTTAAAAATGGAACGATCTTTTACATCGAAACATGGCAACCAAGGAGGTTCCGAAGTTCGAAATTTAAATAAAACCTTTGATAAGTTATCAAAGGTTTTATTTAAATTTCGAACTGGCTTGCATATAGAAAGCCCTTTATAGAAAAAAAAATGTTGATCGTTGTAATTGTATTTGACAAAATGAGTTCTAGGTGCTACTTAGTTTTAATTTCCGATTTTTATTTGAGAAAAGTACTATCCAAGCCTTGGCCACAACTAGGTATTGATGGACTGAATGCCTCTTTTGCTGGCCGCTGCAGTAATGTACTATTTTCACGCAGCACTTAATAAAATATTAACCGTGCAGTGAAAACTAACATCAAAATTAATAATTGATTAAAACAGTTTTCTGATAATCGCCGACTTCATGACCTTAACCGCAAACAATAGTTCTTGGTTAAAACAGCGGGTAATCCCACATTGAATGGGTTTTTGATACACATTTTAGTACTTATCCTAGCCGGATTTTCAGATAAAAATAAAAAAAACAGCGCTACTTATTAACAAGGCCGAGGAAGTTGTAGATGTAATGATGCGCCTGCGTCGTTTCAGTTAATAACTAGCGGCTCTTAAAAGCGGTCGCGTCTCGTGGTTTGCCAACACTGTTTTTATCGAAAAAGTTAATAAAAAAATGATGATTATGAATTAATTTTAATTTAATTGTGATCTATCAAATATAAATTAGGTAGTAGCAAATAAAAATTAAGAATATTAATAATATTAAAATTTAATTAGTGGGAAGTGCGTGATTTTTACAAAAGTTAGTTTTATGCTCTTTTCTTTGATTACAATATTATTGTTGACAATAAATCACGGTTTTGTTATGCTAGTTGCCGCTATCAGCAATTACACTTTTACATCATGATTTTATGTTTTTTTCCGTTGTTTCAGGCGCAACCAATCGACCAAGTTTTCAGTGAAGTTTTTATTTAAGAAGAAAATTACGAACGAAAAAAAAATGAGTACTTAAAAGTGAGTTCAAGATTTTAATATTCAGTGTATCTGTTAAAATAATAGTGATAATTAAGTGGAATTATTTTTCTTGTGATTAAGCAAAAGTTCTATAGTAGTTTCTACATAGTTGATAATAGTGTGAGTGCTCAAAAATGACGTCTGAAGAAAAGACCCCGGTGGACAGTCTGAAGCCGAATGAAACATGGAGGATCATGAAGAATGTGGTGATCATCAGTTTGGCATTCATGGTGCACTTCACAGCATACAGTGTAAGTTTATAATACACAAACATTGTCTTGTACATATAGAATAAGTAGTTTCAGTTTGTCCCGAATTTTCGAATTTTCTGGGCCAGTTTTCTAATTTCTCTTGCCCCAGAAATCTAATTAAAAGACTATCATCATAGAAATTTTAAAAAAGCAGAGCCCATGCCTATAAGTATACTTAAAAAAAAAGAGACTGTAGGGTTGAGTCCAGAGGTATTTTCTTTTTGGTCGGCTAAAATGAGATCCGCGGCGACTTAAAAATATGTCCTAAGGCCAATTTTTTGATCCGTAGTTGTCTCAACCAATGGCTAAATATGATAACCAATGGTTGCAAAATTTCGGTAAAACACCATTTTTCTTCAGTTGTTAGCCTCATAAATGGTCAAATAATTTGGAGAGTTAAATATTTGACAGTTTGTTAGACTAACAATTAACGAACAAATGCGTTTTTACCGAATTTTGAGACCATTGTTTAGCATATTAAACCATTGGTTGAGTTAATTAGGGTTAAAAAAACTGGGCCATAGGGTATCGTGTTTAAATTTCGTTTCAATTACTTCAGTTAATTATTTTAAAAAAAATCGAGCATATATTATAACCCTACCTCAGATAGGTGGGTTGAATACAAATATGTCTAGGTAGAAACAAAATCACTTTTCAGAAAACTACTTACTTCCGTAAAGGCGTAGATATCTAAGTCAAACTAAGTGATGATAAATTGATTACAAACTCTCAAGTATTTTATCAATGAAATCTTGATAAATCTTATCCACGGCAGCATAGAACCAACGGTTATCTATAAAGTCACTAGTTTCTAGGAGAGCGTTTTTAACGTGAAAATGTAACATACTCGTACAAGAAAAAACTTCTTCAGTTTTGTAATTGTTAATTAATGCGGCATTTGGAAGAAAATGGTATAGGTCAGGTAACTGATATACACCTATATTTTTTGAAATACGGCAGATGTTTTTAATCTACTTCGCACAAAATAAATAACTTAACATCGGATTTCGTTTTTATGCCAAAACATAACAAAAAACTTATTTCATCTACTATAAAATTTCTTCTATAATGTACTGGGTGTCTCAGAAAAACTAACTTTTGTGGATGCATAAAAAAATCACTAAAATATTTACAAAATCAGAAACTGAAGTTTGGGAAAATTACTTTTTGAAAATAACATTATTCAAATTTCGTCCTTCACGGCTCTGGCACTCTTCAAAGCGATCTCTAACATTCATAAAAACGCGCTTCAGAATTTGAGTAGCCCAGGCCTCACACCTCCAAGTTGAGTAGGAATGTTATTGATTTCTTGTCTAATGTTTTCCTTCAATTCAGATTTAACTATGGTTGTATTCCTGCCTCTTTAGATAACCCCAGAGGAAAAAGCCGGAGATGTGAGGTCTGGGCTACTCAACTTCTGGAGCGCGTTTTCATGAATTTTAGAGATCGCATTGAAGAGTGAAGGAGAAGACTTTGAACCGTTTCTACCGTTATGTAGCAGTATTAATAATGACCAGACTATGTGATAAATATAGAAGTTTAAATCAGTATTCATTACATTGCCCGAATTGACTTGATTAGATTCTTAATGCCCGCGCATAATGCACAAATTAATCACTTGGTCTATGACATATATATAAACTCAGATTACAAAACAGTTTGTAATCTGTGTACTCTACTGAACAGCATTCTGGAACTTGGAGAGATAGGGCATCACCCGAATTTTCTACGATGTAGGTCACACAACTTAGACATAATCATAATATTACCTATACAAGTTTTTACATCTTTCCTTTTTGTTTTTTGTGGGAAATCGTCCAATGACTTCTCCCGCTCTGGGTGAAGCGGGAGGGCGTGTCAGAGTTTTACTGACTAAAACCCACCCGTGTTCCTTCAGTTGCTTGAGCCAGGGCCGCGGTAACTCTTCAGCTTTCCTCCTAGTGAACAGTTTCAGTGTTATAGTACAACACTGAAATTAGTTCGCTAGGAGGAAAGCTGTAGTGATTAGCTGTGGTGTAGCTGCTGGTGACCGTGCGAGCTGCGCTACTCATAATAAACCATGTAAATGTGACATTTTATGGGCAAATAATCCTAGTTAAGTACTTTACCGGAATGATGTTAACAGTTCTGTCCATTAGGATCCCAATAGCAGAAAAAAAACTAAGTGTCCCATAAAATTGGTAATCAAAATCGACTGTCAACTTACGTCTCAAAGAAAACAAAATCGAATGGTGTTATTTGAAACCTAAAACAAATGAATAGGGTATTTGGCAAAAACTATCTATTTAGTCCGTTAGTTATTAGATAACCTAGAAATATTGGACAAGTATTTTTCTTTTTTCACGTAAACAAAACATTACGATGTGCGTCACGGTGTGCAACACTTTATACTGACAAAGTGACGTCACAAACCCCCATTCCTGAACTTTGATGTGCTTTATCTTTGTCAATTTTTATTTATTTGATAAAGCAAATAATCCCGGGATAAAAAGTTTCCTATGTGCTATTCCAGACTATATTCTATCTCAGTGGAAAATTTCATCCAGATCAGAGTCGTTTGAGCGTGTAGAAGTAATAAACATACAAACACACACACAAGCACACTCACAAACTCGCTAAACTTCGTTCGCCAACTATATACACCTATTTTTAACGTAACAACGAAGTACACAACTGAGGCCTTAGTGCGAGTTTTTACTCACGCTCAATCGCGTAAACATTAACGCCAATTTGTATTGAAACTGGATAAGCGCCGTCTGGTGACGGCAAGGCGAAACCTCTTTTTTTGTATACATTTTGACATAAGAGATCGTTAACGTTATCACCAGTGAGTACGTTAAAAAACTCGCACTAAGCACACTGTTCCCCAAAGCTTATATTATTTCGTTCAGTTGTTTTTTTTTTGTGTAATTTCAAGAACAAACTGCCTCGTTGGTCTAGGGGTTATAAGTGCTATTGCTGAGTACTAAGTCCCGGGTTCGGCCACGAGTCACGACCGGCCGTGACTTACAAGTTGTAGGTCGTGGGTTCGAGCCCAGTCAGGCGCTTTACTTTGTGTAAATTATTTCATCACCACTGTTCTCAAAACGGTGAAGGAAAACATCGTGAGGAAACCGGCATGTCCTAGGACCAAAAATTCGAAGACATGTGATATCCACCAACACGCACTGGGCCCGCGTGGTGGATTACGGCCCATATGCCCTATGACAGAGAGGAGACCTGTGTCCCAGCAGTGGGAACATTAATAGGCTGATGATGTGATGTGAAGTCCCGGGTTCGATATCTGGGTTGTGAAAAGTACCTGGGTTTTTCCATGTGGAATTTCTGGAGTCTCAATTTGTAACTAGTTGATGGCAATTAGACTGGCCCCGTATTGCATGGACTTAAACTGGCACAAAAAATTAAACCTACTTCCTAAACAAAATACTACAAAGCGAAAAATAACTTTCTTTTCGGAAGCCGGTGTCTTTGGTGCCATTTTTTTTTTGTTTTTGGCACCGACTTCCGAAAATAAAGTTATTTTTTGCTTTGTAGTGTTTTGGAAGTCGATTTATTTTTTTTGTTAAAATATTTTTTATTTTCCTCTGTTTAGTTTTAGTTCCTTATATTACCATGCAAATACGCATTATTAAGGATAACTTAAAAAAATACTCATCAGATCTTGATCAAATTTAAATGAGACCACCTGAGAAGCGCCAGGTTTCAACTAAAAAATAATCATCAAAATCGGTTCACAACCTCCTACTCTTTGAAGTCGGTTGAAAATCTAATCTAACTCGTAAAGGTACTGTAGGTAAAACCTCTGTCTAATCCTTCTCGGCATACAGGCGTAATGTTATGTGTGTTTAACAACAAATCGTGACACAAAACCAAAAGTAAATGATAATGATGAGATACTTAAGCCATTACGGAAGTGTGAAGATCGAGTCCTATTAGTCGGTTCAATAGGTTTTTAAGCCTTGGATGACTTTATTAGAGGTACTTTTTATGCAACGCTTCCATCTGTGGAGACCTTTGCAGGTTAGCAGGCATTACTTTTAGAAGTCAACTTTTTGTGGGCTGGTGTTAGTTATGGCATTTAATTGGTTCTACTTTTTATGATGGGATAGTCTTGTAGGGGAGGTAAGCCTAAAACGGGTACGCTAAGGGACATGTGAAATAAAAAATACTTAGAAACGTAAAATGTACTAAATAGTTTTACTAAAGGAAATGTTTATTTAATATAGTATATAAAAAAATAACAAACATAACCATTCTCTTCAACAATTTTAGAAAAACAGAAATTAGGAGACCCTTCCAAATACCCGTTTTGCCCTTATATGGGGCCTAAATCAGGTACCTCATCAGGGCATAACGGGTAAAGGCTATATAATGAGAACAATCAACTTAATTTTATAGTTTTACAATATTTATTAACATAAAATCACTTATATTTTCATTTAAGCGTCTTAAATTATTAATCAGACTCATATTCAATCTTATCTTGTTTAAACTATAAATCATCTTTGGCAACAAACAGCTACTAAGAAAAATTTAAAAATAAACTAGAGTACCTATTGTTATTTTTATAGTTTTACAAAATACTTTAACATGAGATCACTTATATTTGCTCATTAAAACTTCCTAAATGTTTAATTAGACCCGTATTCAATCTTTAATCTTGTTTAAATTATAAATCATCGGTGGAACAAAACAACTAAATAAAAACTAGTAAATAAGAATTAAATGAAAACTAAATTACTCTTGGCAGGCATCACAGTAATAATTGCCTCTGCCAGAATAAGAAGTGCACGCTTCGTGAGCCCACATGTCACAATCGTCACACCTGATCCAATCTTCTAGAGGTGGTTCAGTATATAGTTCAGCACAGACTAAGCAAGCGTATTCAGTTTTGTCATTCTGACTGTTTTTTGGACCACGTTTGGATCTTACCTGTCTCTTGTTGGTATTACTACAACAAGCTATTACTTCCTTCTTATTAGTGCTGGGTTCCTTTAAATTTTTCTTCACTGCCTTAAGTTTAGTGTTAGTAGGTTTCTTCTTTTTGTTTTCTTTTTCCCTTAGTTCCTCTTTTACTGGTGTGCTTGTTAGTATTTCAGCCTTTTGTGCCTTACGTTTTCGTGTAGTTATATTCGGTGTGATTTGAGGGAGTGGTCTGATGTCTATTGGAGTTTTATGCTGTTTTATTGGTGGTGACGGCTGCATTTCCGGAGTTGTGGGCCTGTTGACTTCAGTAACCTGTAACTCCAAGTCTGTGTCAGCTACTAGTGGCGGAGAATTGTTGGACTGCACTTCTGCTGTTTCGCTTAAAATAGTCGGTGTTTCTGTAATATCGGTGTTATCGTTAGTAGGTATCTCGATATTCAACACAGCGGGTTGAATATTTGCCGACTCCTCATTTCCAGTAACTGGCTCCGGCCTGTCTGTCAAAGTAGATGGCATATAATCACTTTCGTCAAATACGTTCCGATTGGTTGGCCAAATGCCAGTAGATGAAAACCCTTTTATTGCGTTATGGGCACTGGCCGCTTTCATGTAGGCTTCACCAAACAATCTGGCCACGTCATACTGTGAAATAATGCGCCCGACGTGGGTACGCTGAAATACCGAAACAGCTTGTTCGAAATAATTTTTAAGTGGTCCGTAAACACACGTATCCAAAGGCTGTAATCGGTGCGTTGTGTGTGGTGGAAAAGACACAAAAATTACATTGTTCTTTGAAGCATAATCCAGGACTTCTAAATATTTATGTGACACGTGATTGTCCATTACTAAAATTATTTTTTGCTCACTAGTTGGCCTAGTCATAGCCACAAAATGTCGAAGCCAGTCTAAGAATGTTGGGCCATTTATCCAGCCGTTGTCTGTGCAGCTTGCGACTGATCCAGGTGGAGCGCCATCTAGAAGTCTTGCCACCATTCGCTTTCTCCCAAAGATTAAAAATGGGGGTATAAACCCACCTGCTGCATTGCAACAGCAAACCACTGTTGTGAGTTTACCACGCTCGACACTAGATATCACACCAACCTGTTTTTTTCCTGATCTACTAAGAACTCTAGGCGGCTTGTTGCTATTAGTCTGAATTCCAGTTTCGTCAACATTGTAAATGCGCGTCGCGTCAATTTTATGTTTATCGATCTCTCCCTCTAGCAAATCGAAAAACCTCTGTACTTGTGGTTTGTTAAAACCCCTAGCGCGTGCTAATGACGTCGGTTCTGGACGGCGTAGACTTAAATCAGGATGTCGTACTTTAAACCCAATGTACCAATCTTCACCTGCCATTCCATTTTTGAATGGGTGTGGAATATTGTTGTTTTCGGCATATTGGTACACGAGTTCTAAGAATTCTTTCTTGGTCAGTCCAAAAAACAAACCTTCCATATGAAACACATATTCAAGAAGCTCGAGTTCCTGAGGATCCGTGAATACAGTTGTGTACCTGCCAAGTTTCTTCTTCGGGCATCCTTTTTTGATGTGCCGCTGCAACGTGGATAAGTTTATACCGTACTTCTTAGCCGCACCTTTCACTGAGGTTTTGCTAGCTTCTTCCATAGCAAGTTTCATAACTGCCTCGTCCCAAGATGCATTAGAGGTTTTTCTTTTATATTTGTTAACCATCTAGAATAAAACAAACCAAAAATCTTAATTAAAACCTCATTTCAACCACCCAAACTACTTACATGACCATACTAGGGCAAATCGGGTACATACCCGTTTTACCCCTACCCGTTATGCCCAAACGCATGTTTTTATTTTTAACCGCCATAACCTCAAAACCAAATGCAGGAATGCCACAAGTTTTTTTAATTTAGATGCATAATTCCTTACAAAATCACAACACAAAACTTAAGTAAACATAATCCATACAATATTTGAGTATTCACTGTTACCAAAAGTCATTTTTTTTTAGTAAAACCATCAAAAATATTGTTTTCAATCTTACCTTGCAAGCACTTGCGTCACAGCGGAGAGCCGACTGCCTGTGATTGGCCGACTGTCACGCCACCTCGCTGCACTTGTACATTCTCACTAATAGACGTAACACGCACACAAACAAGCATACCCGATTTAGGCGGGGTACCCGATTTAGGCTTATCTCCCCTACTGTTGGATGAGGATCCTCAGCAGTGCTCGTATAGGCTGATAAGAATTGTCCTTAGACAAGGCTTAGTGAACTATTTAAAGAATCAAACTAGATTAAGCCAGAGATCATCTGAGCCGTCTTTGTGTCACAGAACATCACATCATCAGCCTGTTAATGCTCCCACTGCTGGGACACAGGCCTCCTCTCTGTGAGCGGGAATGGGCCGTAATCTACCACGTGGGCCCAGTGTGGGTTGGTGGATGTCACGTCTTTGTGTGTATACAAGAAAAAAAATTACAAAAAGATACTACCGACTTCCAAATAAAAACACTACAAAGTGAAAAATAACTTCTTTTTCGAAAGTCGGTGTTCCTGTTTTCTTTTCTTCGTTTTTAGACACAAAATGTGTTCAATTTGGGAACGTATACTTTCAAACAAAAAAAGAATTATCCAAATTAGTCCACAATGCCGGATAAATCGGTGATAATACACAAAAAAAAGAATATAGAACCTCCTCCTTTTTGGAAATATTAATATCATCATCATATCAGCCGATAGACGTCCACTGCTGGACATAGGCCTCCCCGAAGCGTCGCCACATTGACCGGTCCCGTGCGTCCCGCAACCAGCGGATCCCCGCAACCTTCACCAGGTCATCGGTCCACCTGGTGGGAGGTCTTACAACGCAATGTCTTCGGGTTCGCTGTCACCACTCCAGAACCTTTCTGCCCCATCGGCCATCCGTTCTGCGAGCAATTTGTCCTGCCCACTGCCACTTAATATACCTAGCCTTTTTCCCAACTATATTGGGGTCGGCTTCCAGTCTTACCGGATTCAGCTGAGTACCAGTGTTTTTACATGGAGCGACTGCCTATCTGACCTCCACAACCCAGTAACTGGGTAACACGGTACTCCTTGGTAAAACTGGTCTCAGATCTCAAGGTTCTGACTACCCGTAACGACTGTGAAAGATCATCAAATGACAGGCGTCCTGCCAATGCCAAGCCAATGGCTTATCGTGTTTTCTGAGGCTCGGAGGAAACTCGGTATGTTGAAATGGTCACCCATCCACAGACCGACCCCGTCAAGCGTTGCTTAGTACTTCTGTGTATTCTTACTTTAATGTATTTGTGACCGTATTATTGCAAACCGCGTCTTTAATAAATCGCGTGAGATTTTAGTATTTTTTCGAATTTGCAACCAGGCATTTTTAGTACAGTCTATATGTAGGATAATATAAATTCTTATACTAATATATTTTAATTGTTTGCAGGGTGCGGCTAATCTTCAGAGCTCTATTAACGCGGAAGCTGGACTGGGCACCGCGTCTCTGGCTGCAGTATACGCTGGTCTCATCTTCTCAAATATATTCCTACCTGTCGTTGTTATAAAGTAAGTGTTGTAAAGTAAGTGTTGATCAATAAGACCATGTCATCTAAAATCGCTTCGCTGGAAACTCCAGCGTAGCGACAAAGGTTATTTCACCGTTGGCTACGCGGATGACATAACAATAATAATAAACGGGACCCACGAAAACACTCTATGCAATCTCATGCGTCAAGCCCTGAAAATAGTAGAGGAATGGTGCAACGAGCACCAACTCTCAGTGAACCCCACAAAAACTGAACTAATTCTATTCACAAAAAAGAGAAAACCGATGACACTGCAACTACCGCGTTTCTTCGGCACAACCCTAAGCCTTTCAACCGAAACCAAGTACCTGGGCATTTACTTGGACAAACAATTGAATTGGGCAAAACACATGAACTATATCACAACAAAAGCCAGCATATCCCTGTGGCAGTGCAAACGACTGCTAGGCAGGAACTGGGGGATTAGCCCCATGGTCACTTACTGGCTATACACCACAGTCATCCGACCAATCATCACATATGGCTCATAGGTCTGGTGGCCCAGGACAGACCTCAGCACAGCCCAAAGAGATCTCGAGAAACTACAGCGGTTAGCCTGCGTTGCAGTTACCAGTAGTATGAGAACCACACCCACTACCGCCCTACAGGCAATGCACCATGCGACAAAGCCCCAAAAACACACCACTTCCATAGGCACTATAACATAATACTCACAGAGGAAAGATGTGACTACTCTGGCCCGAAAGAGATGAGAATATACACCGACGGATCGAAAACGGACTCGGGTACCGGAGTCGGAGTCTTCTCACACGATTTCAATATAAACATATCCAGACCGCTAGGAGGATTCAACACCGTCTATCAGGCAGAGTGTGTGGCCATCATACAAGCGGTTCATGCCCTAGAAGCCAGGAGGGTTACGGACAGCCACATACGGATTCTCTCCGACAGCGCATCAGTCCTACAATCCTTACGGAAAAATACATTACATCAAAACTAGTACTAGAATGTCACAACGCACTGGAACAAATAACTGTATCTAGCCGTAACACGGTGACACTACAATGGATAAAGGGACACAGCGGATCGCTGGGCAACGACGCGGCAGACGAGCTTGCGAGACGCGGATCCAGCTCGGCGGTCTATGAACCCGAGCCTGTTGTACCCATCCCCTTCAACCAAATACGCAGGTGGCTACAGGAATTCACCCAGACACAGGCGAAGAACTGGTGGGCCTCGGCACCGGGCTATAGGCAATCCAAAGAAGCTCTGCCATCCTTGGACAGTAAGCTTACCAGGCGTCTTTTACGCCTGGACAGGAATGGCCTGCGCCTGGTGACGGGGACCATCACGGGACACTGCTCTCTCATCAAACACTTCCACATAATAGGCATAACGGACAGTCCTCTGTGCAGGGCATGCATGGAGGCCGAGGAAACCGTCGCGCACGTTCTCTTTGAGTGCACAGGTATCACACAAATAAGAACACGAACCCTCGGGTTAACCAGATCGTACACGGATGTTTTGAGGAAACCAGGAGCTCTAATTGACTTCTGGAGGGAGGTGAGCTGGATGGAATGACCACCTAACGGACGCCATGGCTCACGTACAAAGGTCCATCCAGGACTAAGTGCGGAAACCAAACCCCCCCTAACATAGAACAACTCCAGCGTAGCGATTTTAGATGGCTAGGCTCTTGTCTAGAAGCAAATGTCTTTTGGGAGACCCTCCAGCTAGGTAGACTACTGAAATGATCATGAATTGATGATGATGACTATAGTCGTTTACTCTTTTTACCCCACTGCGGGAGGGTAATGTTTTTCGAGCGTATGTATGTATGTCCATTTCTATAGCACGCTCTACAGCCCAAACGGCTTGACGGATTATAAGATATGTGTTGTCGTTGGATTTCTCTGGCTATTTTTTTTTTTAAATAGAATATCCCCCAAAAAAGGGGATGTTTTTTTTTTATTATCCTAACAATATGGGTATCAAATGAAAGCTGCCTAGTAGGCTTTTCCAAAAATATTTATATTGTATCACCTTTATGTTATAAGCGTAACTTTAATAGCAAAATAACCACATAACTTATTTGGAGAACTCGTTCATTACTAAAACTTGTGCTCGGCAATGACTCCCAACATTGTGCTCGGCAATGAGAAGCTCGAAACTGTTGATTCAGCTGTGTTTCTGGGTATAACAGTAGACTCAAAAATTCAATGGGGGCCACATATATCAAGCCTAGCGGGTAGGCTTAGCTCGGCCGCCTACGCCGTCAGAAAGGTTAGACAATACACTGACGTTGATACAGCAAGGTTGGTCTACTTTAGTTATTTTCACAGTATCATGTCCTACGGTATTCTACTGTGGGGCAGAGCCGCTGATATTCAAAATATATTTGTGCTTCAAAAACGAGCTGTTCGTGCCATTTACCAATTAGGTGCGCGTGTTTCTCTAAGATATTTTTTTAAAGAGATTGGTATTCTCACAGCGGCTTCACAGTACATATTCGCCAACATTTTATATATTAGGCAAAACATTCATTTGTACAGTAACAATAGTGATATTCACAACTTTAACACCAGAAATAAGGACAAATTACGAGCTCCCTTTAATCGACTTCATAAGGTGCATAGTTCATTCGTTGGGGTTGGTATAACTTTTTACAACAAGTTACCGTCTTCTTTTCTAGATTTGCCATTTAACGCATTTAAAGCAAAGGTAAAAGCTAATCTCTGTTCTAAGGCATACTATTCTATTAATGATTATTTAGATGATAAGCATAGTTGGTCGCTGTGTTGAACTCAAGACAATGTTCGTGTTCTTTTACCAAAATTAGCTTGCTGTCAGGTTAAATATTATTATTTTTTAATTTCGTTTTTATGTGTATTTTTTTAAATTTTATTTTTTGGTATGACTGTCGTAGGTATCGTTTACTGTTATTGTCGGAGCTGATGAAGATTGCTACTATCTTTGCATTATATAGAATTAATCTTTCTAGTATTATATAGCAGCATAGCCAGCATTGTGTGAGTACCATGTACTTCAGAGCTATCATTGTCTAGATACCTACGTCTTCTATTGACTTGAATGACTCCGGTGGTTGAGAGTATGTCATGCCCACTCAAATGTCTCGCCGATGGTGGCGCGTGTGTCGGATCATTTAGCTCCCTTCAAAATGGTTGAGCTGAATGGTGCTGATACATGTGTCATGTTCGTGAACGGGCGCTGTCGGTTGGGACTGGTCATCTCTTAGCTGCCATGGTTTATTTTAATTGATTCTAATTTTATTTCTGAATTGTCTTTTTATATTTACTATGGACACTTTTAACTTTCTACATCGTTCTCACATAATGTGTAATCTCAACATGAATGATGTAACAAATGATTTGTAATAATTACCTAATTGAAAAAGAGTGTCCATGGAGTTTCTTGCCCGTTCTTCTCCATAGAGATCTACGCCTTGGAATGGGCATCTACGGTACTTTCACAGTTATTATGTCTTGTGACTGGGACTGTAGCACCATAATTTTGTAATATTTTATTTTGTCTTTTGACAATTCAAAAGTTCCTGTAACTGGCCTACTTGAAATAAAGTGCTTTGACTTTGACTTTGACTTTGACTAAAAAGTCTGAATTAAAACTATAGAATAAATAAAAAATAATAACCAATAAATAATATTATTATAGTTTAGATTTGAACTTAAAAAAGTCATATGGATGAACATTAGACATTAGAACATTTCATTAAGTTTAAAATATCTAAGTATTCTTGTTTGTGATAATTAGGGACCGGATTATGTGCAACATAAAATGCTCGAAATATGCATGCAAATACGCATGAAAATCGCGTAAAATATGCATGAAAATTGCCAAAATATACAACATCAAATAATAATAAAACATACACATTATTATTAGTTGTTTTATTTAAAAAAAAAACACATACAATCTGTGCATTTTATTTGATTTTCATTTAATTCATAAATCCATATTATAAATAAAAAAGTAGGTATGTAAAGATTTGCTACTAAGTATTGTAAACATAAAGGACATGGACTGTTCCAAAAATTCGGTAGATTTTAGTTAAAATATGCAATAACCGGTAAAAAGGGGTCAAATAAGCAAATGCGTAACCAAACATGCAAATGCATATAATCCGCTCTCTAGTGATAATAGAGGTCCCTACACAATATTTCAAACACTGAATCCTCTAACTCATAATAACTCTATTTTCCAGATGGCTAGGAACGAAATGGGCGATATCTCTGTCCTTCATCACGTACATGCCGTACATAGCAGCGCAGCTCTACCCCACCTTCTGGACCATGATCCCCGCGGGGCTCATCGTGGGTCTCGGTGGAGGTCCACTCTGGTGCGCCAAGTGCACGTACCTGTCTGTGGTGAGTTGATTTACCTATGAAATCAAAATCTACTTTTTGTTCCTTCGTCGGTACACTCTTGACAGAGCGGTCGTGGTCATCATGTTGCAGTGAGACTTCGACGGAGCGACATGATTCGCCTTACAATGCGACGCCATCCCTCATGCAGTTAACCACCCACTGCAGACTTGATCTGGTCGGTCCATCGCATGTGAGACCTACCGCGTGCTCTCGCTCCTTCCACCCTAGACAACAAGCCACTTAATAGTATCGTTGCCTCGTCGGGACACGTGACCAAAGAACTGAAGTATTCTAGCCTGAACTATAGCCGATAGACGCTGCTTGATGCTGAGTTCTTGGAGAATGGATACGTTAGTGCGAAACTCAGTCCACGATACTCCAAGCATTCTCCTCCAGCACCACATTTCCAGAGCGTCTATTTTCTGCTTTTCAGTATCTCTCAGCATCTACCAGCCTTATTGCGTAATGAATTTGGCAAGGCAAAGAGTATGAAAATTCGACCAATCACATAGACGGAAAACCACATCGCGCCTTTCATCTCGCCTGTTATTGGTCGAATTTTCATACTCTTTGCCGTTTGCCTATCCGAATTCATTACCTGATGGCTGCAGGTTTTGGCTGCCTACATGAATATCTGCCTAGCCTTTTCTAAACTATGTTGGGGTAGGTTTCCAGTCTAAAGCTGAATACCAGTATTTTAAACGGTACCCCTTAGTAAGACTGGGATCAGATTTTCTGGCATCTGATGCTCGGCTGTAACCAACGGCTTAACTTCATTTCCGAATACGGAGGAGTCTCGGTAGGTAATAGACGGGGTGGTCTTTTGAGAGGTCACAGGGCCTCGTCTACGTGCTGATGGTGATCACCGAGGTGGTTTTAGTGAGGTAAAAATCCCACACTCCCTGGTCTTTTCCCCAAAAGCCCAGGCGCCTTTTGAAGGGTTCCCCTAGTAAAAAAAGGTAATGGATGATCACCTATCCACCGAATGACCTCGGCAAGCGTGATTTAACTTTTCCCCAAAAGTTAAATCACGCTTGCCGAGTGCCCGAAACGTGTATCCACGCGAAACACAACGGATCCAATTGTGCGGCTGTATAATTTCGCCCGGGGCTCCTTATTCGTCAATTGTATTGTTGAATAGTGAGGAAACCGGCATGTCCTAGAAACAAAAATTCGAATACATGTGACATCCACCAACCCGCATTGGGCCCGCGTGGATTACGTGGTGGTTTACGGCCCAATTCCTCTGGACAGAGAGGAGGCTTGTGTCCCAGCAGTGGGAACATTAAAAGGCTGATGATGATGATTGTTGAATATCGGATCATGCTAAACGCCGTGACTGTCAGCATACATGATAAGTCCTACTACTGATCTACACCAAAAGCCGAACCATGTGTCGATTACTAAAACGGCCTCGAGATCAATGGCTCGCGGAGTGATAAAAACGAAAAGACGAAACGATAAGTATGCTTGAAATAGTAATTATTTGAAGCATACTCATCGTTTCGTCTATGAAGTTGTCCATGTATATCCTTAACCTTTCTCCTCCATCGACATTTAATAGAGTTGTTCTAAAGCCTCTATCTCTAACTGAAAGAAAATAGGGATCATATTTTTGCCAGCCTTGTCAACTATTAAAAACTAGTCTTATTATTGTTATAGACATCAGAAGCACACAGTAAGATATCTAAGATATCAGCTGAGGCGCTTCTGACTCGTTTCCTGGGACTCTTCTTTATGATCTTCCAAATGAACCAAGTTTGGGGAAACCTCATCTCTTCTCTTGGTAAGTAAGGTTACCATCTAATCTTGTTCTAAGATAGGGATTCAACTCACTCACCTATTTGCTCGTTTGTAGGCAATCTAAATAGAAAGAGTGAAAATCTACCCAAAGGCAGTTCTGAGTGAATGAATATATGATTCAAGCACAGATAAAGCAGGAGGAGAACATGCCACACAATGTACCTTCATCTATTTTGACCCTAAAGAGTTCTTTCTATACTTTTCGTACACATGTTTTGAATACGATATTCTTTTATTTCCAGTGTTGTCATCCGGCAACAACACAGCAGCAGTGACGTCAGTGAATGAGACGATGATTCCTATCCTGTGTGGAGCCAGCTTCCTGCCCAGTGCCGATGCTGGAGAAGCCTTGCCAACACAACCTCCAGAGAAGATACAGATGATTTCAGGTAATATTGGGGATAGATTTCTTCTGGTGCATAACTTAATGAGATCTTTTAGGCGCCAATTATCTGTCACCCTGGTACTTACACCTTTATTTTTACCATTATTGAGCTAAGTAGTTATTCGCTTAAGCACCTAGTTCCAGTTCATTTCTGGTTTCCTGGTAGTTTTAATAAATAAACAATTAGGACAGTTGAATTTTAAAACGTCTATCAATAACATTTATTACGAATCCTTCATGCTTTTCTCTGTTTCATCGTGGGTGCGCTTCGAGGAATACTTTAGGTGCGCTTCAAATTGGGTGCTCTTCGAGGAATACGCCCTGTAATGCCCAAAGTGATGCCAGAATAGATTACCCGAATAACATGAAATTGAATATAACCGGTGGAATGAGAATATACCAGGTTGAACTGTATACATCTGCTTACCCCTTTCGAGCGTACCGGCATGATGTTATGTTATAAAATGGCGTAAATAATAAGCGGAGTTGTGATTGCATTGCAGCAATCCCGAGAGATTGGCCGTCATTTATTGAAGAGTTCTGTTTTTTGTCTCCGAAGTTCTTCATCAGATATTCACCAAATTTAAATCGGAAAAATTCGGTAACATATTATTTCAAACAAAAAAAAAAGAGTTTAAAAAATCGGTTGACAATTGACAGAGATATCGGGTAACATAAAAAAACATACGACATCCTCCATTTTGGCAAGTCTGTTATAAAACCTAATCTCCACAGTAGCGATTTCAAACACTAGAGCAAATGAGGCAGTCCGCTATTCTCCAGGCCTTATTTTTTTCCGTTTTAAATGAGAAGGTATGTTAGCGGACAAAGCCAGATTCTCTTTATATGATGGTAAACACAGTAAACTGTATCGTGACATCAGTAAGCGTACGAATACTTAAAATAAATTCAACCATAAGCAGCTGGAAAATAAATTAAATTTTCTGTGTTACTTTAGCAAACAATATGACAATACATACTGTGATGAATCTTTTTACCATAGTACAATATACAAGGTTGTTTAAACATACGTGTTACGTACTTGAAATGCAAATTCGGTATTGAAATCATAACAACATGCCTTAAAATTTTTGCCAAAGCATCAATCGAAGAACGTCATTGGGTTGATGACCGATGACGTCTATTATTCCACTTTAGCCTGACTAAATTCTTTTCTCCTCATTGTGACACTACTTCTTCTTAGTCGTTACGCTCTTGACAGAGCGGTCGTGGTCGTCATGAAGTATCGGTAGTATATGCGGCAGATGTAATGCGTCTCACAATGTCTCGCCACCTTTCCCGATTAGAAGTCATCCAGGTACATTCGTGCACGGGACCGCCCACAGCAGACTTGATCTGGTCGGTCCAACGCATGGGTGACCTACCGCGTGGTCTAGTGCCTTCCACTTTTCCTTGGACGACTAACCGCTCTATGGACTGACTGTCTCGCCTTGAAACGTGCCCGAAAAAAGTGAGTATTCGGGACTGTACTATTGCGGACAGACGCTGCTTGATGTGGAGTTCTTGGAGTATCGAGACATTTGTGCGAAACTCGGTCCACGACACTCCGAGCATTCTTTTCCAACACCACATCTCCAGAGCGTCTATCTTTTTTCTTTCCACCTCCCGCAACGTCCACGTTTCTGCAGCGTACAAAAATATGGGTAAAATTAAAGTGCGCACGAGCCTGGTCTTCTTGGCTTTGGTGATGTCTCTGTTCCTCCATATTTTTTTCATGTTGTCCATTGCAGTTCTTGTGAGTTCTTGTGACACTACAGTAAGCTTCAATTATACAAGTTTTTTTTTTATTATTAACTTGCTTTTTATGTACGTCCGGGCAAAATCTTTCAACTGAATTTTAAAGCAGTTATCCTCAACTGATTAAGATGAAATTTTGCATACACGTTTGTTTTGGATCACTATGCACGGTTAGTTAAAAAGGTTGATTAAAAAAAGTATTTTTTAATTGAAAAAATAAAAATCAAAAATGTTTTTTTTCAGGCATTTACCTTGCGTGTATGGCTGGAGCAGCTCTTATTGTTGCCGTGGGCGTGGATTCTATGAAAAGGTAAATTTGGATAACAAAGTGACAACAGCACAATACAATTCATGCAAGCATGTTATTATACTAATAAATCATGTTTGCATCTACACTAGATGCAAACATGCTTTATTAGTTGGGTTGTCTAGTTGAAACTTACAATACTTAAATACTATTACTTATTATTACAACTTGTTTTTACTATTGAAAATGAATAGTAAAAACAAGTTGGGAATTTTTTTTCACAATGGCGGGCAAAATTAATCAGTTTTCCTATGCGCGCGCATTTAACAATGGCGATCGGCCATAGACTAAAAGAATGAATGAGGTTTCTTTTTTTTGGCTTTTCGTGGATAGTGTTTTAGCTACGTAAAAAATAGGGAATTTCGATTTTTCTTAATTACAGAGCAAATAAAATTTATATTTCTGTGAAAGTTCTATTTATTAAGCCCGTACAAGTTGAAATAATCTATTTAAATCCGAAGTTGCATGAAATGAGCAAGCAATAGGTACCTACATTAATTTATTTGTACTATTGAGCACGATCTTTTTTGTATCGAAACTTTTTTTAAAACAAAGCAACTCAACCAATAATTTAAAAAAATAACTCTATAACTCACTTGTGAATAATAGCAATGAAAAAGTCATAGTTTGATAACAGGTATCATTATGTGCCTGATTGCGGTGAAATTAGAGCCACTTTATGAGCAAGTGTGTTGAAAAAATAATTATGCCTGCAGCTCCGTGCAGGTAAAAACTAATACATTCTTCTAGCTCATATAGGTGCCTAAACGTGACGGCTCTAGAGGAGTGTCATATAATGTCAGCGATGGCGATAGTCGAAATGCCAAACTACGAATTGATCATGCATTATGAATTAGGAATGCCTAATTAAAATGTCTCTTGTCTATAGCCTCGACTTGTTTCACTCTGAATTCTCGATCTATTGTGGCATCGCCATCATTTCACCAAAGAAACTAATCGCGATTAGTTCAACTAAACTCAGTGTACGCAAATACAGCATTCTGATTGGTGGAGACCGCTGAGAAACTACCGCTGTTTTTGCATAAACGGAGCTTAGTTCAACTAATCGCGATTAGTTTCATTGGTAAAATCGGCCCTAAGAAGTTTCTTAAAAAGAACAATGTAAATTGAAGAAACAAAACAACCCGTTGGGACATTGAAAATTACTATGTAACACTTAAGCACTTAACAATATAAATAAAATGTGCGTTTGTTAATTATTACAAAGACATGAAGATTAAAAAAAAAAAAATCGGTCCAGTAGTTTCGGAGCCTTTTTGGTACAAACAAACGCAGCGCACGTAACGGAAGCTCTCAAAAAGGAATAATTTTTTCCCGTTTTTGCAACATTTTTCATTTATGCTCCTATTGGTCGTAGCGTGTTGTTATATAGCCTTGCTCGATAAATGGACTATCCAACACAAACGATTTTTTCAATGCCGACTAGTAGTTCCTGAGATTAGCGCATTCAAACAAACAAACAAACTCTTCAGCTTTATAATATTATTATAGTATAGATAAGCTCGCGCTGGACCACTATCTCACATGATGGTAAACGATAATGTGGTCGACGATGAAGCACGCTAGAAGTAACCTATTCACTCTTGACTTAAAGATAATTTTGCGTTGACATTCTAGAATGATTATTTTGAATTGATTTTTTATTTTAATATCTTTTTTTATTATTTTACTCTGACATTCTAGAAGCATAATTTTGATTTGTATTATTTTATTGACATTTTTTTTTTTTTTTTATTATTACAAAATATGACATTTAATTAATTATTTTGATTTGTATTCTTGCCATTTTTCATGGTAAACTTGACGTTCTATCATTTTGTATCCTAACATCTCTTCATGCTGACAATTTGTTATGTATGTATAGCAAATAAATATGATCGACCGAGCTAATAAAAATGATCGATCGAGCGACCTTGTCAATGACCAAGGGTTTGCAAACAAATCCGCTATTATGGATATGACTCAGCGGTAACGGCTATTGTCTCATTGCTAGCCATAAAATCATCTGCCAACGAGACTAAGTTAGCCAATACTGAACGCGAATTAGATAAAATAAAACATAATTCCGGTGTCGATATTGCCAAGTGTGTTGTCAATAATACGTCATATGCTGATAAATTAAAAAGTTGTCCCCGTGGTGGATTCCCGTGCCAAACTTCCGTGTCTTGTGGCCTACCCCACTGATGAGCTATCAACTGATTACGCAACGTCTTCCGCGACTAAACAAGCGCTCATGAAAGCTATAAATCCTAGTGACGGCTTTCAAATTGTAAGTGTCAAAAAACTGCGAAATCTGGCGTCGTGTTACGTGTCTTTAACGATTACCAAATCAAAAAATTGCAATTGGTCGATGCCATTAGGTCCGCTGGCTTGCGACTTGAGAAACCGAAATGCCGTAGGCCTCGTATTTTGGTTAAAAACGTCCCGTCGTCAATGGAGGACACTGCCTTTTTGCATGCATTGTACGGTCAAAACATTAAAGACGAGTTGCCATTAAATGAAGCCGACTTTATTATATCAACAAAAATTATACGTAGGCGTTCGCTAAACAACGGTTGGAAATGGATAGGCATTGAACTCGAGTTCGCGTTCCGGAAACATTTAGTCTCGACTAAGGATAAACTATTTATTGATTGGGTGACTTGCCGTTTCATTGATGATGTCGAGATAGTACGTTGTGCACATTGTCAACAGTTCGGTCATGTTAAGAAACACTGCACTATTAAATCACCTACCTGCGCTAATTGCTCTGAGGCACATGAAACCAAAGACTACCCGCATAAGGACAATTTAAATTATACACAGTCTTGCGTTGCTTGTAAACGTTCTAAGAAATCATATGACCATCGCTTTGGATCGCACGAATGTACCACTTATAAACTTAAGCTCGAACAACTTATCCTCAACACCAACTACTAAGATAATGGATAGATTAACCATAGGACAATTAAATCTCCACAACGATAGGGTGGCGACTTCTGAACTAGACAAACTTATTATCGATTATAACATAGATATAGTGCTTGTTCAAGAACAATATCAAAACGCGTGTTTACGTCACAAAGTAGTACAGTTGGATGGCAAAGCACGAGCCGGAATTTACGTGGCCCGTTCTTCTAACTTCACAGTAACGTCTTTGCGTAACCTAATGACACCCCATTGTGCCGTTGCGGAGGTCTCATCGTCTTCTTTTAAAGTTTACGCTGTGAGCTGCTACTTTCAATATTCAGACCCTGTTGCTCCTCATATACATAATCTCCGTCACGTCTTGCAGTCGCTCGCGGGCTGCAAAGTTATCGTTGGCGCTGATATTAATGCGTCTTCGACTCTATGGTATGGCAAAGTTCGGTCTACGGATTATGAACGACGCTGCGCTGTTGAAGATTTCATTGCTGAAATAAATCTGACTATTCATAATACCCCTGACGCACCGCCAACTTTTTGCAGCCAAATGGGCGAATCTTGTATTGACGTCACACTTTCTAGTGCAAACGTACGCTTGGATAGGTGGCGTGTCCTACCGGACGCGTCTTTTAGTGATCATCGCTTGATCGTGTACGAATTTGTTCCGGTTTTTACTCTGGGTGCCTTTGCCATGCCATTGGTAACTTTAGGTATAAATGTAAGGGTGCGAATTGGGAATTCTTTAGCTCGCTTCTTGCGTGTCACGCCAAAGATTTCACTCGTGATGGGCTGTCAGCTGAAGAAAGTGCTGAAATTATGTCAGACACCTTTACTTACTGTGCTGATATTGCCATTGGTCGTGGATCTATGTCCAATGTACGTAGATGTGATTGGTGGTGTGACTACCTAACTGAACAGCGTAAGGGTTATCGCCGAGCGCGTAAATATCTTAACAAGCTTAAAAAACGTAAGGTCACCGGTGACCCTCTTTCCATTGCGTTGAATGCTTTTAGAGTTGCCAGGTCCCGCTACAGAGCATCGGTGGAAAAATCTAAGGGTAATTTATTGCGTAAAATAATAGAAAAAATAGATAAAGAAGGTCCGTGGTCTCCTTTATATCATGAGTTTAAAGCCAATCGATCAGTCGACCTCGCGTTTGTTCAGAACATTAAAGTAAATAATAAACACACCACCGGTATTGAGGAAACAAGTGAAGTTTTTCTGAACACTTATACCTGATGACTTACTTTCTAATGACAACGACTACCATCAACAGATCAGAGTATGGGCAGCTGTACCGCCTGAATCACCAACGTCAGACCTTCCATCCACTGACGAATTTATAAACGTTGTCAAGAGGTTACTACTCAACAAGTCATCAGGTGAAGATAAAATATCTAATCGGATGATTATAGAAGCGTGTAAAACAGCCGGTGATGCGATTTTAATTTTAAATACGAGGAAATACGCCCTTTGCAATACAATGGTTGTGTATTGCAGAGGGCGTATTTCCTCGTATTTGCCGACGTGGATTTATACGAATCATCCCGAAAAGTGGCGACAAACCCCCGGACGACCCAAAGTCGTGCCGGCCCATAACATTACTTCCATCTTTGGGAAAACTCCTGGAGCGCCTTATCGTTCCACGTTTGCTACCGGACGGACCAAAATTTCATGACAATCAATTCGGTTTCACTATGGGAAAATCTACCGTAGACGCGGCCCTTACAGTCAGGAAAATAGTTAATACATCTGAACATAAGTACGTAATTGGGATTTTTCTAGATATTATTGGGGCTTTTGATAACGCATGGTGGCCAATGCTATTACTTAAAATGAAAACTCGGGGCTGCTATAGAAATATATACAATTTAGTTTAGGTACTCTTACTTTTTAAATGGTTTCGCGAAACTTAAACTCGGTCATCATTCCATGTTGAAGTCTCTCACTATGGGATGTCCTCAGGGTTCGGTTATTGGTCCGCCTTTATGGAATTTAGGCTTTGATGATTTGCTCGCGATTCCGCTTCCAAGCGGCTGTTCATTAACCGGTTACCCGGACGACGGTCTTCTGCTCATTCAATCAAGTACTCGAGCTGGACTCGCGAACTTGGCTAACACTTGCCTACGATTAAAAGGTCAAAAATACATCCGTGCGGTAAACATTATAATAATTGTGCTCCTCAATCTTTACTGTTTTTTATGTTTTAAAACCAGTGCTGGACGAAGTTTTTATGAGAAAAGACTTCTTGACTGTTCTTGGTACAAAAGTGATTAGTGAGTGAACCATTCCAGAGTGTTAGTCTGCTATTAATTTGCAATATTGATCAAAACTCATTAACTTAAAATAAAACAGCTACCGTCAGTGAGTGATAACGCTGAGTGTTTGCCCAGTACGCGTAAGCGCCGTGATATACGCATCACTTACGACGTTCTTCTCGCGGGCTCGCTAGTGCAACACAGCGACGGCGTTTTGTTTGTTACTATACTGTGAAATCATAACTTAACCTGCCCGCAATGTCGTCTAAAAAAGACAGAACTCCGGAGCGTAACGTCTCAGCTTCAAGAGGAAACAAGAGACCTGCCTTAAATTCTCCTCCAGAGCCAGCTCCTGCGGTTACCGGTGAGGAGGTGCGCTCAATCGTGCAGGAAGTTATTAAAACAGAATTTGCTACTGTGATCAAGCAAATAAACACTACGATTTTAAACACTGTCAATAGTGAGTTGGCCCCGATTCGTGCGGATCTTGAGGAGTTTAGGGCGTCCTTGAATTTCCACACGAGTCAATTTGATGAGTTTCGATCGGAGCACGCCGAGTTTAAGAGTACTTCCAAGGAACTAAAAGACGATAATATTAAACTTCAGAACACAGTGGCGGATCTTGGTCAGCGTCTAAATTATTTGGAGCAGCAGACACGGGCCAACAACTTGGAGCTGCAGTGTTTGCCTGAAAATAAACAGGAAAACCTGTACACCATTGTCAAGCAGTTGGGCTCAGTGGTCGGTTGCGGGATTCAAGATAGAGATATTTCACACTGTACAAGAATAGCTAAACTTTACAAGAATAATATACGCCCTCGTTCTATTGTGGTGCAGCTTGCTTCGCCGAGAATCCGCGATCAGTTGTTGGCCTCTGTAATCAATTATAACAAAAATAAAAGCCACGAAAAACTAAATACCGTAGATTTTGGTATAGCTGGAAATAGATCTCCTGTGTTTGTCGCCGAGCATTTATCCCCTGCATACAAAGCTCTTCACGCTGCAACAAGACTTAAGGCGAAGGAGAAGGGATATAAGTACGTGTGGGTGAGGAACGGCAGGATATTTGTCAGAAAGACGGATGGCGATGAACATGTTCTTATTGGAAGCTTGGACATTTTAAATAAGTTAAAATAATGTGTATAACTACTAGATAAAAACAAACGATTTACCTATTATTGTGTGCATTTGCACACAATAATAGGTAAATCGCATTGTAGCGCATTGTGTGTGACGTAATAATTCTGTCTGAGACTTGGTTGAATGGCTGTGCTGAGCGGCGAGCTGTTCGACGATAGGTACGTGGTATATAGAAGATATAGAGAATCTTCACATTTTCAGAGTGGTAAAGAAGGGGGTGGTGTTTTAATAGCCATTAATAAACAAATCAAGTCTAAACGTATTAAGAATTGGGAAAGTGGCTGTGAAGACTTATGGGTAAGTATTGACTTGCCGATATCATGTACTGTTCGCCGAATGGTTCTCTGCGCAGTATACCTGCCTCCTCCTATACGCCGTTCTTCTCTGGAGCACTATTTGGATCAATGTAATGCTGTTTTTGGGCAATGTTCAGATTCAAGTGTTTTTATTGTGGGTGACTTCAATTTGAGCAGCATTGATTGGACTCTAGTAGGAAAATCGGATAATAAACTAAGTTTGCCTAGTACTAGCGAATTATTGATTGATTTTACTCATGTTAACAGACTTAGTCAGCTTAATTTAGTAGCAAACGACGCTGGTCGCATTTTGGATCTAGTTTTGTCAACCCATTCCTTGTGTAGCGTGAGCAAAAGTATTAGTCCTATAAGTAATATCGATAAACAGCATCCGCCTCTTGACATAGTTGTTTCCTTGAGTAGGGATGCGAATCTCCCATACAACAGTGACAAGATTAGACTTAATTTTCGTACCGCGAATTATGAAACAGTTCGTAATTTCTTAAAACAAGTTGATTGGGTTAAAATATTTGAGAGTAGCGATAGTGTGAATGAGATGTTGGATGTTTTTTATGAGACGCTTAACAACGCTATACAACAGTTTATTCCCTCACGGGTCCCAAAGAAACGTAAATATCCTCAGTGGTTTGACCATAAACTTATTACAATGTTAAATTATAAAAATAATATTAGAAGGCGATACAATAGATATAAAAACCATAATGGATTTGATTGAGTTAAAATTAATAAGTAAGCGTTGCGATGGATTGGCCACTTCTTGTTACAAGGCTTATATGGAAGGTCTTGAAAACGAGCTAAAAAACAACCCTTAATTATTTTGGACGCACGTAAAAAATAAACGAGGAGGGTCTAGTACCTACCCTATGACCATGAAAAATGGATCAATGTCCACATCTGATGGTACAATAATATGTGAAATGTTCGCTACCAATTTCGCGTCTGTGTATAGCCCCGAGCAAGAATGGAGCAAGGAGCTTGATACTAAAATATTATTAAAATCTTTCGAAAATAGTAGTTTATGTTTAACAAGTCCAACAATTAGCAGTGAGGCATTGCTTAAAAAACTTAAGAGTTTGGACATTAATAAAGGAGCTGGCCCTGATGGCATACCGCCGATTTTTATTACGTCTTGTGCGGAGGAGTTAGTGTGCCCTCTTATTCTTATATACAGCAAATCCTTATCTTCTGGCGTTTTCCCTCTAAAATGGAAAATGGCTAAGGTGGTGCCTATACATAAATCAGATAGTAACGATGACATAACTAACTATAGGCCTATCTCAATCCTTTCAACGTTTGCTAAAGTGTTTGAGTCACTGCTCTGCCCGTATTTCCAAAACCATCTAAAATTATTCATTAGCGATCATCAGCACGGTTTTGTTGGATCACGATCCACAAGCTCTAATCTGGTCTCTTTCACGGAAATTTTTAATTGAAGCCGTTGACTCTGGTCACCAAGCTGACGTCATTTCAAAAAATCAATATATCCAAGACCAAAGTAATTCAATATCTACCGCCAAACGCACCTAAACCACCTTCAAATTCTAAAACAGTAACTGCACATATTTGTCACGATGCAGCATCTTGCAACTGTACCTGTCTGACTATGGTCCCAAGCATTAAATACTTAGGTGTTCATATCGACGAAAGGCTGGATTGGCGTGTTCACGCAGATTCCCTGTGCTCCCGGCTTCGTAAACTTATGTATTTGTTTAAGGAGCTCAGACACTCGGCTGACATTAAAACGGCTTCTCTTGTGTATCGTTCCCTGTGTGAGTCTATACTGAGTTACTGCATTCCTGTGTGGGGTGGGACTTTTAAAACCGTGATGCTTAGGGTGGAACGAGCTCAGCGGGCTGTACTCAAAGTGATGTACTTCCGTCAAAGAGACTACCCCACCGCCCAGCTGTACTCCGATGCCAAGGTACTAACAGTGAGACAGTTATACATTCTCCGCACTGTCTTGCGTCGTCATTCCAAGATGCCATTAGACAGTAACATCACTAGTCGACGAATAGGCTTTCCTGTATGTCCGTCCGTTCAATGTCGTTCTGCACTAGCGCGACGACACTATGGTGCCCAAAGCTCCCACATTTACAACAAAATAAACAAGATTCTAGCAATATACAAACTAACTGCGCATAGGGTCAAGCAGAACCTTAAGTCATGGCTAATGTCTCTCAGATACGAAGAAACTGAGCAGATTTTAATAACACTCTTGTGACAACAATCCTTTCCTCAATACATACAATTGATGTAGGTACACACCACACTTACACTACACACGCACACACACCATTACAGTTATTACTAACAAACCTTTTTATTTTTTTTATTTTTCTGTGTTTCTCTTTACAACTTTGGTTTTAATTTCACTTTGATAATTATTGCATAAGATTAAACTATATTTGTTGCCGAGAGAGGGCACTGGCTCCTGTAACACAGGTTAATCACCTAGCACAGGAGTCAGGGACTTCACTAAATTGTATTATTTTTCTTATGTAAATAAAGCTATTTATTTATTTATTTTATTTATACCGACTTCAGCAAGGCTTTTGATAAAGTTTCCCACAAAATCTTATCTTGTAAGTTGCGTGCTTATGGTATCACTGGTGGCTTGCTTGAATGGGTGATTTCATACTTGAGAGGTAGATCTTTTTTTGTTGTAGTTAATGGTTATCAATCTAATGTATATAATATCTCATCTGGAGTCCCGCAAGGCTCTCATCTGGGTCCAATATTATTCAACTATTTTATTAACGACATCCCCAACTGTCTTCGGCACTCTCAAATTTTTATGTATGCAGACGATTTAAAGTTTTTTAGAATTGTTGAATCTAACAAAGACGCCTCACTCTTAAAGATGGACCTTAATAGTATTATTCAATGGTGTAAAAATAATGAAATGTATTTGAATTCGAAAAAATGTTATCACGTTAAATATACAAGAAAGAATAATCCAATAAAGACAGTGTATTACATAAATGAGGACAAAGTTAGTGAAGTGGATACTATTCGTGACCTTGGAGTTATGTTTGATCAAAAGCTAACCTTTGCACCACACTTGGATCACATTTCAAAAAAGCATCTAGGATGATAGGTTTTGTCATAAGACAATGTAAAGGTTTTCGTCAAATTAAAACTAAAATCTTACTTTATCAGAGTTTAGTACGTAGCATATTAGAGTATTGCAGTGTTGTGTGGCGGCCACACTACGCTACAAGTAGTTTGCGTCTAGAACGAGTTCAAAAACGCTTCGTTTGGCATCTGGCTTTTTCTGTGGGAATAACCAGAAAAGTGCGTTCTTACACAAAGAGATTGAAATTCTTCAACATGCACTCCTTGGAAGAACGAAGATGTTTGAACGATGCAATGTTTGCTAGCAAACTCTTGAAGGGAAATATCGACTCACCGCCGCTGCTCGCACTCATTAACTTTCGTGCTCCATCGAGGATTCCGCGTAAACCTATTGCTCCGCTTAGTCCTCCAATGAGAAGAACGGTATTGGGATCTAACTCTCCATGTGCTAGGTTTTGTAGGGTTTTGAATAGTTGTAGTGATAAAGTTGATTTTCACTTTGATTTTCTCAATAAGCAAAAGTTTAAATTTCAGAACTGTCTATCAGATTTGTTGTAAATGTTTTTGGACTGTGTGCACGTACCCTTTTGAGGAAATTATTCTTTAATGTTTCGCGTATGTTACTATTGTGGAGTTATATTACTAAGTTTTCTCGTGGAATATGTAGCTTACAGCTAACGTAATTACTTAGTATTGTTTTTTGTTCATGTGGTGTTTACCTATAAGTAATTGTTGCACTGTGTATAGTTTGTATGCATGTTTTTTTTATGTTTGTAATTTAGTGTAAGCAGTTGTTGGTAGACCTAATAAATAAAAAATAAAAATAAATATCTCAGTGGGGTAATCGAAACCGCCTGACCTTTGCTCCGCACAAAACTTACCAACTCATTTTGAAAGGTAATCTTAAATCAAATCAAATCAAATATATTTATTGGAACAAGAAAACAGTTTACAAAATTTGAGTTCGTTAACAGCCGCATTAGTATGGAATACTGTGTCGCGGCCATTAGCGCCCACCTCCAAGAAGGGAGACGACAGCGTTCCAGGTATACATATTAACAATAAAAAAAAATAACAACAAAATATATATGTATGTAAGATTTTGTGGAATAACAATATAAAAAATATACAAACTATTTGGTATATAGGTACCAACAAAATATACAAATAATAGAAATAAAATAATCTTAAGCACTAAATATATCACTTTTGCATGTGAGTGTGTGTATATGAGCGTGAGTTTAAGTGAAGTGTGTATGTGTATGAGCGTGAGTGAATGTGTGAGTATGTGTAGGTATATGAATGTTTGTCTGTTTTTGTGATTTGGAAGGCAGTGGTAATGAGAGGTTTTTTTTTTTTAGATTTTTACAAGATGTTCAAGCTCTTCATAAGTAAGGGAACTGAGCCATTTATGTGTAATTGATTTACACTCACGTGAAGTAAGTGGGTAAATGTTCAAAATCCCATTTATCTTATTGTATAAAATTGGGCTTATAAAGTAGTAATGTCGTCTGACAATTACAATACTAGCTGGTGCTACAGGGCAGACTGCAGCAGGTCTACGTTTCTGCCTACTCTGGCTGCTGAGACACTGGTCGAAACTAAGCTCTCTATGTTTTCGTAAGATCGAGTTCAGAAGAAAACTGTGTCTTACCCTAGGTATTTGCAACAGAGCATACAGCTCATCGGTTGGAAAACGGACCGGTTTATGTGACATGACTATGTGTCGTGTCCTACAATTAAATTTAATAACGTTCCCGTAAAAAGGAAGCAGTCCGTGTCCTATCTTGGTCTAGTGTTAGAGAGGAATTTTGCATTTATAGATCATATTAAAATAGTCGGTGAAAAAACAAAAAAGAACTTCTATGCCTTAACGAGAATTTCTAAATCTACGTGGGGTCTGTTTTTTTTAACCTTAAAGACTATTTATGGGGCTACTTACTTGGGTTGTATGTCCTATGGTGCGCCTGTTTGGGCTGATAGGGCCACAATAGGGGCGGTACGACGTAAATTATTTCAAAGCCAGCGATTGGCTTTGATATTCTTATGCAAAGCATACAGGACGGTTAGTACTGAAGCCTTACCGGTACTTGCTGGCGTACTTCCGGTCGACCTTGAAGTGCAGCGACGTGCTGCAATGTACTATTCCGCACGAGAGACCATGGACGCGGCCTTTTTAACTTGGTGTGACCGTGAGAAAATCTCTAGATTATTTAAACCACATATTGACGCCTGGGAGGAACTTTTATCCGAATGGCAATGTAGGTGGGATAATTCCATCAAGGGCCGACATTTCCACCAATTCTTTCCATCCGTTCGCGTGCGGCTAGCCAGGACGTGGCTGGAGGTGGATCACTGTGTTGCCCAATTTCTCACAGGGCATGGTAACTTTAAAAGTAAATTATTTTCCTTCAAGCTCGTTGCCTCACCTTTATGTCAGTGTTCTACGTCTGACTGCGAATATGTACAATCTGCACATCATATCTTATGGGAGTGTATTCTTTGGCAGAATGAACGCAGTTTTATGTACAGGCTGCATCAGGAGTTGTTTACTATACGGACCTTGTGGAAACTAGAACAAATTTCCGTGCGTTCAAGCGTTTTTGCCATACCTATTATTGGAAACAAATATAGCAGTTCACAATGTAGGACCCATTAATATTAATGCTAATTTTTATCCGTGGTGCTAGGCAACTGGGCTTATCCCAGTTGTAAACGACCCTTTGTGCCTATTGACCTTGTTTGTTCTGTCTCCTGCTTGATATGGAGGGAAGTGGAAATTCGTACTTTTTCCTACTCCTCCGTTATTATTTTCTGATTAATTTCGTTGCGGGTTCCAAGACAGTTAAATTCATTCTCCGGGACTTCGTCGAGCTTCATTGCCTCGGCGCTTTTCTGGTGGTCGCCACTGTTGATTCTGGCTTTCAGGAGTTGCAGTGGTTTGGGAATAGTGCGGTGGGATTGTCCCAATAAAAAAAAATGATTTGATTTGATTATAGCTATCAGGAAACACAGACTCGCAGGGCATTTCACTCCGTAGCTGTACGCATAATAAAAGTATTCCCAAAACGTTTAGTCTATATAGTATTTTGTCTTCTATGAAAATCATGTTCATACAAGTCCTTGTCTTAGATACGACACAGGTCGCACGGGTTCCGGCTCAGGTACGTCAGGGATGGCCCTCCTGGCAGTGACCCTGAAACTCTTGATAGAGCCCACGCAGCTGCTACTCGTCATCATCAACATCTTCATTGGGCTGCAGCAGGCTTTCTTTGGAGCAGATTTTACTGCGGTATGTTATTTTTTGTTTACTAGATATGTAATCTACTTTACGGTCGAGTCTCTTTTACAGATAGCTTTAACCTGGGAGTCTTTAAGTTAAGGTTACACTAGTCGAAAATTCTGCCATACAAACGTAGTCTAGGGATTATTTCACTGTTTGACGATGTAGGTTCAAAATGAAAAGTGATATCAATTTGTCTCATCATTATCTAGCCCTGTATGGAAGCAAAAAAGTAAAAAAGAAAATATTTGAAAGTTATGAGCGTCTAAAGTTCCACATTTCGACACTAATTTTAACGCATTTTTGGGCGCAAATATGTAAATACCATAAGAAGACAGAAAAATGCAAAACGGCCTCCATACAGGGATAGATTAGTAGTTCAACAATGCAAATAATTTTATTTTGAACAGATAGATTTAGTCGTTTTTTCATGATATCTAGACTGCCAAAGGTCTGTTTATAAAATTTCGCGCGCTCGGTTTCGTCCTAAATCATTATCCATTTCGCTACAAATTTGCAAAAATGTGTATTCGTACGCGAATTAGCTTCCTACTGCTCATCACAGCATATATCTCTTCCGCACGTGTTGTCGGTTGATATAAAAATGCATTTTAACCCCGCGCACAAAATAGTTCGTGCCGTCGGCTAGTGTACCCTTAAGAGTGAATAGGTTACTTCTAGGCAAGCGTGCTACACCTTCGACCACATTATCACTTACCATCAGGTGTTATAGTGGTCAAACAAGTGCCTGTCAATAATATTTAAAAAAAAACATTTAAGATCTTTCTCAAAGGGAATGTAAAAGTGCCTCGTTGGTTTTTTACCTGGTGCGAACTAAGGCCCGGTTTTTGATCCGTAGTTAACTCAACCAATGGTAAAATATGGTATGGTATGGTGGCTACAAATTTCGGTAAAACTCGTTTATTTGTCAATTATTAGTCTAAGAAATGGTCAAATAATTAACTCTACATTTTATTTGACCATTTGAGAGGCTAACAACTGAAGAAAAAGGGTGTTAATCAAAATTTGCAACCATTGGTGACCAATATTTAACAATTAATTGATTTAAAGGCCTAAGTGTAATTGGGTTTTTTCAGCGAAATTCTTCGTTTCAGTCCGAATCCGAATCTGATTTGTACCTAAATGATGACTATAATTTAAAGTCCTTTTAGTTAACTAATAGCGGGATTCTGAATTGAGATTTTGAAGATAAGAACGTGATCAATCCTAATTTAATGACAACGTTTTGACAGATTTTCAGGCTAAAGACTAAGTTTTACAAATTATACTCAATTTAAAATTCTCAATTCAGAAACCAGAGGTTAAATATCTATCTAATGCTAAGTTGTATTATAAAAAACCTCCTTTATTATGTCTATCGCTGAGCAACAAATTGCAGCAGGTCAACACGTACACAAAGCTAAAGCTGAGAGCTAAACACAAAAATACAATTTGCTGTGTTATGTTTGCAGGCGTTCGTGTCGTGCGCCGTCGGCACCGGTTCGGTTGGCTTCGTCATGATGACCTACGGATTGTCAGACGCCATAGGATGCATGCTCACCGGCTACTTGGCTAAGGTAAGGAAAATTGAAATTTATTGTCGAAGTCCTATGGACTAAAATAGCATAGTAGCTGACCTTGGTACATATAGAATCTCCGGTGCCATAAGTATTGAGCATTTAAGGCGCCGATTCTCTTGAGTAGCTTTTAAAATGAGAATCACGTCTAAATGGCTAGTCGTAATTTTTTGAAAAAAAAAATGTTTTATTAGACGTTTTTCTTAATAATTTGATCTAAGCAAATTTTGAGTTTTATTCGTATAACATAGTTTAATTAATTTGTAAAGTTATGTTTAAAACGGACAAAAACACGGCAATCACACCAAAACCGCTGGGCATATTTTAATGAAATCAACACCATCTCAAAGACAATTTAATTATCTACATTTTGATCTGAAGCTTTTTTTTTAAAGTCATAGAATAATAAGGAAAGTACAAAAAACTACAAAATTTTGGGTCGCGCGGGTGTGAAACGAGTGCGCGTTTTGTTCCCTCAAGGTCGTTGGCGTTAGTCGTCGTCTTAATCTTTGATCATACCAGAAATCCGTCGTCTTAAGTATTCTTCGGTTGTATCTCAAGCATATAACATACTAGCTTCTGCCAGCGGCTTCACCCGCTTTGCAGCAATTTTTTTTTGGTTATTAAGTCACAAATGAAATGGGATAATAACAAATGTCTATGAAAACTTTTCCAGTAATCGTCCTCACATTCCTGTTTAATAATTTTCCAGCTGACTGGCCGTATACCCCTGATCATCGGCGCTACCATAGTCCACGCGGCACTGTTCAGCGCAGTCCTGACGTGGCGGCCTCATGCTGGGGAAGACTACGTGCTGTACATCATAGCCGTGTTGTGGGGCCTGTGCGACTCCGTGTGGATTGTGCAGATCAATGGTTAGTCGTTGGCCAATAAACGTAAAAATTCACAGCAGGAGCATAAACGGCCATGGCCCACCTGGAACTTTCTAATTAGGCTACGAAGCTAAGTGCCGCTGTAGGTATAACCTGGTTAGATGGGGGTACTCATCTAACCAGGCGACTGCGGAACCACACCGCAAACGATGTCCCATCTGTTGTCCTGCTCCTTGTGCACAAACACCTGCACTATGAGTGCAGATATTTGCGAGGCTACGACAGCCTAAGAGCTGGTCCATCCTATCTGGTCGAAGCACAACATATAAATTAAGAATTCAACATGGAATCATCGACACGGAAGAAAAGGAAATAAACGTATTAGTATTTATTTATTCAAGTATTTTCGCTAAGACTGATTGAGATGATGTGTTAAATTATTTATTGAGACTTTATGAACAAGTAAAAATATAATGTACACTGGCGGACTTAATGCTTTAGGGATTTTCTATCAGTCCACTTTAGGGTCAGTCATAAGAACCAGCTAAGCTTACAACTTTCTTAGGCCCAGTTTTTTGATCCCTAGTTAACTCAACCAATGGTAACCAGTAACCAATGGTTTCAAATTTCGGTAAAACGCGTTTATTCATCAAATTTTAGTCTAACAAGTGGTCAAATAATTAAGGGCATACATACGCTTTAGTGCCGTAAAACGGTAACTTTCTAAAGCATACTCCTTAGTAACGGCTAGGTTAAAAGGTTTGAAAAAAAATATATATATATTGATTCATGTATATAATTTTGAGCACAAGGTTTTTTCGTGTAACTAATAGTTTTGCATTAAAAAAATAATTAACAACACGATATTTTTCGCAACTTTTGGAAACTCCTCTAAAACGACTTGGATGTTTAAATAGTTATTTATGCTACAAGTGCGGGAAGTAGGTGATTTCCGATGAGTGGCATTTTTATTCACGAGCGAGCAAAGCGAGTGAGTGGATAAATCGACACGAGTCGGAAATCATCTTACGCACGAGTATCATACAACATTTTACTATGCATTGTGCGAGGAAATAAAAAAATATATCTGAACCAAGCAAGATATTAATAAAATGGCGCTTATTCAAGGGCGCTCAGCATATCCACAGATTAACTAATAGTTCATAGTTCTACTGCGCATGTGCAATAGCTGTCACGTCATAACGCAAAAAGGCACGAGCAAAATATTAATTCTGCCAAACATATTTAATGAATAATTAAAATTAATTTATTGATCAAAATCTAAATCTAGAGTAATTAGAAACGCCTTAAATGACGTATTAGTTTTGTTTTACTTTTTATATGAATGATAATCTGTACTTAACTAATTTTAAAACTTTTTTCAAATAATAAAAACTCTATGCGGCGGGCTGACGTTGGAGTTAAAAATTAAAAAAGTACAGGAAAGTAAAAAGCACTAGTAAAAAAAAGTGACATTTTCCGCACAGTTTGGCTGCTTGGAAAATATTTTACAATGCATGTCCTCGAAAAGAGCGTTTTATTAGTTAATCTGTGGATATGCTGAGCGCCCTTGAATAAGCGCCATTTTATTAATTTCTTGCTTGGTTCAGATATATTTTTTATTTCCTCGCACAATGCATAGTAAAATGTTGTATGATACACGTGCGTAAGATGATTTCCGACTCGTGTCGATTTATCCACTCACTCGCTTCGCTCGCTCGTGAATAAAAATGCCACTCATCGGAAATCACCTACTTCCCGCACTTGTAGCATAAATAACTATTTACACAAAAAAAATGATGGTTGGAATTTCTTCATAACCAACATAGCATATGAAAATCAAATAATATTTTGCAAACAAAACTGTTAAAAAGGTTCAATATTGATATTTTGGCATCGAGCGGGCGCATGGCCAGTACTGCGTTGATATTGGGCGATTATAGCGCCTTAACTCTTTCACTTATTTGATCACTAGCTTCTGCTTCGCTTCGCCCGCGTGAAAAGTATTTTACAATGCATGTCCTCGAAAAGAGCGTTTTCCAAGCAGCCAAACTGTGCGGAAAGTGTCACTTTTTTTTACTAGTGCTTTTTACTTTCCTGTACTTTTTTAATTTTTAACTCCAACGTCAGCCCGCCGCATGGAGTTTTTACTATTTGAGAAAAGTTTTAAAAATTAGTTAAGTACAGATTATCATTCATATAAAAGGTAAAACAAAACTAATACTTCATTTAAGGCGTTTTTAATCACTCTAGATTTAGATTTTGATCAATAAATTAATTTTAAATATTCATAAAATATGTTTGGCAGAATGAATATTTTGGTCGTGCCTTTTCGCGTTACGACTTGACAGCTATTTGCACATGCGCAGTAGAACTATGAACTATTAGTTAATCTGTGGATATGCTGAGCGCCCTTGAATAAGCGCCATTTTATTAATTTGTTGTTTGGTTCAGATATATTTTTTTATTTCCTCGCACAGTGCATAGTAATATGTTGTATGATACACGTGCGTAAGATGATTTCCGACTCGTGTCGATTTATCCACTCACTCGCTTCGCTCGCTCGTGAATAAAATACCACTCATCGGAAATCACCTACTTCCCGCACTTGTAGCATAAATAACTATTATCATCCCAAGGGAACATTATACCGGAATAAAAAGTAGTCTTTGTGCTATTCTAGACTATAATCTGTGGAAATTTTCATCCAGTTCCGTTCAGCCATTCTGGCGTGATTAAGGAACAAACATACATCCATCCATCCAAACTTTCACATTTGTAATAGGTATAACTAAGATTTGTGATGCCGACAATTGATAAAAAAACCCGTCAAACTACGGATAAAAAACTGGGCCTGCTGAATGAGCCCCCGTACCCTGACTTGTCAAAATTATCATAGGACGAATGTAAAAAAAAAGTTTATTAAAAAAATCAAAAACCCGACTGCTAAAAAGCGAACTAAAAAGACGTAAACAAGAAAAAAATCATGCTGTGCTGTCGGAGGATACATATTCGCGAACTGACTGACCAAAACCAGATATATACTAATAGATACACAAGTAGTAGGGATTCGCCGGTTCTGGAACACCGATCTCGTGTGCGGTTCAGGGTGTGCCAGAAACTAAAAAGAAAAAGGTTTTGGGGTGCGCTGATTCCGAATCTGTAATCCATTTTTACGTAGCTTGCACGGATGCAGAGATACATAAATCAATTACGGATCACGAATCGCTTATTGTTATAGTCATTAGTAGCCTCATTACTAACCTCATTATGAGTGCCTTTCTGAATCATCAATAAAAGACATTTTTATTTCTAAATTTTATTACTTATTCTTTACAAAATATGAGTGAAACATCTCATCTACTAAAATATCATTGTACAGTGTGTTTCCTGTAAATATGTTCGTAAAACTAAGCATTGAACATCCCTGAAACTTATATACCAAATACATCAAGCAATATTCACCACAAACTGAAGTCCAATCATTCTGAATCCTATCAACATTCCAGTCCCATCTTTTACAATTCCTTTTTAAAAACTCGAGATGATATCGCGCAGGTGTTCGTCCATATGAATCAAAATATTGACCGATACCATTCATATCGATATGTACAGCTATCCAGTGTGAGCCTGGTTTATCATCCACATCCATATTGCATATTGCATATTTTTTTTAACTATTGTTTTCACATCTTCACAAAGGCGATCCATAAACATTTGCGCACAGTTTGACCCACTTTGGTAATTCTGTACAAATGTGAGAGCAATCATATTGTTGATGGTTATTAAGTCTTTCCTCTGATGGGAAATGAAGTAAACATGAATCGCATATAAAAACTGCATGACGATGCCTTGATATTTGTGAACTAACTAATCGCGATAAGTTTTTAATATAACAGTAATGATTGTTAGTACCATTCGATATATATAGTAGGTTGATATGATTGGGCGTACGACATTTTGTTAAATATAAAGGACCTACAACAGAATTACACTTTTTTTCTTTATTATACTCTAAACCAAAAACATTTATACTAATATTGTTTAATTTCTCTATTTTTGAAATATCTGCAATTTTAACCGGAAAAGAAATACCAGTAAATTTTAGTTTATTTCCATGAATTGCGTAAGATGTTACCCGATCTACACTTTTACATACAGGATATAAACTAGAGAGTAATGCCCATTTGAAACACATATTATCATTATTTTTAACATTGATTACAGCTTTTTTTAATTTAATATCTTGAGGAAGGTCGATATACGAACTACCGCGTAGAGGGTTGAATTTGTTAACATTCATATCTATGTATTTAATTTGATTAAGTCTCCAACCACTATCTTTTTTTTCAAATTGACAAATTTTACCGACTACAGTGTCTATTAATGATGAATAAAAAATATTTAAGTCATCACCTTGACAAATTATGTAATTAAACGTTTGAAAATCAAACGTATTTTTAATATCTTTAGTTTGTTGTATGAAATCGGCATGCAATATGAAGATTATTTTAAAAATTGTATGTTGTTGAATACATTCATTTATCAAAAATAAGATGTCAATTTTTAATGCATTTAAAAACGATTCCGGTGTTTCAAAATATTGCCCCGATTGAGTTGTTTTACTATTAATTCTATATGTTAAAATTCGATTGTCAAAAGCGGTTTCAACAACTGTAACATTTGTTAATGAAATATGTGATTTTAAAAGATTATTTTTGTGTGCATTGCTTTTTAAATGGTTATTTAGATACCTTTTATTAACAAAAACATGACACGTGTCACATTCCACCTTATTGTTGTCCACGTTATTGGTTTCAATCGATGATGTAGAAGCTCCTTCATCAAATTTCGCTTTCTTGGTAACCTTATTTTCGTCAGTAGTGATACCTCTTATGATACCTCTTCCAACTTGTGGTTGACTGTAACAAAAAAGCAAGAAAATTATTAGACAAATTCAATAAAACATCACTACAATATTTTTTCTTATTGATTTTGTACTTCTAATACTTACATCAACTTTGTTTCAACAATTGCACATTGGTTATATAACTCATCATCATATGATGCATCAAACAATTCAGCATATTCTAGTTGTTCACAAACTTCAAACAGTTCTTGGTCCATGTCATCGTTTAAAAGTTCGAGTCTTGCATCGATGACTTCACGAGTGTTTTCCATTTTGTAGGAAAGTCGAAATGGATAGTTTAGTAAGTAACAGCAAGAGGTTGATACACCAACTAATGTTTCAACTATATTTCATTTGGTATTTATAGTATTAAAAGTTTTATACTCTACTTGTCAACACATTAAGATACTAACGTACACAATAGACTCAGTAATTACAAACGAACACTAAATATATTATAATTACTTAGAATGCATCAAGTTACCCATAGACATAATAGTTATCCATTAGAAAGCAATTAGGTTAATTGTTACCCTATTTCTCACTATTAAAAAAATATTTCTTCGCGTTATCACTCTCGGCAATTTCTTTCGTAATTTTATATATTATATTGTTGGTGCTGTCGAATATTTTGTTATCGTTTTCTTTGATGTAGTACTTGATCCGTAAATTGGCATGTTTCCAATGCTCCGTTTTAGGAATTTTCGTTAGTTTTTTCATATCATAAACCTCGATTTTGATTAGGTGCGTTGACTGGCCACCATCATCTGCATTAGTAGATATTAAAGACACTCCTCCTGCTGCAGCTCGAGTCACTGTTGATGATATTACTTTACTCTTTTTGTTTTTTGGTTGTACTTCAAAAAAATCTTCTATATTGCTCGCTGAAGACTTCCTTTTCCCCGTATCACTATTCGTTTTTATCACCATCTGCCCACTACATGAACCATTGAATAGATTGGTACTGCAATTATCTGCGAATTACAGTAATATCATGGATACACTAGAAGTACAACAACATCTGAAAAAAATTCATGTCAGTTTAGAAAATAATGTTTATGCTGCTAATAGACTGCCTATGTATACCCATGTACCGACGTATATAATATGCAATATGGATGTGGATGATAAACCAGGCTCACACTGGATAGCTGTACATATTGATATGAATGGTATCGGTCAATATTTTGATTCATATGGACGAACACCTGCGCGATATCATCTCGAGTTTTTAAAAAGGAATTGTAAAAGATGGGACTGGAATGTTGATAGGACTCAGAATGATTGGACTTCAGTTTGTGGTGAATATTGCTTCATGTATTTGCTATATAAGTTTCAGGGATGTTCAATGCTTAGTTTTACGAACATATTTACAGGAAACACACTGTACAATGATATTTTAGCAGATGAGATGTTTCACTCATATTTTGTAAAGAATAAGTAATAAAATTTGGAAATAAAAATGTCTTTTATTGATGATTCAGAAAGGCACTCATAATGAGGTTAGTAATGAGGCTACTAATGACTATAACAATAAGGGGCACTGGATCCGTAATTGATTTATAATGAGGCTACTAATGTCGTCACTTTGTAGTTTTCTTATTTGGAAGTCGGTAGTATTTTTTTGTAAAAAAGTTTTTTTATTTTTCTCTTTTTAGTTGTACTTACCTAATAGGCAAGTTGTTTAGTAAGTTTCCTATAACGCCAGAATAGATTACCCAAAAATCATGTAACTTGAACAAAACCGATCAAATGAGAGATCTGCTTACCCCTTAAGAGCGTACTGGCGTGATGTTATGTTATGAAATGGTCTAAACAATAAACAGACATGCGATTGCAGCAGTCCCGAGAGATTTGCCGCCATTTATTGAAGATTTCTGTTGTATATCTTCGAAGTTCTTCATCAGATCTTCACCAAATCGGTGAACATACAAAAAAAAAAAAAAAAAAACAGACAATAATTCGAACATAGAACCTCCTCTTTTTTCGAAAGTCGGTTAAAAATGGTAGGTAGGTAAGTAGGGTAGGCAGGAAGGTAATTAGGGTAGGGTTAGCAGACAGATGACGGGAGCGAAGCCGCGGGCACAGCTAGTCTAACAATAATATTTTTCTCCTTACAGCTTACTACGGCATCCTCTTCCCCGGCAGAGAAGAAGCAGCCTTCTCAAACTTCAGACTCTGGGAGTCAGTAGGCTACATCATAGCTTACATCCTGTCTCCATATCTCCGGACCAGTGCGAAGACTTACCTCCTCTTCGGCATGATGATCATAGGAGTGGCTTGCTACTTCATAGTGGAGTTCCAGCAGTACAAGATTAAGAGAAAACTCCAGAATAAGAAGAAGGACTTGTGTTATATTAGTAATAATAGTAAAGGCTGTGATAATATTGCTTTTCAGACCGTTGAGTGATGTTTTAGGATGTTTTGTTCTTTGAAAAAGAGACTATTTTTTTTTGTGATGGTGAAGTGTTGTAGAGTGCCAATTTTTTTCCAAGTTAGGAGTCGAGTTGGAGTATGGGACTTGGAATGCGACTCTTTAATATACATTTAATACGTAGATAACGTTGACTCCAACGCGAATCATGTTTACAGTTAAAGTTTGCTATACAAATGATAGTCGACGGCACGAACTATTTTGTGCGCGAGGTTAAAATGCATTTTATACCAACCGCCGACAACACGTGCGGAAGAGATAGATGCTGTAATGAGCAGTAGGAAGCTAGTTCGCGTACGAATACACACTTTTGCAAATTTGTAGCGAAATGGATAATGATTTAGGACGAAACCGAGCGCGTGAAATTTTATAAACAGACCTTTGGCAGTCTAGATATCATGAAAAACTACTAATTCTATCTGTTCATAATAAAATTATTTTCATTTTTGAACTACTAATCTATCCCTGTATGGAGGCCGTTTTGAAATTTTTCGTCTTCTTATGGTATTTATTTGCGCCCAAAAATGCGTTAAAATGAGTGTCGAAATGTTGAACTTTCGACGCTCATAACTTTCAAATATTGTCTTTTTTTACTTTTTTGCTTCCATACAGGGCTAGATAATGATGAGACAAATTGATATCACTTTTTATTTTGAACGTACATCGTCAAACAGTGGAATAATCCCTATACTACGTTTGTATGGAAGAATTTTCGACTAGTGTAACCTTTTTCTGTTGCTATGGCAACTGATTCGAGTGGAAGTTCTTCATACTGACTTTTGTAGGCCTAAGTGACGACAGCAAGAATATTTGAAATTTAGGCTATAATTACGTCACAGGATAAAATGAAGAGCAGCAGAGTAAATTTATTATTTGTGGAAAAAAAAACGACGTTCTGTTAAGAGTAAGATTTTAAACTCAAGCGCCTACGAAATGTTGGAAGCAAATGTTTGATTGGATGGCAGCTTTATTTTTAATAGGGTTAGTTCCAATGAACATGTTATGTTTTTGTATGGATGCTGAGCTTTTATTCGAAACTGCTGTGAACAGAGAAGAGATTTTATTTTTATTAAAGTGAATTAAGGAAACTTTGTATATCTTTTTTAAGGCACCTTTCCTTAGTTATTATATTTCAAATTAATTTGAATTGCATCCCACAGTAATTATTGATTTTGGCAACGCAAACAGTGTGTTGGATGTCATTATTGTCATTGTGATGGTCAATCAAGTGTCTTACACATGCTCGGTTGTGGTACGACAGCGACAGGCCGTACCATATCCGAGCGTGTGTTAGCACTATTAGTGCCTGTGCACACCATGTTTTTTAAACACGCCGTTGACGCGCGTGTGTAGCGATACAGACGCGATACGCACGCATGTTAGACTGCTCTGTAGGATAATAAATAAGTTTAAAAAACGTGGAGTGCACAGGCCCTGGACAGGTTATATTTCAAAAGTGGAGAAGTTATTCTAAATAAAATATGATGAAAAATACATATATGTGCGAACGATGTAAAAATGAATGCCCGTAAAAGCGTCTAGAGTAAAACAAACAATTCAAGGTGAACATACATTAAAAAAAACATACAAGAAGTCGAACATAGAACCCCGCCTTTTTCGAAAGTCGGTTAAAAATACAATAAGTATATAATTAAAAACAAGCCAAGGCAGCTAAATTATGACCAATCACACTGACGGCGCCCGTTCACGAACATGACGCATGGATTGGCACCACTCAGCTCAACCATCATAAGGGGAACCGAATGATCCAACACATGTGTCACCTTCAGAGAGAAATTAGAGAGATCATGGCACACTCTCAACTGCCACCCCCGACATACAGGTACAGTAAATTGTAGATTTACAGTTGGTACATAGTACTCACAAATATGCTGTGTAGTTATACAATACAAATATATTCATACAGCCTTCAGCAGGTCCAATAATACTTCAAAACAATAATGTTCTGCTTATCACTTGTTTTGCGCACTAGTGGTTTTGGAGCAGGACTAGCATTGAGCCAAGCATTTTTATCAACGATGTAATCCCCGGAATTTTAATATGCCTGCCTGCATAGTGTGCGTTTTATACAATTTTTAAATTACGTCTCATTCAGTTCTAGTGTGTGGGGAGGTATTTTATTTAATACAGTACCCCATAAAAGATGAGGCTACATTAGCCAGTCTGAAACCTGCAGGCTTATTGCGTAAGTGAACTCGGCAAGGCAAAGGATTTGATCCTATCAATCGACCAATCACGTGCGAGATGAAAGACTCGTTGTGGATTTCCATCTATGTGATTGGTCGATTGATGGGGTCAATAAGGCTGCTGGTTGAACTAATTGGTCCCTATTTCTAGTAACGTAATTATGTCTGTCGCCGTTTTTACTAAAAAGATGCAAAATATTTTTCAAATACATGATGTTTTCATAAATATATTGTCAAGGAACCGTCATGATGTCGTGGTGGTGGTAGCCGCAGTGGCTAAGACCTCGCCTCTCGTGTTTGAGGTCGTGGGTTCGAATCCGGGTAAGCACCAATGTGACTTTTTCAATTCATATATAAAAAGTCATAAATAAAAATAAAAAAAATATATTCTAATATAATCTTGGACATCGCTGAAAACGGTGAAGAAAAACATCGTGAGGAAACCTGGACTTATAGTGAGCTTATTATAAGGTTGTGCTCCATGACAATCGCGCCGGCGAAGATAGTGTATCGCTCTGGTGGCTCGTTTCTACCCGATTGCGGGAGGGTAATGTTTTTCGAGCGTATGTAAGTATGTATGTATGTCCATTTCTATACCATGCTCTACAGCCCAAAGGTCTTGACGGATTATTATAGGATTCGTCTCAGTTGTGGGACTGACTGATTCAATTTTTCTTTCGTTATCCTAACGATATTAATATATTGGATATTAAATGAAAGCTACTAAATAGGCCATTCCAATTTTTTTTATATTGTAACACTTTTATGTTCCTATTTTTGCACAAATTCAAGATTAGCGTAACTTTGATAGCAAAATAAATAAACTTTTACCACATAACTTATTTGGAGAACTCGTTCGTTATTAAAACCTAAAACTAAAAAGTCTGAAATAAAACAATTTACTAATAATATTTAATGTATAAATTATAGTTAACCGACTTTCGAAAAAGGAGGAGGTTCTATGTTCGACTTCTTGTATGTTTTTTTTAATTTTTTATTATGTAGGTATGTTCACCGATATCTCCGTCAATTGTGGACCGATTTAAAAAAATATTTTTTTGTTTGAAAGAGTATGTTTCGAAATTGGTCCCATTTTAATTTGGTGAAGATCTGATGAAGAACTTCGAAGATATACAACAGAACTCTTCAATAAATAACAGCAAATCTCTCGGGACTGCTGCAATCGCATGTCTGTTTATTGTTTATACCATTTCATAACATAACATCACGCCAGTACGCTCTTAAGGGGTAAGCAGATCTCTCATTTGACCTGTTTTGTTCAAGTTTCATGATATTCGGGTAATCTATTCTGGCGTTATAGGAAACTTACTAAACAATTTGCCTATTAGGTAGGTAGAACTAAAAAGTGGAAATTATTTTTTTTATTTATAAAATTAAAAAAATTTTGTAAAAAGTTTTTTTTATATCTAGTACTTGTTTTTCTCTTTTCAGTTAATAATTTTTTAACAGTCGGGTATTTTGTTTTTATAATAATTTCTTTATGCAGAATAAAAATTGACTCGACGTCTGCATCCCTTCTCCATAGTAAAATACCGTGGCGTAAGACATTATACTATGAAAGTTGTAGCGGCAGCAACACCGCCACTTACGAACTAATGACATGACGTCACACAAATCCTGCATCGCGCAAGCAAAGTTTTCGGCGCGATTTGAACACATACAGCAGTCCGACAATAACCGTCGGGCAGTTGCCCGGATCAGTTCTATGGAGGTTTACCCTGGACTTTACACCCCGTTGCATATACCCCAAAAATAACTAAAATAGACCAGCCTCGCGGTATCTACATCAGTAAATTGACGAATTTTTCTAACAGCATATAAGCTGTCGAACTTAGCCGCCCTGCAAGTGATATTAAATAGGACCCCATTGTAACCTTCAGTCTAGCGTAATCCCCAAAAAAACTGTTTTATCGACGAATTATAACTTCTCCTTTTGACAATAGGCAAGGCAAATTTTACGCACGTATCACACATTGGCGACTTTAGTTTCGGAAGTTAATGTCAACAAATTAATTTAATTTACACTTTTTGGATTACTCCACACTCATTCTTTATTAATTCACGATTTCTGAATTTAGAATTTCATGTTGAAAATTTGTCAAACTTTACTATAACCTGAAAAGCTGTCAAACTTTGGCGTAGGGTATAAGAAAGAAAGAAAATATACTTATTTGTGACCCGCACAGGAGACACGAGAGATAAACAAAAATAGTTAAATAATAATACTCGATTCAGAAATCGGCCCTCTGATAAATACTTGGTAAAACATACAATAATACATACGACAATTCAATAATATTTGGTACACGACTGCACGTGTTTAGAAGCCAAATACAACACGGTCAAAATAACTGACTGGTGTGCGTTACCCCAGCCAGAAAATGTCGAAAATCATCATCTAAGTGCAAACATCAACAACATAAATGTGAAAAAGTGAGCCAAGTTCAATACTAAGAATATGCGCGGTTGTTGATAACGCTGACAAAAGAATTGAGATCTAAATGGCTGTCAAGTACTGTATCCTGAAATGTATTTAAAAGAACATAAAACATTCTAAAATAAATTTAAAAACACAATTTCATGCTTTTTCTGCTACAACAATATTTGCTGTTTTAAAATATAACTTCTTAAATTTGAATAGTCGAATTATTTACATACAGCAGATAACTTAGGATGAATTGTAGTCAAGATTGAAGAAGAAGAAGAGAGGATACACTACTTGGAACCCATTTAGATCTCAATTTCTTTTGTCGGCGTTAACAACAACCGCGCATATTCTTAGTATTGAACTTGGCTCCCTTTTTCACATTTATGTTTTTGATGGGATACCATTACTTTTTGTACAGAAATTTATTCATAATAAAATGAATACCAAATAGTTTTTGTTAATCTGCTGTATTTTCCTACGTTTACGGGGTATAATTGTCTTTTTTGTGTTGTTTTCTATATTTTCTTGTACCTTTGAAATGTTCGAGTGAATTGCCCATTCAGTACCCGGAACTTTTTTTACGCGGTTTCTGTTTATCCTTAATTTGGCCAAGTCAGGGCGGTATAACGTGCGCAGGTGGTTGTACTCTTCAATAGAGCTCTCTTGTGCCTTGATTTGACTTGGATCTAAATTGATAAGATATACTCCATCTAAGGTTTTAACTCTAGAGAGTCCAACGTAAGTCTGCCCTTTACTAAATATAGAGGAGCCTATGTCGAGAAGAGCACTGTCAAGGCTAAGGCCTTGCGATTTGTGGATAGTAATAGCGTATGCTAAGCAAATAGGGAATTGTTCCCTGTTAATTAACATATACATTACTTAATATCTGAATCTTGGTCTTGACTCGTTCTAGAATTAAGGGTGGTATTCCACTCGTTATTAGGGTTCCGTACCCAAAGGGTAAAAACGGGACCCTATTACTAAGACTCCGCGGTCCGTCTGTCTGTCTGTCTGTCACCAGGCTGTACCTCATGAACTGTGATAGCGAGAAAGTTGAAATTTTCACAGATCATGTATTTCTGTTGCCGCTATAACAACAAATACTAAAAACAGAATAAAATAAATATTTAAGTGGTGCCCTCATACAACAAACGTGATTTTTTTGCCGTTTTTTTGCGATAATGGTACGGAACCCTTCGTACGCGAGTCCGACTCGCACTTGGCCGGTTTTTTTATATTCACGTGAAGACCTTAAAATCCACATAAAAACCGGCTATCATCAATTTTGATTGCTGATTCTTACATTATTGGCACTTTTGGTAAGCGTTTGTTAGTATTGGAAGTACGTGTGATGTCATTTAATCATGAACTTTCACTTTTTAAGCACAATGTTTTGCTACAAAATACAAACTGTCATATTTATTAAGCATCTACCGACAAATGTCTAAGTACCTACCTAAATTATTATTGTGTTGTCAAATACCTACAATTGTTAGAGTACCCACCTGAGTAAATATTGTTGTGTGTACAGGAAATAACTCTAATATAAACCATAGTGATGATATTCCAATAAAATATTACGTAATTTGTAAAGATCATTGTGATGTATCCTGGATTTTATATTGCCATTTTAATATTATAAGTCCTTTGAGTTTTAGAGAGAATTAGTACAAGACTGTCAGTTAGTATCAATATTCTTTCGAATATTGATTAAGAATGACTAAATAGGCGATATTCAATTCCTTAATTGTCTTGATAAGTTTTAAAAAGGTTTCGTTACTCAAGAATTGATTATTGACCTAATTGTGGGATTATTTATAGAAATGTAGAAAATGGTGGGGACATTTGACAGGTCGACTCGTTACTATAAATAGTGTGTAATTCATAAGATTGACACACTTTGCTGTGAACTACAAGCCAGTACAGACCAGTTGTTATGTTGTGATAGTGATATATTTCCTGAATTGTTATATTTTGTGAAATATGGTCTACACAAGCTTCACGTAAGTTATTTGGTATTATAACTAGATTATTGCTAATGGTTGTGTTGAAAGTCTATTTCATGTTGTGGCCTTTATTCATAATGATGTTAAATTAATTTAAGGGCTTGTCATGTTCTTTGCCTTATCCTTGTTGTTTTGATTATGTAACATTGTGAAATGTTACAAGATTCATCATATAATGGCCATAATATAATTAGATCTTTATTGTAATAAACGATATTTATATGGTTGTAAAATATATAAAAGATAAATACTTTTACAACCATAGTTGCTTCCGTGGAGTTTCTTGCCCTTCTTCTCCACGAGAACTAGTTTAGCGAACGGGCTGTAAGCGTTCTGAGCCTCAATATGAATTAATTGACAAGCCTAATTGAAATAAATACCTAGTCTTGTCTTTCTGTGCTTTTATTCATAAAACCTTACCCTTATACATCACATACACAGTAAATAACCAGCAACCATCTTGACATTCCAAGCTTGCTATCTTCGTAAATATCGATCATTTTATATGGGGTTCCTCCTTAAATCTAACACGTTCCTAATAGAATCCATTTATTGAAAAATGATAATAAAATGATAAAAATTACTGGTTTCAGATTTATATCCTGTGTATTCACCTAATTACCTATCTGGATGCCAAATTTGAAATTTCCAGGTCATCTGGAACAAGTTTAGAGATTTGATCTATAGGTCAGTCAGTGATAAAAAATACGATTTTGGACGTTAATATCTAAATAACCGTTAGTGCTATATTTATGAAATTTTGGTTTTATCTTAGCGATTTTAATACATAAACCAAATTTAATGTGTTTATGTTAAATAGATTTTGAGTTATTAAGATGACAAAAGTGGCTCCAAATAGTTCGTGTAATATTACACACAGCTGCTGCGTCGCCAGTTACTTTTTTGCTTGAACTTGGCTTGACACGCTGCCGCGTGTCTAGATAGATAATTAGATATACTTTTGTAATTGGTAAGCAGATTTTTTAATTTGGTAAGCTAATAGTTTTTTAATTATCTGATAAAAATAGTTCGGCTGGAGTAACGTTACCGCAGCCAGATCTTTTGTTTTCTAATGGGTATGTTTAAATAAATGTTATATAAACAATTAGATATCAATTTGAAATAAATGTTACAATTTTATTTTATTTGTATTTACTATGGTTGCGAAGATATTTAAAATCCTGCTGCGATAACGTTTGTATGATTGCTGCGTCCCGGAATTGACTAAACGGATAGTTATAATTTTTGTACTTGACATTTGGCTAATTAATTATAATTTGTTACGCAATAAAATAATACACAATAATGCACCATTTTGAAATTATTTTAGGAAATAGAAATATGCTAATATTTCTGTTAATAGGTCCTAGCACTTCCAAAAAACACTCCAAAGAATAATTTGAAACGATATTATATGGGTAATTACTGCCAGTAAATGGTACTGAAGTTTCATTAGTATCCTATACGTAATTAAAAGTTTATGATGAAACTTCTAATGTTTAAGTGAAGATGAAATGTGATAATAATTATAATATAAAATGTATATTTTATTGTTTTTTATTTGGAAACCACCTTTGTGGGATCCAACACAATTGAAACGTTTCTCAAAGTAGGAGTCGTCGAGCTTTATTGACTCAAGGAGTTCCAGTTAGGTTAGTTATGAATATAGGAATCTCGTAATATCGGAATCTCGGAACGAAATTGGCGATATTTCAATTCCGATACTGAGTGACCCAATATCAGAATCTCAGAATCAGAAAAACCTATATTTTAGCTCATTTTGAAGCACAGAACGCGTTTTGTAGTTTTTTGTACTTTCCTTTATTATTATATGACTTTAAAAACTGTGCGGTTGTCGTGTTTTTGTTTTTGTCGGTCACCAAAACCGCTGGGCGTATTTTAATGAAATTGACACCATCTCAAAGACAATTTAATTATTTACAATTTGATCTGGGGCTTTTTTTTAATCTTAGAATAGTAAGGAAAGTACAAAAAACTACTAAATTTTGGGTCGCGCGGGTGTCGATTTAATTAAATTACGCCCAGAGGTTTTGGTGTGATTGTCGTGTTTTTGTCTGTTTTAAACATAACTTTACAAATTAATTACACTATGTATACGAATAAAACTCAAAATTTTCTTAGATCAAATTATTATGAAAATGTTCTAATGTTATATTAATTTTTTCCAAAAAATTACGACAAGCCGTTTAGACGTGATTCTCCTTTTAAAATCAGCTACTCAAGGGTATCTGCGCCTTAAATAAAAGACCTCTTGGTAACTGTGAAGCTGACCCTCACAGTTACAAAGCAGAAAAATGGTCGAGCATGGTAGATAAATATTAATTTCTTCCGTAATTTTCAGAATTTATTTAATAGCTTTATCCACAATTTGCATATCTAATAGGAAATATCATTAAATTTACCAGTGGTGCTTGATACCAGTCAATTAAATCTTATGAGCTCTGTGCTAGGCGCAGACTCCATTGAGTAGCTGATTTCAAAATGGGAATCACGTCTAAATGGCTAGTCGTAATTTTTTTGAAAAAAAAATATGTTATACTAGACCATTTTCTTAATAATTTGATCTAAGAAAATTTTAAGTTTTATTCCTATAACATAGTGTAATTAATTTGTAAAGTTATGTCTAAAACGGATAAAAAACGACAATCACACCAAAACCGCTGGGCGTATTTTAATGAAAACGACACCATCTCAAAGACAACTTAATTATCTACATTTTAATCTGAGGCTTTTTTTTTAAAGTCATAGAATAATAAGTTAAGTAGAAAAAACTACTAAATTTTGGGTCGCGCGGGTGTGAAACGAGTGCGCGTTTTGTTCCCTCAAGGTCGTTGGCGTTAGTCGTCGTCTTAAACGTGGGTAGATCTGTCACTAGACTACCGTGGTCATAAGTACATTATACTTTAGGTATACCTACTTGGTCGTAATAAATTCTGTATTGCAAATTGGTTATGGAAAATATGCGTGTTTCCATTCTCATACAGACCAGACGCGTTGCGATGCTATATAAAATGTTATAATACTCGTATGTACAATATTATCTGTTCTGTGGCACAAATTGGTCTGTTTGACAACTGAAAGTAAAAAAAAAAAAAAAAAACTGCCCACACTTCACCAAAAAATATTTTATTTGGTTTATTTTTTTTGGGAGTACCTTCTTTGAACACGTTATGATTGTCTTTATTTCAGTTTTGGGTAGTTCGAACACTGTCTGGTGAAGTCTGTGTCAGTCTACAAAACCACCCGATCCCAGCCCAAAAGGCACCCGGCGGGTATGGCGGTACAAGTCAGCAGATTGGGATGGGATGCCGCCAAGGATAGCATGCTTGCTTCTCTTTGGACGATCCATCGTTATGCGCTGACGCCGTGATAGATGTGTTGCGTCGGGTGTTGGAGTACTATATTCCATTCTCTGACGTAGCGTAGCGTTTGCAGCCGTGGGTAACCGCGCCGACGCGGTTAAACACAAGGCTTAGCAAATACGTGAGTCAAAAGAAGAGAGCCTTCAACACGGCTGCCAAGTCCTACAAAAAGGTGATGCGAAGAGCACTGTTTGACCACATTAGCAGAATTGGGTACAAAATTGCTTCATAACCAGTGGGTAGCAAAGCGTTTTGGTCCCTGGCTAAGTCGGTCGAAACAAACTTCTGTCGCCCATCACTACCGCCACTGCTGAAACCCGACGGGTCACTGGCCCACTCCACTGAGGAAAAGGCAAACTTGTTTGCCTCCCTTTTTGAGGAATATTCGCATCTCAATTCTGATGGCGCGCAGCTGCCCCCTTCTCCTGTTGGATGTGAGACGAGTATGTCGGACATTTGTATCCATCAAAAGGACGTCCGTAGGGTGCTGCGTAGCCTTGATGTGAACAAAGCCAGTGGCCCCGACGGGATACCTGTAATTTTACTTAAAATCTGTACGCCAGAGTTGTCTCCGATGGTGTAACCGTGCCGTTAATGGACCATCTCGAACTTATTGGTGTTACGTTAACACCGACCCTCAATTTCGGTCCATTAATTGAGGCGAAAGCACAGTAGGCTGAAAAAAATTGGGAATTCTTGCAAAGGTGAGACGATACTTCACGCCTGAACAGCTGCTCAACTTGTATAAAGCGCAAGTTCGGTCATGCATGGAGTACTGCTCTCACCTCTGGGAAGGATCTGCCAAATACCAGCTTGATGCTCGTGAGTCGATTGACAGACGGGCCATGAGGCTTATTGGCAAAGATGCACTGGGTTGCATCAAACCTCCAGAACCTCGAACACCGACGCCGAGTTGCCAGCCTCTCGGTTTTTTATCGGTTACATTTCGGGAATTGTGCGACAGAACTGCACAATTTGATTCCGCCGTCATCGTACTACAAGAGGTTCGGCAACGCGCCATCGGTACACGGTGGACGTCCCACCCATACGCACAAAGCGTTTTGCTAATACTTTTATTGTGCGCACAGCTAAGGAGTGGAATGCCGGAGTCTTTGTTTCCTGATAGCTAAATCCTTGGGGTCTTTAAGTCAAGAGTGTATAGGTTACTTCTAGACAAGCGTGCTTCACCGTAGACCACATCATCGCTTACCATGCAGCGTGATAATGGTCAAACGCGAGCCTTTAGATAAATAAATAAAATAAATTTTATGTTGGGCTGATCATGTGACTAAATTTTAAAAGAGTTATAAATAGATTTAGCAAAAATTTTGCATACCATTTGGTTTGGTTGACAACACACAATATCTACAACTAAAATATAGAATAAAACCATGTTTTGCATTAGTTAGCATGCAACTAATGGAGAACGTAACAATGAAAACGCGCCAAATCCTTCGTACAGCAGCTGCACAGGTTCTTTAGCTCCATTTACTTAGTTAGGCACCTATTATCTTGTGGTTCGGACATACGAATATACTGTCCAGTCACTCGTGCGGTTTCGGACAGCGAAGCCATAGCTGGCTGAAAATAAAATAAAATAAAAAATGTTGTGAAAAAATCACTGGCTAAATGTGACATTTCTTTTTCATCTGTGGTTTTAAAAGTAAAAAAAATTGGCGGGAACAAGAGAAAAAAATATTGAATTTACTATTGATTCTATTTACGAAAATGATGCTTTAATTAGTGTAAAATGAATAATTGTATGTGAATACTACGGTAATTAGTTACTGCATTTATGTAATTATAAACAAAGAATTATTATTTTGTAAGTGCGACTTTTCAAAGGACTTTTTATTCATAATAATTGAAAGGTAAGTTTAGTTTTATAATGGTTTATAATTTGATAAATACGTTTGCTGGGATCTTATTTATAAAAATCACTGAGCTGTTTCGCAACTGTTTAGTAGATTTGAAATAATTAAAAATCTAGGTACTAATTTATCGGTCTCTTAACAGCCTCGAAATGTAAAAATAACGGTAATAATAAGTATTACTTTGCATAATTAATTCGCTAACTTAACAGTATCGTATAAAATACCCAATAATTACTCGTATGTACTACCGATTAAGTGTGAAATATTAAAAGAACAAACAATAACTAGAACATCAAATAAAACATCTTGCAAAATACGGAAGGGTGGCTGAAGTAATTCTTGTTTACAGACTGGATCTGAACTTAGGCTAATTACGAACATATACATCCTACTTCTATTTTTTATTCTGTCTGTTTTTCATTTTGTATGTTTTTATTTTTACTATGATTTTTATTTTTATTTAACTTTAGATTAATATTTATATTTTGAAATTTTAAATAATTTAGTGTTTCTGACCATACGGTGTAAGCTGCGTATACCTGTAATAGGCATACATACCAGCACCTTTATTTTTTCTTTGTTTACTACAAACTGTTTTGTATGTAATGTAAATAAAACATCATTATGTTGTTGTACCTTAAATTAAATAAATAAATAAACACCTATTAATTACCAAGATCCAATTCATGGCGAGATTACTGTTTTTAGGGTTCCGTACCTCAAAAGGTAAAAAAAGGAACGATTATAAGATCACTCTTTTGTCCGTCTGTCTGTCCGTATGTCACCACCGATGTTTTATCAGGAACGGGTGGACCTAGCAAATTTATATCAGATACCCATAGACCCTATTAGGTGTATAAAAATCAAGGTCCTGGTCAACAAGATAAAAAGATATGGGCAAATTTAGACTATCGCGAAAACTAGTATGTACCTAAATTTACCCTAATATTCAACATTTTTATTTTTCGAAATATTCCCTTTACTTGTGCTACCTTGCCTAACTTCATAGTAATTTCGAGGACCCTGTCCCTTTTAATTGAGGTCGGCGCAAATCGTTTTTCTCTTCCATTCCATTCACCCCAGTCTACCGTCGCGGTTTCATTCACTCATATCAATCCTTACGCAATACGAAAGGCCCATCAAATATTAAAGTAGGTACAAGGTAGACGTACCCGGATATTTGTAATTTTGTAGTCATATTTCGGTTTCATCTGCCCAGCTTGGTGAACAGGGGGTCTTCTCCCTAATAAGCACGAGTTTATTCGTTCGGGGCCCGAACTGATAAAGTGTTTTTACCCGTCCGAAAAAATTACTTAACACTTTGTTTTTTCCACTACGAAGTTTCAGAGTAATTTCGGAGGGGCCCCGTAACTTCGTTGACGTAGATAGGGATTAGACCCCTTGGCTTGAGCCATATTTCTACCCGTTCAAGTAAGAGAGACGTGATGTTATGTTTAAAAGGTACCTACTTGGACTGGACCCCTTCCGGATCAAATGTCAACAAACTGCCTACCAACTATCAAGCATGGTAATAGCAGTTTCATTACAGCTTCCTTATTCGGATAGTAGATGCCTACAATTCCAGATTTACGAAAGAGAAATATCAAGTCGTTTAAGATATAGAACGCATTAAAACGCGATAATATGTCTCGATATTATGATACCTACGTTTTGCTTTTGAAAGATTTTATTTGAACATTTTTGGAATCGCCGTGCACGTCATTTTCGAATGCTGCTGCTATTTAAATCCGAATAAACGGTTCAAATATGATGAAAAGACAACAGTGTGACTATAAGCTCTGCATCCTTTACTGTCACCATAGGGTGCTAAAGATTAGATAGTTGCTGGGTAACAGAATGACTCCCTATCAAAAGGTCCTATTCGCAAAACATCCCATGAGCCGATCGCCCTATTCTCAAAATTACCTATTAGCAAAATATCCTATTAGCCAGTTGTGCTAAAAAATACTAATCGATTTTTCATCACGGTTCATTGTACAATTTATTTTAAAAGTAAAATTGAAACAAAGAAGAACTAAAGCAATATTGCAGTTGATGGCGAATCTACCGTCTTATGATGGTGTTACAAAGACTTCAGGTCTGAATGGTACGTATGATTATATGATATATCAAATCAATACAAATAAAAAACAAAATGTTTTTATTATAACTCTTACATTATACAGCATTACATAGTTGGAGGTAGCCCCAGTAAGTTATAAATTATACTTGTGTTGGGGCTATCTCGCTCCTTCCCATAGTGTTTATTATATAATGTTGAGACCATAAAATTAGACATTAAAATTAAATTAAATTCAATAAAAATACAAAAATAATAATAGCAATAAAAATCAAATATATAAAAAAAAACAATACAATTTTAATGATTCATACATGAAATATATATAATCATGATTAATGTTTCCATCGGAATGACTAGTGATTTTCTGGTTTTTGACGTCCATTAACTTCGGACAAAGATCTCAAATGTTAGTCGGAGATTTATGTGCTTTCCGAGGCACGGAGGAGACTCGATATGAAATGAGAGGTCACCCATCCACAAACCGACCTCGACGAGCCTTGATGAACCTGAAGATCCACCTGTGCGACTGTTGTTATAGTCACGAGCTCTTCCTATAGATTAGATAGATATGTACTAACACATGTCACCAGTTTATGACCTATTAAATGAATCATCATAATTTATTATTATCATAAATAAACGTGTGGTTTACCTACCTGCAATATTTCCAGTCATGAGATTCTTGTTCTAACCGTACCTAGCTTTAATAATAATACAATACAAGCGCGAGCCTATATGTATAATAAAAAAATAAAAAAAGAACAATCACAAAGCACGGTTAAAATAAATTAACAATAAGTCATTTAATTTCTGAAAGTCGTTAATTTTACCAACTCTGTTATATCATAAGAGCAGTGGTGGCCCAGTGGTATTGGCCGCTACTTACAAGTTGTAGGTCGTGGGTTCGAGCCCAGGTAGGCGCTTTACTTTGTGTAAATTCATCACCACTGCTCTCAAAACGGCGAAGGGAAACATCGTGAGGAAACTGGTATGTCCTAGAACCGAAAATTCGAAGACATGTGACATCCACCAACCCGCACTGGGCCCGCGTGGTGGATTACGGCCCATTTCCTCTCACAGAGAGGAGGCCTGTGTCGCAGCAGTGGGAACATTAATAGGCTGATGATGTGATGTGATGTGTTATATCATGTTTTGTTACGTTTATAATAACACTATCTTTTGTTTGCGGTTTCGCTCGCATTAATATATATGATGCTGGAATCCTGGTAGTTTGTGAGTCATTATCACTCAAGATTCTGTTCTCCTAGTACTTTGTGAGTTAGCTTTTCGAAAGACATAATAAGAAGTTTCATACAAAATTTCTCACCACAAAATCACCGAATTACTCCCCTTCAAGTGCGAAAATAAGTAGCCTATAACCGTTTCCAGGGTTCCATCTTCGCGATTTAGGCGTCAAGGAGTAACAAACACACAAGCAAAGTTATTTTCGCATTTATAATATTAGTTATGCCCGTACAGGCGTACACGCCTTCCACTAAAAAGGGTAATGAGCGGAAACGGAGGTAACGAACTGAGCGGTCCGGAGTAAAATAGATGTGCACGTTCACTAAGAAAGAGTTTTAGCATTTGCCTTCCACTGCCAGCGGACTTTGCGGAGCGTGCGAGTCCCTTCAAAACTACCTTGCGTCCCCATGACACAGCGGACCCAATTAAACTCGCTCAATCCGCTCCGCTTACCCGTTCGCGGTGGAAGAGCTAGTATGAAAATCAGTGTTGCGAGTCGAGCGGAGTCCTCACGGAATCCGTTCGACTCTGCGAGCACTTTCGTTACTCTTTGAACTCGTTTAATCCGCTCTTTCTTATTCAGTGGAAGTAATTTTATGCAGTTCGCCATTGCGAGTTAAACGGACTCCGTACGGAGTGGGAGTTCCGCTCGCAGTGGAAGTTCCGCTTGCAGTGGAAGGTGGGCATTAGGATAGGTACAAATAATTATGTAAGTAGTAATAGGTAATTAGTCCTATACAGAAAGGTGCGCATTTATTCTTTGTATAAAAGAGCCTATTTTCGGTAAAGGCCACGCATGTCTAAAATAATTGTCTATAAATAAATTACGTTGGTCACAATGTGGTTTTGTCATTGTAATTGGTACCGTGACCCATGCCTATCACTCTGACAGTCAAGGGCATAGTAGTTCCGCAGGTTGACACTAAGGCCCTTCACTGATGGTGCGACGCAAATTAAATTGAGTCGATAAGCGATATCGCGCTCAAATTTTCTATGAAAAATTCAGGTGCGTATTTTTCGTATTGCATCTCGTTGCGTCCATGTAAACACACTTGCAAGAGAGTATAGATTATGTTTCATGACACAATGTCATAAAATTACAAAAAATTCTAGTCCCATGTCTTTAGACAGCGAACCGGAAGACGTTGGGTTGAAAGGCCTCCCAATAGATGGACCGATGACCTAGTTTGCAGGAATCCGCTGGATGCGAGACGCACGGGATGGGTCAATGTCGGCACATTGACCCATCCCGTGCGTCTCGCATCCAGCGGTCAAGTTGTCCCAGGCCAATGTTCAGAACCTAGTGGACGTCTTTAAGCTGAAATGATAATGATGATATAAATAAAGTGTTTAGGAGTATAATAAGTAGATATTATGCTTACCGGTGTCGAGGCTAAGAAAGCTTTTCGGTAACTGTTTTCAGCATGTCATCCTACAATCCTCTCCAAAATTTCCATTTCCAGTTTTATTTTTCTTGTTTGTTACTCTTTCACGCAAGAACTACTCAACGGATTTGTATTAATCTTTACAGAAATATAGCTTATACATCAGAATAACACATATGCTACAATTTATAGAGATATTGGGTAGAAATATCGATTTATGCCGTTCTAATACCAAAAACGAATACCACTGGTATTTGTTTAAAATCATGTTTCTTTTGTATTCCGAACGGATACCAACTGGTATTTGTTTAAAATCATGTTTCTTTTGTATTCCGAGCGGATACCATGGTTTAAACGAATACCAAAACAAGGACAAAGATATAAGGTACAGTCAGTAAAAAATATTTTTATGTAATTAGAAGACCTATAATTTGAAAATAAAATCAGTTACATCCAAAAAATTATAATTTTGTCAGTAAACGTCTAGTTCAATAATAAAATGTGACTAATAATCAGCTTAATTATAAATTTTAGTTCTTCCTTTTACTACATCAAAACAAGAACAATTTACTTACAATCAAATACAATAAAATTTATACAAAATATCTCAGAAAATCAACTCTTAATTTATATTAACAGGTTCACTGTCCAATTAGTAAAACAATAGTTAGTATTATATTACGATCACATAAAAATATCTTTATCAGAAAACCTATTCATTTGATTAGGTTTGACTGTGCTGACTGTACCAAATTCAAGTTGTTGGTATTCGTTCGCACATTAAATTTAATTATTTAAAGAGTGGTATCCGTACGATATAAAAAATAAATATGAGTTGAAACAAATACCAGTGGTATTAGTTTTTGGCATTAGAATCGAATAAATCGAAAAATCGGGGCTGGAATCATAAGTGGTGATTTTCAAAACTACTAGGAGAACAAAAACATAAAAAATAAGTATATCCGGGGATGGATAAAGGGATGGGTGAAGACTCTCGAACTACCAGGAAATCAAATCATGAAGAAGTAGAAAGTCACAAAATCTATATTAACCAGAGAGAAGCCGGGGCGGGCAGCTATGTACAAATATAGTTCTATAAAATAAATATCATTTTTCAGAATAAAAGTAACAAGTACCTGAATGTAATCAATTTCTTGAAGGATTTTGGTAGAGTTTTATTTTTGAACGGGGAAAGTTATTTCTGATGGGTACAGCGAGATAAGCTTTGGATAGAAGATTTTCATTATTACTATAGTCGACGTGTCGAAATAAAAAATCTTCAACTACTTAAAAATAATACTAAAATGATTTTTACGCATTTAATGTTATTAGTTGCCGTTCGAATTAGAATGCGTAAAATACGTCGCGCTGTACACTGTTTTTGTTTCAATCTCTTTTTTTAATTTTCATAATAAGTTCTGTGTTCACTGTGTACTAGAATTAAAAAAAAAACTTGCTTTGGTAAATTGTAGATACGTAGTATGATCTGCAGCCTTATTGCGTAATGAATTCGGCAAGGCAAAGAGCAAAGAGTATAAATAATCGACCAATCACGTGGCGAGATGAAAGACGCGGTGTGGATTTCCATCTCTGTGATTGGTGGATTGTTCATAACATGGCCAAAGGCCAATTATGACTAGATGCATGCAAGCAGATGATGCAAAAAACATGTAAAGATCTTAGCAGGTGGCGTTCTGTAATTCCAGACCCTCTAGGGAAAAAAAGCGTGAGTTTATGTATGTATTATATCTATCATTAACATTCATAATATTCATACTTTTTTTTTAATAATTTGGCACTATATGACAAACTTGTATATTTTATTGTTGTGATTTAATTTAATATTTTGACATTTTTAATATTCCTCTTTTGACATTCTAAAATGATAATTTTAACATTTACACGATATTTTAAAATAATTTGGGTATATGACATGATATTCTAGATTTACTATTTTGATTTGTATTCTATTATTAATATTTGCATGCCATTATCTAAGGCAAACATGACACACTGTTTTTTTTTAAAAAAAAACATACCTTACATATTGACAATTATTTGTTGTCTGTACTCATGTTTGAGCAAATAAATGATTACTTACTTACTTAACCGTCAACGTTCATTATAACTTAATCAATGCCATGTTGCAAAAAAAACCAACAAGTGTTGCTAAACTGTTAATTGGTATGTCGGGGCCACACACAGTGAGCATGTGCCTTAACAATTAGCGTAAGCGTCACAATTAGTGCATTTGGGTAAAAGCTCTTTGTTTTAAACCAGCTACACTCTAAGGGTGAGAAAAATGATGATAAATGAGCTAACTAAGGTTAACAAAGCTTCAACTAAGTTTTTACTTTCTTCAAAAGAGTTAGGCAATCGCATCCAGGTTGGTATCAGGGGGCCTACCATAAACTTATAAAATACTTGCCAAGTGCAGGGCAGTTCAACATAGCATTTTAACTTGACAGGTTTTGTGTTTGTACCATGAGCATTTCCCGTTGACCTGCTTCATGTCTACTTTTGACCTGCTAAATAGTCTCTGGTCAGTAAGCTGGCAGCACAGATTAAATAAAATTATTAAGAACTGACGTTCTAAAATACTTTAGCGGTTTTACGGTAAAAAAAAAGTTAGTTTCACAAGGCTGCAAATTATGACGGCAGGGCAATTCAAATGTTGAATGTATAAATGTCAAAAAATACTTGATGGTAAGGTTAAGTTGCAGGTCAGCCTGCTGAAATGCTGTGACGTAGTCACTCACCGGTTTAAATCACGTGATCGCTGGCTGGCCTGCTACTTGGTGCGCTCATGGTACAAATTAGCATGACAGGTAATTTTCCGTCTAAAATTGACCTGCTATAAGAGTTCATGGTAGGCCCCCTGGTAAGTAGAAGATATATGCATGTCTGAAATGGTGTATGAATTATATTTAGTGCATTGGATTTGAGGGTCGTATCATGATCTGATTGTTCTGATAGGAATAGGTCGCGACTCGCGAGTAGTCACGAGCTCACGACAGACATGATATTGATTAACCCAAAACGGTACCTAGCTACCATGTCAAAAGTTAAGGGCACATGCAGTTAAAATGTACCAGAGTTTAAACCAAAGCTATCCTTATTTATTTGTATCCTAATATTATAACCGTGGTGTTTGTATGTTTGTGTTTTAGTCAGGCAGAGATGGCAGAACGGTTTTGCACAAAACTTTGTACATAGATAGTTCATACCCTAGACCATAGGATACTTTTCATCTCGATATAATGTTACCTAATTTTACTTTGGCATAAATAAACACTTTTCACGCAGGCCGTGCCGTGGGCAGAAGTTTGTATCATAATAAAAATTAAAACATATATATCATCCTAAGGGAACATTATACCAGGATAAAAAGTAGCCTCTGTGCTATTCCAGACTATCTATCTATCTATCTCTGTGCCAAATTTCATCTAGATCCGTTCAGCCGTTCTGGCGTGATTCAGTAACAAACATACATCCACACACACATCCATCCATCCAAACTATAACATTTATAATATTAGTAAGTTAACAACACACGCACGCTGCTTTAAATTACCAATTCAAATTAATTAATCATAATCAATACTGCATTCATAATTGATAGTATTCTGTGCAAAGTATTAAAATCAATACACGATCACAAGGTCTATAAAACTACGGTGATAAATTATATATTATATCGTAGGTACACGACGTTTATGGAACGTAGGTAACACTGGGAACGAAACGAAAATAAGCTAGGTACGTTTCGCGTTTTCGCTCATACGTCGGTTCAAACTGCGAAGCAAAGTGAGGCTGTCTAGACGGATCGGAAGCAGGGTTTGGATGTGGAGCCGAGTTACAACGTATGCTCCACATCTTAGTCTTATCCTGCCCTTTAAGCTTCAAAACATTCAGCGTGCGTTGCCACCGATGCTGTGAAACAGGCAAAGTTTTGTACCAATAAATGAATGATAAATGATTTAAAAAAAAAAAAAAAAAAAAGCTCAACACAGAATTTAAGGAGCTCAACGATTCGACGAACAATACCAAAGAAAGGACATTCGGGTAGGCCGCATAAACTACTCAAACTGCCAGACCACGATTAAGAACTAAGATAAATTAAAAATAAAAAACAAAAATAAAATGGTCCACATAGTCTTCACATTCACAATAATTAAAATAAAATAATATAATACTTTAAAAAGTAAATATTCTTGTCATTGCAAGAAAACCAAAAAAAAAAAAAAAAACAAAATTCACAGTGGAAAATATAAAAAATCAAAATTAATTTTTAATTGGAGCAGCTCAATCCCAAGCCTTTTTGTCCTCAACGTAATCTTTAATGGTATAAAACGCTTTCTGGCACAACTTACGTTTCAGGTTACACTAGTCAACGACACGAACTATGTTGTGCGCAGGGTTAAAATGCATTTTATATCAACCGACAACACGTGCGGAAGAGATTGATGCTGTGATGAGCAGTAGGAAGCTAGTTCGCGTACGAATACACACTTTTACAAATTTGTAGCGAAATGGATAATGATTTAGGACGAAACCGAGCGCAAAATTATATAAACAGACCTTTGGCAGTCTAGATATCATGAAAAAACGACTAAATCTATCTGTTCAAAATAAAATTATTTGCATTGTTGAACTACTAATCTATCCCTGTATGGAGACGGTTTTGCAATTTTCCGTCTTCTTATGGTATTTATTTGCACCCAAAAATGCGTTAAAATTAGTGCCGAAACTAGTGTCGAAATGTGGAACTTTCGACGCTCATAACTTTCAAACATTTTGTTTTTTTACTTTTTTGCTTCCATACAGGGCTAGATAATGATGAGACAAATTGATATCACTTTTTATTTTGAACCTACATCGTCAAACAGTGAAATAATCCCTAGACTACGTTTGTATGGAAGAATTTTCGACTAGTGTAACCTTTTAATGAATGATTTGAATTTATTAAGACTTAGAACTTGTACGTGGCTTGGAAGCTTATTATAAAAGCGGACACATTGACATCTAAACGAGCCACCTATTTTCTTGAGCCTTGTTGTTGGTACTACAAATTTGTGTTTGTTCCTAGTATTTATGTTATGGATATCACTGTAATTTTTAAACAATTTTATATTTTTATGGGCATACAAAAGATTTTCATAAATATACTGAGAAGGCACAGTGATTACATTAAATTTCTCTCTGAGAGAGTGTCTCGGGTTTAATTTATAAATTGAACGAACAGCTCTTTTCTGCAAAACAAAGATAGTCTGGATGTCGGCGGCGTTTCCCCACAACAGAATACCGTACGACATTACACTATGAAAATAGCTAAAGTATACTAAACGGGCTGTCTCTATATCAGTAAAATTACGAATTTTTCTAACAGCATATGCTGCGGAGCTTAGCTTTTTTGACAATTTATCTATATGTGGGCCCCACTGAAGCTTAGCATCCAAGGTTAAGCCTAAGAATACTGTGCTATTTTCAGGATTCAATTCTTCGCCCTTTATCAACACATCAGTTTTCACCTGCCTGACGTGAGGCAGGGTAAACTTAATGCATTTGGTATTTTTTTCATTAAGAAGTAAATTGTTAACATTGAACCAGTGAACTACTTTTGAGATCGCGCTATTTACATCGTCAGTAACCAGCTGCTGACGTTTAAGTTTTAAAAAAAGTGAAATATCATCCGCAAACAACACTATAGCGCGGTTATCCTTTATGAGGTAGGGCAAGTCATTAATATAAATAAGAAACAAGAAAGTTACTCTCATTGTTACTATAGATCCGGAAGATCTTTTTCCATTAACGTCAACGCTCTGAATCCTATTACTCAAGTATGAAGAAAGAAGATCCAGAGCGCTGTCCCGGATCCCGTAGTGGCGGAGTTTCCTGATTAGCGTTTCATGAAGAACACAATCATCAATCGATGCCTTGGACAAATCACAAAAGATTCCCAAGGCATCGCACCTATCTTCCCATGCATTATAAATATGTCCTAGAAGCTCAACACCGGCATCCGTAGTTGAACGACCCCTTGTAAAACCAAACTGTTTAGAAAATAGAAAAACTTAGTATGTTAATAGTAAACTAATTTAGTATACAAAGTTTATTTCATCTATCTAAATCACTGTCGTACCATGACACGAAGAAGATCGCCACTTAAGGGCCTACATACGCTTTAGTGCCGTAAAACGGCAACTTTCTAAAGCATACTCCTTAGTAACGGCTAGGTTAAAAGGTTTGAAAAAAAAAATATATTTATTACTGATTCATGTACATAATTTTGAACACAAGGTTTTTACGTGTAACTAAAAGTTTTGCTTTAAAAAAATAATTAACAACACGATAATTTTCGCAACTTTTGGAAACTCCTCCAAAATGACTTGGATGTTTAAAAATATTTTTACACAGAAAAAATGATGGCTGGTATTTCTTCATAACTAACATAGCATATGTAAATCAAATAATATTTTGCAAACAAAACTGTTCAAAAGGAGCTTCGATTTTGATATTTTGGCATCGAGCGGGCGCACGGCCAGTACTGCGTTAGCATTGGGGTGTATATATCGCCTTAAATAATGCATTATGCATTATCGTGAGAGTTACATGAGCGCAGCTAAACGAACTTAGCTCCGGTTCCTGTGTAGCCTGGACTTTATGGGTAACTACTTAATCGCAATATTATTAGCAAAAAGTGCAGGCAATATTTACTATCAATCATTTTAACAGGCCCATATTGTAGCACCGTTTCAATGAGATAATGGAATCTATTTTTAGGGTTCCGTACCCAAAGGGTAAAAACGGGACCCTATTACTAAGACTTCACGATCCATCTGTCTGTCTGTCTGTCCGTCTGTCACCAGGCTGTATCTCATGAACCGTGATAGCCCGACAGTTGAATTTTTCAGAGATGATGTATTTCTATTGCCGCTATAATAACAAATACTAAAAACAGAATAAAATTAATAACTTAGGGGGGCTCCCATACAGCAAACGTGATTTTTATGCCGTTTTTTGCTCGATATTAATAACGGCAACAGGTAGACACTTGAAATATTCACAGAATATTTAGTTGTATATTCTTTTATTCATAGATAATGGTACGGAACCCTTCGTGCGCGAGTCCTACTCGCACTTGGCCAGTTTTTTTTATTATTATCTACTGAATAAAAACATGTCATTCCGTAGACTTAAAAGGTTATTTGTTATTACATTTTAATTGATAGAGATAAAGATATTAATAAGTCACTGATTGAAGATATACTGCTATTAATTTATCAAGTCTTTAGTGTTTTTCTTCATAGTTAATTCGTAAACCAAGCCATTGTAGAATTATAAAAGAAGAAACGACCAAATTGATTGATCATCACTGATAATCATTTAGTAACCTATTATATCGCGGATAAATTTTAAAAAGAGTTGATGATGATGCCATCTAGGCGGTTTCGGCCACAGCGACTGCACTCATTGGCTACTCAATGTGGTTGTGAGCTCAGATTTGCTGCTCAGTGTGCTTAGTGCGAGTTTTTTAACGTACTCACTCGTGATAACGTAAACTATTAATATACTTAGTTTTTCTATTTTATTGGTACAAAACTTTGCCTGTTTCACAGCATCGGTGGCAACATTTTGGCTGAATGTTTTGGAGCTTAAAGGGCAGGATAAGACTAAGATGTGGAGCATACGTTGCAACTCGGCTCCACATTCAAACTCTGCTTCCGATCCGTCTGGGTAGCCTCACTTTGCTTCGCAGTTTGAACCGACGTATGCGCGACGACGCTTATCCAGTTTCAATACAAATTGGCGTTAACGTGTACGCGATTGAGCGTGAGTAAAAACTCGCACTAAGGCCTCTGTTATGTGCTCTCATGTGACTTGCAACAACAAGCAACCGAAGGAACACGGGTGGGTTTTAGTCAGTAAAAGTCTGAAGCCTTCCCGCTTCACCCAGAGCGGGCGAAGCCATTGGATGATTTAAAAACCCCCTAAAAAAAGGCGCCTAGTATTATTATGCTGATATTTTTACCTATTTATATCGTTTAGTAATTCACCAAACGATATTACGTAATTTTATTTGTGTTCTGCATAACAATTCAAGAAACTGACTAGATTGTCGTATTGTTTCATAATGTTATCTACACACATAGAATCACGATTGATTTTTAACAAGTACATCTACACAAAGGTATTTTATTTGATAGTGTCAATTGAATCAATAAAATGTATAGAATTTTTGTTGAAGTACAATTTAGGTTTTTTTTTTTTTTAACTTGATATTAATGTTACACTAGTCGATCATTCTTCCATAAAAACGTAGTCTGGCGATTACTCCACTGTTTGACGATGTACGTTCAAAATATAAACTGATATCAATTTGTCTCATCATTATCTAGCCCTGTATGGAAACAAAAAAGTAAAAAAGAAAAATGTTTGAAAGTTATGAGCGTCGAAAGTTCCATATTTCAACACGATTTTTTACGCATCTTTGGGCGGAAATAAATACCATAAGAAGGAAAATTGTATAACATCCACCATACAGGGATAGATTAGTATTTCAACAATGCAATTAATTTTATTTTGAAAATATACGTGTAGTCGTTTTTTCATGGTACTTAGACTCCCAAAGGTCTGTTTATAAAATTTCGCGCGCTCGTTTTCTTCCTAAATCATCATTGATTTCGCTACAAACTTGCAAAAGTGCCAATTCGTACGCGAACTAGCTTCTAACTGCTCATCACAGCATCTATCTCTTTCGCACATGTTGTCGGATGAGATAGCAGGCATTTTAACCCTGCGCACAAAAATAGTTCGTGCCTCAAATAAGACCAGTAGTAGTGACTCCAACTTATTACTCGTGGGTTTTTGGTTCAAACCCAGGTAAGTGCACAATTAAGTGCAATTTAATCATCGCCATACTGTGAAGGCAAACAACAACGTGAGGAAACCGGCACATACTAGAACAAAAATTGGTTGGGCTACTGCATACTTCATCATTTCAACCGAAAGATGTCCACTGTTGAACATACGCCTTCCCCATAAAAACAGGCTGACTGGCCATTTATTCTTTGTATTGTCAATGGGGGATTTTGGCATAACCAAACGCTTGGTAGGCGGTTGACGGTCGCAGTTTGATTGTTAGAATGCACAGAGAATACTGCTGCCTCTGAGAATCCCTTAGTTACACCCCTTACGACACCCACGGAAAGATATGGGATGGTATGCTCCGTGCTATTTTTTACGTCCGATACCATACGGTACATGATTTAAGTTGTAAAACACTTGAAGGTGCCTCCCCGAGCAAAACGCCGCGCTTGTCGAATTTTGTGCAGTTTTTAAGAGCTAACTACTCTTTATTTTAAAATAAATATCAATTAATAAAAATACAATTTTAATTAAATTTCTACATAATGTTGATTCTAAAATGGTAGTACACTTTTTTTTTAAAGAGGTATATGTGTCACTAATCGCCTTCCAACAAAACCATAAAAATGTTAAATAATTATTGATAGCAAGCATCTCCTCGTGTTCATTAATTATTTTTTATACTAAAACTAATGGATAGACAATTTGATAACGAACATTTTGTAAGTTTTATTTTTTTCAAAAGACCAATATTCGATTTTTTTAAGATTTTATTCTAAAATCTGGGCGTATTCACTACCGTAATTCATGCGCCACCAGTGCCGCTAGGCCAATAGGAATGCTCATATCTCATGCTGATTTTTTGGTCAGGGTACGGCCTTAAATTAAACAAATGAAAAGCGTATTTTTACAAGAGTGTTTCATACTAAAGTATATTAATATCAAGTAGCTATTTAAAATACAATAAAAGCTTTGATTTATATAGTTCGTGCAAACAATTGACCTCAAATGTGCGCTGGCAGGCCAAGGTTACGAAGCTTGTATTGTATCCGTGCGAATATATTTATAATAAGTGTTTGATTTATTTAACACAGCCTTTTAGTTAAGTGCGACATATTTTTTTTCATAATTGGCTCTCATTAAAAACTAGTTACGAGTAGCTAACAAAGATTCAATCAATCAATCTTATCAAATTAATCCTATTGATCGTAGTTCATTAATGCCGCATAGATGTACTTATGGAGTATCTGTGAAAATAAAATAAATCTAAATCGGTTCATCCGTTTAGGAGCTATGATGCCACATACAGACACAAAGATACACACGCCATTTATAATCCCTCTTTTTCCGTTGGGGCTTAACAATCGCTACCCTTTTTTTTTCGGCAAACATTGTAATAGCCTAAAAACGAGAGATTACCTGGTCTGTATTATGTGCAGATGTGGGATTATGTGGGAATACCATACATTTTATGATTCAGAGAGAGAGCAGTGGTGGCCCAGTGGTATCAGCCTTGACTTACAAGTTGCAGGTCGTGGGTTAGAGCCCAGGCAGGCCTTTTACTTTGTGTAAATTATTTCATCACCACTGCTCTCAAAACGGTGAAGGAAAACATCGTGAGGAAACCGGCATGTCCTAGAACCAAAAATTCGAAGATATGTGACAACCACCAACCCGCACTGGGCCCGCGTGGTGGATTACGGCCCATTCCCTCTCACAGAGAGGAGGCCTGTGTCCCAGCAGTGGGAACATTAATAGGCTGATGATGTGATGTGTATGATTTAGGGGTTTGAGACTTGCACTAAATTAAAGTTAGAGGTACTTGAGCAGCTTTAAGTGTGTATCCTACTTTTTATCCCGAAACATTTGCATTTTTTTTATGGCATAGTGGCATGAAAAACTAGTATTTTATTTCATAAGGAAACCCTCAAAAATACACTTAAACGTATTCTTCACTATAATCGATTAGCTAAAACGTTTAAATCCTCGATTGATAAGTAATAGGGTATATTTTGTTTCAATGTTTTATTATGCACATAACCGGTTTGCTCCAGTAGTATCGAGATACTATCGGTTCATTCCGATATCCTTGAATGTGAATTAGGAGAAGGGAGTGTTCCGCACTTATTGTGAATTGTGATACTGTTTTTAAATGGTATAAATAAATTAGATGTATGTTATTGATTTGACCTGCAGGCTAATTGCGTAAGTGAATTTGGTAAAGGAAACGAGTCGATTCTTTCAAAGAATCAGAATCATTTCTTTCAACTTTTTCGGTATTGTACAACGACAAATCCTAGGCGCCAAAAAATATTGGACATATCAATGACAGCGACGAAAGGGTTTTACGCTTGTCAAATATACTTGATATTTGCATTACATAATACCAATAGTGAAGTTTTATATCGATTCTTCCGCTTTCGTTAATTCTTTACAATCAATTCTACGTCAAAATATTGGTAATCGAAAGGAGCATAACCATTTCCGTTTCAGAGTGTAATATGCAATACGTAAAGTCGTTTTTGGGAAAGAATCGACTTGTTTGCTTTGCCGAATTAACTTACGCAATTAGGCTGCTGGCGCCCTATCACGTTGTTTCTAGACATGTGTTACATGGGCAATTTAGTTGGTTGTATCAGGTAAACCTCGACGAAATGTCAAATCCGAATTGGATATAAAGAAAGAAAAGAAAGAAAAATATTTATTTGTGACCCGCACAGGATATCTTTGTGCACTCTATCTAGCTTTTAAGGTTCTTCGTAAATTAGTAAAAGGATCTATCAAACAAAACCATTTGGATGAAGTCAAAGTTTATTAACCGACTAGCGCTTTTTTACATTTTTTTTTTATATCGTCATCATCAGCCTATTGCAGTCCACTGCTGGACATAGGCCTCGCCAATCGCACGCCTTTTGCTTCAATTTTCGGCAACTCTTATCCAGCTTTTTTTTTTCAAATCTATTTTTTACTGTTTAGTTTAATCGCTAAGCTAAGGAAGATCCTGGTAAGGATAATAGTCCTTGATCAGGGTGCAAAGTTTCAAATTAATCCGACTTTTTGAAGGGGGTGAAAATCACGTTCAAAGATTCCGTTACATAGATTCATACATATAAGTACCAAGCAAATAAAAGCGTGTTAAAAAGAAGGAGATTGTCAATTCGACTGAATGTCCAAGTTACTAGCAATGACTTCAAGGGTATTTTTATACAGGGCGACTATTAAATAGTTCACAACTTTTCAGTAGGTGACAATACTCCCACTTTCTTTACGAGAGCAAGCCTAAAAGCGTTTCTTTGTAAAAGTTGTTCTTATTAAATACTTACAAATAAAAATGCTCAAAAATCCATATTTTAGAGCATAATTAAAATAAAATATGATTGGTTGATCGATATAAACCATACCTACATTTCAGATTAATCCACCACAATGCCAGAAACATCGGTCATTTTTGGCACCAACGAGAAATGGCGGATCAACCGCAACATCCTGGTCCTAGGGTTTGCGTTCATGGTGCACTTCACTGCCTTCCACGGGACTGCCAACCTTCAGAGTTCGGTGAACAGTGACGCTGGTGCAGGAGCCTTTACCCTGGCTGCTATATACTTCTCACTTATACTGTCAAACATACTGCTGCCTGCTGTGGTTATCAAGTAAGTATAGGTAGTGTAGGTAATATTTAAGCAACTCTTGTATATCAACTTATATTTGACTGTGTATCATTACACAGGTATTCGGAACACGGTGTCAAGTCCTGTAATCTCCATTGATCCTCCAACTAGACGGGTGGCCAGATGATGACTCAAATCACTCGAAGAACTTTGAAAGTGCGATGTAGGATTTGTGTGACGTCAAGTCTTTTTAGGGTTCCATACCCAAATGGTCCATACGGAGCCCTATTGCTGTCACTCACGTGTCTGTCCGTCTGACTGTCCGTCGTCTGTTACACAGGTTTTTCAGCCAAACAGTTGGTTGGTCTTCAAATGTTCATAGTATGGGCATCTTGTTGACCCAAAGCCATACAAATTGTCGACACATATATACATTACCAACTTCTTCTTCTTGGAAATATTTTGCCATGAAGAGTTCTAGTTCCTGAATAGGAATTTGCACCACTTAACGTTGACGAGTTAGACTCCTACTTGAATTGGACAAAGTTGCAAAAGACAGAAAAATTTAAAGAGGGAAAGTAGGATTTTGCGCTGCAGTAAGCTTATAATAATAAACGGCTCTATCGACCTACAGCTCTAAATGTGTAAACCTTTTTTCAACAGATGGTTAGGCTGCAAATGGGCTATAGCAGTATCTTTTATAGCATACATGCCGTTCATAGCAGCGCAGTTCTACCCCAAACTGTACACCTTGGTGCCGGCAGGAATGATGGTGGGATTCGGTGGAGGGCCGCTCTGGTGCGCTAAGTGCACTTTCTTGTCTGTGGTAAGATTATTTTTTAGAAGTTGCCTATTTGCATAAATTCCGGGTCAAATTGTGTGGATGGTGTCTACGAAAAGCTTACGAAGATCTTTGCGATTAGCACTGTTTATCGCATTGACATTGTGTGAGCGACTAGATTGCATCGAGTAAAATTATAAATTAAGTATGCAAGCTAGATAATAAGTGTGGCTAATAAATGAAGTAATTAATTGACTAGCGTCATTTCCAATCATCCACGGAAATGCAAATCTCAGAAGGTATATTTATTGTAAATCGTAATAAAAATGCTTTTGCGGTATGCACGGGCGTTTAAACAAGCGAGATATTGAATGGTGACTTTTTTATAAAAGACCTATAGAACAATTTTATAAAGCAAGACCCGCCGCAGGCTTATTAGGTACGTATCTTTTGCAAGAGCAAAACGATAGCGATCAAACGCTTTATGTCATAAAAGTCGGAATTACCTGCAGTGTAGGTATGGTAGGTCCTACACAATCGTATGCTAATCGCTCGCTGTTTGTCAAATGCACTTATAAAAAAACCGCCAACTGCTATAAAACTTCTGTATGGAAGAGCAATTATTGCGCAAAAATAGCTATCGTTTTGCTCTTGCAAAAGATACGTAATAAGCCTGCCGTTCAGGCGCTTATAAGACAAAGAGGTTCGGCATATCGTTACTATTCGGTATTCATAGCAATTTGATCATAACCAGAATATAGTGCTGGCTAACTACCTCAAAGTAGGTGCTGAATATGCATGTCAATACTTAAGTTTTTATAGACAATACATACATTATACATATCGTACTACAAAAATACCGTGCGTAATATTTTTTGTGTCTTATGCTACACTGACTTACGGGCCATATACCTACGACTGCCATTCAAAAATTAAGTTTAGAATTAACATAATATACCTATTTGTACCTACGGAAGTATATCATGTGTTTTTAAAATAGGAAGTCGCGTGCTACAAGAATATTTATGGCTATAAGTATAGACACCCGTGGATACTAAGTCCTTTGAATTTTGGTCCCCGACTTCACATTAAAAAAAGGAACCTGATTTTTTATTTGCATTGGGAATAAACTAATAGATATAGAATAACAAACTTTTGATCAGAATGTCATTATATTCTTTTCAACACACTTGCTCATAAAGTGCCTCTAATTTCACCGCAATTAGGCATTTATTGATACCTGTAATCAAACTGTGACTTTTTCATTGCTATTAAAAAAAAGTAAAAAAAAGTATAATTCACAAGTGAGTTATACTTTTTTTTTAATGATTTCCTGCCTTCATTTTAAATACTTTTAAATTAAACTAATTTTAAAATTGTCACAAATCAATCCAATGTTTAACTGGATTAGAATTAATGATTTATTTTATTAATTTTTAATAAAATAAATCATTAATTCTAATCCAGTTAAAATTTAAGTATTTTCAATATAATAAAATGTAACACTGTTCAATTAAAAGTGTCCCATTCGACATTAATCCCTTTCTATTCCTGTCATGGAAGTAGTACTTACTATATCCATAACATGATATGGGTAGTAATTACTATTTCCATGATATCCATTGAATACATAAAATGTGGCATAGCTTCTAGTCAAACAATTCAGCAAAATGCTAGAACCTAACATATTGCTTGCTTATTTCATGCAACTTCGTATTCAACTACATAATTTCAACTTGTACGTGTTTAATAAATAAAACTTGCCCTTAAATATAACTTTTGTTTCTCTGCAATAAAGAAAACTGGAAATTCCCCATTTTGTACTTGGCTAAAACGCTATCCGCGAAAAGCTAAAAATGAAAGTAACCTCATTGTTTTAGTCTATGGCCGATCGTCATTGTTAGATGCGCGCGCATAGGAAAACTGATTAATTTACCCCGCCATTGCGAAAAAAAAATCACAACTCGTTTTCACTGTTGAAATTGATTTTTTTGTATTATTTTCTTCACAAGTGTGTTGAAAAACGTCGTATGATACACGTGTGTATTGATGATTACCGTCCTCGGTTCTCTTAAGACCCTCACCTAAAGGCTCGGGTCTCAATGGCGACTCAGCGGTAATCACCAACATTACGCACTTGTACCATAATGTACTATTACAGTCTATCTTTATTTTACTATCTATTGGCCCGATTCCAGACTTTTCCTAACAAAATGACTTAAAATGTTACAGGTAGCAGAACCATACGCCAAATTGTCAGGGGTGTCAGCAGAGGTGCTGGTGGTTCGATTTTTCGGACTCTTCTTTATGTTCTACCAGATGGCACAGATCTGGGGCAACCTTATTTCTTCAGCCAGTAAGTTTTATATTTGAAACTGTTACAAGTAGAGAAGGGATGTCCACTCAGATTTCAGATATAATGCTAGGACTAAAATTTTCATTCATCATCATTCATTCATTCATTTCATGTTTACCATCAGTCATTTCATGTTTTTCTCGAGTATGTTGTGGTCGGGTTTCGTCTAACCAGATGCCGCTGAATTACAGTTTATTTAACTCTTCCAGTTATAAGTCCCAAATGTGGGATGGACATATTGCCATTTTTTTAATTTTAGATAGGCTCACGCTTGACCATTATCTCACCTGATGGTAAGCGATGATGTGGTCGACGGTGTAACACGCTTGCCTAGAAGTAACCTATTCACTCTTGACTTAAAGACCCCGAGGTTGTAGCTATCTGGAAACACAGACTCCAGCAGGGAATTGCACTCCTTAGCTGTACGTATAATTAAACTATTTTCAAAACGTTTAGTGCTTATGGGTGGGATGTCCACCATGTACCGATGGCGCATCGCCGTACGTCTTGTAGTCCGATGATGAAACGGGCTAGGCTGAATTAGATCATGCAATTCCATCGCACACTCCCCGAAATGCAACCGATAAGAAACCGACAACATTAACTAGATTAAAGCCTCGACGATTCCAGTCTGCTCCAGACTCCAGCAAGTTTCCCAACGAAAGATCAAAGAACACTTTTCCAGTCCCTGGGAACGAACTTAAGCTGATTTTGCGACTACTAGAACAACGAAAACAAAGTCCAATTGTACAAATTTAAACCACATTCGCATGATTAGTTTAAAAAACAAACATTGAAAACAATTCTACCACAATACAAGGTCACATCAATTCGGAACACACTTCCTGGCAAAGACAACTCTCAAGTGAAAGTTAAAACAAAATTCACGACTGAACCGACCTTGTGACTTAAATAACATAATGCTGATCAAATTGTGATAACATCAGGAAGTATAGCAGGTCAAGTGTTGGGAGTAAGGAAGTAGACTTTAGTTTTGGCTAGATTTTTTAATTGCTTAATTAGGCTCTGTGTTAGTTTTGCAACTAGTTATTGTAATTTTGGTCGGGGAACCGGAATATTGGACGATTAAAAACGCAATAACTTTTTTAGTTTACATAATTATGATAACTCACTATATAAAATACTTCCTTTCAGCAGTATTTCTGCCAATTTCAAGCCTTATCACATCATGAAACAAAGAATATGCTCATTTTTTAATGTTGTGTATTCACTCAATCGTCTCCGTCCACTGCTGGACATAGGCCTCACCCAAGTGGCATCAAAAGCGACTTCGATAGTCAGACAACACCCCAGAAAGCGTTTTTTTATGCACACAATACTATCTAAGGACAAACAAACGAAACAAAAAATAAGTGCCCGACGCTGGTTTTCAACTGAATCTGGGGTGAGGTTTCGTAGACTTTAATCAGTTTTACAGTGATTTTAGTTAATTTCACTTAACTGCTTGCTTGCTGTACAATTGAAAAATGCACAAAGAACCATGAAGCTACCCATGCTTGACGTAGGGCCGAACATTCGAACATCGAGATCCAAAGATGTACCTTTGGATCTCGATGTTCGAATGTTCGGTGTTCAAGTCTTTGATGTCGGAAAACAAATTATGGAACTCAATATGGGCATTGGACAGTACACCTGGCAAAATGCGTGGTGATGGCAGGTGAAGTAGAGGAATGACCAAGTGTAGTAGAAGAACTGGAAGAAGAAGTGATGCTCGTCTATCGCCGTGAAAGCAAACGATATTTTTGCCATCGTGGAGGTTAACACGATGAGAATGAGAATCTCGATGAAGTTAGCACAGTAGCGTGAGAATTGCCACAAGAAAAGAGAGTCCTAAGCTATGCAGTGGGTGAAGGCAATCACCATACATATTTTTTTTATTTTTTTTAAAGAAGGCTTTACAGACTAACAAACCAATGACCTAAAGAATGTAATTAAAAAAAAGCCTCCACATATAGTTAATAAAAAGTCGATTTAAAGAAAGGACATACATATACAAGTTAAAATAATAACTGCTACACTCAGAGACGTCAACGATCACCGACAAACTCCCCCCAGTATAACCTCTTCAGTACAAAATCCATACTAAGGAGCGCCCCAAGCAATCGCCAAATGTCTCCGAGTGCGGCAGCTAGATAATTTAATTAAGTAGATAATTTAGCTGTCCTTGAAAAATGACTGTGCCAATAGCCGTCTTAAGGTCGCCACACTGGTGCAAAATAAGTCGACATTAAGGTCCCCAGGAAGCTGAATGGTTCTAAACTTACCATAACTAATATAAGTAATTAAGTAATCTACGAAATTTTCTGATTTTGACATTTTCGCGCTGTCGCTATCTAAATTTAAAAGAACGGTTTCACAATTTCTTGCAAGTCGCCCAAAACATGTAGGCTCTTGTCATCCGCTTCCTTCAATTCGAAGTGTTTATCTGCTAGCATTATTATTTTTTTTTTCATTTAAAATGCGTTCGCTGCGTTATCATACTACGATGACACATCGTGGACATTAGTTTGGGTTATACGTTCTTTCCACTGTAATATAACTATTTTTTGTATATACAGTACACTGTACTGTAACTGTATAACTGTTTTTTGTCACAAATAAAAAATAATAATATTTTTTTATACATATGTGTTTAAACTTTTCAGTTCTATCGTCCGACCTTGGTGATTTACCGAAGCTTTCAAACGAGACCACTCCAATTCTTGATGCTCTGTTCAGTAACGTCACCGCTTCACCTACAGTAGACTTCGGAGCTACTTGCGGAGTCAACTTCTGCAGTGCCAGTGCTTCCCATGTAAGTTTTCTAGAAAGAGAGAAAGAGCTAAATTGAAATTAAACAAGTGAAAGCAAGAAAGAAGATCATTCATCTAGGTTAAATTATGAACATGTCGTACAAATAAAAGAAAAGTTATATTCCGAAAGAATATGGTGTAGTCCAGCATCCTAATGGCGTGTGTTCAGCAGGGCAAAGGGTAAGGGTGGGGAATAGGGGGTAGGGTAGGGGTTCGTAAAGAGTATCTTCACCAATGAAAGCGTCCAATAATTATTGGCAATACCAAACAAATTTAAAAGGAATTTGACATTCTTTTTCATGGAGTTTGACTAAAGACTTTGAAAAAGTTTGACTAAACCCTTTGCCTTGACTAAAGATATTTTACGTGACTTAAGGGTTTTTTCGATTTTGTTTTTAGGGTTCCGTACCTCGAAAGTATAAATGGAACCCTTATAGGATCACTTTGTTGTCCGTCCGTCTGTCTGTCAAGACCTTTTTTCTCAGGAACGCGTGGAGGTACTAAGCTGAAATTTATATCAAATACTCAAATTTACTATCCCATAAAGCTGTGAAAAAATCAAACTTCTAAGCCAACGCAATGAAAATATACAGCCGTTTAAGCCGCAAATTTTCGACACTCGCAAGGGACCTACAGGGTACTTACCGTGAACTCAGAATCTTTTGAAATTTGGTACGAAGACGTGAAAACAAACATACATACATATACTGATAAACACATACATACATATGTGCTAATCAGTATATGTATGTATGTTTGTTCCTATGTGGCGTTCTAGTGACCAAACGCGTTGGCCGATTTTGATGTTTCTTACGTCAATCGATTTGTTTTAACCTTGCGAGTATCATTGGCTACTTTAAAATTGGCAAATAGAAAAATGGCGGCTTTTGAGCGCCATATTGTGGGTACCCAAATATCTTTTTTCTTCCAAACCCATCGTGTGAGGTATCAAACTAAAGGGTTTTAAGAGGTGATTTCCAAAATGTTTAACACTTATATGTTTAAATTTACCTCATTCGAAAAAAAAAGTTAAATAAAATGTTAAAAATAAAAATGGTTAATTCAAAACTCAAGAAACCCGACTGCTTAAGGATACATATTCGCGAGCTGGCTGCCCAAAACCAGGTGTATCCTCCGACTGCATGATTTTCTTCTTGTCTTTCTAGTTCGCTTCTTATGCAGTCGGGTTTTTTGAGTTTTGAATTAACTTTTTTTTTACTCTCATTCCCATAATGATGGTGTTTCCAGGGCAACTCAAACTTGGAACCTCCATCGGCGCTGAAGATCCAGGTGATAGCCGGCGTGTACCTCGCGTGTATGGCCGCCGCTGTGCTACTGGTCTCTGTGGGAGTCGACTCGCTTACCAGGTTCATATTACCATTATGAAGCTATTGATAGGGGTTTAATGGCTGACTGTGGGCTTCAACTAGATACTAAAAACAGTTTAATGAAGTAGTACCTACAATAGAAAATCGCGCTTCAGAGTATTTCCCAAAGGATAATGCTCGGTGTATATGGACACTTACATGGTGTACACCAGACGTCCCGTTTTGAACGGGACTGTCCTTTTTTATAAATACGAGTCCCGGTGTCCCCGAAATTACTCTGGGATGCAAAATTGACCCGTTTTCTGAGACCGCGCGAAAATTTGAGTAGTCGAACCAGCCGGACAGCCGCCGCATGTGTTAACGAAATTACAATCATCTCTGAAAAATCCATTAATAGGTATTGGATATGGAGCCCATGTAATTCACAATGCAATAAAATCTGCTGCAGACAGGCTACCTTTAGATTACGAAAGCATTATTGTGTATATATATTTTTATTTTATATTTACACGATTTGTATTGAAGCTCTAAGGAGTTTTGTGCCGAAACCGAAACGGAATATCAATAAATAAATGCTCGGCTATAGCAATACCAGCTTGCTCTTATGCCTGCCTTGGAAAAAGTTTAAAAATGTAACAGCCATTAAAAAACTACTTTTTGAGCATTGAAATATGTCCCCTGTTACTAAAAAACTTTTTTGAAGATCCCACATGTAAATTGTGGCCAATGTCCCTTTTTGAGATCATAAATGATCACGTTATGGATGCGGCGTCTCTTCGCAGGCCATGACCCTCCTTTTATCTTGAACTGCATCCCTTGACAAGTTCATATGAGGATCAAATACCGTAGCTAAATTCTGTGCCAAACATAACATTTAATAATATTTAAAACTATAACTGCCATAAAAACAAAATCGGTAAAAATAACTTCTTAGGCTTCCATAAGCCATAATGTAGATTTAAAGACGTTGTTATTATGCCAATATTGTTACGTCGAAAAAAAATTAATGATGGAATTCAGGCATGAATTTTGTTCTAATGTATATCACTACATAGTTCACCAGTAAAATTTTAAAAAACACCGACACCTTTTTATTTCATGCTACATATCTTATTTAGACACGCTTCGATCGACTATCTATTGAACATGTTATTATGACACGATATCTTGCGAAAACACCCCGATATAAACAGTTAAACGCCTATAACTCTAATACGGCTGAACCGATTATCATCAAACATTACTAAGAACACTCTCGAATCTCGATAAAGTCACCTATCAAACAAAAAAAGATCGAAATCAAAATCGGTTCATCACAGACAGATACACATTTATACACAAACACACAGGTACACAAGTCAAACTTAACACCCCTCTTTTGCCGCAGGGGTTTAAAAAAAGTCGCTTGTCGTGTCTGTATATATATCCGCTAACTCCTCCTAAATCACGCAAGGATTTTAATGTGGTTTTCTCTATCAGTTAGATACATTTTTCACAGCAGGTTTATTTATAAGTATAATAAAAACTAATCTAATCTTATAAATCACTAGTGATTTATAATTACTATCTTTGTTTTGACCGAAAAATGTTATTTGTCCTAATACCGTGCCATGCGTTTATCTATATAAGCTTATAGAGTTTTTCTGCATAAGTAATTAAAGCGAATATATATATAAAATACCAGCATTTATAGCCGAAAAATCGCCCAATTAAACTTTTAAATGTTTTAGGTATACAGCAGGTCGAAACACAACCTGTCAAGGAAAGTCAGGCATCCGTCTGCTGCTGGTCACTCTTAAACAGTTGCGACACAAGTACCAGCTGCTGTTGCTACCGGTTATTGGATACATCGGTGCCGAACAAGCTTTCATGGCTGCTGACTTTACCCAGGTAAGATTCAATCTATGTTAGAGTCACTTTATAAGGCAAGTCAGACATCCGTCTGCTGCTGGTCACTCTTAAACAGTTGCGACACAAGTACCAGCTGCTGTTGCTACCGGTTATTGGATACATCGGTGCCGAACAAGCTTTCATGGCTGCTGACTTTACCCAGGTAAGATTCAATCTATGTTAGAGTCACTTTATAAGGCAAGTCAGGCATCCGTCTGCTGTTGGTCACTCTCAAACAGTTGCGACACAAGTACCAGCTGCTGTTGCTACCAGTTATTGGATACATCGGTGCCGAACAAGCTTTCATGGCTGCTGACTTTACCCAGGTAAGATTCAATCTATGTTAGAGTCACTTTATAAGGCAAGTCAGGCATCCGTCTGCTGCTGGTCACTCTTAAACAGTTGAGACACAAGTACCAGCTGCTGTTGCTACCAGTTATTGGATACATCGGTGCCGAACAAGCTTTCATGGCTGCTGACTTTACCCAGGTAAGATTCAATCTATGTTAGAGTCATTTTATAAGGCAAGTCAGGCATCCGTCTGCTGCTGGTCACTCTTAAACAGTTGCGACACAAGTACCAGCTGCTGTTGCTACCGGTTATTGGATACATCGGTGCCGAACAAGCTTTCATGGCTGCTGACTTTACCCAGGTAAGATTCAATCTATGTTAGAGTCACTTTATAAGGCAAGTCAGGCATCCGTCTGCTGTTGGTCACTCTCAAACAGTTGCGACACAAGTACCAGCTGCTGTTGCTACCAGTTATTGGATACATCGGTGCCGAACAAGCTTTCATGGCTGCTGACTTTACCCAGGTAAGATTCAATCTATGTTAGAGTCACTTTATAAGGCAAGTCAGGCATCCGTCTGCTGCTGGTCACTCTTAAACAGTTGAGACACAAGTACCAGCTGCTGTTGCTACCAGTTATTGGATACATCGGTGCCGAACAAGCTTTCATGGCTGCTGACTTTACCCAGGTAAGATTCAATCTATGTTAGAGTCATTTTATAAGGCAAGTCAGGCATCCGTCTGCTGCTGGTCACTCTTAAACAGTTGCGACACTAGTACCAGCTGCTGTTGCTACCAGTTATTGGATACATCGGTGCTGAACAAGCTTTCATGGCTGCTGACTTTACCCAGGTAAGATTCAATCTATGTAAGAGTCACTTTATAAGGCAAGTCAGGCATCCGTCTGCTGCTGGTCACTCTTAAACAGTTGCGACACTAGTACCAGCTGCTGTTGCTACCAGTTATTGGATACATCGGTGCCGAACAAGCTTTCATGGCTGCTGACTTTACCCAGGTAAGATTCAATCTATGTTAGAGTCACTTTATAAGGCAAGTCAGGCATCCGTTTGCTGTTTGTCACTCTTATACAGTTGCGACACAAGTACCAGCTGCTGTTGCTACCAGTTATTGGATACATCGGTGCCGAACAAGCTTTCATGGCTGCTGACTTTACCCAGGTAAGATTCAATCTATGTTAGAGTCACTTTATAAGGCAAGTCAGGCATCCGTCTGCTGTTGGTCACTCTTAAACAGTTGCGACACAAGTACCAGCTGCTGTTGCTACCAGTTATTGGATACATCGGTGCCGAACAAGCTTTCATGGCTGCTGACTTTACCCAGGTAAGATTCAATCTATGTTAGAGTCACTTTATAAGGCAAGTCAGGCATCCGTCTGCTGCTGGTCCCTCTTAAACAGTTGCGACACTAGTACCGCCTGTTTTTGTTACCAGTGATTGGATGCATCCGTGCCGAACAAGCCATCATGGCTGCTGACTTTATCCAGGTGAGATTCAATCTATGTTAGAGTCACTTTATAAGGCAAGTCAGGCATCCGTCTGCTGCTGGTCACTCTTAAACAGTTGCGACACTAGTACCAGCTGCTGTTGCTACCAGTTATTGGATACATCGGTGCCGAACAAGCTTTCATGGCTGCTGACTTAACCCAGGTAAGATTCAATCTATGTTAGAATCACTTTATAAGGCAAGTCAGGCATCCGTCTGCTGTTGGTCACTCTTAAACAGTTGCGACACTAGTACCGCCTGTTTTTGTTACCAGTGATTGGATACATCCATGCCGAACAAGCCATCATGGCTGCTGACTTTATCCAGGTGAGATTCAATCTATGTTGGAGTAGCTTTATAAGACAGGTCAGGCATCCGTCTGCAGTTGGTAACTCTTAAACAGTTCCGAAAAATAGTACCAGCTGCTGTTGCTACAAGTTATTGGACACATCGGCACTGAACAGGCTTTCAAGGCTGCTGAATTTACTCAGGTATGATTCGTTCTACGTTTTGAAAGACTTTTGATCAGCAGATGTATGAGTATGTATATGTCGTGGTGGCCCAGTGGCTAAGACCTCGTCTCTCGTGCTGGAGGTCGTGGGTTCAAATACGGGCAAATACCAATGTGACTTTTTCAAATTTATATGTACTTTCTAAGTTATCTTGGACATCACAGGCAAGGGTGAAGGAAAACATCGTGAGGAAACCTGGACTTTTATAAATAAAGTAACTTAATGGTTAATGTATGTCTGAAATAGCCACCTCTGGGAACCGCACAGGTCTTTATGGCCTGTGGGGTTCCCAGAGGTGGCTTAATTAACACTGACACCAGAGGTGGTCCCATCCGCACACGAAAAGATCCTCCTTGCTGAGCTTTTCCCGTGGTTGCTGACTATTGGTTTGATTTGGCTTCTATTGCACATTTTAAACTTGAACATTTTTTTTTCGGATTTTAATTTCTTGGCGTTTATCATGGTATCGTGCCTGGTGTGCCTAACGTATACATTATAGCAATGAGTCGTATTGTTGCTTATTGCTTTTCAAATACCTATTCCTTTACTGCAAAATTGCTCTTGTTTTTCAATCAGGCGATTGTAAATTCTATTGTATGTTTGCTAGGCGATCTTCGACTCGTTTAAGGTTACACTAGTCGATCATTCTTCCATACAAACGTAGTCTGGCGATTACTCCACTGTTTGACGAAGTACGTTCAAAATAAAAACTGATATCAATTTGTCTCATCATTATCTAGCCCTGTATGAAAACAACGAAATAAAAAAGAAATATATTTGAAAGTTATGAGCGACGAAAGTTCCATATTTCAACACAAATTTTTACGCATCTTTGGGCGGAAATAAATACCTTAAGAAGAAGGAAAATTGCAAAATCTGTATTTTTTTCCCTGTGGATAGATTAGTAGTTCAACAATGCAAATAATTTTATTTTGAAAATATACATGTAGTAGTTTTTTCATGATATCTAGACTCCCAAAGGACTGCTGATAAAATATCGCGCGCTCGTTTTCGTCCTAAATCATCATCCATTTCGCTACAAACTTGCAAAAGTGCTAATTTGTACGCGAATTAGCTTCTTACTGCTCATCACAGCATCTATCTCTTTCGCACGCGTTGTCAGATGAGATAGCGGGCATTTTAACCCCGCGCACAAAATAGTTTGTGCCGTCGACTAGTGTAAACCTTAAGGAGTGATCTTACAAAATTCTTAAAAAATCCCTTAACGTTGGTTTTGTGTGTAAGCAGCTTTTCTGTCTGTCGGTGACTTACATCTAACTTACTTACCGCAGGCGTTCATCGGCTGTGCGTACGGCATCAGCAACATCGGCTACGTGATGATCTGCTTCGGAGTGTTCAACGCGTTGGCGGCTCCCATAGCGGGGTCACTCGTCAAGGTCACTGGAAGGTTCCCTGTTATGGTCACTGCGCTGGTAAGTTTTTTTTTAATAAAAAAAGCAATTGTAATAAATGAAATTTATACAATTGTAATGTAGTTAGAACCTTTCAAAACATACCCTATTACAAGTACAGGATAAAAAACAAAACTCCAGGTTGATTTTGAGTCCTTAATTCGAGATAGTAAAACCCAACATCACTTTTCTCTACCTCGGAATTGAACTTAGAATTGTATGCGCATCAGTTTTGCGGATAACACGACACAGTCCACTGTCTAAGATAATTGAGGATAACTGTTTACATTTAGAGCTCTTATTCAATACGAATCCTTCTCAAGTACACCAGCCAAAGACGAATCGAAATAACGAAATCACGGTTTTGGGTAAAGGACGGGGCCGTACTATAACGTGTCAACACCATAATGTTCACGCTGTGAAAAAAAAAAATAAGAAACCCGACTGAGTTTGACATCTGGTTTTGGTCAGCCAGCTCGTGCATATGCATCCTCCGACTGCACAGCATCATATTTTTCTTGTTTACGTCAAAAGAAGTATTTTGAATTTTTTTATTAACTTTTATTTATAATATTTTTTCGACTTAGGTATATTTATATATATAAGTGTTCTATATTTTTGCAATCACCTCTTAAAAACCTTTATTTTGATAACCCACTCGATGGGTTTGGAAGAAAAAAAATTGAGCCTTCCAATGCCACCGGTTTACGGCCCATTCCCTCTCACAGAGAGGAGGCCTGTGTCCCAGCATTGGGAACATTAATAGGCTGATGATAAAGGTAGCCAGTGACACTCGCAAAGTTAAGAGGAATCGTTTATCGTAAGAATCATCCAAATCGGCCAACGCGTTTGGTCTCTGGAATGAACAAACAAACATACGTACATAGACTGATAAACACATTACCCTCCTTCGGCATTCTGGGATAAACGGGGCAGTACTCTTCGTCCTGTAAAGCTCCATCTCTATCACACAGTGGAACAATGACACATCAGAGTAAGAGCCCCTGAATCGTGCTTCATGTACTAAAACTGTTTGTACAACATTGACCTGTATGTGTAAACCCTTCCAGCTACTAAACCTGTGCCTCCTCTCTGCGCTGTTGTCCTGGCGCCCCGACCCAGACCAGTGGTTCGTGTTCTACGCCTTAGCCGCTATCTGGGGCACTGCGGATGCTGTGTGGCTCGTACAAGTCAACGGTTGGTATATTTTTTAATGTCGACGGAAAAAGAGGGGTGTTATAATTTTGACGCTGTTGCTGTGTATTTCTGTGTCTGTCTTGCATCATAGCTCCTAAACGGATTAATCGATTTTATAGAGAGTGTTCTTAGCTTTATTTGATGAAAATCGGTTCAGCCGTTCAAAAGTTATGGGCGTTTTACTGTTTTAATCGGGGTATTTTTGCAAGATATCGTGTTATAAGTTCACGATACTACGTTTTTGATGGATTATCGATCAAAGCGTGTGTTTACTAGCGAGTTTAAAAAGGTATTTGTGTCGGGGATTTTTTTAACCTTGCCCCACACTAGGCATTTCTTCCTGTATCAAAATCATCACCAATACATATAAACTTGTAGAAAAGTCGTTTTTGTACATCGAAAATATTTCCAAAAAAATAGCCAGGGTGGTAAAGGATAACCTACAGAACCCATTGTCAGCATTTTAGATTAGTTGTGCAAGCATCACGTAAAATGTACGAAACTAATGAAGATAAGTTTTATACATAAAAATGTTTCCGTAACTTGAAGTAACTAATACTTTAAGTTACGGAAACATTATAGTTTTTGTTTCATCGCAATCGGTTCACTTGTGGGTTCACTCTATGAAAAGTTAGATGAATTTAGTGTTCAAGAAGTAAAATATCACAACACACGCAATTCAGATACTCGGTCTCCATGATCGATAGATGGCGTTGTGCATTTGATGCCATTTTCTGAATGGCGGTATTAGGATTCTCCGCGGAAGAAAGGCCCTAAAAAAACGTAGGTATGTAGGTATCTAAGTAGGTATCAAGGTAGGTATTTAGGTAGGTATCTAGGTGGGTATCTAGGTGAGTATCTAGGTGGGTATCTAGGTGGGTATCTAGGTGGGTATCTAGGTGGGTATCTAGGTGGGTATCTAGGTGGGGTATCTAGGTGGGTATCTAGGTAGGTATATAGGTTGGTATCTAGGTAGGTATCTAGGTAGAAATCTAGGTGGGTATCTAGGTGGGTATCTAGGTGGGTATCTAGGTGGGTATCTAGGTGGGTATCTAGGTGGGTATCTAGGTGGGGTATCTAGGTGGGTATCTAGGTAGGTATCTAAATAAGTAGGTATCCGGGTAGCTATCTAGGTATGTAACTAGGTAGGCACCTAGGTAGGTATCCAAATACGTAGGTATCTAGGTAGGTATCTAGGTAGGTATCTAGGTAGGTATCTAGGTAGGTATCTAGGTAGGTATCTAGGCAGGTATCTAAGTAGGTATCTAGGTAGGTATCTAGGTAGGTATCTAGATGGCTATCTAGGTAGGTATATAGGTTGGTATCTAGGTAGGTATCTAGGTAGAAATCTAGGTAGGTAACTAGGTAGGCACCTAGGAATGCACCTAGGAAGGCACCTAGGTAGGCACCTAGGTAGGTATCTAAGTAGGTGTCTAGGTAGGTATCTTGGTAAGTGTCTAGGTAGGTATCTAGGTAGATTGGGCAGGTTAGGCACCCACGCCTGCCTTGTATAATAAATTCCTTTTGTTAGTCGCCTTTCATTCATCCTCTCAACCCATGTTGAATAAGAGTATGCTAAGATGGTATGGCCATCCAAACCATCTTAGCATTCTCTTTTCAATCCAAAAAGTTACTTATCTGTTTCATCGCCATTTCAATATTTATTGTCTATTTTCAGCTCTATCAGGCATCCTGTTCCCCGGTAACGAAGAGGCTGCGTACTCCAACTTCCGTCTGTGGGAAGCTACCGGTAGTGTGCTGTCCTATGCCACTGCACCCTACTTGTGTGTTAGAACTAGGTGAGATATGAATCTGAATCACAAGGTTACAAAAGCCCAGCCTGTAGCCTAATTGCGTAAGTTTATTCGGCAATCCAAAGAGTTTGATCCTATGAAAGAGTATGAACAATTTACCAATCACATGCGAGATTAAAGACGCGATATGGATTTCCGTCTTTGTGATTGGTCGATTGTTTATACTCTTTCACGGGGTCAAATCCTTTGCCTTGCCAAATTCACAGCTGTAGGCTGCAGGTCTGTTTCCATTGCTCAAGTCATCCTAATTTAAATGTGTGATGGCCCATCTTCATTCACACACTTTGCAGACTTATTGCCCACTGCAACAAACATATAAACTCACATACACAAAACCCAGAGCCGGAACAACTATCTGTAGGTCATACAAATATTTGTTCCGTGCGGGAATCGACACCGCGACACGCAGCGCAGCAGTCAATCACTCAACTACTGCGCCAACCGTGCGCCCAAAAAGTGTATCGTCCGTTAGATAAATTAATACAAAATATTGGACACGTATTTTAAACATAAGTGACAATGATATAATGCGTTGAAATATCGTGTGACGTCACGCCGCTAGTACACTTTATACTGACATAGTGAAGTCAGATCCCCACTCCTAAACTTTGATGCGATTTATCTATATATTGTCGTGGATTACGGCCCATCACTTCACCTCTCACAGAGAGGAGGCCTGTGTCCCAGCAGTGGGAACATGATGATGATGATGATGAACATATGATTATAATCGTAATAACACAAATATTTTCCTTTCAGATTATACTTCCTATTCGGTTTCCTCATAGTCGGCTTCATAGGATACAGCATCATTGAGCTGATGGAGTACAAAGTGAAGAAGGCGCATCACCTCGAGAGGAACTTCGAACTCGTCAACAAGAAGTCAGAAAATGAGTCTTTAAGGAAACGGGATACTGAAGACGACTACTAAGTAGTTGTATTGTAATAAATAAGATAAATTTTATCTCCAAATATAGAATATAATAAAGGCGCTGTTGCGTCTGTTATCGTCATTTCTGTTTCTTCGTTAACTTCTTTTATCCCCATGATTGGCTGAAAAGTGGATCCAAGCGTGATACAATGGCTTATTAATTGTTTCGGAAACGGAAATTTTTGATTCGGTTCTCACTAATGGACAGATTTGTGCATATAATTGGTCCCGTGTGAAGCCGGGTGAAAGGGGTCGCTAATAAAAGTAATTATATATATGTATAATAGAAAATCAAAGTACGTATTTCCATCAAAATCACTCCAAAAATATTTGTATTTTATTTAGGTATAGTTTTAAGTGAACGAATGTTAAGTATTTAATAGGTAATCAAAACTCTTAATATTCATGAAATAAATACATTTTTCTTCCAACTATGCTTTAATTTCATCACAATCACACTAAAAACTCAGTACAAAGCGAGTCTTTATTGCTCTAGAGCAATAAAAATGTATGAAATTTCATTATTGCACAGTTTTTTTTTTATCGCACCAAAAGGTGCCAATCTCAATGGATTAGCTCTATTCAGCCAGCCGATATCAATACTTTTTTTTTACGTACGTATTATTCGTTTCTATCCTACTTGTTCCAAATTTAAAAAATGATTGCTGCTAACTCTGATTTAAAAATGAAAGAAATTTAAAACAGTGATTTTCGACATCGCCGCACCCGTGGCCGCGCCCATCTACTTCCCGTGATAACGACTTCAATGTAACAAATCAGCCAGGCCCATCTAACTCGTCTGATAATATTATTCAGTCCCAAGTTAAACAAACAAATATAAATTTGCCCAACAAAACTTAACCTTACGTTTAATAATTGCTCAAGTATAACTTTTAATTTCAATAATTAAACTTCTATTTTAACTGTTTGATATGAGTTTCTTTTATCTACTATTCCTATAGGTAATAGTTGAAAGAAAAGCAGATTATGCACCTCGCCTTAAGTAATTTATATAGCCCTCGTGCCTGTTAGATTAGAGCCCTCGCTAACGCTCGGGCTCTAAATCAGGCACTCGGTGCAATAATAAATTACTTTGTGCTCGATGCAATAATCTACTATTGTTCCATGCAACCCAAGGATTTTTTATTTATTTACCTGCACTGTTCTGCTCCTGGGCAAAAGGCTCCTCTAAATCCTTCCGGATATTCTTTGCTTGAGCTACCATGATGCAGCCAGCCTCTGCGTTAGGCGTCTAGGTCGACTCACTACCTCTGGCTGTCCTTGGCGGCGCCGTCCATCTTCGGGCACCCAGTTCGTACTCGTTTTAGGACAGGGATACTAATATTCATTATTTATTGCCACAGATAATATAATACTAGCAAACAGATGCCTTATCCCATAAAAAGAAACCGTGCCGACGTAATTAGTGTTTTTCGTCGGTTTAAACCGATTATTTTTTGTACATCGATCGCGTTCGGTTTCGTTCCGCGGCGAAATATAGATGGTGTTAGCAGCGACTTGCAAGTAAAAGGGTTAACTTGGTTCTTGAATATTTTATTCTTTAAATACAGTGACAATTTGTTATATAGTATTTTTTTTCATGTTTTTACTGTTTCATTGCACCAAAATATGTTACAATACAAATTTAAACAATCGAGTGGAATGCCATATAAATTTAAAACCACGCCATCTATTGGCTTCAATTTTAAATAATCCACTCAAATAATCTTTGAAATAGGAATTAAGAGCCCAATCTATACTAATATTATAATATAGATTGGGATTGGGATTGAGTATAGATTGGGCTCTTAATTAAAAAAATATTTTCACTTCTCATGCTCTGAAATTGCTTATTTGTGCAGGATGCAGGCTGCACAAAATCGATTTTTGTGCACAAGTGCATTAACGTATCTACTTATAAATGTATCTATATTAAGGCAAAGAAAATGAGCTATACAGCCAAACACAATAAAAAGTTCACAGATAGAATTTGTTATTTTATAATATTTACTTTAATTTATTTGCCTTTTATGTGTTTTATAAGACATAAAAGATATTTAAATTTAAATTAAAATACGGTAGGTTTTTTTAATTAATTTAAAAATATATATATTATAAAATTAATTTTATAGTAGGCTGTATAGGTCTGCAGGCCAAGCCTAATATCAATGTCGTAAGATAAAAAAAAGCGGCGGGAAACAGCTTTTTCGTGCGTTTATTAATTTCTTTAAATTTGCTAAAACTAATTTTACTTTGAATATTAATTAAAGAAATGTTATGTTATACTACTTTTTTATTTCCTCGCAATCGAAATGAAAAGCAGAGTTCATAACTCGTCCACAAAACCATTTGCTTGGCTCGGGCTGCTAATAGTCTCGGATAAGAATGGTTCGTTTTGTGCACTCGTTGTAAAATCTACTATTCCTCTTTATAAACAGGAAATATTTTTTTGTTTGTTTGTTTGTACCGAATAGGCTCCGAAACTATTGGACCGATTTGAAAAATTCATTCACCAATAGAAGCGTATGTCAAAAAATAGCCTATGTCACTCAGGAATAATGTAGCTAGGCAATTTTTTAATCCCAAAGATGGGTCCTGTGGGGTGGTCCACGGGAGCGAAGCCGCGGGCAACAGCTAGTATTCCATAATTTTGTCCTTAGGACAGTTGATTAAACAAGAACATACAATATTTATGTTCAATTCCAGAAAAAGCTAATTTTACACACAATTCAAAAACAAATCGGTGCATATCGCGCCATCTAGTGGTATTTATTTGAAACAAAGTTTCTTTCTTAGCGCTGGGACTCCATGGTATTGCCTATATAGGACGTAGAACGTCTCAGAGAAGGTGTCCTCGACGCCTAAAATGCAGTAACACCATCTGCATCATAAGCTAGTCCTATCACTTAGTCGCACCTGCCTTGTTTTATCTCTGCACCACCCAAAGGTCGACTGGTAGAAAATGCCTAAGGCATTAAGTCCGCCTTTGTACTTGTGCACAAAGTTTTAATAAATAAATAAAAAAGCAGGCGGGACTCCGGGGTCACGGGCACAAGGTAAGGCAATGGCACAGTGGTCACATACTGCCGTGCACAGCGAGGCTCAGGGGCGACGCTTCTCAGTCTCCCCAGGGATGTGCCCTAACAGGCGTTGCACAGAGGGGATTCCGGGGTGGTTTATTGAGAAGTCACGGGGTATTCCATGTGATGATGGTGATCACCGGGGTGGTTTTAGTGAGGTAAAAAGCTCAAACTCCCTGGTCTTTTCCTGGCGAAAAGTGCAGGTACCTTTTGGAAGACTCTTCTCCGGATAAAAAAACCTAACGTTGAACGTTTCACTTTGAGGAGAAGCTCAAATAGCTGATTTTGATTGCCGATACCAAAGCGGAACGCTTGAATTGAATTTAGTACTTACTTACACGCGGTCAAAGCCGCAGTTGGAAGCTAGTATTTAATAAGACGCTTGATGCTTTTCTATAAATTACCTGATTTAAGGGTCTATGATAATCTTCTATTAATCTTTTATGTATCGGTCAATGTGACAACGCTTGGGGTAGGCCTATGTCCAGCAGTGGACGTCTTTCGGCTGATATGATGATGAAGGCCAGACCCTCGTTTGTTCACCTCTGGTCAGGTCAACAAATCATAGTTATTTGATTTAATTTCGAAGGAAACCATAACATCATGGAAATAAAACAATAAAATAGTTTCATTAAATTGTCGCTTTTATTTCTCTTCACATAAATACTTAAAGGGTTGGATCAAACTCGACCGGCTAAACAAGCTAAATCATTAACTAAGTACAAACGTTCTCAAGGAAACTAACAAAGTGACTAAACCCTTGTTATACACAATAATGATACACTAAAAATAACAATAACTAAGGTCTTCTTGATAACAAGTTGCAAAATTACAAAAAAAAATGTTATCAAATTATTGAAAATCACGATGATTTTCTACAAAACGAAACTTTGCAGTCTAGACTTGCATCCCGTACAGTTATTTTTATAAAGTACTTAACACAAAATATTTATAGGTACAAATTTACACACTCCATATATTCAGTAAGTCACTGGTCCATTACAACGTTAGTTACGTAATAAATTTTGTGATCAAATCTATAAAGTTCTATTAAAATAATCACTTATCAACAATAATTCGTCAATAATCTATAGAAAACTATGAATTATTATTATTGTATTATTATTTTCCAATTTAAAGCGTACAACCGTAATACTTTTCTGAAAGTGTTATGATTATTATAATATATTATAATTTAAAGGAAGACTGTTTAAGGCACAGTTTTTAAATCTACGTACCGAAATAGCACCTTACGATTTTGATATGTTGGTCATAATACGATTAAAAGGTCACTGGTGATTTTCGATTCATTAAAATGAACATTATTTTTTGGACTAGTGAACACAACTTAACAACTATGCCTCTCAAAAACACTGGGACACGAATACAAGTTGTTAAAAAATAATTATAAATCAATATAATGTATTTTCTTATAATTCATCAAAATAGGATAAAATTGTCATAGTACAAAATGTTTTTAACAAAGGCAAAGTTGTCAAGTTTCAAGTTAAAAGTCTTTTTAAAAGTGTCCTAAAAGGTAAACATCTTATCACCCAAAACAGGGCAAGATGTAATCACAAATACATGTTGTATATTAACCACATTTGCGCTATACATATATTTATAAATGTGCATCCAACTTCCCCAGTAACACGCGTTACCTAAATAAGTATATTGTTTATTTAACCATTCTATTTTGGCAATTAAGGAGATTACCACAGGAAAACCACGTTTTTAATACATTATCTGTAGGCATTACCAACTAGAGCTATTTAAACGACGTTTGTGAACGTAACTGGTGAAAACGAGTTCAAATACGAAGTAAAAACGTTTTAGAAGGAAATAATAGATAAATAACATGACATGCTATGCCATGAAAAAATATAAGATCAAACTTTGTGAAGATATAAAGTACTTAATTGAATATGAAATTTTCAAAAGGGCACATCTCGCTTATTTTAACAAATATAGTTTTTCATATCAATGTTTTATAAATGCTTCCCTGTACCTATTATGATCAAATCAGGAAATCTTCTAGAAGTCGTTTTAATGTCATGCGTTAACATTAGAACGAATTCCAGAAGATTTCCGTGTATAGCAGCTCAGTGAAACCCTCCACCCACCCATCAAAAATATGTGATGATGTTTAATTTTGATTCAAAAATATTTTTTTTATGTTTTTTTTGTTTTTCTTTTTTACTTTTTTTAAAAATAATTTGTTTTTGCATAACCTGGAAAGTTTCAATATTCAGTCATAACGCCCATTTCAAAATTGCATATTCAATTATTTTATTTATATGATATTAGTTGGCTGCAACTTAGTTAACATCAGTGGTGTCTCATCCCATACAAAGAAACCGTGCCGACGTACTGTACTGATTATACTAATTATTTTTTGTACATCGATCGCGTTTGGTTCCGTTCCACGGATATAGATGGTGATCTATCTATATCCGTGGGATGGAACCGAACGCGATCGATTTAAAAAAAATCGGTTTAATCAGATGAAAAACGCTAGTACGTCGGCACGGTTTCTTTGTATGGCATGAGGCATCTGTATGCTAGTATTATATTATCTGTGGCTAACATAGTTAAAACCTCTTCTCATACAGAGAGGGAATGAGCATTACATGACATTTTTTTTTTAGATCGTCTTTAGTAAGTTTTTTTCTTTAATTAAAAGAAGTAAACACATGAAGTGAATATATACAAATAGATAAACTTTAAGTATATTTTTGTAATATCAAAATAATAGCTTTTTAGTGAATGCATTAATTAAAGTATATACAAAACTGCACTTTTAACAAAAACTATTTTTAATATATTTGTCAGTGTGACTGTCTGTTTGTTCTGGGTAATATTCGAAACGGCTGGACCGATATAAACGGGCTTTTCACTGGCATATAGCTGATGTTATAAGGAGTAACTTAGGCTACTTTTAAATTAGGAAAGAATTATGACCCGTTTTATATACGAGTTTGACGCGGACAAAGACGTGGGCGACAGATAGTTAATGAATATAGATACCAGTTACGCTACAACACCTACCTGTTGTCATTACAACATTTATTTACATAATTCGCCACATTACAGAAAAAAAAATAATTACAAAGAAAATATTATGCTCATTGTGAAGTTAAGTTTCATACAACTAACTAAACATTTTACACTACAATACATATTGTAGAACGGTTTACTGAGCTTTCTTCAGGTGTGGTGTAAATAAATGCTATCATATATCCACGTATATATAACTATACATCTATAAAACTACTGTATTTATATACACACCGCACATAACTTTGTGACCCTGTAAACGCGTAGCCTCGATTATTTAAGCAATAATTTTTACAAAACGGCCATTATATACAATATATTTAAGTTAAAACAGGGTCTTAGCACCGAAATAATTTCGTTATCAACAAAATATTTTTGTATGTAAGTACAATTCGGGGCGGATATAAAATTTTGAATGCAACCCCTATATTTTATGTTTTAATTAATATAATTAACATACAAAAATATTTCTTATGCAATTATTACATTTAAGACATTTGGACGGACAAATGGACAAAACTCGCTTATTATTATATACAAAACAAAAATCTTATTAAACTAAAATTAATTCTAAAGCATCTTATAATAACTAAATGCAAAATCTATGAACAGGAAGACTGTACGAATGCAGGCAGATGACTAAAATTAAACTAGTATTATTATGTTAAATGTTGTTTTGAAATGTGTCAAATGATAACCGGAGTGAAGTTAGAATCTGATACAACTCTAGCGAACCTATCGAATAGTTCCAGATTTTAATACGTCTTAGATTTATGTATCTTAAAACAGCTTTTTATTTTCACAGAAAATATGAACAACATACAAGTAATAATAGATGCAATTAAATAAAAAAAAACTCGTCTGAACCATGTTATTCAAGATCGAATTTGAAAGCACTGTTTGTGGTAAACATTTCCTATTTAAACAAAAAGCTGTGCAGGAACGATACGCATTAAAAATACTATTTTATGTCTGGAGTCCTAACTGGGGCTGGTGGTGTTGCTCCGGGGCTCCGACTTGAGGGCGGAGCCGTTCATCCTGGGCACTACGGCTAGGGTGCTCGAGTTGGCCTGGCACTGAGCACAGGGTTCGAGCCGCCTGGCGAGGACAGCTCGGAGTTTGAGAGCCGGTCCTAACTTCATCTGTAGCATCCCTGTTAGGTGGTCCTCTGTGAGAAGGGGGAGGCCGGAGCCGTCAATTCTCTGCTCGCGGAAATTCTGAAAAAGAAAGATTTCTGTTATTTGGTGGTCAAAATGTTTAAAGGAATACTGGAGTGTCTGTAAAAGTGATTGGTTGACAGATATATCCAAGTTGAATTCAGCTCATTAGTTATTATTAACAGTCTATTCCATAAACTAATCTTACACTTATTACAAAACCACTAAAGACGATGAAAGCTTAAAATATTTAGATCTAAAATTATGAAGTTTTCAATCCAAATAATTTGAAGATTACAAGGTCTTAACAGTGTATTAGACATCAACGCGTTGCCGGCCAGAGGTGCACCTGTCTCGGGCAATCTCGCCGACCACGAAACGTCTTGATATTTTATTACTTTTCTTTAACCTTCATTAAAATAATTACTGAGATTTTTACTAGATGACATGTAGGTACTCTTCCACATGCCTATCATTATTAATATTATGCTCATCAACATTAATTACATATCTCAAAACTGTGTCAATTCTTGTACTACAAATGTAAAGTGTGCTACTCCATTACTCTTATTATAGTACTCTGCGGACGTATTCATCATATCTCATCATAAGCATCTGAGTTAATGCTTCAAGGCCGGATAAATGCAATTTATATCGGAAATGCCATGCTACTAACTGTTGACTTGAGAGATATTATTAATCCATAAAATGGTAGCTTCAAGTAATAATAATTTTGCGTATCGTAATGGAAAGCATCAAGACGGCTCGCGGACAGGTCGCGGCGTCCAGCGACCTGTCATCTCCGCGGGAACGTTGACAAAAACCGCGCCGCCTACGTGACGTCCTGTGCCCGCGCGCCCCCGCGCCCCACCTCCACGTCCCCGCGCTAGTCGAGCGCTCGACAACTTTTTACTGCGCGACATTTGCCCGGAGTTCGATCCGTGTCATCCGACTTATTTCTTTTTTAAATTGCGCCGACGTTCGATTATTTTATTTTTTTATTTTATAAGGCTTCGACCGGCCGTCGAGCGGTAAAAAGCGATAGCGTATAAAAAAGTCTATGAATAATTAAAGTGAGATAGCTACTGGCTAGATGATGGGAACGTAGCGGCGCGGCGACAGATCGGCGCTGTGGCGCGGTGAGGCTGAGGGACAGGTCAATTTGCGGCGCTCGTTTTGTTCCTTTTGAGATTGCTATTAGCGTTATCCCGGGCTTGGGAGCAAATTTACTTTTATGCAAATGTGAAGCCATTCCGCCGGCGAGCGAGATTAAAAAACTTCACGTTCTAATGTATTGAAATTAAATAAAGTGGAACGAAAGACGAGCTTTGGGACGTTCGGTGCGAGTGGTTTGAGGGCATGTTTATGTTTAATGGGGTTTATGGGGCCACGGAATCGGAACGGGACCCTAATGTGTGCCCCGGGGTCGCAAGTGACCCCGACCGTTCAAATCAAGCGGAATGATATTCGAGAAAATTGTTTAATTGTGGCTCAAATTACTGGTTCGGGGAATGGAGCCAGACCTGTTTCGGCTTTGACCTTTTTATCTGGACGGTTCAAAGTCAAAGGGAGAGTCTATGGTGGTTTTTTGTTGAGATATATTACCAGAGGAGACGTAGAACTGAAATTATATGGGTAACACCGTAATGTATGGATGAAACTGCATATTTTATAGAAAAAAGATTTGTGTTTTAAGGGTACACTAGTCGACGGCACGAACTATTTTGTGCGCGGGGTTAAAATGCATTTTTTAGCAACTGACAACACGTGCAGAAGAGATAGATGCTGTGATGAGCAGTAGGAAGTTAGTTCGCGTACAAATACACTCTTTTGCAAATTTGTAGCGAAATGGATAATGATTTAGGACGAAACCGAGTGCTCGAAATTTTATAAACAGACCTTTGGCAGTCTAGATATCATGAAAAAACGACTAAATCAATCAAAATAAAATTATATGCATTGTTGAACTACTAATCAATATCTGTATGGATTTCGGTCTTCTTATGGTATTTATTTGCGCCCAAAAATGCGTTAAAATTAGTGTCGAAATGTGGAACTTTCGACGCTCATAACTTTCAGATATTTTCTTTTTTACTTTTTCGCTTCCATACAGGGCTAGATAATGATGAGACAAATTGATATCACTTTTTATTTTGAACATACATCGTCAAACAGTGGAATAATCCCTAGACTACGTTTGTATGGAAAAATTTTCGACTAGTGTAACCTTAATGAAAAAACAGAATTTTGCAGCTGGAAATAAAGTGCAGTTGTTTTATTGCTCAAATAACTAATTAAGTTTATTTTAATATTTTCTAAACTACTATTATAAACGTGAAAGTTTGTGAGGGTGGATGGATGGATGCTACTCTTTCACGCAAAAACAACTAAACGGATTTTGATGAAATTTTCTAGAAATGTAGCTAATACATCAGAATAACAAACCGGCTATCTATACTAATAATTAATATTATAAAGAGGAAAGATTTTTTTGTTTGTTTGTTTGTACCGAATAGGCTTCAAAACTACTGGACCGATTTGAAAAATTCTTTCACCAATAGAAAGCTACATTATTCCTGAGTAACATAGGCTATTTTTTAATCCCAAAAATGGGTCCTGTGGGGTGTTCCACGGGAGCGAAGCCGCGGGCAACAGCTAGTAATTTATAAAGATATTGGGAGAAGTGCTAATTAAACACGGGCGGAGCCGCAGACAGCAGCAAGTATTTTCTAAAAGGACCACTCTCGACCTGAGACGCATAAAGTCGGATGTCGAGATTGAAGCAATAGAAATTCTACTGCTTCAATTTCGACATCCGACCTTATGCGTCTCAGGTCCAGAACTTATAATTAGGAAATCGCTTCAAAATCAAAACCCACTATTAATTCGACCCTTTCGATATAAAAGCCATGCGTTAATATCGGCTTTTGACGAGGACAGCTGGCTGCGGTATAAATTGGTTATTATCACGTAAGCCTGCGCCTGCGCTTGTTGCGCGCGCGGTGCTCTGGGAGCCCGTAGGTAACTAACGTCGAACCTACATTATTACGCGCCCTGTGCACTTAACAGGTTGCGCAGGGTTGCTGAATGCAGGGCTAAGATGGGTTAGGTATTCCTTGGCACCAAATTATGATGAAATGGTTTGTTGAATGTTTGTGTTTTGATATATGGGAATATTGGGTGAATTTGATTTTGAGTATTATAGATCGTGGAGAATGTTGCAGAGAATTACCAAAAAAATCAATGCAAGGTGACCATAACAACTTTAGTCAACCGCACAAATAGACAAGAAAGATAAATAGGCACACCTAGCAAAAAAAATGATATTTTAACTTTATTTAAAGTGCACTTTTATAGCAACATTCCCTTTCATCTCCATATAATTACAACCAGTTACGAACAAAAACAAACGCGTATACTTAGCAACCCTATTTTGCAGATACTGCGTATCGCCCGCGGCCATGAACCGCAGCTCGCAGCAGCCGCGTCCCGAACAGGTTGCAGGGGAGCAAAAAAGGTTAAAGTATGTTCCCCTGAGGTCGAGCGGGGCGCGGGCGCGGCAGCGGGTGAGGGGGGGCTAATGACAGGGGCGGCGCGGCGCCCGCGGCCGCTACCGCGCGCAAATTGATGCCTGCGCCCTCTGCCAAACCTTTGCTCCCGGCTAGTGATGCGCCGCCACGATAAATTGTGACAAGCACGTTCTCGACGTTTATCGACCGGCCGATCCGAACGCGAGTTATTGAAGTGCTGGTTGTGGCTCAGTTAATTTTACAAGTGAATATTTTATGGTAAAAGCAATCAGTGGTTTGAATTTTAAATTGCTGACGTCTAGTTTGCAGCGTTATTTATAGCAAAAATAAAAGGTAGTCATAAAACTGTGAAATAAACAGAAAATGTCTTGCAGACTACAAATTATTTCATCAAAGCTCATATCCTAGACATAATATAATTAAACCTTTAAAGCTTCTATAAATGAAACCGCAAATCACAGGTAGCGCGCATCAGTAATTAAATCCACACACGATAATTAAGTTCAAAAACAGGTTGCAACAATTAACAAAAACGTTACAAAGAACAATACGTAACACGCAATTGTAAAATGTAATAACATATTATCGACATCGGGTATCGAACGATAACATCACTATTCGGAGGCCGGCTATAAAGATTGCTATTAAGTTTAAAGCATGGAACGCACAGGCTTCGGTTAGGGCTGGCACACATAGTTAGAGAGTAAATATAGCACGTATTACAGAATGTTGGGAAAACAATGGGAGGGCGGAATTAGACTGGTAAGTGGAGTTATGTGAAATGAGTGTTCATTAGCGATACATTTTACGTGGTAAAGATAAATTGTATCTTCTTTTGTTTCTGATTATCAGAAAGAACAAGAATATCTAGAAAAAGCGTACTCGTAGGACTGAAATGGGATGGTCTTATTAGCAGAGTGCGTATATCGAAGTAAGCTATAAGCATTAGAAGCTAAACGACTTCAGGGAAAAGTATAGGACAATATTCAATGTCACAGCAAACATTCTGCAGTAAGACACATGGTTAAATATTTTAAAGAAAGATAGGAAATTGTGCTTTTATAAACTGCTTTGGTCTACAAGAATGTACATAGATCAACGCTAAGAGGGATGTTCCAATAATAATATTTTTTCTTACAACCCTTATGACAATTAAAAGCAACCTGTTTTAACCGGATGACGAAGCGTTGGAAGGCCTCCCACTAGGTTGACCAATCGCGTGGTTAAGCTTCCGGAAATCTACTAGATGCGATGCGAGACGTTCAGGAGCGATCATTGTGGCGGTGGAGGACCACTAAGTGTCGTTGCATGTTCAGCAGTGGACATCTTTCAGCTGCAATGATGATGCACATAATGTTTTTTTTTACATCACAATGTTGGTAACCCTGTGTATCTTATATTTAGTGGTGAGTGACGGTGCGCGGGTGAGCTCTACCGCTCCTCCGTAATTATAATCTGAGACCATCGCCATTTCTCAAGACATCCTTTTATTTTTAGAGCTCCACACTTAAATGCTCGAGATTACTGTGTGACTCAATATTTGTAGGGCAGTGCTGTTTGTGGATTGGAAGAGATCGATCGACCGACTTAGACTGGATGAGATGAAGGTAACGTTGAGGAATTTGATGAGATATAGAATGGAGGTGAGGAAGATTTGGCTTTAGATTGTGGGAAGGAAGAGGAGAGTACAGTGTGTGTACAGGGTGTGATGAGGGAATTTGAAGACATAGTTGATATGGAAAATAAGATTGTGAAAAGGATATCACCTTAAGTGCCGAGTCTTGAATACAACAGAACTCAGAGCATTTACAACTAAGATTAAATTGAAATCGTGTTTATCGTAATTACTATCATCATTAACAGCCTCTTTGACAGTCTTTTACGGTAATAATACAAAGCTTATGGCGTTAGTAAACTTTAAAACAAATAAGTAACCGTATTCTGTTGAAGATGTTTTTATTTTCAACATGAACGAAATGAACGCTAAAATTGAATCATTAACTTCTTCTTTTAGAAGGGGCTTATTAAGTTAGTAACAATGTAAGTCTAGTCCATACTTTATCTGAACTATTTAGCTCAATGCTAGATTTAGATCGTGTTGTTATCTAGATCTGTGTTGCGAAGTAAAAATATTTAAGTTGCGTTAGGACAAGACTGCTAGATTAAATAATTGGTCTCGTAAATCGTGTTGAATTAATTTTGCTTGTATCTTTAATGATGTATTGCTTCATCATCAACATTTATTATTGTGTCCACTGCTGTAATTTGCTGGTCCCTTCTTGTCCAATATCACACCGTCTAAATCCTTTTTCATGTTTAATTTCCAATCAAAAGTGGTTCTGATATTTCTACTAAGCGATCTAGATCTTTCTTTGTATGTCTAACAATACATGTGAAATCTGTCACGTAATGTATAGTTTTCCAAATCAAACTAGGAGGTAAGAGGTCAGGGCGCTGGGCGGACGCAATTTTTTTTATCATTTGTCGTTTTGTACATTCGTAACTTTCTAACTTTTACTCTGTAATGGTGTCCATTAGTACTTGGCCACTTATGTTATTAATTTTTTACGTCTTTAGTATAAAAAGTCGTTTAATTGCGTGAAGGTATGCCACCGCGTGAACTATCACTTTGTTAATAATTGCCTTTGCGTCGTCGCTGTTTTTTTTGTGGTTGTACTTTTAATGGAATCAATTGTGATCTTTTGAGGGTATATTAGACGTGTCGTGTTGTGTTACTATGTGTGTGAATACGTTTGAAGGTTCACATAGTAAAAGAATTTTATCAAGACATCACGGACAGAATGAATAATTTTAAGCAGTCTCAGAGTTTGGTATAATATATGCTTAGTGTCTTTGAGTTTTTGCTTTTTTGTAATCTTTAAATGTAAAATGTTGTTTTATTACACGATTAAAAATGTTACATTCTTTGGTGTTTGTAACTTGTCATTCTTCTACGTGTTATGAATGAAAATATTTGCCTTGTGATAATATTTGTAACACGTAGAAAATATTTATAAAATTCGTAGCCGTATGAAGGTTTTTTTTTTCTGTATTTGAGGTGTAATATTTATTTGTGTTTTAAAGTAACAACAAGCAGTGGCAGAAACAAAAATATCTACAAAAAACTTTTATAAATAGCTCCAATCCAAATTGTTGTCTTACAACAACAACATTACCTCACTCATTCTACTAGAAAGCTTATCATTGTTGGCATCGGCGCGCGCGCAAAAAGCTCCTACATAATAATTGGAAAATAGCCTAACGCTGATCTGTGGGAGTGGCGACCGGCCGGGCTAGCGTCGCGAGATAGACTGATGCAGGGCCCCGGGAGGGACAGAGATAGGGACGGGCGCGCGCGCAGGTGGGCGGGGCCAACACACCCGAGTGTTGCCGACCATTCCCGATCACAACCGAATAGAGAACGCCCAGTCGCTAATGTCAGCGTACTACCGTCTGTTTATCTTGAACTGTTATTTTCCATTATTGTTAGCTGTTGAGAGGTCTTGTTATATTGGTGTTTTGAACAATGCGAACTATGTTTGAGCAATGTAGTGGCATTATATAGGTATTATCGGGCTAATACAAGTCTGGATAATAGATTGTTTGGAACAAGCATGTGTAGTGATATCCCTTATTAAATAAATTACTCGTGTGTAATAGCATTTGTATTGTTAATTTGTTAAGCTATCTTGGCTACTAGATAACTTGATTGTTTGTTTGAGAAATCGTTTTGTATTACTTACTAAGTGATTAAATTTTTCATTATTGGTTAAACGTATCAAGATATGGCTTTGTCAAGAACAAAAAAATGGTTAGGTCGTATAAGTGTTTCAGTACGTAACGAATGTTTGTTTTTCACTAATGCCTAGTTATTTTTGCACTGTTGGCGCAGTGCATAAACGGTGAGCTACTATTTAGTCACATTTAGATGTCACCCAGTGTTAGTGAAAACTGACATAAGTGTTAAAAAAAAAAGCAGCTGGAAACCAAATAATGAAGATCTCAAAACAATACAGCCATATTATCTCCATTTTCCTAAATAACCTAGGTATGCTTTTAGATAATTATGGGTTAAGGTTACACTAGTCGAAAATTCTTCTATACAAACCCAGTCTAAAGATAATTCCACTGTTTGACGATGTAGGTTCAAAATAAAAAGTGATATCAATTTGTCTCATCATTATCTAGCCCTGTATGGAAGCAAAAAAGTAAAAAAAGAAAATATTTGAAAGTTATGAGCGTCGAAAGTTCCACATTTCGACACTAATTTTAACGCATTTTTGGGCGCAAATAAATAACATAAGAAGACGGAAGACTAGTCGACCCCACAAAATAGTTCGTGGGGTCGACTAGTGTAGGTACCCTTAAGCTCGCCTTTGTACATAAGCAGTCTTACTAATACATATTATAAATGTGAAAATTTTGAAGGATGGATGGATGAATGTATGTTTGTTATTCAATCACGCCAGAACGGCAAAACAGATCTGGATTAAATTTGGCACAGAGGTAGATTATAGTCTAGAATAAAATATGGCTATTTTATCTCGGTATAATGTTCCCCTGGAACATTTCACGCGGGCGATGTCGCTGGCAGAAGCTAGTTCATCATCATCAGTCTTTTAATGTTCCCACTGCTGGGACACATGCCTCCTCTCTCTGTGAGGGAATGGGCCGTAATCCACCACGCGGGCCCAGTTAGTTGGTAGAAGCTAGTTATGAATATTAATATTATATATTGTGGGCAGCCCGGTTAATATTATGATTACCCGGGCTGCCCACAATAGCTAATGAAATGAGCTATTCCAAGCTACAGCATTCGTAAAACATAATCGATTTAGCGTTGCAGCTTAAGTGAAACAAGCTGGAGGTTAAGATAGGTTATTTACTGGTTAAACTTAATTATTGATTATCAGGGGCTTACTATGATATCCACGAAGTTACGAGTTAGTAAATGCTGGCAATGCTTTTTATTTATGAAGTTTCAACGGTTTTTCCTAAACTGTTTGTTTTGTTCCTAAACTATCAAATCGACGTCTAAGCAAATCCGTGTTTTAGGTCATGTTTAAATAATATATTCTATTCATGTGAAGTTTTGCTGTTGAATTTTAAATATTAGCTCTTTGAAATCCATGTTTACTTTTAATGCTATTATAACACCGAATTCCGCATATCATAAGCAAACCACACACTAGTGAGTTCATAATTCCATAATACATGACCTCTTTTTTTTAAAGTTGGTTAAATAAAACAAGGTTTTTCAACATCACGTCCATGGTAGCCCCCTTCATAAAGGAGGCGGCCTGACTCCCGTTAAGTAAACAGACTTGCGCCTGCGCAGCCCGTTATTCAACCACACCGAGTTATTATAAGTTATGGCATTGTTACTCGGTTACACCTGCTTTATTATGCGCAACTAAGTGATTCCATGTTCTTGCTGATCATCACGAAGCGTGGAGAAAGCTGAACTCATATTTTATAGTGGTAAATGTTGTTTTATTAAACTGTACTAGTTCCCTTGATTTAGTTTTGATGGTGAAAAATTACACGACTTTGGATGTGTGATACATATTTAATTATTATTTACATATTTAATTATTTTAAGTTTTTAAACTGACATGGTCACTAACACTAACATTAACATTGGAAACGGGATATACATCACCGAAATATCGGAAACTCGTAACAAACAGTCATCATCTGCCTAGCCTTTTCCCAACTATATTGGGGTCGGCTTCCAGTCTTACCGGATTCAGCTAAGTACCAGTGTTTTACATGGAGCGACTGCCTATCTGACCTCCACAACCCAGTTACTGGGTAACACGGTACCTCTTGGCAGGATGGTGTCCGATCTCAAGCTTCTGACTACCCGCAACGACTGCCAAAGTTCATCAAATGACAGCCGGGACCAACGGCTTAACGTGCTTGGTATGTTGAAATGGTCACTAATCCACGGACCGACCTCGTCAAGCGTTGCTTAACCTTGATGATCGACCCGTGCGGCTGTTATTATTTAGCTACGAGCTCCTACTAAACTCGTAACAAAGAGTAAACATGGTAAATATCCCGTTTCCAATGTCAATGTTAGTATTATTTTAATTTCGGAAGGTAAACTCGGGATGATTACTATAAACTGAAAAGCTTACTAGACTGGACCAGAAAGTAGGAGATGTATAAATTGTGATTTTAATTTCATAAAATCGTCATTAGGAGACACAAATGTGTCAGATAAAAAATGCCTTTGAATATTTTAGCCGACTTTTTTATTATTATTAATAGATAAGATTAAGTTTTACCACTATCTCATCTGATGGTAAGCAATGATTTGGTCGACGGCGAAGCACGCTTACCTAGAAGTTTAGCTGTACGCACAATTAATGTATTCTCAAAATGTTTAATGCCTATGGGAATGTCCACCATGTACAAAATACCGATGGAGCATCGCCGTACGTCTTGTAGTTCGATAATGGAAAAGTCATGACTTACTCACCTAATGATATCAATCTCTGTTCCAATTACCCAAAAAAAATACAAAGGAAAAACCAAATAACAGTAATAATTAGCTACAAACCGCCAGCAACCTTAATTCCAACCACATTTTATTCCTCTATTTAAATCAAAAGCAGCACTTTCAAAACGTGAATCGATACTCACGATTAAATCGTATTATTAACAATCGAGTAAATAGTTCCCGGTATCTGTAGAACGGTGTTCTGGTGAAACAATCTCCTTGTATCATCGGTTGCTAGATTCTATCGGCTCGTGCCACTTGTGTAGATAGTGATGTCAATGATTTATTGCCGGTTGTTTAGTCGATGTTTGGGTGAGCGTGTAAAAATCGACTATCGATAGATTTTGACTTAATCTAACAAAAATTCAAAGTAAGGTATAAAGGAGTTCACACACTCAAAAATACCCTCGTTTTTTTAAATATTATTCGTGCTAGATTGTGAAAATAATAGTTAATAAAAATTACTTCAAATATAATAGAACTTTGACTAATTCTAACTTAAACAAATCAAAGCTTGAGGAATAGTTACGATTATTCCATGTCACAAACCTAAGTACGTTCCCTTCCGTTTTCAGCGTTCATTAAAAGGAGATAATGTAATTCCATGCACCATTTTTGAAATCTATTCAGTTGTTTATGACATTCATTGTTTCAGCAAAATTATGGCACTACCGCCCTGTACCGCCACTTACAGAGTTGACACTAAAATATAGCAATCAGAAAATATGACTTTAAGTAACCTCAAATAAAAGATCATCGACTTTATCGACAACTGCAACACATCCCTCAGTTGGCACGAGTAGCGGTCGCGTGCCGGCGCGCCCTCTCGCGGCCGATTGAAGAAAGTGCGCCGACACCAGACGCGGGCGGTGGCGGGACGTACCGCGGATTGCTATCTATGCGTTTTACTTTAATCGGGCTCTTTAGCCTTTAAGTAGTCGTTAACCAGTGGGAAAACTACTGAATTAAGTCTAGAGAAAAACAGATGAATTAACTGAATCAGGTTTTGAAGAAAATCGATTGAAAGTCATGTATTTCAAGAATGATTCGAAGTATGTTCGGGTAAGAAGAAAAACGATTAATGGGTAATGAAATTGCTTGAATTGGAAACTTGGAAAGTGATACGTCAGAATTGTTTAATGGAGCTAAGCTAATTAATCGACGACGGAGTGATGACTTTAGAGAAAGATTTGAATATTTCCATAGATGGTACGAGACTATGAATTGTGTTTCGGAATATTTGAAACAGGCAGTCAAAATATTTTAGGGATTGACGACAATGTCAAAAACTTTTATTTCTTCGAAACTATATTTTTTTCACATTTTCCGAGATTTTCTTTGAATAAAAGGTGTCCGTAGCCATAAGCATTTTTGAACCGAATCTTCGAAACCTCTTTTGAAATATTTCATGTTATTTAAGTGATTTCAAGTTACACACCTAATCTAGATCTTCCCAAAAAGGACTTCGATTTTCAGGCGAGTTCTCTTTGCCGCCTTATATCTAGCATGTACTGCGGTAAGTGGGTTTAATGTAGGATTAGTTAACACGCTTCGCTTCTAAGGAACCCTTGTTGTGGGCCTGGTATCCGATAGTTGCATTAGCGGCCTTGTTTATAATAGCTAATGATATGTAGGCTCGCTCTCATACCGTTAGAGGTGAAGAGGATGGTGGGCTGCGATTTGATCTAGAATTTTGTGATGTTCATTTGTTTTATCGGAGTGTTTTGTTTTACTAATTGTGGTGTTGATCGTGTCTACCATACAACGGTTTCTGAAAGCTTTGATCCCAAGTTATCTGCTGTGATTGATTCACCGAAATGAAAATGTTTTATCTTCTAACCAACTGCCCCAGAAGGAGGGTGTTGGTTTTCAAGTGTAGTTATGTGACAAAATCTACTCGTAAGTGATTTTGATTAACTCCTAGTGTGCCCGACACGTGGATCTAAGTGAGAAGCAATTGCTTTTTTAATTGTTTTGGTAACTATGGCATTCAACCTGTTGAAACTATTTTCCTTTATTTGTATTCGGGTTTTTATATAGGTATTTCAAATGTTATTTCAGATTAAAACCTAACACAATTTATTGAGAATCACGGTTGACGGTCAGTCGTCCGGCTACTGTCATCGTAAAAATATGAGATACAAGTTTTCTGGACCACATATTCTACATCAAAAGTTTCAACCAAAAAAATAGCCGGCATTTTTATCCATTCCCCATCTTTGAACCCAACTATTAAATAACAGCCTCAGTTCGCTGTAGGCACATAGCTGATCGGTGTGGCTACCAGCTAGCTATCGTATTATAACTGGTATAGTTATTAGCCGCGCGGCTTTCATCCACAACTAGTCCGGTCACCGGTGGCAGAATTCATGGGCCTTATACGGAGCACACGGAGGTGACCATGGTGATTGAAGTAATGGTGAATTGTCTATGATTGGATAATTTTTTTGTAGACAAGTGGGTTAGGTTGTATTTTTTTCTTCATAGCGTGTCAATAATAAAAACCTTTTAGGTAAATGCCTTGCCTGGCCCAGAATTCAACCACGGCAACGCCTTCGCCACAAACAGCACCACCGGCGACTACCGCAAAAACACTCCCGTCAACCTAACCGACTACGAAGGACCATGAATAATGCACAACGCCATCTATCGAATATGAGTTCAACTGTTCGAGTATCTGAATTGTGTGTGTCTATGACCCCTACAACTCAATTATATACCCTGGGGTTACAAAAGTGCATGCGGAACAAGGTTGTATTCAAATTGTCTGTGTTTAAATTTATTTGAGTCTTCTATATTTAGCTTCAGCTATTTATTTATTTTCATCTATGGTGAATAAGGGAAAATCTCTTGTATTCATTTGAGGAAAAGTTAAAACCTCAAAAATAGGAGTTGTATTGAAAGAAGTTTAGTTTTTTAACCTACAGGAAATAAACACGTCATCGGGAACCTACGCCTACTTATTTCAGCAGTTTTTACACGAATGCCCAAAAAAAGGTATTTTAAAAGGAATTTTCAGCCGGGATGTTTAAAATTGGACCTGTTTAGAAAAAAATTTTTCCTTATTTTCGAATATATTTGGCGATCGGTGACGATGATTAGTCAAAGCCTAGGGCTGATAAATAATGATACCTGATAGAGTTTACCCATAAAACAGCAACTGTCCTTACCCAAAACTCAAGTCTGGTCCCCCTACAAATTACAAGTCCATATCTCGGGGCGGTGCGCGACAACGACAAGATAGCTCATGCGTTTGTTTGTACCATTGAATATACATGAGGCTTGCTTTATTTGCGGCTACAATGTCCTACTACGCGTTAGTGTTGGTTCGCGCATTGTATATTGTACGCGAATGGTTTCGGGAGCTTGGAGAAATTGCAGTCGGATTAAGGGCAATGAGATCAAAATTGGATGAGTTTTTCTTGTAATTAGATTTTTAGCTCCTAAATTTTATTTTCCTTTGCAAATTTTCTGGCTCGGAGGTTTTATTTGTCTATTGCATGTATGGGATTTCTAAAGCACAATACGTTTTTAGTTCTGTTATAAAGTCCGCACCTACGCTGCAAAAACGTCACTTATGCAAATGATGTAATTTTTCAGGAGAAGCGTTTGAAAATTCGACATCCTCTTATAATGTATAGTTCTTCTTTATTAAAGAAATGAACTGGTAATATTTAAACTACAACTTTGAACTTCATATTAAAGTAAAAGCAAACATCTCACAATTTTGTAATAAAAAAATATAAACGTTTAAAATTTACAACCCTCCCAGTAGTGACGTTGTGGCACTAGAAAACAATTAACCGGGCAATTGTGTCATAACAATGAAAATACGAAAACATACTTTTTTAAAGTTTTATTCAGGAAATTAAAAATAATTATAACAATTTCTACTACTTAATAATAAGTAGGTACCTACTCAGACTTTTGATCACAGTTATCTTCTTAATATTAATGCGACATAATACAGGTAGCAACAACGAATATTTCTGTCCTCTTTTCTTCAGTAAATTTTGAAGCACAAGTCAATCGACATTTAGATGTACATGTAGGTCTCATTGTTTTACCTTGAACTAATTTTTTAGTTTTTACTGAGGTATAAGCTTGACCAGAATTTTTCAATCGCTTAGCAACGTTCGTTTTCCAGGTTGTTGGATTACGAGTTCGCTTTTTGCCTCGTGGTTTAGTTATAGGTTGCGCAGGTTGGTTAGGCTCGTGAACAAGACTCTCGTTATTAGAATTATTATTTTCAGCAGCAGAACCACTGGAACTGCTACTTGAGCTGCCACTGGAACTACTACTGGAGCTACTGGATGAAGATGACCTTGCACGGACGCCAGGCCTGTATTCATCACCGGAATCAGTGCCGGAGAAATCGCCTGTTGGGAAGTCAATATCATCTCGTTCACTTGATTCATTAGTGTCAACTAGAGTAGAAGGAGTGTTACTGGGATTCTCTAAATTCGTATTATCCTGCTCTGAATTAGTTGTTGTTGGTTCATCTGGGTTTACTGGTACTGCTTGATTCGCGGAGTTTGTAGGATGAGACACTGTATTGTTTGGTTCTGAATGTTGCGTGTGTTGCTCGATCCTTGTAACATTGCTCGCTAAAGCTTGCACTTCAACAGAATTTTGACTACCGCTTGAAAGTGCAAGTTGCACAAGGTTTTTGCTGCGTTGGTTCATTTTAAGGCCTGAAATAAAACGAAATACCTACATAATAACAAACTAACAAAAAGTGTTATAACAAGACAATTTTGATGAAATTTAAAAACCCTCAACGCGTAAAACAATAGCTTATATTTTAAAAGTTCCAGAGTATAACCGAAATCCTTTAAATTATTCGAGAAAAGAGCTGATAACTTTGAAACGCCCGAATCGATTTTGATAAAACAAACAATCGACCAATTAAAATATTGATATTACATGTGGCCTGTTGTAATTATAATGACCACTAAATAATTACATAGATATCCAAATAGGAATAACACACCTCGTCAAAATAATTTTTCTATATGAAATAAAAATCATCTTAAAACAATAACGTCATTAGTAGTATTAGGTATTTTTTTTGTACAAAATAAAAACATTACACCTTAATAAACTGGAGAAACATTGTCACAATTGTTAATCGAACGTAAGCTTTACAAAATACAATTTAAGAGTTGGGGAAACAATGTCACTGCGTACATAAGTGTCATTGTTATTTCAATAAACAAATATCACAACTAACTTATGTGTCGTTATTGCTCCAAAAACATAAAAATAAATTGTCACTATTACCTTAGTGGCGTTGTAGCTCCAAGAGACTGCTACTCGTGCGGGGGGCCGCGCGCAACTGGCCAATGAAACGTTGTTTCTCCTAGTGGCGGCTTGATTCGCGCCAAAACAATAACGACACAACTGCCCTCACGCGGAAAGTATACGCACTACACAAATGACAATTACTCACCAGATAAAGGGGTACATCAGCTACTTTTTCTCATACTCAGATCAATTTTGACAAAAATTGCATAAGTGACGTTTTTGCACCGTAGGTGCGATTAGTGTTGTCATGATCCATTCCATTGATACAGTTTATAAACGATAAAAATACAACAAAAATAGTTTCGAATAAAGTCACACCTCTAACCATAACTGCGTACCTTTTCACCTCAAACTAGTGGGGGGATATTACAAATCACCTTTTACGGGTTAAACAGTCGATAAATCTGCTCAATACACCCACAGAGCGATACTATCGCACCTCTAGTGGCTTTGTGGTGTCTCAGGTTCTAAACGAACTTGCCTTTGGCCACTTAGATTTAAGAACGATAATTATAACATTTTCAAATTCAAAAGTGCGTTCGAATTCTGGTTTAGTAGTAACGTCATGCTTGTTATGATTCATTCTTTATTTAAATGGTAGTCTGTGTGGCCAGTTTTAGATAAAGAAGTTAGGTTGGTGATTTTTTTAGGCAATGCTATTGTTGTAAGCAGTAGGTAGGTATTTTTTGTTGCCAGTATGTTTTTTTTTAACATTTTCTTCATTCAAAAACGAATAGTTTTGTCATTAACTTTATAGATTAACTGCAAAATACAGAAACTTTTAAAAGAGCTTGTAAAAACTACTGTTATTATTAATTTTATTTTCAACAGTAAGTAGTTAACTTTAATAACAGTTTTTAAATTAATAGGCTCTGTTTTCAGTGCAGGATCCTGGCACATAACAAGAAGTACTGCGACGATAAATGGCGATATTAACTCGGATGCTAGTGTTAAAATTATAACGAGTTAACGAACTACTAACTATGCGTCGTAAAAGTAACCAACTAGCTCGTAACCGAGGTAATGACATGACTACAGTTCAGCTCATTATTACTAATTAATAAATTTAATTAATGGGAGTTTTCTTTGTGCGACAGAATTCAATTCAGATTTCTTGTAAAGTTCTTTCTGATAAGAGCTCTTGAGCTTGTCTCCAAACCCTCGGTGTACTTTCGGGATCAACCTACTGAGAAATTTTATTGAAAAAATTAAAATATACTTTGAGTAGGCAGAATCAAAGAAAATGCAAGGTTACTGAAAAATAAAAGTTATGTATAAAGCCTACGCGTACGGAACCTCCTTAGCGATCACTAGTTTTGATCTAAAAGTGGATCTATCTACGACCAACATCCTTGCCTATACCTTTATATTTATTTATTATTCATCAATATAACTTTCTTCAGACATAGACCTGGCCACACTAAAACAACCGTGGCATCGCCCGCACCCAGTAATTTGTATTAGAGTACATGTAAAAAGCCGAGCTGCGCGGGCGCAAGTAAATAATGACATCTATAACGCGTTGGGAGCAACAATCATGTAGGTTTCCTTTTACAGATCCATCGACATCCGGCCGGTAAACGGACCGGTCAGGGTTGCCACGTAAATATGGCTATTAGACGAGTGTTGCCAGAAGGAAAGTGTTTCGAAGGCAGTAGAGGTTGAGAGAGTGAAATATTTCAGTAAAATATGTGAAATTGTTTTTTTTTTGGAAGAGCTTGATAAGTTTGGCAAAAGTTGGAATATGTTTGAAATACCAATGTGCTATCTGTATCTGTAAAAGTTACATCAACTAACTAAGCTGTGCACCGTCTACATTTTCCAATAGCTATCCTCCACAATATATTACCGTTACTTCTTCATCAAATCATAAATCTGATAGTCCAGGAGCCCAACCCTGGGCCGATCGGATCGCAGCTATCTCTTTAATTATATTGTTACGTCGGCCGACCGGGAGGTCGTGAGGTTATACCAAATAGATTATCTTTAGATGAGGCCGGCTGCCGCTGCTGAATAGTCCCCTTTCATATCTGTTCCATCGAATTCTTTTTCTACCCGTGGGTCATTATCGGTACTGAGCGGATCACAAGACTCTCTGATTGCTTTTTGTAATTTCAACCATTGAATGTTTGAATTATTTTTGAGAATTCTCATTGTGGTGTTGGCACGGTCTCTCTGGTCAGTGATCGATATTATTTTTTTCGTTTTGAATGTTGGTTGATTGTCTATGCTCCAGTTTTGGAGTTTATGTTACTTGTACGGTTGATATTTCCAATTGTGTAGTTTTTGAAGATATCTTTGCCGTGATCTTGAAGCGGTTAGATTGAAAAACTGCAATGACTCGTAAATCTAGAGAGAGATATTTAGCTTACCTACTAGACCGCCCATTCTTAAGTTTTCAAAAATACATTCATAATTATCATATTTTTTGTCAATCACGTAAAGGATTTAAATATTTTCCATTTCTTACTCAGGCAGGTTTTATGTTCAGAAATAGATTCGTCCACCGGACATAAATTAAGACAACATACCACAGTCTAAAATAGGAAAAATTTAAACAAAAATCTGCCACCAACAGATGTTCTGTGTGATTACACAAATGTCAAACAACAGAATATCTTTTGTTACGAAACATGTTACTCTTGAGACGACATTACAAAAAATAACACAAAGGTTAATAAATTACCTTTGATTAATATCGACGAAAATAATATACGCTAGGAGGAAGTGGACCCGTTCGTTGGTACACATCTGTGTTTTGCGTAAGAACGGATGTTGGACCAAGTATTTGTACCAATTGATGGCTCAAAAGTTTGCAACCAATATGTTGGTAGTTGATCTAGTTCAACATGTGCCAAATTGCTCAAATTTTTAAAGAAATTATTCATAGGTGGTGCCATTAGTGAAATCTCAATTTTCGTCATAGGCGTAGCATAACACATACATACAAACACGTGATAACCATTACCCTCCTTTTGGTCAACTACAAATGTTTTTTATGTCACAAATAAATAACTTGGGCAGTTGGGCTAATGACATCGCATATTTTATGCCGCGGTTATAAAAAGAGTATGACCGCACATTCCACGGTTTGCATGGCAGTTACAAAATCGCTGCGCAGACGCACCTGCCGTGTGATTATGACAAGTGGCGACATGCACGCGACTGCGGTGAAAAAACTAACTAATTTCGGGTTTGGACGATTTAGTTTTTATTAGTGTGGGTTTGAGAGTTCCACTTTATAATGTCGGTTAAAAATATGATGTGATTAGGCGTAAGTATACACGATTATTTTCAAAAGCTTCCGATTGAAACGGTTCCCAGTTTCGAAAGACTTTTATCGATGCAACTTTGATAAAATGTTTTGTAAGTTGCAAAAGTATGTCCTAAGTCGAAAAATAATTAACCTCATTCACTTACAAAATAAATAAGTACCTATTGTGATCAACATCAGATGTTTTAAAGGCGTGGCCATAACAAAAGATGAATTCGCCCATAGCCTTTGCAGTGCTTAAAGAGTAATCCATTATTCAAATACATCAAATTGCCACGAGCCAAAATAACTCACATCTAAACGTATTGATTTACAATTAATCGCCGCGAGGCTTAGACAATGCGACCTCGCGTGTTTCATTTGACATTTAGCCCGACCGACCTTTCGGCTTCTTTCGGACAACATCGGGTACACCTACGGACAAAATTACTATTCAAAATAGGTGTGTTGAACTATTTGTGAGCTTTTTATTAGATTAACGGTATAGTCGTGAGGACAAGTGTTGGCGAACATTAAACACGTATAAATTATTTTGGTTTAATGACACAGAAAACTGGAAAAGCGGGTTGTTAAATGTATCCAATCAATCAATGCTTTTTATCAATTAAATGTAAATTAATTACTGATTTGCAATTATCGTAAAGCCAAATCACCGACGAGGCATAAGGAAGTAAATAAATTTAAGTTATTTTTATTAGATTTTTATACAGGGCCTCAAGACATTTTTGCATATGTAAACTAAACATACCATACAAATATATATTTGAAAGATTATGACCGTTTCTACATAGTTCAGCATACTCAAAGGCTTCACCTATCACGTTAGGCCTTAGTATGAATAAATAACAAGTTTCATATCGGTCTAAAACATATCTTTTTACAGGTACTACAATGTGCTGGCCGACCCACACCCGTCCCACATGTCTCACAAACTAGATCTTCAATTGTTGCCTACACCTAGGGTAACCATTTCAAAGTCTTGCCAAAAATCAGAAGGCTAAATTCTCGTACTTAAAAAAGTGCGTACGTTCCAATTCAAGTCGCAGTATCGTCTCAGCGACAATCAATGTCAATATTTTTTTTAATTTATGAAAATAATAGGAGTTTTTTTGCCAATGCCAATATGCCGTAAAATACGGAAATTGCGTCTTTGATATTCGCAAAAAAATGCGGTATCGGACTTTTTGTTTAATCTTTATTTTTCAGTACTTACTCACTGACTCTTTATTCTTCTCTAAAAAGTATCCTGGGACAGAAAATTCGAAACAAATGAAAAGGCCGTACATAGCCGAGACAGGCCGGTACAAATAGTCGGACAAATTCGAACGTATGGTAACCCTATCTGGACCACTTTTTGCCGAGGGAAATCTTGCTATTTATTGGCCAGGGGGCTCACGATAAAGTCTTTGTGCTGGTCAGATGAGCTGGTAATGAAGTGCTAAGTGTTCTACTTATGTACAGATTGATGGAAAAAAACTTAATAGAATACAGTGTGTTTTTAAAAGGGGAAGTAGGCTAATTTTATATCGATTAATTTGATTTTTCTGATTGCGAGACCTCTAGAAGTCAGTCAGCGATCGTTAATATCATCAAACTTTTCATGTTCTTATCTACCGGGGCTACCGTGTTTGAATTTGCCGCTAGAGGCACTGGTGTAGAGAAATGGCGTACTTTTAAGTAAGCGGTAACTTTAGTAAGTCACAGATAATATAATACTAGCATAGTAAAGTTAAGATTTTTTTCGAAAAAAGGGGCTTAACAATACTATTTAATCGCACTTCTACGGCTCTTAATTCGCCAGTGGTGCCAACTGGTGAGCACAAAAACATAAGAACTCATTTATTTAGAATCAGTGCAGCATGCCTTTTTCTACCATACTAATCTTTATTAGTATAGTCATCTCATATCATCTAGTCCAGTCAGTCAGAGATCAGTGACTTCTAAATTATAATGTTTTACTTAAAAACTAAAGTAAGTAAAGTAGTTTAATGATAATTAGTAGCTTTTAAAAACAACTCTTTTGGCGCAACTAATTTGCTTAAAAACTGTCATAAAAATATTTAAGTAAAACTAATTAATTTAACGATTAAATAAAACCATTTCGATGTCCTCGCCCGTTATTATTACTTCCGACTATTCCGAGACAGTTTCCCTAATAAGAGAAATAATTTCGCCTATAAATTAATTCCGATCACGTACACCATTAAATATTTAATTATTATGTTAGAATCTGATTGGCGTCTCTTAATTATAATTAATATTCTTAAAGTGGCCTAAAGCTGTAGGTGCGGTTAATGTTTTTGACATCTTCTCATTTTAATATTATGTAAAGCAAATCAGTCGGTACATTTGTTTGTATACCGAGTAGAAATCGTTTGTATATTTGGCTATATTTACCTCTATACTAAAGCATAAGTTGACCAAATTACCTACCTAAGTTTGGTATATTCAGATTGGGTTTTCAGTCTTGTATTCGGATCTCCATTTTTACTACTTATGTCGGTCGATAACTCGATACTAACCATCCCATTTTCAGTTGGGCATTAAAATTTTCTGACGCATGACACAGCAAAGTTGCCAAAGACAACCATGGTATAAGAAAAAAAATTGGCAGTCATGGGGACGACATGCCGAGTGCTCAGTTATTCCGTCACATTAGAACACCGATGACGCTGTAACAATAGCTGAATCGAACCCGTACGTTTGTCCCTGCCAAAAAACACTCAACGCGACTAAAGAAGTTTTCACAAAATAATTTAACATAACCACGCTTAACAAAATTCCACAAGATGACTCTTCAACAATATCAATCGATCATTAAAATAAAATTAGCACATTAATGGCTAAGACAGGCACAGAAAATTGCGCGTGAGTGATCTCCGGATCTGTCGTCGGAAACGGCATCCGCCATAGATCATGTGTCCACTGTCCAGTATGTCGGCGGAAAGAAAGCTAATCTATTACCGTACTGTCATTAAGGCTGTTATGGTAGCTTTTTCTTTGGAAATTAATCGGTATAGTTTAATTGTTCTTTGCAAACTTGGAAGTGGAAAAGAAACAACATTTTTCTCGTCGCACAGAAAAATTAGATATTACTAAGTTGGCTAGCAATTTATAATAAACGGTAGGAGGCACGTCTTGCAAACTTTTTGCTCCACCATTTTCAATCACGACCTAATCGATCATCACTCACAGCCTGACGACCTGTCCAAATATTATGAATTAAAAAGAAAACCTCTATCGGTTAATAAAAAGCACACAGCCGATAGTTGGGCACCGTTATAGTTAGTAATAGCGGCAAACGCGAGCCGCGGGCGAACGGCGCGTGCGCGGCTCGGCACAACAAATATGGTATCATAGGAATAAGTTAGGATCCGTTTGTTTGTTTGTCTGATGGGATTGGAGAAAGACGTTAGTAGGGTGTTGGTGGGTTTGTTTCACTAGTAAGTAAAAACTGGAAGGTCTTATCTAGATTTTTAAATAAGATCTCTGAAGGCCTCAAAATTTAATATGCTGAGAATTGTATTTGGGAGAGGTCAAACTAAAGCAAACTGTTAAAAGCTAAATTGGTTTACTGAAAT